>OY720664.1:11001955-11616955 GCA_963170745.1 Phymatocera aterrima
AAGAGAGAATAAAGAGCATTGGTTTTATGGTCAATATCACCGCGATGCGACGCGACGATTTTATTATTCATTCAACGATTTGTAATCAAAGAATAATTTACTCCATTTCTTTTTTTCGTTCGTTCGTTTTCCTTCTTCTCTCTATCCCATATATATATACGACCTCGATCGTGGAATGAAACAGCGTGAAAATGTGTTCTGCGGTTAAGTGGGGGGAAGTCGCAGGTCCCTCTCGCTCTTTTACTTCCGCGATCTTTCTTCTTCTTCTTCTTCTTCTTCTTTTTCCTCCTTCTCCTTCTTCGCGGGTAACGGGGATAGCGAAGCCGCGGGCTAGGTTAATAAATGGAGAACCGCATAAGGAAGTACCTCACATTAATCAAGCAACAACAAACCTTGTTTCCGTTTGACATGTTCTCGTTAGTCGTGTACCGCGAAGAGAGAAAGACTGAGAGAGAGAAAGAGAATGGCTTTTCGGCGGGTGCAAGGGAGGACACAGACCAGGAGAGGAAGAGAGAGAGAATGAAACAAATATATCAACTCCTCCGCTGCAGCTATACACTCAACGTTTACAAAAGCTGCGTTGTAGGCGAGTTTACGTTCGAGTATACTCGCGTGGGTGTAGATCCGAAATTCAGGGAGATAAGGAGAATCTGAGAATACTGTCGTATCGCGAAGTGTAGGTAACGCATACGTATATGTACACGCAACGTACAACACACACGTATTTTTTTTTACCCTCGCGCCGCGCGGTACCGTAGAATCTACGGCCGTGGAGCCGGTGGAGTGAATCCGAAAGAAAGGTAAATTGAAGAATCGGGGATTTCCCCATCACTCCGCGAACCCATTCTTTCCATTCATAGGTAGAAAATCGATCGATCGATTGATTTTATCGTCATTGCACCTTGACGGAGATAACTGACTTCTCGACGATTTTCATCCGCGTCATAGAAGTCTTCTGGGAGAATTTTCGTCTCCGACGATCCCGTGAGTATATATAGTCTCAACTTTTCATTAATTCAAGGAAATAACAATGACGATTGTAATAGGAGCAGTAAAAGTAGCAGAAGCCCCTTTTGATTGGACCTGAAATCGGTGTGTACAGGACAGAGATGAAACAAAACCAAAAAGAATATAGACAGGGGGGAATTTGGTGATCCTGGCATCTGGCGCGCTGGCGTCGGCGTCGGCGTCGGCGACGGGGACGGGGGGTGAAAAATATGTTAATAAATGCAGAAGCGTTTGTGTAGGCGCAAATTTCAGGTCGTGAAAAGCTGAGAGCATTGAAGTGCCTTCATTTAGTACTCCCCCGGTTCAAAGCTTTTTTTTCTATGGACTTACGGTAGTATACGTAACCACTACTCGCACCTGTACGGTGGATGGTTACGTAGGTATCATGCATACGTAGACACACCTAACTTCTTTTCACGAACTAGGTGCAGGAGGTATAGACGCCTGTCTGCACGGCATTGTGCCACTGCTGCAACTGGGCGAGATATCGTAGCATAGAAATGCGCTTTTCTATTTATGCGAAGAACAAGAAAGAGAGAAAAAAACACAGACACGACACAGACACTGCCACCGATGTATGCATGCACGCGCAGCCAGCGATTTCTTCCTTTGCACGTTTCCTTTCGTTTTTCTGTTTTCATTTCTCCTTTTTCTCATCTCGTTTTTTTCTCTGGCTCATGAGATTTTATCCACGTCTCAGCAATCTGGGACGAAATAAATTACGTATTCCCATACGTGTATGTACATGCGTAGGTATGTATATACGTACAAACATGAGTACACGGCCATAGAATGACGGTGAAATTTTCATTCGTGAAACCTCGAAACCGTGCGCGGACAGAATTGGAGGAAAAAAATATCAAACCCCGTCTTCCTCACCTGCTGCAGTAATGGAAAGAGAATTATTTAACCTTATCCATTCTGCTACAATACCTACCGTTAGTTTGTAGAAAAAAATTTGAATACCTCTGCACTTATTTTTCTCGATCAGACTCTCCGTTTTTCATATATGTTCTTTATCTTACCGCGCGCCCCGTGGAACTCAAATCGAATTCAACGATACTATCAAAAAATATTCAACATTCATTCCGCCTCGTTTATATTGCGAGATATCGTGAGAAGAGAAAAGTTTCCGAAGCCCCTGGTGCTCGCGATGGTCGAAAAAGAAAGAGAGACGGAAACGGAATGATAAAAGAAAATTGGAGGAAATGAAATTTAAGGAAAATCAGAACAAACATGAAATTTCGTTAGGCAATCGCGTAGGTAAAGTTCGAGATGCGCGCCCGCGGGATATCAGAAGTATTAAACTGAGATCTGAATAGATATTCTATCGGCCGTAAAAAATGTAAGGGTCTGTAACGCGTAAAGCTCGTGGATTCACACGATTAAAAAACTGCGTGTTCTGATTTATATTTTACAAATTTTATGTCACGTCAAACTGCGGGTGAGGGGCGGCGTGCTTCCGCAGGGAGTCAAGTTCGAGACCTGTATATCTACCAACGTAAAGCCAATTCTCTGACAATGAGTTTGAAACGGAGAGATGAGAAACGTAAAATGAATTTGCGCTTGGATAATCGGTTCTCTTCGATTATACCTAATACCTTACACTCACTTGGGGCAAAATTAAAACCGAAATAATTGGCAATTAAAATGAACACTCGGTAAGTGGTTAGCGGTATAAGGGTATTATTCGCGTACCTCATACCTCCGCACCTGTACCTACCTCCATCTTTGTGCCCAGTGATCGTGATCATATAATTGAACGATCAATTAGTATTACGTCTAGGCTTTTCATCTCCTTTGGCAATTATCTTCTCGGTTTTTTTACACTCTCCTTCTCTCGTATCCCCGCCGCCATTTTGATTTCAATTTTTACTTCGGCCGTGATTAATGCGTGATATGGCCTTTGACGGATATAAATATATCCTTTCACGTTACACAGGTAGGCGCTGGTAGGGTAGGTAAGTAAATGCGAAACACGATATGATTAGTTGCTCCTTTCAGCATAAACGGTGTAATATATCCAACGGCACTCAGCAGATTGCGGCCAGCTTAACGGCCGGAGTAAAAAATTCCTTTGGCGGAAGAAATGAAAGCCCACAAGCTCGCTTCTCTGCCCCCTTACTAATACTACTGTTACTCATACTACCACTATCACTATTATTACTTAGCTTATACTTTTACCTATCGTCTAAAACTAGCTGGGGCAGTATTCAAGAGGCTATTGGTATCGCCGGTGGGGTGACCTAACCTGGCCAACGCAGGGAATATTCATTTTTCATTGAATCTGACCAGTGTTTCAAAAAAGTGAAATACTTGGGCAGATCCTGCCATCCTATTCCATGGATTCTCAGAGTTTCATCAAAATCCATTGAGTTGTTTGCGGCAAATTACCATTTCCGTTTTCGAAACGGTCTCCTGTCCATTCGAGATAGCGAGTCGGATGTACAGAAACCGTTTCGCAAACGAGAATCTTAAATTTTCCCAAACGACACGATCGATTTGGATGAAACTTCGAGAATTTATGAAGTATGCTGGCAGAAAGTCACCAAGTATTTCCCTTTTTTGAAACATCGGTTAGAACTGATGTAAAATAAATATTCAATGTGTTAGCTAGGTTAGATTTCCGGTGGCGTCTCCAAATTCCCCTCAAGACGACAGGATCGGCAGCTTCGGTTTCCTTTTTCACCCCTCCATTCTGACCCTTGCACATCCTCCTTCTCTCCTCCTCCCCCCTTCTCGATGCTCGGAGAAGATTATCCATCAATTCTAATTACGTTTTATACAACATTTAATCGATATTAATTGGACTTCCGAATATCCGATGCGTCGTCCCTGTTCAATCACACGATTCTATTTTTCTTCTTATTTAACCTGCAGCTGATAATTCAATCAGAGCTTTCCAAGCGACGAAGCTAGAGGAGAAGAAGTAAAAGAAAAAGGACTTGAGAAATGCGAGATCAAATTATCCGTCACGTCAACGCGAGCGCCCCGGTGGGGGCAGTGATGTAACAAATTTTGGTAAAAGGTATTCAAAACTTGAGGTAAATCTTTCCTCTCTCGCTCTCTCTCTCTCTCTCTCTCTCTCTATCTCTATCTCTATCTCTCTCTTTTTCTTTCAGTTTCTCATTTAACGTCGGGGATTTACTTGTCAATATTAATCGCGAATGCGCAGAGGAGAACTTTGCAATTAAACCAAGTTTAACCGCACGGGCGCGGAATCGCGAAAGCTTTAACTTTGAACGCGATTTGCAAAAGGAAGAACGGTTCTCTTTCTTTCTTCAACATCCCGGTAAGTATGGGTTTAGTTTTCTGAATGAAGGGAATTATTATCATCACCTCGCACGCATCTCCTTTCCGTTCGGCTGTGGGAATATATATATACCTATATATAGGTATGTATGTACATACATACCTGTAGCCATAGCTATAGCTGTAGCTGCCGTGGCTATCTTTCTTCCCATTTAATGTATCGATAAAAATCAATCAAACCCCTCTCCTCCCCCCCCCCCACCATAACTGGGATTTCGGTTAAATCGTTTCATATCGCAAAGAGATCGCCGGAAACCTTTCACCCCGGCTTACACTGCGGCCACTCTCCCATACCTACAGCTTATACTCTCTCCCCGTCGCGTCTTTCACGAATCGCCTGTATCACGGTCGGAGCTTAACGCTATCCAATTTCTCCGCCAACGGAAGGGTCATGGGATCCGAACAAGGTGAGATATTTGCCGAATGGAATGGGATCGGTAAAGAGGGGGGGGGGGGGGGGGGAGGGGGGGGCAGGGGGTACAAGCGCAGATATAGACTCAAGGCTAAATGAAATTGGGGTAAAAGACACGAAGTCGTCTGTCTACATAGTATATAGTGCCTATACATGCCACACGCGAATCTACTTGTAGCGTTTTTATTATCTTCTTCGTTTAATTTTTTTCTGCTTTTCGAATTTTTTTATCGTCAACTCGCGCCGCCGCGCCATCCACGTGAATCAGAAGGTACAAGCGATGGGGGAGAGAGAGGGGTGAAAAAACTAAGAACGGGAATATTATTACCAGTTTTCCCGCTACATACCTACCTATAAACCACGGGGACATTTTTACTGCCTATAGAAATAAATATCTGCTGGCCAAATTAAAAGCACTATTTTATCGGCGAGGCTCGCAGCACGCGCTTTCGATAGAAGAGCAAAGCATGTAATGTTGTCGGTGGGTACACACGTGTAAATGTGAAAACGGGCAACCTGACAAATTAACGATCCGAATAGAAGTTTGAATCCACGGATCTCCGAATTCGGACCGGTAAACGATAGCCTGACCGATCCCGATCAGTGCAGGTGTCCGCTCTCACCTGACCTAGGAGTCCGGAAATTGCGGGCAAAATGGGCACCGCAAGAAATTTTCAAGATATACCGTCGATTCGTTGTTTCAAGTTTGCCAGAGCGAGTAAATAATGAAATTTACAACGGTTTTCAATTTTTAAAGAGTACGACAAATTTTTAGGGGGTGCCCGTTTTGCCCGCCCCTTCACCATGTAGGTATGTATGAATAGGTACATTGTGAAATGTGATAATCTCGTTTCATCCATGTTACCGTAACACGGCTCTCGCCGTTCCGACGCGACTCCATGTATATACAACCAAAGCCCAATTGTTACATTCGTAATCTGGAACGACGAGAAAACGAGAAGAAACAAGAAGAAAAAAGGTGCTGGACAATTTTTCGAAACGAAAGAAACAAAAAATCCATAAATCCTCGTTTGGACATGAAAGTATATGAGGTAATGTTGGGGAAAATGAATGGGCACGAGTGTATAATATCTACCAGCATATAGGTAGTACTTACCGGTTTCGACCGAAATTTCAATTCCATTCCATGATAAATGAACTGACGATGAAATAATGATCAAAGTTATATAATTCTCTCCTCTGGGGTGCTACCCACTTGAACTCGAGTGAGATAGAGAGAGATAGAAAGAGAGGGGGGGGGGGGGGGAGAGAAATGGAGAGATGGAGAGGAGTGTGTCCGCTAATCATAAAATAGTAATCCGGGGGGTTGTAACAGATGCGGAGACTCCGAACTGGCCATTAGGCGAGGGGCTGAGCCGAGATAAATACCATTTATTACGTGTAATATGAGCAAATACGAGAGTTGGAGCCCGGAAATATTACGGAAATTTATGGACACGACGATATTAAATGTGGTTTCTAACCTACCGAGCCGTACAGAAACGACTCCTGGCTCCAGGGCTTCAGGACTCCAGGACTTCACGCCCTCGGGACTCGAGATCTCGGCAGTTACTAAACCGAGGTAGGTAGAGGTGTGGGAGGTATCTACGTACGCGACACAGTACCGCCGCTCTGATACCGCTATCATTTTCCTCCCTCTTACCGCTGAAATCACCCTCGTTATTTTTCAAGTGGCCGGTTTCGTTTCTCCTACGGCCGCGGCACCGAGCGATCCGTGGCTAAACGCCAGGATAATAAGGTTGGACAAGGTGTCGTCCTTTATCCTTTCCCTTTTCTTCTTTTCCTCTTGTCCACCGTTTTTCTTTCTCTCCAGAGAGAAAAGGAATGACAGGCTAACCAACAAACGGGGGATCCAAGTTAAGTTTTGGCGAGGAATTGTTATATACCTACGCAGTATAGACTACGAGCCAAATAATTAGATCCATGTAGTTCGCTGTTTCTATTTGACGATAGGGAGGGAAAAAGAAGAGGAACGTCGAATCATCCTGTACAGGGTGGATATGTCGTAGCGGTGCAACTCTCGTGTTTGATTCGCGAGTCCTGTATTCGAGGAAAGAGAAAACAGAAAATGCGGAACCATTTCTTAACTTGCATAATCAACGCTGTTTCCAAGCGCAAGTCTCATCGACTCCTCTGCGAAGACGACGTTGTCCAAAATCGGTTCTACAAAATTTCTCTTTTCTATACGGGACTCGTGAAGGAAACACTATAGCATTATATAGCATTGCTACCTGCACATACCGCGAGATCACGGCGAAAGTCAGCGGTCTGCCGCACATGCACCGAATAATTGAATTCTATTGGTCACCGAGACTCTAAGGATTGGAGATTGTTGGGCGCCAGGCAGAATGCGATTCGCGATGGTGCAATACCTATGTATGTATACACAATAGAGAGACGATAGTTAGCATGCGTCGAAAGTTTTGCATATTGTAACCCGCCCCCAGCCCCCGACCCCAAAGACCGAAGCACCCAGCACCCAGGAGCACCCATCGGAAAAACTTGCGAGATCCTTTTTTCCGGCTCGGCGCGGCGTATAGCTTGTCCTCGAATTAATATTTATAGTATACTTTCAGAGTTATAGGTGGCTACAAGGTATTTCACTTTTCCGCTAATGTTTTTGCCGGTCAGGTTATACGGGGTGGCGATTAAAATAAATAAATATTTATTCACTCTCTTTTAGTACCTTATTATACCTCACTACTATCTCGCTGATCGATGTATGTAGGTACGCGAGTAAGGTAGACCTTCGGGAAGCAACGTTTACATTCGAATCCTCTCTCTAGTCTATTTTCTTCGTATTTTATTCCACGCCATTCCATCTCGTTCCAGTTTCTTCCTCTTACATATTTCCTTCTCCGTTTTTTTCTTTGTTTCTGCTGCCTTCTCACGCGTATTCGCCAGTTTCCTTTGGCTCATCGTCTTACTCCGAAAGGAAACGAGAGGAAAGAAGAAAGCTCGCCGTCTATCTAGGCGCAATATCTCCCTCTCAATTTATTCTCCACGTTCGCTGCAGAAATGGAGCACTGGGGTACGCGGAGAGTGACAGTAGGCGGCGCGGGCGTAAGCGCGTCTCGTCGACATAGGCACAATAAACTTGGATCCAAGTAATTTTCTTTGCCGTACGCCAAGTCGCGCAAGATTTTTCAACAAAAATCCCTGCTGCAGTTCCAAGTAGGGAAGAAAGAGGGAAACAACGATCGAGAAGGAGCCTCTCTTTCATTCCATTCATCCGAAAGTAAACATAAAAAAATTGAGAGAGACGTTGGTATAGGTAGGTCTTAAACATACCACTTTTTCATTTAATGAGACAGTAGACGTTACCCAATTAAGACACTATGTTAATAATTTGCAATCTTGAGTTTCGTTCTTAGGCATCCGCCAAGAAGCCGAACCCAATTAAAAAGAGATTAATATTTGAAAAGTAAAAAGGCCGGATTTGATCCTCTTTCCTTCCTCCCTTTCTTCCTTCCTGCTCTCCTTCCTCCTGTCGCCCAACCGTCCATTCATCCATCCTTTCTCCCGTCCCTTCGTTCCTCCGAACCCTAAACAACCAGTCAAAGTGAAGGCGGTAGGTATATCCAAATGGCTTTGGTCTTTGTCTCCGGGATCTATAGTCCTAAGCATCTTGAAACCGCGACCACAAAGTAACTCGTGTCTCCAGTATATATCTACCTACCTAATATTCCGAATTTCGATTCTTTGAGAAAAAGAATCTTCCTCTACTATACAGGTAACCACTTCCGTAATCTCGAAGAGGTCAAAATTAAGCCTCCCCAACATTTTATCCTCTGACATTTTTACATCGAAATTCAGTACGATAAATATTCCGATCCTAACGAGAAGAGGGTCGTATCCTCGTGATCAAAATTTGCACGAAAAACAGAATATTGAAAAAAAAAAAAACAGTTTCAATCAAATCAATTTCATTCGTAACATCTCTCAAAAATTCGTACCAATTTATTCTACCCTGTGGTTGTATACACGTGTATACTACACGTCCATAAACTGCAGTATACCTATCTATTATCGTATAGCAGATATTGAGTCTGACGTCAGATAGTCGGGAGGATTGGTTATCAAATTTCGTATCAACGCATATATGATCTTCTTTCGGCTGGTTAGACAGGATAGGTAGTTGCGAAGAGCGGCGAGGGACGAGGAGCGAAGGACGAGGGACCGTAACTCTACTCTCGCGGCGACAGTAGTAGCTACCAGCTAGTAGTCAGACGCGATTGCCGCCAGCTGTTACCCGACCGGCTATTTTTCGCAGGCTTCGTTGCGGCGTGGGGTTGAGCTCCGAACAGCCAGATTTTTTCCTTCTTTCTTTCCTTTTTGTCGCGGTTTTTTTGCTCTCTCATTTGTTTTTCATTCTTTTATTACAGGTAGATATCGCTCGTTCCCTCTGGGTTATGGATGTAAAAAAAAAAAAAACACACACGCAAACACACGCGCGCGAACAGGCATTCAGATTTATGTAATGATAACGGCGCTTCATTTCGTGTGTATATATAGTTATAATTCTGAATACAGAATCGAATTACATCGCATCTTCCGCGTCGTCAGATCTATCGAGATGCCTCGCTATCGCGCTGCAGCTCCGTTCAAAACGCACTCAAACTCTCGATAAATTTTCCAACTATTCTTCTTACCGTAAATCCTTTCTCTTCTGTGCATGTATGTATGTACGTACACTTTCCTGCATATGCATCGTTTGCGGTACGTTGCCCCCCCCCCCCCCCCCCCCAATGGTGAAGCAGAGACTGGCAAACATCGCGATCATCGTGCTTTTATATTTATTCCAAAGCATCGTGCTGATTGATCTCCGATTTACCCGTGGAGCTACCTCACAGCTACTAGTCTAGCCGACTCCGAAGCGGAGTCATTAATGCGCGGCGGTGTACTACACAGCGGCGATCGGAGACGCTTCATTTTCTTCGTTGATAAACCACTTGATTGCTGGCTCATGCAGGAAAAAGCGAAAGCGAAAGAGGAAAAGGAGGGAAAAATTCTTTATTAGAACGTAGACACCCCCCCCCCCCCCCACACACACACACACACACACACACACACACACACACACGTCCCACCGATCTCCTCATTCCCCGAGGGAAACAGACAAGGAAGGATCATGAAAATAAAAAATAAAATGAAACAAAATGAGATGAAAAAAAGGAACAGAAAAGAGTAAAAACGAATAAGAGGAGCCTTTGAGCCTGAAGCGGTAGCCAAAGAGCGGAGAGCTGTATTTGAACGTTGGAACGGTGTCGAATATATCGCTGGGAATTCAAAACCCTGGGTCCATCCCTACCTGGAGATCTCATTTCCGCTTGAAAGAGGACGTTTTTCCATTGTTGGTCGTTGTTGTTGTTCTTTTTTTTTTTCTTTTTTTTTTCTTTTTCTTTCCTTCTTTTTTCTTATGTTTCTTCAACCCTTCTGCTGTATGACTAAGTACATTTTTCTTTGTTTCTTCTACCTGAACAACACATCGCCGCCTCAACCGCCACCCACCACCCCAATGATATAGCAGTCACTATAATCTTAGTGGGTAATAAATTAACAACGATGACGCGGTGATCTGGGGGCTGCTTTTACGGCTATGGAAAAACTCATTTATCATTCGCCAGACAAAAGTATAGTATAGTATAGTATAGTATAGTATAGTATAGTACAGTTTTCACATACTCGAGCACCCGGCGATAACAAATAGCCTGTAAAACTGTACATTAACGTACCGATTTTATTATGAAAAAGAAAAAACTATCCCCCTGCCCCCCTCGCGCCCCCCGCAAAAACAAAAAAATTCATAAAATTCAACACCAATAACGCCGGTGTCAATTTATCGGTCTGTTCGATAAATATATCGATTTGCGGTTCTGAAAAAAGATTCGTCCGATTCTTTTCTCGATCTATGATGTCTGAATATGAAATTTGGACACGACAGATCATGGACGACAGATGTATCTAATTTTCAGCGAGCCAAGTTGATCGCCCGTCATGATATTCAAGGCTAGATAAATCGCGGTGACTTGTTCATATTTTCGACAGTTGGTAGAGACGAGAACGGCAGCTGCGGTCGAAAAATCGCGTATGTTCGCTGCGGATTCGTCTAGCAGACGGAGTGTATGGTGGTCGTTAGGAATTCTCACTTTATACGCTGTTTCCATTCAATTTTCGGCCACTGTACCATAAACTGAATTGGAATTTCCGTATCTAATGGATCGTCGTCGTTGACTATGTTTGCATGAGTAGCTACAGCTGTATATATGTTATTACAATTCACGGAGCCGAATTGACTCTCGGAGTGGAACGACCCACGGAGAACTCGGAAGTAATATAACGCCAGTGCCTCGGCCGATTGCTTCATTTCCGTTAAATAGCTGAATAGGCAACGTGTCGAAGAAGCAAGTCCCCATCTTCGTTTTTCACTTTTTCTTCCTCTTTAGCCTATGGCCGGTTTCTACACGTATGTATATACATACGTACACGCACGCAGGTACCAGCGCGTGTTTCCTCGCGGCTCGCGTCGATCTCCTTTTACTTTTTCTCTTCATATTTCTTCTCATTTTCCATCTCTATCATTTCGTTTTTACGTCGATCCGATTTCTTCTATTCGTTGCAATGGACCATGGGTTTTTCCCCAGTTGTTCACGACATTTGATAGCAGCCGCCCAGGATTCGATCAATCGTGTCATTAGTCGATAATTAAGGTTATCTATACATCTATATATATATATATATATGAATAAAATGAGTGTACGCGGTACTCGTGGGGTCTGGTATTTTGAACGGCGTGATTTATCGCCGAATGTTAGCGTGTTCGAGATCCGTAACCTGTCCCCCCCCCCCCCCCCCCGTGTTTTCTCTCTCGTTGGATATAGAAATTTATTGAATAACCGGGCGGGCTCCGCGCTCTATGACGCTTCTCCGCGCGTATAGTATATGGAAATGGTATCTACGATCGTTGTGTAGTAGCATCGCGTTGTCTCCTTAACCCCTCGCCCCCTCTTCGTTCCGTCGTATTTATTTATCTATTCACTACCGTGCAACGCTGAAGCCGGAGTGTCTGGTTGTTTTTATAACTTCCGGTTCGGAGTCGCGAAATATACTCTTTGACCATCAGCATCTCCCAATTAGTACGTACATACTCAAGTTCCTTATACTGCGCGATAACACTGACAATTTTAACCATTTTCGTTCTATATTATGCCTGTTTTCCTGTTTTCCTGTTCTCCTACCGCCCCTGGAGCCCGGAAAGAGAAGGGAGAACAGAAACAAAAAAGAAATTAAAAATTAAACGGACCTCCGGATAATGCGTGGCATAGCATCAGTTAATTAGGTTAGGCAGGAGGCGTGACGTGGTAATTATTGCAACGTAGCCTCTACTTGCTAGCTGGGGAACTGCCTGACTGCCGCCCTGCCAGGATAAAGTTATTAATTGCTTCCTACCTACCATTGCTACTGCTGCTGCTGCTACCTTGCAGGGCGCGTGGGCAAACTCACTTCGGCCAGTCCGACCGCGCTCTGCTATTACATACCTAGGCTAAAGGTATATTGCATCACTGCATTCTATTCAGAAACTATTCCAGATGACGATTTAAATCTAGTTGAGTTAAATCTAGATCGTCAAGTTTTCGTTCAGCCATTTTACACCCCTCTCTCTCACTCTCTCTCTCTCTTATTCTATTCAATTTATCCATAAAATCGAACCGTTTGAACCTGATGTGTACCAGAATTAGAAAGCATTTCGTCAAGCTAAGCCAAACTGAGCTGAGCTGAGTTGAGCAGAACTACGCCAATGCGGAGGCATGTGCGTAGGTATTGACTAGCAGTTAAAATAGCAGGAGTTGATTAACGAGAAATGTTATTGGACGTCGTTAGACTGCTATTAGTATCGCCCGGGGGTTGACCGCAAGCTTAGCCCTTCACGTATTGCAGAGACCGGGGCCCCGATGTAGGTGGTGGGATTCAAAGCCAAAGGGTTTTCTTCCCAGCCCTTACACGGAGTCCCGACAACAACCGAGTATATATGTGTAAGGTACATGTACACATACGCGCGTAGATACGTATAGATACACGAAATTTAGTACACCTACCGCCCGACCTCGGAGGTACACAGCTACGAGAGAAAGCTAATCGGAAGCTCTGGGAGATGACCGACCGGACATTCGGTCTCCTCGCTTATGTTTTACCTCACGCATTAACTTCGCATCTTCATTATACATGAACCCATGTACGATCGCATGTATGTCTACGTACATGTACACGGCCGCGATTCGGGATCAAAGAAGCCTCTTCTCGGACACATACCGTTCAATCGCTCTTCGACCATGACATCATTTTCATCAAGGACTTTTGAACGGGGCAATCGGGACGACTAATTAGCGCGTTTTAGCCGTGAATCTGGTTCAACGATCCTATACGTCTAAATAAAAGCTCTGATAATTGCAAGCTTGAGTATTAACCCTCCTCGGAGTATGACGGATCGTCGTTGTGGCGCCAATTGAACACATAAATATGGCTGGGATTATAGATTATATTTATTGATCGGCGATCCTCGAGACACGATACACTAACGCGAACGCCTCAGCTGTCGAATGATGTCATTTTCCACTCGAGTATCAGCCGCAAATACGGCTACGGCTGACCAGAGCGCGATTTCCGGTGAAAGCACGACTGTTTCAATCAGCGAAAGTCCGATTATACAAGAAAAGTCTAGGACCGCGATACTGCGGATCCGAAAACACGTAGAACGCAATCATGCAACCGCGCAGTCCCCGATCATACCGCGCTCGCTTCGTCACCGATCGAATTCTCGCCAGTATCGCCGTCGCTCTGCTGTTTCTGTAGACGTTCGGAAGCTCCGGATCAGCGTTCGACGATAATTTTCTCAAACGTTATAATCCACCACCACGAACGAACCGAACGTGACCAATGAACCGTCACAGACGACTTCGCATACCGCGAGATTACGGCGAATTAAGTTAGCAGTCGGCCGCACATGCACCGTCGAATATTCGAATTCTCTTAGTCACCGAGATTCTACGGATTGGAGATTGTTGGGCGCCAGGCAGCGTAGCTAGAGCCTGCTGCTGCAACATTCGACGTTTGACATCGCGTGTTCAAGCACAGACACTGGATGGCCAGTCCGGATCAACAGAAGAAAAACTTTCAGCATGCGCAGTTGACTGCTAACTTTCACCACAATATCTCGGTACAAGTACATGTGTACGTAAATGGTGAATTGATAAGAATATTAGCGAACTCTCAACCGCGTCGCGCACTTGTTGCTCTAATCTTTTCCTCTCTCTCTCTCTCGACCTTTGAGGGTGGTGTTTGTGGGTGTAGGTAGATAAATTATGAAATATCAGTAGTGGGTTGAGCTAAAAAGATTTCGCAGAAGCATCAACTTCCGCGTCATACCAACTATGCGTACCCGTATGCGGTTCATTTCACAACTAACCGCAGCGGAGCAAACAGCCTGCAACCGATCGATACATGCGCAGGTTAGGCAAACTTTCCTCCGGGGATATTCGTCTCGTTCGGTATCGCTGGAAATAAATCGTCGCTTTCGACGGTTCGATTCTGTTTGAATTTTTTCATCTTTTCTTGCCTCTCCGTTTTTTCTCCTTCTTCATTGAGCGAGTTTAGAGATTGAGAAATTCGGGGCTCCGCCCGCGACCGTTGGCCCGGCGCGGCGTCGT
Source organism: Phymatocera aterrima (assembly GCA_963170745.1). NCBI lineage: Eukaryota > Metazoa > Arthropoda > Insecta > Hymenoptera > Tenthredinidae > Phymatocera > Phymatocera aterrima. The sequence continues at coordinate 11,016,413 of OY720664.1, forward strand.
TATACCTGAAAGAAAAGCTCAATAATTCTTCCCCCGATATCACATTTCGAATTTATCGTTGATCCCGTCAAACGCAAGTTCCATCTGCAGTAGCTCACAGGCACGTCGCGTTCAACAATTCTGTTATAATAAGTAATCGCACGTTGGGGTGGAGCGAAGCGGGACACCGAACTCCGGTTAACAGTTAAACGTTCGGCTTAATTTCTAGCGACGGATATCCCAAGTTGTCCGCGCAATTTCACACGTTCTGTTAATTGACCGTGACGCTAACCCCGGTGGCTACACATACTACTGCGCTTCTGTTCCTATTCCTAGGACTGCTCCACCGACCCGGACTAAGACCCGTCAACGGGGGAACCCCTCATTGCCAACTATAAGGACGCGGAGCTGCAAGTTATAATAACCATTACATCAGAATTATAGTCTGTAATTGAACTATACGAGTCGAGAAACTATATACATGTGTTTCACCATCTTCATTCTCTTCTTCTTCTTCCTCAGTTGTTTATTGGGCGAGCGAAAGACGGCTTTAATTTTTACCTAATTCCACTCATTTGAGGGATGGAGAGGGGACGGCGTCGAAGGGGCGGGGGGGGGGGGGGGGGGGGGGGGGGGGGGGGCAATTGGTAGTCGGGGGGATATATTAAAGGCCTGAAAAAGACTCTTGAAGTTTGGAAGTCTGTAATTGGACTTGCGTTAAAAAAAAAAGAAGAAAAACCCGAGGTAAAAAGGAAGAAGAAGAGAAAAACAACTCGAGGAACGATAATCCTCCTGTAACTTTTGCCCCCCTGCCCCCCCCCCCCCCCCCCCCCCTGCCCCCGCCGCTCCTGATTCCCTAAGTTTTGGAAGGGGAATCGAAATGCGGTTATTATTATCATATTCGAACACATTTTCATCAATTTTCTATATAATGTCAGATTTTCATTTCCTTCTTCTTCTTCTCGCTCGACTATTCGTTGAAGCTATCTTATCACTTTTTGCATCCCTCCAATGCAATCGAGCAGTCATCCGTAATACTTAGGTATATTATACTTGTAGAATATTTTTCATCAACTGTACCTTTTTATCTACACTCTCTTCTCCTTCTTCTTCTTCTTCTTCTTCTTCTTTTAGCTATATTTCTTCTGTTATTCAACCAACTGTTCGGTCGGGATAGCTGCAACGAGGAGAGTGCGCGATTCCCAGCGATGTGGAATCTTTGTGGTAAAAATAAAAGAGCTAGGAGAGAGATGAAACTCCCGCGATGTTATAGGTATACTTACATGCAGAGAAACATATCTTCAAGTCTAAAAGCAACCCGCGAGACGTAGACGTAGACGTCTCCGTCTCCGTCTCCGTCTCCGTCTCCGTCTCCGTCTCCTGCCTATCGCGTTTCCTCTTCATAACGTCCGCGGCAGCGGGAACGACAACGGTAGCGGTAGCGGTAGCCGTAGCCGTAGCTGCATTTGTCTTCATTCCTTGCGGTACTCTACTCTGCCATGCGGGACGGATAAATGTCGCGAGTGTGTCCTGCGACAGGGTACACTTAATACCAACGAATCATCTCCTCTCACACGTCGCGTCGCGTCGCGTTGCGTCGCGTCAGAGAGATTTAGAGAGACGAACAACCGCGTATACTATATCATATGCGCGAGAAGGAGCAATTGCGGTACATTACACGCGCGCAGGCATCGGTGAGAAAAGGAAGAAGGCGAATAAAGTAAAATGAAATTATATTTTCGTTCACGTTTGCGTACTGCAGCGGTGCCCCGAGCCTCCCTCTCGCCCTGACGTTTAATTATATTATACTATATTATATTCCATACCTGTACGTGTCAGAGTGGATTTACGCAGCCGTACAGCACATTGAAAGAATTCACTTTTGTTTTCTTCCATCCGGGACGGAGTTCGCGTATTTTTGATCCCTCGAGCTCGTATAATGCGTGCCTTCGTTTCACCCGGAACGCGGCCCTGAGGGTAGTAAACTTTGCGTTGGGTTGAAGCCGAAATCGTAAGCTGTAATAAGCCTCGTTCTATCCGGCGATTACCAACAAGAAAACGACGTAAAGTTCCACCCCGCGGAATTGTTACAACTTCTTTTTATCGCTCGATATATTGCCGTTTTCCAAATTATAAATATACGTAGACATTCAGGTATGATATGAGTCGCGCCGATCGATCGTACAGGAAATTTTTGCATCCCGGTATGAAAGAGGCAGACTTTACCAAAAAATTTACCAGAAATGAAAAATGAAAAACCACGGGATTATGTTCGCCTTATCCGATGGCGAGAATGACACGGAAGATTCGCTCTCTTCCGGAAAGGAATGGGAAAACAAAGATGGTTTTTTTGCGGGCCAAAAACAAAAATCATTCGGCAGGATGCAAAGCGTACACATAAGCATAGGTCCGTATACATACATACCCGTGTACCTCGCGCATCATGAAGTTAAAAAGCGAAAGGGAAACAAGGTCCTACGTGCGGTACACGTTCCCTGTTGAATGATTTAAGGGGCCTCGGACCTCGGGGCAGTAACTCACTTACTTAGTCGATAGCGTAAATATACATTGCCTAGGAGTTGGATTCGGAGTTGCTCGTGTATGCATATATACGCGTAGCCTGGGACATGCTAACGTATTTATTGCCTCCAGCTACCGCGAGGGGTGGGTCTTGCAGTCGTACAGACATGACGAAGAAGCACATAGTACACCTCGTAGGATAGGATACCTCACCTACACGGAACCCTCGCCGGAAGCCGGAGGCTGGAAGTTGGCTTAGTTTTATTCAACGTCCCCCTCAGGGGGTCCGAGTTTCGGTTGTATCTAGATTCTAGAACCTAAGGGATGCACGGGCGAGGGGCGGGGGGGTGGTGGTGGCCAGCGGATGTATGTAACTGGGTCACGTGGACGGTCCGTCCGGTTCACGGTTATTCGACTAATCTTCGGTCTTAATACGGCATCCGAATGTATAACGAGAACACGGGTAGGTTATCCGACGCCGCGTCGTTACCTTAATCGCAAGCGTTAAGTAAAGACGCTTAGCTTATCCTTCGTACAAACGCGTTTATTCGCCCGTATAATTACGCCTACGATTTAGGACATTAATTCTGTTCTATTAGGTTCGTACGGTAGAGTCTTTATCTACTTTTTCTTTCGACACCCCCGCGCCTTGCCGCGAAGAGTCTTTCGAATGGTTCGAAGGAAAACGTATTGCATGCGTAATATCATTCGGGGGACATTGGGAAATTGACCTCGTGAAAGGTTGAATGAAACGGAATAAAATGGAGTAATTTTTACGTACCGTTGGAATGCGTATAGGTATATTATATCCCGAAAGGTACAGTGTGAAGCAAATGTAGGTACGGGAAAATTTATCCCAACAAGGGTGATTCTAGTGGTGCAGGGGTTGTTTTTCCGTCGGTTCGTTAAGGGGCTGCGGGGGCGGGTGGTCGCGGTTCGGTAGCGCAGCGACTCCGGCGGTGGATTTCGGTACCAAAGGTGAACGGAGACGGCGGCAACCCTCAGTAGCTGTGAAGCCGTGACGCGAAATCGGGGGGTCGCACAACCTCCGGAGTGTTTTAAAACGTTTGCTATACCTACGCCAAGTTCTTCGCGTGGAGGTTCAATTGACACCGACTATCGGATGAAACAGTGCTCGAGGATATTTTTCAACCCCCCGTTGGAATTATCTAGGGTCAGTTATTATTCCGTTACTTTTCATGTATCCGAAGTGAGGAATCTGTCCGTTTTCGTAACAGCCGGCGAAACGGGGAAAAAGAGTCAAAATTCCATACCGGAGGACCAGATTCATCGAGTTAATGAAACCCGCGGTACGAGATCTCGTTCGTTGATCAGAATACGTAATACTGACGCACGGTTTTTCAACCCTTTATATAATGTGTAATTAACTCGGTCGTATTATCGCTAATGGAATGTATTCGTTCCCAATTCCACTCGTTTGATAGAGACGGAGACAGAGATAGATAGAGAACGGGAGAAACGTAGTGAGAGAAAACAGGGGATGTTGAATCGCGCGGGAAAGCACCTGCGGTTGAAAGCAAATCATGTGAAATTATAGACTATAGAAACTACCTCCGAGTCATTTTGCTGAATGGGAAAATTTCTGATGAAAAGTAATTAGGCGAAGTTTTTTCTTTCTCTCCCTCTCTTCTCCTTCCCTCTCTCTCTATCTGATTCTCGATTTAAGCCAAACGAATTCCAACGTAAATTTATGATATCGTGATTCAGGTATTCGGAATTCACGAACTATACTCATTACGTCGGAAGTTAAGCGGGGCTTTGATTTCTCCTTTCAATTTCACATTTAGATAGCAATGAAAACGAAAAACAGATAGATCGTTTCAATTGGTTCTTTTTTCTTATCTTTTTCAACATTTTCATACACTCTCCCTCTCTGTCCCTCTCTTTCTCTGTTCGACTCTTTCTAGTTCTTTTCCTCTTTTACAACAGAGAGTGAACTGGCGCAAGCTGTGACCCACTTCTTGTCCGTTTGCTCATAATGCGAAAATATACTAGGCAGTGTACTCGTACACGATCTAAATGCATGAGTACGACATTGAGAATTGAAATATTGTGTTCGAACCTTGAGCGGGAAGCTATTATAAACTTGTGTATTATTGCCATTGGTAACGAACGAAGAAAGGTCGAGGGATGTTAGCGCGACACATTGTCCAATACGTTATGTAGTACACACACACACACACACGCAGCTCAGAGCTTTACCGAAACCAACCAACAAACAGTCGTACAATATAATACAATACGATACAATACAATATAATTTAATGCGCCAAGTTATTCGACCGCAAATGTTCCTGACCACAGTATTTAGCTCGAATGTGCCACAATAATTCATAACTTGATGTAAGCACGGCCGTCCGTGAGTTATAGCGCAAAGTCCGAAACCCACCCCAGAAGCCTCCGGACGACTGGCTAAAACTACTCTACATTGATTTAACGATCCACAGTTTTTTCCCAGCCCCGCGCTGTATAACGGAGCGAGACAATTCTTTCGAACAATCAGATTTCCCCGCGTTCCCCAAATTTATATAGTTTATCGACAAATTTCACAACCCGTCCCCGCGCAATATGCAAATGTCTGCGAAACCCGCGCGGTTACGGACTGGCAATTATACTGATTGTGAAAGAATTTCACGATCGATTACCGAGCCACGAAAATCGTGTTCTCATTTGTAGACGGAACGAGAAAAGTTGAACAATTTTCGACGGTCGCCTAATATATATACGAGTACCAGCAGTCCAACGATGGAATTTATATACTTATTGCATGTATCACAGTACATACCAACATCCAGCACGCTATATATTATATTAATAGCTCGTTTGGTTCCACCTTGGATATTACATAGTGTACACGGTGTAGGATCCGGTCCGAAATTGATCGATGATCGATACAAGTTTAGCTGTGCCCGCTATAGATCATTATCGATGAAAATAAGTTTTTCCAACCAATTTTTCCCCCCATTAGTTTGCCGATTCGTCAATCGTATATTTATGTTATATTGTATAAATTATAACCGGGTTTCTCCCGTCCTTCTGTTTCCAGGATCCGAAGTGAGACTCTTCTCGGCCGCTGGAGGCTGCAAGTGCGAAAACAGTAGGAGAGGAAAAGGCCGTCGAGCGAACGCAACGAACGTAAGAATCGCGGAGTGCGACGGATTTGGAAACCGGTTCGACATTTCAACTGCAGCAACCGGCGATCGGACCGTTAGGGAAAAGTGTCTTCAATAAACGAATGATATATTAATTCATGTCAATTAGTGGTGGTGCGCGGTGGTTCGACCGAGGAGCGAGTGAAAGTATATGGTCGAAATCGGCCTTTCGAAAAATACATAAATAGATAAATCGGATTTCACGTAGGCGAACGAGAACGGGGAAAAACGTTCGCATAATTTATAAGATAATACGTAAATATATATGTACAGAACTCGGCCCGCTCCTCGAATTTTGGGTTAATCCCGCGTAGTAACTTAACTCACCTGGATCTGGATCTCAGTGACAGTGACAGTGACAGTGATGTGGGTGTCAGAGTCGCCTACTTGGAGTGGTAAAAGGAAGTCCGTTTAGTCGGGAAGAAACGCCGGCTGATACAGAGAAGTCACAGAATGAAGGGTTCCGGCCAGCCCTGGATCCGAGCTTTTTGGCCTCTCGTTGCGTTACTCTCGCATCAATCTGGTTTGTACGATTTTGTCCTTCTCTCCGTCTCCTTCTACTTCTGAAAGACTATCGCTATAGGCGAGGGAGGAGTAGGAGAATTCGAATTTTTATTACCGATCAATTGCCAGAATTTCTTCATCCTCGGCGTGATCTGGATTTCTACCTTTTTCAAATTTACGTACGTTATGTATACATATTAGCGGGCATTCGAAGAATAATAGAAAGAGCCCCCCGTCCAAAACGAAAAACCAAAATCAGACAATTCTTCTTCCTTTCGTTATCAACGCGATGAAAATCTACTTGTAGACAGCTTGTCGATGAACGACCATCGAGGAGGGGCTTGGTTTTATCGTAGCTCGTGATCGGTCGCACCTCGTGTGAAATGTTCATTAGGACAACGCGCCTCTAGTCACTCGGTATACACTTTTAAAGGGCGATATTTATATTCTTGGATAGCTATCCCCAATATGGCGACGCGCGGTTTGAATAGCGCGAAACCTCGTTGGACACCAGGCTGGAATCGGGTCGGGTACAAGGTGTCATAAGCCTCCCCGGGTAGGTTTTAACTCACGTGCCGGCGCTGGCCAGGGCTGGTTCAGTGCTGGCCAAGACTGGCCCAGGCCTGGCCAGGGCCGGCCCAGTGCTGGAAACCTACTCGGGATATCGTTATCAACAAATTGTGCGGACGAATTATGACCCGGCGAAAAATGGAGAAAAAATTCTGAAAGAAATTTTTTCAAAAACTCTGTGTATAATAACGTGAACGAAAGCTTGAACCGCCGTTTCCATCTCGTTTTCCCTTCGTCGATTCGGACATCGCGCTGTCAAAAAATAACCGAATACCCAAATATCCGATATCGAATATCAATGTGACAAGGTGTCCGATAACATCGTTCGTAATTTTCCTAGATTCATTATCATTATGCCTGTAACATACTTTTGTTACTCGCGGAGTGAAATTTTACGTGAGTGTTCGGAAGTCGGTATATTTCTCATTTTGCCTCACTACTTTTACCCTATTTTTATACGTATGTATACCTAGGAAGCGGAGATTTTCAACGAGGTATTCTTCGTCGAAGACCGAAGCACCGGAATATACTCCTAAATTTGTTTTCAAAAATTCATGCATTCTATCCTTCTCTTTTCTCGTGGCCGATCGAAAATCAGCCGATGACACATCCGACGCTGCTCCCGTTTTCATAGAACGAGCGTCATTGGCTGATCTTCGGTCGACCATAACGAAAAGTATATATACAGGCATTTCGGAAGAGGATTCATGAGGAAATATCTATCTCGTTTTCGACCAATAATAATACCCCGTTAAAAATCTCGGCGTTAATCTCGGGTCACCCTGTACAATTACCGTTCTACATGGACGTTAGACAGCTTCGCGAAGGATCGCGGGGGTGGGGATATTTGCACGGTTAATTTAAGCCCTATCTGCAATTTCCCTGATGCCATCGCATTCAGTTTATCGACAAACAAACGAACGTACGAACCAACCAACCAACCGACCAACGCAACGCGGCGGGTCGCAGGGAGAATGAAAATACTAGGATAACGTGTTGATTGGAGGAAACCAGAAATGAATGAGGCTGCTTGGTGCAGTTTTTGAGGAAAGACCCCCGAGGAGTAGCTTATCGACGTCTGTGATCATACGGGGAGCTCCGTAACAAACCGGCACGAAATTAACCCGTTATCTGTCGTCGACGTTCCCTCCTCCCTCCTCCCTCCTCCTGCCTCTCTGCCATCCTCCCTCTCCCTTTCCCTTCCCTCGTCATCTCCCGGTTTTCAAACCCTTTGTACGGGGTCGAGGGCGGTCCTCGACCGAGATATTAGGACCTTGATTTGCGGCTCGAAATTAGAGTGAGAAAGGGATGGGAGAAAAGTGCGATTTGAAGCAAATGAAAATGAACAATACGTGTGCGCTGTAGCTGCGATAATGGGAAATAGGTATTTCATAACCCGAGCGGGAATACCTATATGTACGCGTGTGTATAAAATGCATTGTAAAATTTTGCACAAAAATCGTATATCCCGGGGAAACGGGAGTACGGGAATGCAGGTGTTTATTCGCGTCGAGTATAACCCCCGGCATGCATTCATGTTTTAAGGTTAAAAATATATTCCAGACACGTTTGTGTCGCCGCGAAATAGCTACGTGCCACATAGCGCAATAAATTTCGCTACATATCTCTGCATGGGATTTGGCGGACCTAGGTAGCCGGTGTACCGTACATACACGCGCATACGTATATACTACACGTCCATACATGGAATATACACATATTTCCTGGGAGTCTCAAATTTTCGTATTTCACAACCATACATAGTAGTAGTTCATATCATATAGATACACTCCTACGCTGGTTGTGCAAATATCTGGTACATATAGAGGTATGTATGTATGTATGTAGGTATGCGATACGCATGCGTACCTATATATCCACGATTGAGTAAGATCTGTGGATCTTTATTACTAGCTGCACGGATATATATATGTATATGTATACATATATATATATTATTCAGATAAAACTAAGAGACACGTGATTTTTCGCCGTATAAATGGACTTATACCATACTATACTATACTATACTACCCTTTCACGTAATTGGCTAGAAGCCCCGATCGTTTTATGTATCTGATACCTATCAGCGAAAGTAGACGTAGAATTCGAAGACCCGAAATTCGCCCATTGATTTTCACTCGCTTATATTGACCCGGCGTTTTTTCAACTGCACAGACAAATCGAGAGCATATTATAACGAACGCGATCGGTGGTTAGGTCAGAAGTCCGGGTTAGGGGGTATCGATGACGGTGATATTTTCTTCAGAAGAGAGGATGGAGCTTTGGCAATTTTGTAGTTGGCGCAGTTGTATTTCTACTTCTTCGGCAAGACATGTAACGTGCAGGGGCAGAGAGGTCAGAGGATCAGCGCATCCAATCGTTTGTACTTATACTTGTTATTGTATTCGTGAACGAATTCCCCCCCCCCCCCCCCCCCCCCCCCTCGCCCCTCCGGAGAAAATTGTTTACATCCGACGCGTAGGTCGAGAGAGAGAGTCCTGAGGGTGAGTTTTCGCCGCTATCTTATAAACAACCATCTCTCATTTTCTTGCGTTCCGAAATTTCACGGATCCGCGAAAACAGAAAACCAACCCCGCGTCTCGCACACTGTACATCCGCGATTCATTAGCTTTTCTTTTCTGTCCAAGCGTCGCTTTCTGTCGCGCATTATTCATTCCCAACCCCCCTCCCCCTGGACGACGCGAACCAAGTTTCTGGCACGAAAACTACCTTCGCGGTATCGACGAATTGAGCTGGGAACAACATTCATTCTTCAACGGTTTCACGTATTCACGTCCACGTCCGCGTCTACGTCCCGTCGTCGCCCCGGAAGCCGTACGTTTATTATGCATTGACAGCTCGGAGAAAGACGATTATTTTTAAGCGCGAAAAATCGCGGGGCGGGGGACAGGGGCGTGGAAAACATTACAATCCTTTATTTTCCTTCCCTTTCCCTCCTTCATCTGTCAGAACTTAAGAGGATTTCCTCACGGAATAATAAAAAGCCTGAATAACTCGATTCGCCATATTCTGAGCCTGGTCGTATTTTTTACGTAGTACATTCTGCCTACACTTGAACCTACACGTAGAAGCGGGTAGGCCGGAGCCGCCTCTTTCCATTTCTGATACACCGCTCGTTGCAGAAGACAATCGTTTTCGTGACTTGGGCCGAATGAGCTACTTTCAGGCAGAATAACTGCACCCCTCTGTACCTCACCGCAGTGACGAACAAAGCCATTCCTACGCCCACGGGACAATGCCTCAAGAGTAAGAGGAAGGACACTCAGCCCCCGAGGTACTTGAGTCGACGGCTAACAGGACCCCTGCACCTACATTCACACCGGTAGATTATACGCCACTATACGACGCGCTATATAAAGACGCCGCGCCGCCCTGATAGGAGTATATCTTCGGCACGGGGATCGAGGATGTAACTTTGCACTTTAATGGTCTGTTGACCTATCGATGTCACCTTCCCACACGCCGGTGCAGGGCCGGGGATCGCTGATCGAGGATTTCGCCTTGCCGGGATCCCTGCGGAGAGAAAATTTCGCCGTTCCAAATCGGAGGTTCTTCTCCGCCGAGCCACAGTTCTCCACAATTTCCACGGTCGTCATAATCCATTCCGATTCCAAGGAGGAGGCATCGTATGTACATTCATACGTACGTACTACAAGGGATGATTCAAAGCTTCGTTACACTCGAGTAGATACCTATCCGTCGAGTAATGCGCACGTGTTTCCACGTTTGCAGAGCAATGAACATATCGAACAGGCCGGGGTGGTGGTGGGTGGCGGGGTTTGCTAGGGACACGTTGCTCCGCCACTACCACTAGCCACTGCATTGCACTCGTTTCAGAAGGGAGTGCAGAACCCGTCACAGTAGAACAGGTCGCGTATCGATCGGCCTGGACCACGAAGCAACAAAATATTCCACAGACTCCGCATGCCCACATAGTTTTTCTGATTTGGAAGAAATTTTCAGCGGTTTAGCCGGAGATAAAACCACCCTCGATTCAGGTCTGGCTAAAAAAAAACCACCCCCTGATCGATGTGATATCGAAACCGGCGTCGACCTTAGACCCACAGATTGCTCGGCATCTGAGTCCGGTATATCTCGTGTTTCAGGGGTAGGAATAGACTGTGCAGATACTCCCTCTGTGCATTTATGCGATACAGAAACGAAGGTTAGGTGGACATAAAACAGATTAGAGGAAGGATTAGGAACTGGGATTGAGGGGTGAAAGCGATAGTTTTATCGATACCGAATTCTATCAACCTCGCGGCGTGTGTATGCATGTACACGCATACAAAGAACATCCCTGGATCGGAACTTTCTTCATTTCACTTCCACTACTTTTTGCTCAATTTACGTTTTAGCCCGGTATAAACAGCATGTGTCTGCGTCTGCGTCTACGTGGTCCGGTGAAATTCAACACCTATGCTACGCACGCGTGTACACATACACGAGTGATTTGTCGGAGTGTATAATGTAGGTGTACAATCTCGCAAGTGGTTTTACCCGATTGGAATCAATTGAAATGAATTCAATACTATACTATACTATCCTACGGTATCGGGTTGTCCGGCACGACATCGTTAGCGCGGGTAAAAGTCCGCTCGGTCAGCCATAGGTATGAAAACGATTTGAAAAAGTGTGTGTCCGAGCGATGGAAGCATTCGAGCATATACGTGCGGCGCGGCGGTTCGTTTGGTTTTATGATTACGGGTCATTCAATTTTTCACGGAAAACGACTCGGCGTTTATTCAGATATCCTGAGCGTCCGGATGTCTGGGTTTCTCCTAAGGTTTTCCATTTCTCCGCGTACGCGAGCACGTACGACTTTCAGGTTTATCACCCTGCGTCGCCTCGCCTCGCCTCGCCTCGCATTGCCTCGCCTCCCGGCAAACCAAGAACTTTTCCATTCGACGTGCTTGCCCAAGTGCTCTCTTCACTCTCTCCGTCTTTTTCCTCTCCCTTCTTATATCTATAACGCCGTGCCTCTATCCTGTCTTATTTCCTGTTGGACAGCTTCTTCATACCGCCCGCGCCGGCTATACAAAACAATTTTCATCTCGTCCGAAACTATCCGTCGAAACGTTTCTCATAGTTTTTGACACCGGAATGTTTCGTTTAGAAATCGCCCTCCCATTGTAACCGCACAACCATCCCAACTGTGTAATGATAGCTAAAATGCAATAAACAGCAGCATCACGTTGGAGCAGTTCAAATAATAGCACATACACACGTAGGTATGCCTACCGATGTAACGCGCTCCCGGCATCCGTGACAATGGAAAATCATTCGAGGCTAAAGTTCTAAAATTTTCGATTCCAAACCTACTTTCCATGAGGATGATTTCGGATTCCAAGCACGTAGGTAGGGGCTGAACGATCAACGTCGCCCCTTTAACTCTATACGTTCGTGAAACACGCGCCGCAATGAAGACCCTGGCAAAAGTTCCGTAGGCTGAGAGAGCTACTGGGGTTAGTTTCACATGCAGAAATGTAGGATTATAGACCTAGTGCGATTCTCAATTCTCCAAAATGTGTCCCTCTGCTCCCGCGATCTTCGATATCCGCAGCGAGTTATTTTTTATGCCCCCCCTCCCTTCCCTTCCCTTCCCTTCCCTCGCCCTCTCCGGCATCCTTCTTCGGAAGTAGCTATGTCCCTATATCAAAGAGATGAACCCTTCTTCTTCTTTTTTTTTCTCAATTTTATTTATCTATTTTCCGTCTCTCTCGTCGTTCTTCGAGAGGGAGAGACCGTGGCGCGGTATACATACGTGTGTACGTTCGTAGGCACATACATACATTATGAAAGGAATTTGAGAGATACACGTTGATTCGAGAAATGAGGAAAAAAAAACGCCCCACGAAGAGAGTGAGAGAGAGAGAGAGACGATGAAGATAAACAATTTTAACAAATCCAAGAGGAATATTCACAAGGTATATGCAGGCGGTATGTTTGAGTTCGTTGAGTGGCGCGTGGAAAGGAAGGAAAAAGGACGTAGAAGAAAAAGAGGGACAGTATCTACCCTCCCGGTTTATGCGGGTTTATTTAATACCGATATACCTCGTCGACGATGATCACGAGGTGTGCATACCGTCGATCCATAAAACGAGTTTTGTTAAGCTAACGAAACCCTTCGATTGAACGTTGTCCCTATCCCTGTCCCTATCCTCGTATCCTCGTAACCTCATATACCGATCCTTCGGGCGATTTCGTAAAACGAGGTATAAAGCGACCCGCGGTTTCGATATGGAACGAAAAAAAAAAAAAAAAAAACGGAAAACGATGGGAAAACAAGTTCGCATGTTCTTCCAATGTCCCTCGTATAGGTACGACGTATATCTATCTGTCCCCGCATGCGCGTGGAAACAATCGCCAAACCGAACACGCGATCAGTAGTGTGTGCGCGCGTGTGTGTGAATGCAGGCGATACAGAGCGCGAGCGTGAACGTGGGCACAGCGTGTTTGCATAACGCGTATCGATTACAAAATAGGAGCACTTGATGAAGAAGCAAAAAAAAAAAAAAAAAAAGAAAAAGACAAAGAAAAATTGTATAAAAATATTGAAAAACAGATGATCTCTATCGTGGCTGAGCAGTTATCACCGTGACACATGCGATGCGACGTTTTATTCCCTCTGTTCGTTACAGCTGAAGTAGCGAGGCAGAAGCAGAGGCAGAGAGGCTCGAGTCTTTCTTTCTTTCAATGAAAAAAATTCTTTACGAACTACTCATACGCAGCCCCAGTCCTATATACACGAGTGTAAAAATAAATAAATGAAATAAAACTCCTTTGCGTGTTCCGTCGGTAATTTTATCAGGCAAATCCACTCTCTGGCTATTTCTCTGCATCTCGCTCTCCCTCTCCCTCTCTATACGGTGGTCGTGTCCGCCCCCTGCTGCCTACCGCATACATCGTGTCCATATATCTAATCATTTACGAGCTACTATTCCGTGGCATGAAATTACCCTGGTATAGTCGTCCGCAGTCGCGGGGAGGAAAGAGTCAACGGAAATCGGCAACGGCATCGGTTAGGCCTTTCCACGGCGAAAGGATCGATGATAGAAGAGGACAAGAAATAACGAAACACCATAATTCTTCTTGTTCTTTAAAAAAGAGAGGAATAGAGAGAGAGAAAGAGAGAGAGAGAGAGAGAGACAGATCAAGGTAGCTCCCCGAGTCGCCCGGGGTGAGGGTCCTCTTTCAATCACGTAAGATTTTTTTGATTATTTTTCTTTTTTCTTTTCTTTTTTTGTTGCTTCTTCTTCTTTTCTTTATATCCATGCCAATCTACAAAGGTTGAAAAATCTCTGAGAGCAGCGTGACGTTGACAATGGGTGAAGTTTCGTGGGAGGTTTCGACTCTCGAATTACAGGCACGAGAAGTAGGCAGCAGAGCACACTCGGGTAGCCGAGAGACGAAGAGAAAAAGAGAGATTCGACACCCCCTCGGAGAACTAATTCTCTTCACTTGAGGGAGGAAAAAGAAAAGGGAGGAAAGGAAAAAGTATCCCGGGAGCGGTAACCTCCACGGGTTCAAAGGGAGGAGGCCAAATCATCCCCCCCCCCCCCCCCCCCCTCGCTCTTCTATTTCTCCTACCAACTAACAACTCCTCAACACGTGGATATAGGTGCTAGCAGACACCCGGCCAAATTCCCTCATACCGAACTCTTATACAATACAAAGCGCTCCGAGGGAGGAAACAATTTCCATAAACCATCCTCGAGTGAATGGGATTCACCCGTTCACCCCTTTTCTGCAGTCACACTGTATCATCTCTCCCCGGCTCTGTACACTGCACTGTGTTCTGACACTTTTTAACTTCCTCCGCTCCTCCGCTCCGCCATTTCCCCTGTTCTTCTCCGAAATGCGTGTCGTTTGCATATCAATTGCGGTAGTCCGCAGATATCTGTACAGGGTGATCCAGGTTGAGCGGGACACATCGCGTGGACAGATTCTTGAAGAAATTCTGAAGCGAAAAGTCCTTTACCAAAAACTTCTACGAGCGATAGTTTGCGCGTTGCAGGAGAATATTTGCGCGAACCAATCACAACGCCGATACGTCAGTGTGCGGAGACTGTATCCACTCGCGCATCCAAGCCTGTCGCGTTCCGCTCGCGTACAAGCTCTGTGATAGGTCGACCTAGATCTTGATGTAGCTCAAAAGCCAGAGGTCGAATAAATTTTCGCCAAAGGACTTTTCGTCTCAGAATTCCCCCAAGAATCTATCCACGCGATGTAACCCGCTCCAACTAAAACAGTCTGTATATCAGGCAGCACGCAGTCGAGGGCGGTATAGTAATCCATTGATGCTAATTCGGCAGGGGGTTGATGTAATAAGGGATGAAAATGAAAATATGATTTGTGTTTCCAGCTTCTTCCTCATCTTCAATATCTGTATCAGCGGCTGAAACAATACGAAAAAAGAAAGCAAATATATAATTTCACGGTCTGACGGACGTCTTCATCATTTATTCAAGCGTTAATACTTTGGTAATATTGTCTTAAGCGACTGCAATTTATTTCACGAATACCCCGAACACACCGACACCGACGCCGACGCCGACGACGACTTCTTCTTTCCCATTCCCTTCGCCGTTCCCTTCACCCCTGGGACCACGCAGCGACGAGTCCTCGAAATTTCACAGTATAAGATATAGCTATACTATATTATGTATTCAGGGGACAGTGGAAACGTACTTTACGTTCCATTGTCAGTGTTTCGTAGGTATACAGGGTGTTCCGTATGAAACGCGCGGTAGCATAACACCGGATTCCTCGTGAAATTTCAGACTGAAATCTCTTTGGTGAAAAAGAACCGTTCGGCCGTCAGAGCCAATCCAAGAGCTTATATGCACCTAGCCCAGTGCCGCGACGATTGTGAAGCCAGCCGCGCGTGGCATATTTGTGGCAGGCGCGCGAGATTGAGAACGCGGAACATTTGCAGCGCGAACGTCTCCTTGTCGTTGCGCCGCAATTGTCGCGGCACTGGCCTAGGCGCACGCAGGCCCCTGGCTTGGCCGACCTCAAATAGCTCTCACGGTGAAACGGTTCCACCCTCACAATTTTCGCTAAGGATAATTCAGTATGAAATTACACGAGCAATCGGTTATGCAACCGTGCGTTTGACACGGAACACCCTGTACATAGATATACCTGCATAACTCCCCATATACGACGTTCACATCTCACTCTGCGGAATGAGAATCCCCCGGTTAAGACTCGTTCATTTTAAGTAATCAACTTGTGACGGCTGGTCTCGAGGGACGTAGAAATACCGAAATTAGCGATAAAATCACGATTGTGGATCGAGTCACGACGCGGATTATAAACAATCCTCCTCTGTAATTGGCATAAGAATTCTTCACGTCGTTTTTGTAACTCGTAGCGTACCTACTCCATAGATCCGAACACAACGATTCATGTAAATTATGAACTGTTGTGGGCTGTCTGTTCCATGCGGAACATGTCCGGCCGAGGAACCATGACAGTTTCCGTCTCCCTAAATGTAGACTATCAAGTTGAACGTGAAAATTACAACGCGATAAACAGACTCCACGGTTCACTTGACTCCGTAGGTTAAATCGCGCGGTAGGAACCCCGAGTAGAGCTGAGTAGAGGACCTGGAACAGAAATGCGGAGGATGTGGACGAGTAGACGTGCAGAGGTAGGTATAAACTGAAATAGTTCAGGATCCTCAACGCGGACAACCCGCTGACCGTGACAAGACCATTCCAACCCCTTTCCCGCAGGAGGCTACAGGCTCCAGGCTCCAGGCTGGAGGCCGGACCCTGGACCTCGGACCGGTGCGTAGGTACAGGCATTTTCGAGATACTACCGACGCGGAACCCTCGTCTTGTTCATTTGGAAATGCAATCTTCTGTCGCACCTGAACGTGTAATAAAGAGGACCTACGTAATACCGGTGTACGAATATCTGTGAAATTTTCGGCGTCCCCATGAAGTCTGTGAAAATCCGTGAAGGGGCAGAGAGTCCCACGGAGTCCCATGCAGTTTCGAGCAGCCTCATGAAACCTCTCAAACTTTTGGAATCTCCGAGATCCTGCGAAGTAACGCGAAATCTTTTGAAGTTTCGAAATCTCGGATGTGTGGAACGCCGTGAAGTGCCGTGTCTCTCGTCTTCCCTCGAAGTCTCGGCGACCTCTGAAGTCCCCGCGAAGTCCGTGACACCCCATCGAGTCTTTGAAGTCTTGAAGTCTCGTTTAAGCTATTTTCGGGAGTAATTAGCCCCGCGGTTTGAGTACATACATTTCTATAGTATCGTTCAACGCTGGATTTGAACCTTCGTGACTAGTGGGTCACTCGTTTTTCACCCGGTAATTGGTACCTTCTCACATAATATAGACGTCGTGGAAGTCGATTAATCTTTCCCAAACGATTCCAGGTCCCCGAGACCTTACCTCCGACTAACTAAGCAAGGAAGTAAGTATGAGTGAGTAGTTAGTTTGATAAAAATATAGTAATCCTATGAATTTCGTTGACAACTTGATCGCGTCTCGTGACAAAATTTGACTCTTTGATCGGGAACGTGGTGACTTGCTCTAGTAAGTCGCGTGTCTCTCCGTTTTCTTTTAGTACACGTATATACAGCGTCCCGGAACGTTTCCCTCAAGGCCTAATGCCTCCGTTAAAGATTTTTAGATTCAGGTAGATAGGTAGGTATATATCTGCACGGCAGCTCAGGGTATATTAGCGACGAACAGGCACATACATATAAAAAGCTAAAGAAGAATCCGTTCTACATGTTTACTCGTGGCATCCTATCATCAATCGGTTCTCCATCCTGAAAATATACTAGGGTACTTTGTTCAGATTTGAAAAACAATTTTCGGGGGTCGCTACCGCTTATTGAAATATCGCGTGTCCGATGGGATGAGGGAGAGATGTTCGGTGCCTACTTCGGTATACCGAAATTTTGTCTGTAATCTTCTCTTCTTATTCTTCCGCGTTGACGTTGGCTGCTGCCGGAACGGATATCGAATGCGGCAACCAAAATTTGAAACTGCTGACACCGAGATACGGTCACGACAAGTTTTCGCGTCTAAATCTAATATCAGCTTTACTTGACTTTTCTCTCAATGAGCCCGCCGATGTGTTATAATTATTGCTGCATTTGCCGGAGTATCGGTATTTCGGTGCACACCGATTGAACGTTATTTCGGTATTCAGCGGCGAGAAGGGTATCGCGGTGAACCGAAAATCGATACGGAAACTCGGTATCAAATTCCCAATACCGAACAGCCCTAGTATAACGTCGCATGCGCCGAAAATACGATTTTCGTGGTAAAAATTAGTCGTTTAATTTTCTTGTCGCGGCATTCGGCAAGATTCGGCTTTTCGTGCCCGTGGAGCACGGCGCGCGTCGCGAACAGCTAGAGAAGCGGTAGCGACCTCTAAATATTAACCGAGATCGAGAGAACGGATATTTTTTATCATGTTTCGGAGAGTAGAACCGAATCAGGGGATGCCTCCAACGTAGATTCGGACACTTGATGCTCAGAACCACCTAGATGTATATACTCGGAGGATCTGAGGAAACCATAGGAGCGGAGCAATCACGGTGGCAGCGCAGGATCTTTTAAGACAGCCATGGCATTGCCACCGCGATTACTTTCGCTTTTATGGTTTCCTCGGATCCTCTCGAAAATGTGTAATCCACTCTAATTTTTCCTTTTCTGTTTCTCCTTGCCAATCTTCTTCTTCTTCTTCTTCTTCGTACTTTTGTACTCTGTTCAATAATTTTAATTCTAATTTTAATTTTTTCTTTTTTCTTCGTTCTTTCGCCTTTCCCCTTGTTCTTCCCTTCCTACTTTTTTCGAGGCCTCCTCACCTCTCCATAGAGTTGGCGAGTGCCAATCTTAGAAGCTTTACGAGTTAACCACACTTAACTATTGTTGTCGACACACAAAGGACCGAAACTTCTCTCTCTCTTTCTCTCTTTCTCTCGCTATTTTTCTCGCTCGTTCAGAAGATGAGGAAATAAGTTTCGAGTTCCCTTTTAAACCTTACCAAGCGGTTACGCGCTGTTGGGTGGTTTGAAAAAGAGAGAAAAGACCGAAATCTCCCCTCTGATTCGCCTAATTGTAACACGCGTTCTACAAATTATTTACACTCATCGTACGGCTACAACACTCGGCTCTATCGTACCTCTAGCTTGAAATTCTGATCGACAGTTTAGCCCACAAAGATGAACAATTTCTGGAGCACTCTCCGGGCTTTTCTCTTTCGCCGAGAGAAACCCAGGGAAACTCCTCGGCAGCCGACCACGACGTGTGTATATTTTAAATATATCTCCCTATAACTGCTATGCAGAGGTTCGTTAGTCGAAGCGACTGAACAAACATCAAAGAAATTCAAATCGCTTTCGTATCTATACGGAGGCATTTTGCTGCATGGGGCATTTTTCTGACTACTTTTTCCGGCATGCGCGATTTATTTCCACTGCCACCTTCCACCCCGGAGGCTGTGCAGATTGGGGAAACAGGTAGGTACTCTGTCCTTTCTCTCTTTCTCTCTCTCTCTCTCTTTATCTCTTTCTCTGATTTGAACACTCCGCCCTCCTTTTTTGTCACTTTTGTTTTCCAGCGATGAATTCCCATCTCCAACTATTTTTCGTTAGACAAAAATGAAGGAGGAATTAATGAACGAATGGATTTAAAAGACCGGACAAATTTGATCGTCGTTTAGAAAAGCGAGTGGATGCGACGGGGCTGAGTTCGAGGGAGGGGGGCGAGCTGAGTAGGTAATACCTACCCTACGGGCTCGACGGGATCACCGGGTGAAGTACCCTCGAGACAATGCAGTAAACTTAAAACAGAGCCACCCCTCTTGCCTCCCCTGTTATAGCGACCGAGCGGACGACTTCGGTTCGCCTTTGCTTGGTGGATTTTGAAGAGAAAATTCTTTCGGCTAAACCGCCCCCGCCCCCGCCCCCGCCCCACCCCTGTCCCCGGACTTTCTTTTCTCTCCACCTTCGTCTTCGTTTTTCTTTCTTTCACTCTCGCGGTAGCTGAGTGCTCACTCAATTATTTTTCAATCCCGTTTTAACGAATTCTTCACCTCCCTTTGTACCCTCATACCCCTGTTTCCCTCCACCCTCGGATACCCAGGAAACAGTTTAATGAAGTACGTACCCTGCGCTGTGATATTACGGGTATCGTTTGCCCTGGGATGAAGGTGAAAACTGTATACCCACCCACGCGGTTATGGAATGAATTCGAGTAAAATAGAATAGAATTGCGGAAACGAAACTACAGTAAAAGAGTTTTACCCGCACCAGCTAATTGAAGGCGGTTCGCTTCAACCTGGGTAATAAAAAAACTACCCTCTTACGAACGTATGTGTGTGCCTATATACGTACCTACGTTTTAACCGAGAATAAAAATGTTTATAGCCTAATCTAAGATATCATCGACCTGGGCATATCTATCTCTATGTATTTATCTGTCCATCGATCGTCCCGTATTCTCATCAATACATGTATTATACATTACAGGTACGTATGTAGACCGTAGAACTAGGATAGCAAAAGTCTTGAGAACGTGTTGTCGGTCGTAAGGTTTTACGGTCTACGTTTGCCCCTGTTAAGTTTACGATTTCAACCGACTATATCTACTACTCCGAAGTAAAATGATGGCGGGTGGTTTCATGAAGACACGGACAACTGTACCACAGGGTGATCCGGTTTGAGCGGGACACATTTCGTGGGTGGGTTCTCCGAGGGATTCTGAGGCGAAAAGTCCTTTGGCAAAAATTCGTGCGACCTCTAGTTTGCGAGCTAGAGAATATTTGCGCGAGCCAATCACGACGCCGCGATACCTCAGTGTCCGAAGACTGTATCCACTCGCGCATCCGAGCCCGCTGCGCCGCGTCTCGCTCGCGCACATGCTCTGTGATAGGTCAACCCAGATCCCGCTGTAGCTTGAAAACCAGAGGTCCCACGAATTTTTGCCAAAGGACTTTTCGTTTCAGAATTTCTCCAAGAATCTATCCACGAAAGTTTGTCCCGCTCAACCTGAATCACCCTGTGTATGCCTATAGGTATAATGGTATGCCACGGTCCCGTTCACCAGCTCAAGTATAGGGAACCCAGGCTCATATATACTGTAGGTTTTCCTACTTAATCTACGCATTTATCGGCTAAGCGATGTTTACTTTGCACAGGTATGCGATAAGATACATTCTGTGTACGTACGTAAGTACATACATGCATGCGTACGTACGTATTATACCTACACTATGTAGTTTATGCCCAGGAGTAGCCAGCCAGGGGCTGTTTAATTAACGACGTTAGTTGTTCAGTCACCTGTATCCATACCGAAACTACGAAAAGACGACGAGGATGAGGATCTGTGCAGTTTGCAGTAGCAGCAGCTACAGGGGATGATTTAACGCGACATAGACGCGCCCCTGTCCCCTGTCCTCTGTCCCTTGTCCCCCGAAGCCCAGATACCTAAATACTTGTAAAGTTCAGTGTGTACATATATATGTATATGTAAAGGGCCTAGAGCGGACTTTGCGAAAGTTTATACCCTTTGCCTTGCCTCCCGAGTCGGAGTAGGTAGGTAGTGCCTACCCTGGCTATACGAGATTTATCGCCTGGTTGGATAATTATCAAGGAAACGAGTTTCTCAAACGTTATTTATTAACGCTGACCATTTATCTTGGAGTAAAACTAATATCGCCGAGACCGAGTAGGTATGCACGCAAGCGCACGCAGCGAAAGGGTGCAGATTATAGAAAGTTTTAACCATTTACCGAGGGCCGCCCCGCCCGCCCCCACCCCCGCCCCCGATCCAGGGACTCTCGGCGAAAATCATTTCATATACGATTTTCTCTATATTACGTAATTCCTATACTCGTTGCTTTTCGCCTTCCGTTTCATTCGTGTGTATGTACGGAGTATATATGTGTTTCCATACAGGAAAGAATTTTCACAAGGGTTTATCAGATTATTGTATAAAAAGGATTTTTCTGAAAGGGTTTTCACAAATCTCATCCGATTCCACCTTCATACACGATCCGATTGAAATTTCAACCGACTTCAAATGGATACCCAGATTTTTTGTTCCAGTTTATTCATCACGTTCTACATAGACCTCTTCTTTCTTGTTCTAAAAAATGAAACTACATTATCTAATCATGGAAATTTTTCGATCGAGATATACAATTGATCGAACCTGTATTTCAAACTCAAACTCAGTACGATGTACATTATCAAATTCGAATGTCATGTACGTGTAGATACCAATCTAAAATCTGAGTAGATGGACAGAATTTCATACTCAAATCTCCGAAGGTTGATTGAGGGTGGAAGAGGAGGTCCATTAGGCTCTCGGTGTAACGGTTGTGAATAATTCCGCTCTCCAGAAGCCAGCCCTAACTTCATCCATAGTTTAGCCCTTCGATCAGCGCCGGCTTCAGACGGTAAGCAAGTGAGGTACTGCCTCAGGGCGCAAAGCCTCAGGGGCGGCCCGGGCGATGCCGCATTTGCAGAAACCTGCGAATAACCAGAAAGTCTGGCTTTTTGAATGATTATTAACGTAAAACATACAGAAGCATGAGCTCGTCCTATCCGCCTAGCAATGATTCGACAGAGTTCTGTCAAGAAAAGCTACCCAGGTAGGTTTCAACTCATGGGCCGGTGCTGGCCAGGGCTGGCTCAGTGCTAGCTATGGCTGGCCCAGGGCTGGCCCAGGGCTGGCCAGGGCTGGCCCAGAGCTAGAAACCTACTGGGGTAGCTTCGTATTTAGGTACCGCCGCGCTGGCGCTTCTCGCAGCAAATTTAAAGAATGTAGATATGTACGCAGAAAGTAGTCGACAGTTGTATGTACCGTGCGCGGTTATTGTGTCCGTCTTGGACACGCCATGCATGCTCTAGACTGCTCCGCGGATGAAATAACAGAATCTAATTTGCCGTAGGCTCTCTTTCGAGTAGAATGACAAGTTCGTGGCCGGCACGAATGGGGGATCCCCAGAGCCGGTGCATGTCTACTGATCGTGACCAATTTTTCAAAGTTACCCATCGGCCATCGATCGCAATCTGTCGTAAGATCGAAAAACAGAAGTAAAAATGTGTGAACGCAAATCGAAACGTCGATCGGGTGCACATTATCCGGCCCGCACATTGGCGCACGAAAATATCGACGAAAAACTGTCGGGCTCCGTGGCTAATCATTCGAAGCCCAGTACCGGTAAAAGACGACCAGTCGAACCCGAAAATTTTCCGACCCCGGAACTTATCGGATCAGATGAACCAGTTTCAGAAAAGCCGAGAACCGGGTTCAATGAAAACGTTGAACGCATTATGTGGCAGAAAAAGATCGCGCGAATGGAAATATTCAACTGGAAAATATGCATCCCGCCATAATCGATGACGATCCTGCACTGCGGTCTGACATTATCACGCATAACCTGCGCTAATCCATATAATTGAAAAGAATCCTGTTCAAGTTCACGATTGTCGAAGCAAAGTCTGATTTGGAGAAGAAAAAATGCAAGGCTCACTGTCTCGGTAAAAGTAGGCAAAATGAACTCACACAATTGATTTCTCCGCGTGCGAAAGCTTCGTTCCGTGTGCTGCTCATTCACTGGATTCAGTTGTCGACGATACCGTCAAAATGCCAAATGAGTTTATCAATTGTTTTCCCCATGTTCAGGAATTCTACAATTCCTTTTCCGCATCCGCAAAAAGGTGGAACATTCTGGAGACCCTCTCAGTGAAACTAGGTTGGAAAGTCGCTTCAACCTCTGAGACACCAAATTGGCGAAATGTAAGACGCGTTATACGAAATCTCTAGTGATCCCCTTATCACGAATCCGCTATCAGACTCGAAGCTGATTGTGAGTCATTAGCGTCGGGAATGAAGGATTTTAGATTCCTCTGTTGATACTTTGGTATGACACTTTGTTGAGAGTAAATTGAATCAGCGAGTTATCACGGAGCTCGAGAACCGATATAAAAGCTTCTCTGGAGTCGCTCGAAGGACTAAAATCGTACTTTTGCGAACGCAGATCGCGAAACGGACTCGATCGAATCATTCCGGATGCTGCGAAACTCGCAGCAGACCTAAAAATTCGACCGATATTCAAACATGTAGCTCAAATTCGACGACGGCAACAACGCGCTCGGTTTGATCATGAGCACGCTAATGGAAGGCCTGATGACCCCGATGACATATTTCGTATAAATTGCTTCCATAGAGCTCTGAAATCAAACAATCGCGTCCATTGATAATCGATTCGAACAGCTCGCAGAAAACAGCAATTATTCTAGCCTCCCGTATAACGTTGACGAATCGAAAGAAATTGATGAAGATACGTTACCGAAACGCATCGTTGTGATTTACAAATTATTCTAAGTCGACATTAAGACCGCTTCGATATCGATGGTGTCGATACGTGCGACGAATTAGCTGCATTGCTACAAAATTTCACTCCCGATCACGTACTTCTCGAATCATTGAGATGCCGCCTAATTACATTCGCAAACATCAGACGCCAGCCGCGTACCCGAATACTTTCACAGTTCTGCGCATTTTTCCAACGTTCACCTACCAGTCGCAGTAGCATCTGCGCGACCATCTTTTCCAAAATTGAAATTTATCGGAAACCTATTTTCGCTCTTCGATGGCTAACAGACGTCTTTCAACGTCGTCGCGATCTGGTCACAAGAAACACGGAGAAAAAAAAACAGGAATTTTGTATTCTGCGGGTTTCGGAATTCTTCTTTTAGTCTCTTCGCTACCGAGCTGCCGCGTGTGGTCGAACGATCAGTCATTCGCGCCATTAACTATAACAATCGCATCTGTCGCCTTGTAAAACATATACGCGTCGCGAGCTGTTACTCTATAAATTATTGTGCTATAAACTCGCGGTTTTCTCAACGGGCGGTATAGGCAGGCATTCGCCTTTCCACTGACTGACTCATGTCCCCTTAAACCAAACTACTAACTTCCACGCACAACCGCGGAGGAGCTTGCTATGCACGTAATTGCGTTTTCTCTTCTTCCATTTTTTCCCCCATTTTTTTGCTTTTTGTTTTTGTTTTCTTTCTCCTGTTCTCCTTGTTCTACCTCCTTCTCTCTCCGGTCTCACTTTTACTGCCGAGTTACACGCACGCGCGATGTAACTAACCGCGTAAACTATAATAACACTAAGAACTACGCCCCAGCGCGCTAGGGCACTAAATCCGCGTAACCAACACGATCTGATTGGATTTAATTACACGTCTAATTAATTGCATAATTTATTGCATCTATCTGATAAAACTTTGATTTACAATTCAACTGCTATGGGCATCGCTGAACTGACGATAATAAATCTCTTTCTCTCTCTCTCTCTCTCTCTCTCTCTCTCTCATTCGCTTTCTCTTTCTATTTATCTCTCGCCTCGGGGAAGATCGATACTCGAAAGGATCGTCGGAGGTTGGAGGGGGGGCCGAGGTGTTAGGCATTGCGTGTTATATCGCCGCAGATCCAATATGCCTACATAGGAAGACGCCTACATGCCTGAACGATTTCACTTAAACTTCTCATCTCAAAGATCGGAGCTGTATGCGAGAAGAGACTTAATTCGATGTTCATTAGCGAGGTTGCGAAAGGGGGGCGATAGCAGCCAGCCGCTAATTTCAAAACGAGAGTATAGCGAACGGGGAGCGTAAGTAACTAAGTAAGCATAAGTATGTGAGTAAGTAAAGTTTCTCGTCCCTGCGTACGTACATACATACATACATACATACATACATACATACATACGTAGCTACTTCCAACAGGCAGTTAGGTTTGCCCACAATGCCGCCTTACAGTCGTTGTCGCTTGGCAATTAGCTTCTCGGATCGCGAACGAACCGGGAGAAGATCCGCGGCTCGAGTTAATCCAAGTTGAAAATATGCCCGAGCACAGCGCGTCTCTTTCTAAAAAGCATAATGCCAATGCCAATTTTCCCTGCACAGTTCCTCACTACGATTCAATCGTATTCCCATGCAACTCGGTCATCAAATTTATATGATCCCGCGCGTCAGTTCATCCGAGTCGAAGGCACTATCCGAGATGCAGTACGCAGGTAAATTCGAGTATCGTGCTTTGGCCGGATACCAAACGGTTTATACCGAACAGGAAACCGAAAGAAATGAGGAGGAAAAAGCAGCGAGGAGGAGGAAAATCTCTCTCGAGGTTCATCATCGCACAGCTGTGGGCACGGCGAGCCGGAGAAAAGCTCTATGACACCGCGATCCCGTTAATATGTTAGGTGCCGATCCGATCCGGTACGCCGTTGAACAGGATACAGAAATATAGCGGAAAGTTGGATGGTAAAAAGCTGATAGAGCGGCGAGGTGAATTCTGCGGTACCTACGAGCGAATCGATAATGAGAGAAAGAAAAAAGTAGCGGAGCCGATATGGAGACCCCGTATCGGCGACTCTGTGCGCGGATAGTGTTTTACGACGGAATTTATGCGCGATCTTGGGGGTGAAAAAATTCCCGTAATTCTTCTCAATCTTAGTTGAATCGCGCGAGGAGCTTACAGACAGATAAGCTCATAACCATTTTTGGATTTAACGAAGTAGTAACGCTCCGCGATGCCGGTCGACGGGTAGTAACGACGTGGGAGGATCAACGCCGCGGAGGAAGATCGTCGGATTGATTCTTGTTAGGGGTGCCGAGAGTTTATGCGATAGGTAGCTGATATGACACCCCAAGGTGTGTAATTGGGAATTAAGAGGGCAGCTCGTTAGCGGGAAAAAAAACAGCAGCTGAGGTTTCTCGAAGAGGAGGAAAGAGAGGATGGAAGAGGAGGAGGGATGTGGCCGGGGTGTCTATGGAACACGGCGCGGAGCAGATGAACCTGTGTGGTTTGGCTACTAACGATTCCCCAAACCAACAATAGCAATAATCAGAAGGATAGTAGTATTATTGTGAAGTAAATGTCGTGGAGAAGTGCCGGGGGGGGGGGGGGGGAGCCTTTGTCGTGAACGGCGGGAAACAAAAGTATCTAAGGATCCGCAAATAAGCACGGGATACGACAAAGGACGAGCGAGCGAGCGAGCGGGGCAATCGTTGAAAATGAGTAAAAACGAAGCCGCGAGATCCGCGGGGCGGGGAGCTGAGACCATACCAAAGAATAAAGGAGACGATGGAGAAAGAGAGTCGGTTGATGGCAGCTTCCTGGGAAACAGTATGGCCGCCCGCTCTATATCTCTTCAGTTTGACAAGCTCTCACCCCCGGAGGAAGATATCGCCCCGCGGCATCGCATCCTGTCCGCCGCGCCGGGTGGCCGCATATATACCTATATATGTCGGGCGCGAACTTGTAGCGCCAAATTTCATTCCCTCATTTTCGAGAAAGTTATTGGATAAGTTTCGCTCCGAAGAAATAAGTTAAGATGAGAGTGAAAATGACGAAACAATAAAAAATAAGGGACGCCGAGGGAGCTGGGAACGGAATGGAACGGAACGGAACGGAAACTGTTATACAAAACCGGCGAGCATATTCTCACGGAACATGACCCGCGGCTTGTAACAAACTAGAACGAGGCGGTTAAATTCCTCTGTCGCTACCGTATCCTACCCGCGCCACTGCCGTCGAGCTTAATATAAGTTTCTGGTTAAATTGAGTGACTGTTGAACAACGAAAGATACCGCGGTAAGAGATCGGGAATGCAGGTAAAATTCCGAAGCGGGCCGGGTCAGATACAAAGAGATTCATTTATTAGCGGGGCAAAGCAATATCGCCGGTTTGGCATTCTTATTTATTATTTAGCTGGATAATGTGTCAAAGGAAATCTTGAGACGGAAAAACTTGAGCGCGGCGAAGGAACCCCAGAGACAAAGGTCGGAGGAGGAAGTACCTTTCTTCGTCAATCAAAGCGCCGCGGGAGTGGATAACGAGAAGTTTAGAATGAAAAACCACCCCACTGTATAATTTATTTGATTCTCGAAACTTTGCTTCGAGACACCTCGCCGCCCTCCTCAGCTCTTTTCTCCAGTTTCTTATACCATTACTCGGTATCTGACGTCGCTGATAACTGATAAGCACTACTACTTTTCGTGCTCTGATCGAGATAAGCCAATCGGCTTCGGGTCTCCACCCGAATACGTAGCCCGTCCCATTTTCTCATTCCGTAGTGTACCTAGGTGCCGTTTCTCCACTTACACATGGGAAAGTCCACGCGGAATCGGACACCATCCGGTCTTTGCATCTTCGATTTTCTCCATAATATTTTGTCCTTCAGTATATCTATCGAGAGAGGCCTCCACGCCAAGTTTCAGATTTTTTTGTCCGCCCGCTTCCGAAATATGAATTTTACAAAAAAAAAAAACGCTTCTTTTCTTTTTTTAATGCCCATACCTTTGCGAAAAATGATCCGATTGGGATGGTTATTTTTTCAAAATCTTCCTTTTTAGACGAACTTTTAGAAAAAAAATAGCCCAATATTACTAAAACCGTATTTCCATCAGATTTTCGAGTTCTGAACGTAAAATGTTGATCTCTGAAAAACACGTACCGATCGATTTTCTTCTAGTTTTTACTCAAAATACTGTCGCAAATTATCCAACTTTTAAGCCCTGACCGATAATGGGATAACGTTGGGATCCATGTTTTTTCCAATTTTAAAGTCTTTATTTTTCACTTACATATGACACATACCTATTTTCTAATCACAGAAAATTCACGATTGGAGGAAAAAATTTGAAATAATTCAGAAGTGCAGCCACCCAGAATTGGGACAATAGTATAAAAAATTATTAACGTAGGTAATCGAAAATGGTGAGGGAAAATTTTCGCCGAGTTGGCGCGGAATATCTCATATACACCTATGCCTATATATGCAGATATGCGTTCGTTTAACCAATTTCCTCCTCTATCCTTCCTCTTTCTATTCCTTTACAGAAATTCCGTGAGATACGTTCTCGTAGTCCATCGTTTTTCACGAACAAACGACCGAGCCGTCGAAGGGTTCGAGTACTCCACAATTTTTCTAACTCGCTTTCGCTGTTCTAACGATTTACGAAAACCTGACCATATGCCGCTCACTGCTCGATATTCATTCGGCTGTTTCCACTCACAGAATGAGGAAAATCCAGTGGAACCTGATTAAACCAATGTGAACAAGAGAACGGAAAAAGAGATTTCATTCCCGTTCCCTTCGCAGTCGGATCCGTGTTCGTATAAAGAAGTGTTTGATCCTCAATGTACGCGGGGCGCACGATTGCTCCGAACGCCATATTTTACGAGGTGAACAATTTTCCACAATTAATGACTCGAAATCACGGTACGAAACGACGCGTGGAGAAAATTCGCGCCCGCTGCACTGCAGCAACTCGTTCGCGAGCGGCCTCACACTCAATTACTTAAACGAGTCGCAGCCGAGCCGGCTGCTCGCGCTCCTATTCGCAAGCTGCTCCTTGTCGCTCAATCGTCGTTCGGTATGTGGCACGATTTTTGGACGGACAAGAACGGACTGCGATCGAGTTTTCGCCTGTTTTCCATCCACGATGTTCATTGAATTCCCGCTGAACCATCATGGCGGAAGTCGGGAGTCGAGAGAGGGGAGGACAGGAAATTTCCACGTGAGGGAAACTACAACTTTTTCGAAATTTGGAAAAATTTGAAAAGGAAACATCCGTTCCGCCACGGGCTGGTGGCGAACGGTAGGTATAGGTACAGAATTGAGTTAGACGCCAACCGGAGATCCTCGCCGGGATGCAAACGCCAACTGTAACAGCGATAATAATAAGAAACTATTGGCGGGAAACTCGGCTAATGCAAGAATATCAACGGGAAATTCGACGGTGGATTCGGCTACTTCTTTTCTCATTCCAGCCGTCAAGAATTCCCCTTTACCTGTATACTTTTCACAAAACAGAACACACAACGTTCAATTCAAGATCTCCGCGGGCTGCATCTGGACCTTCCGCTTATACTCTTCGATCGCGAAATCCGACTGCAAATCCGTCCGAAATATTAAAGAACCAATGTACGATAATCGATTACACGAATGCCCATTGAACGCCGAATGAAAATGTCATCGGGGAAAAAATAACGAAGGGAAATTATATTTTTCATCAATTTATGTATGTATGTACCTATATATGCTGTTTGCGAGTACATAGCGGGCGTGAATATATATATATACCTATAGGATACAGTCTAAAATGAAAAGTAATTCATCTGGTATACAGTATATGTGTTCATACATAGATACTACCCGAAGAAAATAACGTCCCGTCTTTGCGAATTTTCGGCGCTCATTAATTTTCTCTCTCCTCCGCCCTTGGTTTTGAATTTTTACCTTTTTTTCCTTTTCCCACCTTCTTCGACCTTCCTTTACCTTTTTTCTTCATTATTTTTCCAAATTATACGACAGCGAAGAGGGCGCGTAATATTTTTCAAATTTTTTTCTAATTTTTCTAAGGTCCTGCTCCTTCGCTCGTTTGCTCCTCGCCGCTTCTTCACTCTGCAGCGCCTGTCTAATTACACTCTTTTCCTTCCGCGGAATTTCTTCTTTTTTTCTCTCTCCACTCTGTGTCTCCAGCTAATTTACGAAGCGAGTAATTGAATTACACCCTGCAGCGCCTAATTTATACGGCAAAACCTTTGAATAACATTGCTGCCGCTGTTGCTGTTGCTGTTTCTGCTGCTTCAGCTTCTGCTTCTGCTTCTGCTGCTGCCGGTGCTACTACTAACCAGAGACGAAAGCTTTTTCGCTCTGGTGATATTTATTCTCTTATTATTCCGCGCCGCTGAAAATCCCACACGCAGGTACCACGTAAAGTATACGTCGCTTTTCGTCAACTGAAATAGTAGCCAACGTCTCTAAAATTACTCGAATGCTACCGCACACAGGTATGCGCAGTGTCTCGTTTTCACTCTGCTGCAGTTACGTACATTTATGTAATGCCCTGTAGAAAACCTTGTTCGAACTAATTTTTTGGTATAGAAAATTCGGAAGCTCGATAATATACACCCGGAGCACATTCTTTCTCTGTGGAAGGTGGCTACGGCTTATTAATTTTATGAACTCGGTAATTTATAGCCGCGTTCCTCCGCGTTGAAGAGAGAGGTAGCAAAAAGAAGGTGGAATCGTCGTCTGTAGAGAACCGGTGATTATTTGTGCACACAGAAGTTGTACAGCATTGGATAAACGAAGCGATAGTAATGAAAAGTAAATATTTCTCTTAATCCTTGACTCGAAAGAGTTTTTATTCCATTTTTCGATTTTCCGTTGCTCGTTTGGTTCCCTCCAAAAACTCCGTCACCCTCCGAGCTTCACCTACGACTGAGTTCTTCATGCCCGGTTAGCTCCATATAGCGCGCACATACCTCCTGCCCTGGATATTATTCAGGATAACGAGGCTGAAGTTCGTAAAGTCAACGCGAGTATAAGTCACAGAAATTATACTATCTGGTGGAATTTTTTGGTGCGGGACGAAAAATCTTCGTTTTTCGAGTTTCTTGGGACTTTTCCCACATCTCCGGGGTCTCCGGTGACGTCGGGGACTTCCAGAATGGTCCGAACGCGGAGATTTCTTTTTCGGGGACTCCGGGGAGACGTCGGAGATTCCCAAAACCTTCCGCAACCGGAGATTTTCCCTCGCCGAAAATTTTTCAGCCTATAAGATTTCGCGTGCGGATTTAGTTGCGTCAACGGTATGGACTTGAGCCTTATTCAAGATAAGCGTGCTATCGGTCCTCGGAGTATAAACTATTGCCCCGAATCGCCACGACGGTCGCATCGCCCGCGCTCCTCTCATTCTTCAAAGCCGCGGTAGGTATATACATACGTACACGTACGTCCACAAAGTATACGCCCCTGCAATTTTATTTACTGTTCCAGCATTCTGAAATTTCTTTCCGGCAAAATCATTCTCCGCAAATTCGTTGAACGTCTTTCGTTTCTAGAGGTAAACTTCCCTGCGGGGGATTACTCGAGGTGTAATCGTGATTGAAGCGAACGTCAACCCTGTTGTGGGGGGGGGGGGGGGGGGGGAGTTTCGAGGGTTCAGAGAAAGAGAGAGTGTGTGTGTGTGAGAAGCTTCGAAGGTTCTTCGCATGCAGGGGGAGAAAACAAGTTATAATTGACCGAACGAGCGTTTGCCTCTGACAGGTTTTTCGCCGCGAGCCGAGCTTCTCCCTCGAGTTTCCAGTTTCAAGATCTTAGATTCGAGAATCGACTGACAGCCAGCGTGGCGTAATTTGAAACTAGACTAGAGGAAAGCGGAAGATTTTAGCGAGCAGTAATTTTACCTCGTTTCAAAAACGTTTTAGAAAGTTTTAATAGGATGTACACTTCTGCCTACTCCCTCCGCCCACCCACCTTCGGAGGGATGAGGGTGCAATTCCCTCTCGAAAGATGTTCAGTAGAACATAAATAACAATTATACATAATGATGATGATACTTGAAATTTCATAACGTTCTGCCCTGCTTTTCCATACGAAAAAATGATGAACTTTAACGATTCGATATTTTTCCTCACTTCCGACTCCCTCGGGATCGAAGCTAGTCGAAATTTGTGACTCTGCGAGCTATCGGTGACCCCTCTGCGATACTTTTCATCGGATTTATCCCCGCCAGGTGATAATTGATAAGATGTGCCGCGGTCTGAATGATACCAACATCGTTTTTCTCTCTGAACATCCGCATAAAATCTACGGAGTGATTCAGCTTGAACGGGACACATTTCGTGGATAGATTCTTTGAAAAATTCTCGAACGAAAAGTCGTTTGTCAAAAATTCGTCTGACCTCTGGTTTTCAAGCTACATCAGATCCCGGTTCCCGGTTGACTCGTCGCAGAGCTTGTACGCGAGCAGGACGCGGCAGACTCGGATACGCGAATGGGTACAGTATTTGCAAACCGACGCGACGTATCGGCGATATGATTGGTTCGCTTAAACATTCTCTAACCCGGAAACTATCGGCCGCTGAAATTTTTGCCAAAGGACTTTGCTCCGAAAACTTATGTGAGCCGCTCAACCTGAATCGCCCTGTATACTGGTTTGAATTTTGAAGCGGAAAGTAACGGGTAATATCTTCGGCGGAAGATCTTCAAGCTGCAGATACCTTCTTCCGATTGATACACATACTGGGATAGGTATGTACATAGATAGGCGAGATAGGAACAGGAGCGATAGATAAATCGGCAGAATAAAATCATAGAGATAAATCGGTGCTCGTTTCACGTGTAAATCTCTTCGTATGGAAGAGAGGTTGAAAGTACGACACGTGCGATTTTGCTGTTATTACAGTTTGATGCGAGCCACGTCAAAGCGGGAAAGTTGCTCGTGCGTGAAAATTCGTTTTGTTTGAGAACAGAAGCGGCGAACGCGACTGCACATATCCGTGACAAATGGCACACGATTTCCATACTGCTAGCATGGAACCCTTCGCGGAAAAAGTTCATGCCGGCAACTCACCGGCTGCAACGAGCTTCCAGGATTGCCTAACCAGGCGAAAAGTCAAGGGCTGGCGCAACCGATCCTCGTACAACCCATTCGAATTTTCAAATTAAACTTCCAGCGTTGATTGAATGGAAAAAACATAGTTAGAGAGAAAATAAAGCATGACGGGGAATCAAGAATCCACTGGAATCCCGAAAGCATTATCCTGTGGAAGAATTCTGATAAATAAATGACCAGCTCATGCTGTATATACCTATACGTTGTAGAAAATTTTTCCTACATCTTACATATCGACGCTACATATCGTAACTTGTCAAATATTACCAATATCCGGTGACGAAAGCTAGCCATAGCCTTCCACCCCACCCCCACCCCCACCCCCGAACCTCCAGACCTCCATAAGCGGCGAAGAATTCCTCTTTGGTCGTAGGTATAGCGTGGTAGGTATACCTATAGCTTGCAGGTAAAATATCCGCATATGAATCGGTTTATTTGCATAGCTGTACCAACCGCTTGGCGAACGTCCGTTTTTGTTTGGTCGCGGTAAACCAACCGACGGAGTATAACGTCTCGCTTGCAATCCCCTTGCCCCACCCTCCTCCCCCGCCCCCGGTTTGGTACCACTATGGACGTCCAGTTAGCGGCTGAAATGAGAATTTTGATTCTTCGTTTATCGTGGCCTTATACTGTTGCAGGTACCTGAATGGTGTATATATATATGTATATCTATTATCTCACGGGTTTGAGATACCTTCGATAGAGTAGGTGAAGCTTTTCGATCAAAAATTAGTCCTTGCGGATTTTTTTTGCTTTTTCTTTCTTGCTTTTTCTTCACCTTCCACGATATATTCCGAAAGCAGAGCACGCACAAGGACCTTGTTCTGCATCCAGAAAAAGGAACACCGAGGATGCCCCCGCAACGCGGTTCCTGTTTTTTACGATTTCGGTACCAGCCGACCAGAGGATAAAACTCTCGTTACTTCGGTCTAATGGTCAGGGATGAAGCGCGGTTCGTTTAGCGGGTATAAATTTGATTCATTAGTTTGAAAGGCGAGGTTGCGGTAGTAGTGGCATTTCTAGTGGTAATGGTGGCGGTTTCCCGTTGGCCGCAATCCGTTTGGTAATGGGACCCAGTTTCGACGAGAGCGAGACGTCGAGAGGAAGAGAGGGGAGGGGGGGGTGGATCTCAGAGGTTGACGATGAAGGTTAGGGGACCGTGGCTAGGGACAAAGGAATCGCGAACATCTCTTAAATCGTTGATAAATGCGGAGACAAACGACGGCCAAAAGAGACGCGAGGCGGCGCTGACGTAGGGGGGGGGGGGGGGGGGGCGGAAAATATTGTAGAATTCATGGCGCAGACATCAATCTGGATTATTTGGGAAGCCTTTGCTCTGCTCTATCCTAAGAGTGGCTGAGGCCACGCCTCCTCAGAACCACTCTACGAGATTCTGAGGGAAGACGCGAATTCTACGAGAGAGTTCGAATGGCGGAGCGCAGGATTGCCGCGGGGGGCGGGGGCGGGGAAGAACTTCTTCTCTATGATGGTTCAAAAATGTTCTCTCTTTCCTGCTATCCTCGGGTGAGTGTCATACACGGAGCCGTTTCGTTTCTCATCGCTATTCGTAAGTATATACCTACATCTACGTCGGGATCAGCCAGTGACCGTTTTCAATGTCTTCTTGGTTCGCCGATCGGAGTATTATACATATTGTGCTGTTCAATCAGTACCTGTATGTATATACATTACCGGAGGGAACCGCTTACGACAAGACGGCGCGGCAACGCTTTCGGATACCGTTTATAACACGCAATAAACAATTGAAAAATGAACTTACTTGC
Organism: Phymatocera aterrima; assembly: GCA_963170745.1. NCBI lineage: Eukaryota > Metazoa > Arthropoda > Insecta > Hymenoptera > Tenthredinidae > Phymatocera > Phymatocera aterrima. The sequence goes on from OY720664.1 coordinate 11,051,436, forward strand.
TCGCCCAGCCTCGCACCCTCCGGGAGCTCGTTAATCAGGATCAAGCGATGTTCGAAAAATACTCCTCTGCACATTTGTTCATCGTGGCAATATATACCGATCGACAACCTCGAAACTCGAAACCCTTTCAAGTTTTGACGCCGTGCGACCTCAGGGTGACCTGCGTCCTCTGACTGATACCTCTTCTCTGCTCCGCTCTTCTTCTCCTCGGGCTGGGACGTAGGCTCGGCTTTAGGTATACATCAGGTATAGGTTATATCTACGCGGGTTTGCGAATGAGTAATGAAATGTTACGGGGGGAGCTGAACTTCGGTAAAAAAAAGGATGAAGAAAAAAAAAAACCCCGCCGCAGGGGGGAAAAAAAGGTTACACACTCCTGGAGAGAAAGAGAGTTGCGAACCGCGCCCTCCCCCGGACACATCCATCAAACGGAAGGGAAGCCCCGCGCGGGCTTCCCTGACGTCATTAGCAAACACCGCGCAAGCTTTTTGACCGGGCGATCCTTTTCCTGGGCCATAAGGTACCTGAAGCTAGGCGCAGGGGTAGAGGTAGAGGCGGTGGTGTCACAGATACGCAATTTTTTTCCCACCCTCCAAGTGCAAAGGTTTCGAATATGCGCGGTAGAACGAATCGAAGAGAAACACAGATTGCATGATATATGATAGCTGTAGGTTACAGCTAGCAGGTATATTCGGTGGTAGAAAATTCAATGACGAGTCGTGTGAGGATATGAGTATAGATATAGGATGCGGATAAGAGAAGCACACGCGCCCCCTCTTCATCCCTTAACCCCAGCACCGCGGAGTAATTACCATTTTAAAAAGCACCCGCGAAAGTATTTCTATACCGGCTGCTGGTTAAGATAGGGACGTAATTTTCCTGAAGCTCGTAGAGAAACGGGCGAAGGGGGCCGCGGAGAAGGAAAGAGAGGTTTGTGTATTTGCCTAATGCGCGTAGAGGTATATAACGGTTACGTGATTAAAATAACAATTTTACCACATTTTTAATTACAATCTCCGCGCACATTCGCTACGAACGCGACGTACACGCAGGCGAAGACAGAAAGAAACACCACCTGAGGACGGGCTGCCCCCGGCGCGATGCGGAGTAACCGAACTATACCTACCTACTACATGCGTACTATTTAATTGTAAGCTCGCCAACTATGTTTAACACGTGTTACTTATCCACGGTTTGTTATATTAATGCTCACACAGCCTGAAGCAATTAGAGTCACGCGTTATACGCATTTCCGCACGTTGCCGCGATCGTAATACTCAAACGGAAGGACAGAAAAAATGATCACAATTGCCGGCTCGTCGGCGTGCAGAAACGGATGAAACTGTGATCGGTATGCTCAGGTACGATAGACCGATGGATCGGAAATTTCTACCGGGATAAATACAATGCAGGTAATTTCAGTCGTGCTTGATTATGCAAATAACGAATTGAAATAGACGCGTAGGTATTATACCAGACGAACGAACTGCTCTCTGCAATGAAACGTGGACAAATAATGAAAAGCAATCTACCATTGGCATGGAATATCGTTTCATTGATTGATAGTATATACATGCATATATATCCCGGCGCATTTCATCCAGCAACCTTCCGGAGACCGTCTCTTTCTCGCCGGTCCTCTTCTCCTTTCCGCGTTTCTACTTTGACTTCTACTTCCACTTCTACTCCCGCTTCGGCTCCCCGATGCTTTCATCCTCCTTCTTCAAAAGTAACGAGAGAGGCAGAGGAAAATTTATTGGAAAAACAAGCTCACGTTAATCCCACTTCCAGTAAAACTTTGTAAGACTGACTGACTGACTGCACACTGCAGAGAGTCTCTAGCCTCTAGCAGACGACGCTTCATCCCCGTGCCGTCGTCTTTACATCTACATAAAAGCTGCACTCGGGAATCGATTGGGCAAATAATACATTGCGAGAAAAATTTACGTACATACATTATGTATGTAGGTATACCTGCATACCTACCTTACGTATCGATCCCATCCCGCTATTTCATCTTCTCGATTTTTCTTCTTGCCCCGCTTCTCGAAAATAAGAAACACAGTCCGTAATGAGAGCGAGCGCGAATTCCCGGCAAAGGAGATGAGCACGAAAAACGAAAGAACAAACAAGAAAGAGTTTTGCAAGCGACAGCTTCGGTACTCCGGCGGGAGCGAGATAGGTGTCCGTCCGTCTGCCACCCTCCAGAATGTACTCTACCCTCGAGTACAGGGATCTGCTGTAGGTATCTACCTCGCCCCAGAGTTTCCCGCCGGAGCTCACCCGAATTAGGCGACTTTTACAGCAAATGAAGACATTTACAGGCATCGCTCAGCCTCGACTTGGCTTGCCTTGCCGCTCCTCTCCTCTCCTCTCCTCTCCTCGCCGCGCCTTTCCTCTCCTGGCCTCACCAGCCCCGCAGTACTGCTGAACGGTGGAATTTTAAATAACACTTCCCTAGGGACTTAGGACTCGCGCCTCGGCATCTCCTCGCTACTTGAGGAGCGTATATAAGAGCTCGGTAACGTCCGCGCTATTAATTTCTGCGGCATAAAAATCAAGAAAATTAAGTCACAGGACGGAGGGAGGAGAATGTTGGGTACACTCTGCAGGCTAGAGAATGAAAACTGTTCTAATTCGCCGCACGTATCGCGTACTGCATACACGCGCAGAGGTCTGCACACGCGAATGTTTCTTGAAAACTAAACGAAATAACGGAAAGAAATAATGTATGATGTTGGGTATGATCCTGCTAACAGATTTCCCCCTCTTTTGACCCGGCTTACAGAATGCGCTGCGAAGAGCGGAAATGGGGGAAACGTCGTGGAACACCACCAACCGTCCTATTGGGAACAGCCGCCCTTCAGTCAACCGTATTTCGATAATACTACGCGAAGGGAAACTACCACGACGGTTGGACAGTCTGCCTATCTCCACTGCAGAGTCCGAAATCTCGGAGATCGAGCGGTGAGCTTCTTATACCTACGTGTGCACAGGTACCGCCGGATTGTGGTGAAACTTATAGCAGTCGTCTGCGCATGCTCTAGAGTTTTTCGTCTGGTCATTCAGGCTGGCCAACCGATACTTGTGCTTGAACGTGAGCTGCCAAAGTCGAATGTGACCGCAGCGGTCGTCTAGGCTACGTAATAAACAAGACAGGCTGGCTACACTGCCTGGCGCCCAACAATCTTCAATCCATAGAATGCCGGCAGCCAGTAGAATTCGATTAATCGGTACATGCGCAGTAGACTGACAACTTTCACCACGATTACGTGGTATATGTTATCCAAATCTGGAGCCCGATTCTGTTTCTTTTTCGGATACGTATATCGGAACGGACAGGTGTCGGACGCCTTCAGATTGGTCAACATCGTGAAATTGTTAATGAAAACGAAAAGAACTGCGATTTGGGGGTAGCCGTCCGATACATATCCAAAGAAGAAACGGAATCGGGCTCCCGGGATGATATAGTATATTATACGCAAAACGATCTAGCATATAACGTAGGAGAACAAGAAATGGCGTCGCGGTCGTTGCGAAAAGCTGCAGTTTCACAGCCTCCGACGACGTGGATGATAGGCGAACTTTTAAATATTTATCGAAATGTTCCCAAACGGAATATGCCGATGTGAGGAAGAGGAACTACTCTACGTATGAGGGGTGGGATGACAGAGTATAAGTTTTATCCTTTCGCGGATGGTGGGAATGGTGGGTACGTACTAGCACGCCTATTGCTCGATCGTTACCCCGCAAAGGAATCGTTTTACTGGCTGTAAACTCGCCAAATCTCTTCTCGTGCCCTGCACCAGGTCCTGTAGGTCTATCTCTAGACCCGTATTCTCTATGCACAAAATACTCCGCTCGGAAAGTCATTCAAACATTTTTTCACTGCCCAGGTATACAGTTATCCATCCATATTACACCTTGCTACACCTTGGTACACCTTGGCACACTCTACTTCTGTAACCGAAAAATCGTAGTCCTGATGAAACGCGCTAACTATTATATAAAGCGGGGAATCCAGCGCATAGCACATGCATACCCCGTTGCAGTACAATGTTACACAATTACTAATGACTCACTTTCCCTCTAATCAAACAACATTTCCGGTTCGAACGTGTCTGAGAAATACTCTGGGAAAGCGTTCGGCATTCGGCATTCGGCATTCGGCATTCGGCATTTAGCACCTATTTACGAGGATAGCTCGGGCGGATGAACTTGTTGACTGAGGAAATCCGTGGAGCGCGAATTCCCGCAAGAACTTCAACTGCAACTGAACTACATATATAGTTGGTATAACGAGACAAGTTATTTAGCAGCTGAAGACTAAGTTGACCGGTCTTGCAGCCGCTGAACTTTCGATGCTACGTACTCTCTTCATCAGACACATTACCTGCACCCCGGCGAGTATCTGTAAACGATTTGTAACGCCCCCGCCGGCCCCCAACCGGTTGAGAGACAGCTCTACTTTCTTTTTAATCTCGGGCTCAAAAGCTCGTTTACAAAATTCATTGGATCCATTGATTATTGCACGTTTCTTTCTCCTAGGTTTCATGGATAAGGAAAAGAGACCTGCACATTCTGACGGTCGGTATCTTAACGTACACAAACGATCAACGATTCCAATCGCTCCACAGCGACGGTAGCGACGAATGGACCCTGAAGATTAGTTCTCCCCAAGTTCGGGACAGCGGTATTTACGAGTGTCAAGTTTCAACGGAACCGAAGATCAGCCAAGCCTACAGCCTCAGTGTAGTTGGTGAGTGTCGTGTTTTTCAACATTTTTCCATCGGCCGCATCATTATTTGCGAATAGTTTTTTTTTTCGCCAAATCTTGGATTTTTTTCCCCCACTATTTTTTTCTTTCCGCAAAATATGAGAATCCCAAATTTTTTTTAAACTCTTCCCAATTAAATATGTATACATGTATACCTATAGATAAACTATATCTATATAGCCACCGAAAATTTACCTACACGCGCTAATGTATCATGCAAATATGGGGCATTCCACGCCGACTCGACCTGCAGCGTTGAACCCCGACCATCTCGAAATCATTTCAGTTCTCTCTTCAGCATTCTACTCCGTGAAAAATGTGTCCAGATTTTTACGTCAATTTTTTAGTTCAGCCGTTCATTTTACACATGAATTTTCGAACTTGTTCGAGATAAGTCTTTTTCAAAAGTGTGCAAAAAATTCGCAGAAAACCCGGTGGATGACATGGAACAGCGCTTCATTGTCGAAAGTGTGGATAACGAATTGTTTTTCCATTTTCTTTGATTTCTCATCGAAATACTTGATGAATTTGGTGAAACGGACAATTTACAAACGAATTGACTCTTACTTCACGCTCACGATTCGATCCACACGATCCCTGCACTCGTACGATTCTACCAAAATTTATCTATGCACGGAGAGAATTCTATAGGAAAATTTACAATAATTTCACAGCAATCGTGGAACATGCTTGAGTACGAGGTTCCGTCCAATACAGTTTTGGAAACGTTGATAGAATTCTGACAAGGTTTGCGACAATTCTGACGAGGTGAACCACAAATATAGCTTCTCTCTGTATGTGTATAGGACAGTGCCTCGTACTCCAGTATATTCCTCAATTGCTATGAAATTATCGTAAAATTTCTCATAAAGTTCTCTCCGTGCTCTCTCCGTGCGTGGCACGGTATAATTCCTGTATCAAAAACTTCCAAATGCCCGATATATTGAGTGAAGGCAAAATTCTTTCCACATTTTTTCGTAATAGGGGGTTGTTTTATCTCAGCCACTGGATTTTTGACGATATTCACCGATTTTCGAAGAAGGGATCGCTCAATCAACTTCAAAAATTGAAGAAAAAAAAACAACGTCTGATAAAAAAAATCTGACAAAAAATCCGAACGCATTTTTCACCGAGTAGAATGTTGAAAAAAAAAACCCCACGCGCAGCACTGGTCGAGTTGGCGTGGAATGCCCCGTATAGTATAATCAAAGCTCCGAATTTATTCTCTAAACATCATTGAGTTGTGTACACCGACCTTTACCTATATATCTATACGTATACGATTCGATCGATTTTCTCGTAGAGTTTATTTTTTCGTTCTCTTTTGTCCCTCTTCTTCCGCCCCCCCCCCCCCCCCCCCCCCCTCGTTTTATTCGAGCAAAACTGGGCCGGCGATTTCCATATTCTCCAAGTTTTGCGACATCAAACGTGTCCGGAAAACGTTTGCGAGGGGGCGGGAGGGGGGGGATAAGGCTTTGAGACTCGTGTGTCTATACTGGGTAGGCTGTAAATATCTGCCGCGTCGTTGGCTCGCGTTATCAAAGCAATAACCAACCAATGCCCGAGTGAAGGCGGCAAAAGTGTAGTGGTGGAGAAAAAAAAAGTATATATCCTACAAAGGTGCTGCTGCGTTCTCTTCTCTTCTCTTCTCTTCTTTTTTCTTCTTCGCATATATTACCATTCAGAGGAAACGCCTTTGGCGAGTTACAGCTAGCCAGAGCTATAGCTATATAGAGCTGTCTGCTGCGTGAGATGAGGTGAAGTGAGATTGCGAAGAGCGCTTTAAAAAACGTAACAAAACAGAAAAGAAATTCGAAAAAAGGGAAAAATCTGAAAAAAAATCGCGTACGGTCTACGGCTCCGCGAATTTTTTTGGCAATTTCGTATACATATATATAAAGAAGAAAAAGGAAGGAAAGAAAACAGAACGTCAGACAAGTCTCTCGCTCGTCACTCGTTAGCTGGTATATATACTTTTCATTCCATTTCTCTTTTCTTTTGAAATTGATATTTTTTCTAATGCCGCGCGCTAGCGGCAGCTGCCGCCGCGCCGCTATCGCTATTGCGGAGGAGGAAGAGGGCTAGGAGGTATATGTATACCTGACAGCAAGCAATTATACGTTGTGATGAATAGCCACAATTAACTACAACGAAGAAGTTATTTATGGTTTTAGAAATGCTGTACGTACATGCATACATGTATACAGTGAAACGAGGATAGAGGATAGAGCGCTCGCGAAGGTTTCTGACTTGAGTCAATATCAATGATTTCACTGTATTTTGCTGTATTATATTATAAATAGTATATTACAGTAGTAGATATAATCCCGTGACTTAAACGTATATCACGTTATCTCTTCCCGTCCCGAGGGAGTTTTTTCGAGCATGAACTGTGATATCGCGAAATTATTACGGATGCATCATGAGGGTGGGGAAAAAATTCGTGCAAAACTCAGAGTTTTCGCACGTCAGAATTGTTGAGTCGAAATCAATCCATTTTTCGTAACGATTCGAAATCGTCGCCCACGATCTGTAATGTTGAGTCCACGAAAAATGGTGAATTCTAAATTCGAGAGAAATTCTGAAATTCGGACACAAAGGAGACGTAATTAACACTGAGCTCGCTAGCGAGATAGATTTCAAATTTCGTGTCATTTTGCCGCTGTCCGCGTTCTCCGCCAGAGAAGGATCGGGCGCTAAACTTTTCCACGAACAAAAATGTGCAACGTCGGAAAGAGAAATAGTCTGTCTGATGAGGAACGCTTCTCCACGCCCCAACGTGGATTTGGGTGACATACTTTTTTCTGTTCGTCGTCCGAGCTGCCAATAAATGAACCCTATAAAGCCGACGGCCAGCCATTTCATGTTTTCGCAAGTCATGATTTTTTGCACAATTTGTTCTTTCAACTTTATTGTTTCATTGAAGAAATTTGTTTTCAATCTTTTCATTTTTCTCACCAAACTTGACAAGGAAAAACGTTTTCTCGAACATGAACGAGCCGCATTTCATGAACCTAGTTAACGATGGAACCTCGTCGGATTTACATAATGCAGTTTCAATCGCGTATCGGTAATAATTGCATCCATACGGCCGCGATGATCGCGCCCCGCGTGAAACACGAGCCAAATCTCAAACCCCTTTTTCACTTTCGGACGAGTATGGTTTTGCGGCTCGATTACTGTCTGCATTTCCCCCGTTCCCCCCGGTTTCACACCGTTTTATTCGCGAACAATATTTTCACAATTTTCACGAAATTTTCCACCTGATAGAAGCGGCAATCGGAGCTCCAAATCGCATCGGTAATTATACGATCTTCGATCGAAGAATTATGAAATTTCACCCCGCAAATCAAAGACAAGTACCTACCTATATATACATAATCTAGGTATGAGAAAAAAAGTCGACGAATACGTGGCGTTCATTTAGCGCTGTCGTCCTTGCAAAAAGAGGAAGAAAAAAAAATGTGACATGAACCGTCCAATCCGTGGGGTAAATTCTTCACCGACAACTTTTGGGAATTTTAACCCCCAAAATTCACGGTTCAATCGTGTTCGGGGTATATAACTGCTATATACCTCCTCGGAGAAAAAGTTCCGACGCGAATTCGTGCGTATAGGTATTCTGAATTCCGAGGGTAAATTTCCTGAGAGTTGAGGGGTGACGAATTCGTCTAACATTCGAGGGGTTCCTCGTTCTTTACTTTGCTTCCTTACGCGAGGGCGCAGTATGGAAACGAAACGGATTTTCCTATGTTATGTGATTAATTTTTGTTCCAGTATCGAAAGCTAAGATAATCGGTAACCCGGAGCTGTACATAAAAAGTGGAAGCGACATAAACCTGACCTGCGTGGTCCTGCAGACCCCGGAACCTCCGTCGTTCATTTACTGGTGAGTGAAATTGAAAATGATCCGACTATTTTTTCGTTTTCAGGTTTATTCTCGGTTCTTTGTTTCTGTATCATCGTTTTGCTTGAGCCGGTAATCAAGACCGCGGATTATAAATGAATCAGCGATTCTCCTACACCCACCGACCCCCAACATAGCTACCTGATACTCGGGTTCGTTGATATGTCCTATCGCAATCGGCGTATTTCACGGTGGAAGGAAGATACTTGGATTTGATAATCGTACGTGTTCAGATTTACCGAACCGCATCCGCAACTGTGAGTTAAACGTGCCGGACTCATGTCGTCCCGGATAACACGAACGGAAATAAACCGTTCCCTCGGGGGTGTTGGGAATCGTGTCATCGCGACAAAATCGTTTTTTTCTTTCCTCTTCTTCTTCTTCTTTTTTTTTTTTTTTTTTTTCTACTTTTACTTTCATTTTAAACTTGCCCACTAATATTTGTTCTCTCTCTCTCTCTCTCTCTCTATTTCTATCTCTCTCTATATCTCGGGGCATTTCTCTATCTGAACGCGATATCGTATAATGCATTTCCCGCCGAAAGCAAGAAAAAGAGGCAAAATAGAATTCACACATCCCGAATGAAGGAGAAAGAGAAGAAAAATGAAAAGACAAATACACGGTACCCTACCCTTCATCGACGTGAAAAAAAAAGTGGAAAACTTTGGCAGTTAGCGACTTTTCGTTGTATACTGTATAGTATACCAAAGTCATATTCGGCAAGCTATTTGTGTTTTCCTTTTTTTCCCCTGCAAAGGGCACGCGGGAGGCGTAGAAAGGAAAATTTTTAATCTCGTCTTCTCTCTTCAACTTTTGCTCCAACTTTTTTGTATTTCGTATAACATTTTTCCTTTTCCTTTTCTTTTTCTTTCTTCCTTCTTCCGTCATTTTTTGTATTTTTCTTTCGTTCTCGTTGAAGGTAGCCGAGTAGAGGTATACCCGGGTCCACTAAGATGGAATTCGCATTATTTAACGCCTCGGGTACCTATATAGAGGAAACTGTATCAGCCCCCCCGCCGCCCCAAAGTTTTTCTCATCCGAGTAAAAGATCGTTCAACCATAGGTTATGTATATAAAGCTGAGCTCTTGTAACAAATTGTGTTTTCTCTTTTCTTTCTCATTTTATGGCGAAAAAATGAAAATTAACAGGTACAGAGGCGAACACGTGATAAACTACAGCCAGCGAGGTGGAATCAGCGTTGTGACAGAGAAACAGACGCGGACTTCGAGGCTGCTGATATCTCGCGCATTACCTGCGGACTCGGGTAACTACACATGTGCACCATCCACCGCAGAATCGGCCAGCGTCATGGTCCACGTACTCAATGGTGGGTGAGTCGTCCAAATATAGTACACGAGAAATCGGGGAAATGATCATTTCGCGCAAAATAAATTAATATACCTCCGCACGCGTTTCAATCACTTTTACAATAATACGCCGATAGATTGTGGTGAAAGTTGGCAGCCAACTGCTCATGCTCGGAGTTTTTCGTCTGTTGATTTCGGCCGGCCATCACGTATTTGTGCTTGACTATGTGCTGCCAAACGTCGAATGTGGCAACAGCGACAGCGAATGTACAAACAAGTTGACAGTTTGGGCACAATGCCTGGCGCCCAACAATTTCCGATCCGTAGAATCTCGGTGACCAATGGAATTCAATTTTCCGGCGCATGTGCGGCGGACTTCTAACTTTCACTGTGATCTTGCGATATAGTATACTATACAGGGTGAGTCTGAATGATCGCATGCGTCGCTGGTAGCTATACTGATGGAGATTCTGCGTGGAAAATGTATTCCCAATTTCTCAACCATATTCTTCATTCTAGTCATTATAGATTTGCCATAATAGTTCAACGAAAAGTAGCCAATCAGACCCATGGAATTCGTTGGGCGGGCCCATCATTCGTCTGCCTATACATTATACACGGGAAAAAAATGTCTAATTTACATTTTCAGTGGGATTTTACTCCAAACAAGTGCTGTCCATATATTCACCACTGAAAATGTAAATTTAACGCCCCCCCCCCCCCCCCCCCCCCCCCCCGTGTAGCAACTCGCGCAACAATGCTCGTGGCTCGAAGGCGAGCTTACGGATTTGCTGGATTTCGGTTAGATTTATCAAGAAGACCACGACTGGATGCTAAGAGGCAATTTGGGAAAAGAATTTTGAATACTTTTTTCCCACGAGAAATCGGCTCCGCCAGTACCATTTGCGTGCGATCTTTCAGAAACACCCTGTATACGATATATTGCGATACATGTATCTATGTAATTGTATCTGTTAAGTGATTCAACCTTGCCGTGAAACAAAGAGTGTCGATACAACGTAGCATCATCCCCCGCCCCTGTCCTCCTTCATCTCGACACGGTTCGATAGAAAAGGAAACAGCACAAAGAGAAAAAAAGAAAAAGAAAAATACGCCCCCCGTTATATGTGTCAGCGATGACAGATAAAGAGTTTCGAGATAAATTCATTGAACTTTATTTTCTAACCTCTCTTAATTCGACCTAGATCAAACGCGATAGGATTGTACCACCGCGGCTATAAACTCGAGTTGGTAAAGATGGCAAGATAATTATCTACCTATGTAGATACATGCACTAACTGCGGTTGATTTGTGGAGGGCTCGTATTTTGATTTGATCATTCAATACTGCAAATCGAAGCAGGGCAGCCTGTTTTGTTGGAGCTTGTCTTCAGTTGTGTTCCTCTCAGATATACTCGGAAAACTACTGCCGAAAATCTGAAATACTATTGACCGGTGATTTCCTACACCATGGACTATGATTTTCCCCATTAGTGTGTCGAGTGTAACCCAGGCGAGCGAAGCTGAAGACGAGCTCTGGTAGAAAATTATGGACGACAGCAATCACCGATTCTTCAGGGGCAATTGGAGTCGCCATCTCAAATGTACAGAAGCCGTTTCGAAAACGAGAATCGTAAATTTTTACAGACGATTTGATCGATTTCGATGAAACTTTAAAAATTCATCAAGTACGATGGCAGGAAGTGGCTGAGTATTTCACTTCTCCAGAACGTTCATCGGATTTGATGAAGAATAGATATTTCCCATGTTAGCTAGGTTGGACTGCCAGTGGCGTCTCCAAATTCCGCTCACGGGGCAATCGAAGTCGCCGCTAGCAATCTAACCTAGCTAACATGGGAAATATCTATTCTTCATCAAATCCTATGGACGTTTTGGAGAAGTGAAATACTTAGCTACTTTCTGCCGTCGTACTCAACAAATTCTCGAAGTTTCATAAAAATCGATCGAGTCGTTTGCAAAATCTACGATTCCCGTTTTCGAAACGGTTTCTGTACATTTACCAAAACCATTGCGAATTCCCCTTAACCCCTGAACTCACGTTCAAACGTGAATTTGAAACAAATAAATTCCCAATTCTCGTGGGAATGATTGATCACGCACGAACCAGCCACTAATTAATAATTTTTCTCTTGCCGATTCCTATGTCGAATCTACGTATCAATGACGGCTGCGAGGTATAGTCTCTTCAGCAGAGCTCCTTCCGTCGTCGCCGAAACCGATATTGCCGGTCAATTTGGACCGCGCCAACCGAAACGACTGACAGAAAATAGGAACCGTTCCTAAATCAACCGCAGCAAGAGTATGCATGTACTATGCATACCATCCATACATACATACATACCTATAACCGAGGTCCTTAAAAGGGTAAAAAATTCTCTTTTATTTACATTTTTATTGGATTCGATTTGGGGAAAATCGTGAATATCGGTTTACTGAAATTTCGAGTGCGTGCGTACGTGTAGGGATCGGAAAAAAGAGAAAAAACAAAGTTAGAAAAATACGGAAGACCTTCCTACCCCTACCGGGACGGCAATGGCGGGGGGGGGGGGGGGGGGATTTGCATGGGACAATATGTGGACTGATTTATCCTTGAGGCTTACACCAGCAGCAGCGCAAACCTATCTACCTACCAACCTACTTTATACCTCCCATGGACCAGGAGTTGGGTTGCAGGTCTCTCCGGTAGAAGAAGGTTGGACGCGTAGACGGTATACGTAACTGAAGGATTTATATCCTCGGTGGTTTATACACTCCGGTTATACCGGGGATAAGCTGCCCCCTCTCTTGCCGCCCTGCGTCGTCTAGCTTTCCCCTACTTTACCTTTCAAACCTTTTCGCCATGCAGCTTGGAGGTGCTCCTCGCCGGTTTTTCACCTGCGCATATGTAACCCCCGCGGGAACTTATACTAGCCTATTTATATACTACTATACTATGCGCAAAAGTCACAGACCGTATGACGACGCGTGTGCCTACACTAGCTTCCTGCAGGTGACAACCTGCCGCCTGCCCACAGCTACCTGTACCGCCACTTCGTAGATGCAGCACTTTACCCCGGGTGCCAGTACAGCTCTACCAATTCACATTGCACGCTTTCACGCGGAGAAAATGTATCCCCAGGAATTTGAGTGGGTGAAGTGCCAGTGCACGGGAGTTTTCTGTCCCTCCATCTCTCTTTCCCCTCTCTCTCTCTGAATCTTTGATAGAAACGTTGAAAAGTTGGTGCTGCTTTCCATACGCAGTGGTTTTAAAAGCCTGGCGCTATTCCGTCGCGTTTCGATCTCGTAAATCATGAAAGATCTTTTCACGTTTTATTCTGTCGTTTCTACTCCTTTTCGTCATTCGTCCGTTAAATTATCTCTGAAGGCTGATCAAGGTACGTTATACGATGCGTATGAATTTTCATTTTTTTTTTTCTCTCTCTGTTTTGTTCCGTTCTTTTTCTTCGTTTCTTTCGGCAAATTCGCAAAGCATAGACCAGCTATAGACGGAAAAATAATGCGTAAAACTCGAGGCTGTGATACATATACGTATATATGTATGTATATACCTATATTTATTCGCATAAGTCTTGTAAATGTGGATCAACGTCTCCAAGGGTTTGCTTGTATACAGATCAGGCCGACTAGATTCGGGAAAAGTACCTACTCTCCGTCTCCATCGAATTTTCAAGAAAATTGATTCAAGCTTGCAGGTATAACCTATACCAACCCGCGTCTCGCCGAGGTCTTGGATTGCCGAGACGCTCTTTCGCTGAGGGTTAAACCTGGCGAGAAAAAAAAAAGAAGAAGGAGGAGATAAAAAAAACTACAGAGCTAGGAAAAATGTTTCTATGTTACAGAGGTATCTGAATATGGGACGGGACGGTGGCATGCCGTGTCGTGCGACGAAAAATGGCTATTAGATTCTGCAAAGAGATTTTGAGAAAAAATTGACACGCGCGCAAAATATTGTTAATGAGAAAATGAGAAAGAATTTGAACGGATACGAAAATTCGAGCGGCAAGTAATCTGCGAAATCCGATATTGTTTCTTTTTTTTTGTTTTTTCTCTACCGTTCGAAAAGAGAACAGGCGGCGCTTCAAGTGACTCAGATAATTGCAAAATTCGCAAACTTCGTGATTTTTGACTATCGTTTGATTTCCTAAAAATTTAAGCTGTTCAACGTCCCAGCGGAGACTCCGAGGTGTATTCTCATGCCTTCACATGGACTTTCGAATAAAATAAATGGTCTTATGTGAAAGGGGGTGAAAAATTCTTTCGAACATGATGCGTCATAAGTAAATTTTTTTTTTCCGTCGCGGCAAAAGCGATTCGGGACCAAAATTGTTGTAGATTATTCATTCGCGAAATCGAACGTACGTATATGTAGATTGGGGGTGATCCTTGTTCGGGGTGAAGAAAAGATTTTCCTCTCTTGCGCCATCCCCCGAACCTACCGGATACCAAATGGTATTAAAAAAATTCGTACGTAATCTCGAGCTTCTTTATCAACTGGAAGGCGTGCCCCACCGCGCAAGCTATGAATTTTCCACTCAGGTAATTACAGAAATGTTGTACCCTGCATGGAACTCGATTCTTGGGCGGAAGCAGAAATTCTGGCTGGAAGCAAACCGATGTTCATTGCGAAATTTGTACCGTTTACATAGAAATGAAATCGCAATCGGCAGCTCGAAATTGTTTTTTTTTTTTTTGTCACCGATTTTGCATCACGATCAAGCTATATTGTACATCATAGAATATTTCAGTGGAAAATACTCGTGAACACGAAGAATTAGTTGAGTCACATCTCGTTCACATATTCTCAGTCGACGAACAATTCAAATTTCACAGTGAACAAACTTTACCCTGGGGGATAATTCTCACAGGTGTAAGACAAATTTTGACACGAAGAAACATTGTTCGCTCTATAGAATTGAATTGTTCGTCGGGGAATGTGAACAATCTGCGGCTGAACAAATTTTTCCGTTCACCCGCGTATTCTACGTAATATATTGATCAAAAGTCGCTGGGCAAAAATAGTTTCATCGTTTTGCAAATTCATTTACATTTCTCCACGAAAAATTCGGATTTCGTACTGGAAATCATCTTTTTCAGCTAAAATTTGTTATTTCACCTGAAAATCAATCTCCAGTGTAGACATATTTTTTACCCGTATGCCGGGCACGTATTCTCGCCGACATAGATAGTCCCCGAATGAGAACCACCCTAATATACATACTCTGTATAATTTTTCCTCGGTTTTTTTATTTTTTTTTTTAGTTTTTTAGTTTTTTATTTTTTATTTTTTTTTGCTTCAAAAATTACCTTAGCTATGCTGTCTGGAAATCGTGCATCGAACGAAAAGAGTATAATTATAGCTTGTTATGGAATTGAAGAAACCAGTAGTAGACTGAAAAAGTAGCTTGTTTGGCTCGACGCGTGTGATATACGACATGCGTGAAGACTAGAAACAGGGAAATACATAAATGTTGAGCGTATGAAGAGTTCGTTGATCATA
This sequence comes from Phymatocera aterrima, assembly GCA_963170745.1. NCBI lineage: Eukaryota > Metazoa > Arthropoda > Insecta > Hymenoptera > Tenthredinidae > Phymatocera > Phymatocera aterrima. The sequence continues at coordinate 11,066,945 of OY720664.1, forward strand.
TTCGTGTGAAAATATAGAGATATATGTATGATATACATACACGTTTAAAAAATTCACCGGCGTTATAGGCTAGACCGTTAGTCGGTACAAAGAAAATGGGAATTAACTTTCGGATAGAAAAATATTGCTGTTGAAAAACCATTGAAAATAAAAAAAAGCTGAAAAAATTGAAAAATGAAATAATTCTTTAGGCTGAGGGAAAGACTCGAGAACGCTTTGTACTACCTACGTATGTGTATGTAAGTGCGAATACTTTACCCGGTATATTATAGGTACAGGATACGTAACTAATATTCCAGCGCGAATGTACATACACGTAAATTAAACTGTTGCCTCTCCGATTACACGACCAGGTGTTACAATTTGGATGATTAATACTTAGATGCAAAATTTGCACAGCTGTTTGTCTCTACAGGTCTGTACAGGGTGATTCAGATTGGGCGAGACAAATTCTACGGATAGATTCTTTGGGAGATTCTGGAACGAAAAGTTCTTTGGCAAAAATTTGTGAGACCTCTGGTTTTCAAGTTACAGCGGATCTAGTTCGACCTATCACAGAGCTCGTACGTGAGCGAGACGCGGCAGGCTTGGATGCGCGAGTGGATACAGTCTCCGCACGCTGACGTATCGGCGCTGTGATTGGTTCACGCAAATATTCTCTAACTCGCAAACTATCGGTCGCAGGAATTTTTGCCGTATGACTTTTCGTTTCAGAATTTCCCCAGGAATCCGTCCGCAAAATGTGTCCCGCTCAACCTGAATCAACCTGTACGTGATAATTTATAGTTTATAGCATTCTATGTATAGTATACCAAAGTGGAGGTAACGTGTCGGCATATTCAAACCGACGTTTGAGAGAGGTGGGCGAATCTATTTGCTTAACTGCAGTACGAGTGGCAGCGGGATCAGGAGCAGAAGCAGGAGCGAGAAGGTTTCTGTATAATATGTGCAGCTGCAGCGGTAAAATCTCAGTGAAAATCTAGTTCGAGATTGGAGACGTACCTACTGAAGTAGGCGGCGCGGCTGGTAGGATAGAGAATGAAAGTCCGAAGTGGAAATGTGAAAGCAAACCGGTAGTCGCTGGAGATACCTACCTACCTACCTTCCTACCTTTACCTATCCCCATTCCTATTCCTATACATATATCCTATATATTCCTGCTGAGTTTGCAATTCAGTTCGAGCGTCGTTCTATAACTAAACCAATTATCTTCCCCGTGATGCGAAAGCTCGAGATATGACGAAAGTTTTTAATTTCCATTCACAATCCATACCCTATATTAATACTTTTGGACTCTTGCCGTAGATATTTTTACTCCGCATCGAATCCCCCTCTCTATCCATCCATGATACATAGCCTGTTCGTATTTAATTGTACGTCCATATATACATACAGGGTGATCCAGGTTGAGCGGGACACATTTTGTGGACAGATTCGTCGAGGAATTCTGAAACGAAAAGTCCTATGGCAAAAATTTCTACGGCCGATAGTTATCGAGTTAGGAGAATATTTGCGTGAACCAATCACAACGCCGATACGTTCGCTGCGCGACTGTATCCACTCGCGCATCCGAGTCTGCCGCGTCCCGCTCACGTACGAGCTCTGTGATAGGTCAACCTAGATCCCGCTGTAGCTCGAAAACCAGAGGTCGCACGAATTATTGCCAAAGGACTTTTCGTTTCATAATTTCTCCAGGAATCTATCCACGAAATGGGTCCCGCTCAACCTGAATCACTCTGTACAACGTATCGCGCACCAATATTATACATACGCGTACCGCAGCGGCGTTTAATCCGTTTCAGAAAATATCAATTTTCCTCTACTCACTACCTGTACGACCCTCTGCACAAATCCCTTCATTAATTATAGACGAATCGTCATTATATCCATCCGCGGTTATCCAATTCATTATTTCTGGTACACCGAATAATATTTCCGATCATAATTGGGGAGAGTACCTGCTCAGGGTATTTTGGACCATCCGCGGGCAATTTGGACCGCTCCATAGGAAGTATACATACATTGCTCGCCCAATATTTTCCTATCGCGGTGGTCCAACATAAACGCTACTCCTCCCCAACTGACAATGAGTGGAGGACTATCTTCTACTTTCGTTCGTACACTATATGATCTACGACCACGTGGATTGTGGATTTTTCACCACCGATGCAATTTATTCCATTGCTCGATGCAGTAAGTAAAAAAGAATAGAGTATATGAGTACGCATGTATAAGAAGTGAAGTTTGTCTCGAGTAGAGAAGTGAGAATAAGAGGTAACTGTTTGGTACGTACATTGAATAAGAAACACGTCGTAGCCCGGACGACGTACAGACTCGTACATACACGTATACGTAATATACATAATATACCAGCCATCCGCCAACCTTAATATATATATATATATATATATGTGTACGTAAGTCTGCAGTCGAAGTCATTTTAGAAATTGGAATATCCCTGAGGCTGCGATACTTTTCCACCCTGTCAGTGCCAGCAAGTAAGAGGAGTAGAGCTTGACGGTAGAAGATGTATGTATATACTTGAATGTGTGAAATCTGTGTCCCGCGCGTCCCGACTCGCTCTACCTCCTGACTCGCAGGAAATAACGAGACAGCGCGAATAATAGATGTCGGCATTTTGGAAGACCTTAGATTTCTTGTTTTTCTCTCTTTCTCTTTGTTTGTACATTCTTATTTTCTCCATAACTTACGGCAGCCCCGGCAGCAGTTCTTGGGTCGTGTCGCAATTCGATCCCCTGATTATATGTACCCTCCTCTATGATTCCGCGGGATTTTTCGAAATTCAAAATAAGTTGTACAAATGAACAAAAATAGAAGAAGAGGAGGAGAAAATAAATAAATGAAATACCGACAAGACGGAGCATAAAATGTCAAAGTTTGACGATTAATAGATGCGATCTCATACCACGTGCAGCTGTTACAAATTCGTTGTATCCTGTAAATGAAATTGCAAATTTTCGCTCGTCAGCTGCATAATATTATCAATACCCGCTTGCCCCTTCACTCGGGGTTATACTCAGTCTCCGCCCTGAATTTTAAACTCTGCATATATATACACGTATAGGATTAATAATTAAAATCTTCTCCGACATTTTTTATTTTTTATTTTTTTCTCTCATTTTTTTCCCTGTATTTTAGTTCACTCCCTCGTTTTCTTGACTCCGTTCATTGATGAATTACGCTTTAATGGCTCTGACAGCGCTCGTTGTTGTTCCCAAGTTACGTCCCCCCCCCCCCCCCCCCCCCCCCTCATCCTTTTTTTCGTTAAGCACACTCCGCCTCGAAAACTTTACCGACCAACCAACCTTCGGCATATATATACGTATCGTTACGTCGGTGTACGTAAGGTATGCCTCTACTGACACGAGCACCCTGCAATTAGCTACCTACTAAATTTATTCTCCCTCAAAGTTTATTATTATCCTTCTATCTGAACGTATATGAACGTCCCACTCTTCCGCCGCGCCGCGCCGCTCTCGCAATTCTTTTACTTTACGCCGAAATGTGAGAAAGAAAAAACAGGAAATCAAATATACCGCGACGCAAGACTTTCATCGTTCGCCGCTCATCCGATTTTCTTCCTCCTTACTTTTTGGCTTGTGTCTTTCTGGTTTTCTGTGGTGTGTTTCTTTTTTTTTTTTTTTTTTGTATTCTCGCTCTCTTTTTGTGTTCCTTTCGGTCTTCGGGAAACAGGGGTCGCGAATTTGTCACGACGAAATTCGGTTGCAGCAATGTTTCGAATTGTTAGAAACAGAGGTAAAATTATAATTCGTTCGACCTCCCGTTCGATTGATCGATATTCTTCTTCTTCTTCTTCTTCTTCTTCTTTTTCTTCTATCCCTACGACGCGACGCACGCATAATTCCGTGTGCAGAAAATTATCACGTTTCGCGAAAGCTAATAAGGCTAGGTTTGCGCGCCCGTATCCGCGGTCCAGCTTTTATACGCAAAACGCGCACGTCGCGTCGCGCGTACATGCAGGTAGGGTAGGTACATACACCGTGGATACGATGTGATACAATACAATCTATACAATGCATAAAGATTCCCGCTGGCATTGCACGTGCGCGATAGAATCGCGAGAGTAAATCGAGCTTGCGCGCGCTCAGCGGTGATTTGAAATACAGATTTGCCTCGAATCGTATATGTAACCACCCCAGCCTCCTACCTCCGGAGCCGGTATACGTTATATGCTCGAGTATTTTTCCCTTTTCCCTGCACTCATGTCTCGACCGCTTCTTATATTCTTCACTCCAATGTATATTATCTATCCCATTTCTCCTTGTCTCTCTCTCTATCTCTCACTCTCTTTGCTCAATTTTTCCCTATACGATCCATTTCTTCCCGCCGCGCTGCAACTACAGCTACAGCTACAGCTACACGGCTATACGGCTATACGGGTGTATAGAACAGAAGAGAACTTTCCGCCGGGTACGTGTGTCTTTACCTAAACAAAGGTATATATATATATATATATAGGTATACATATCTGTACGCAATACGTATAAGGTACCCGGTGTACGTACCTACCTAGTAAACCGCTACTATACACGTATCGCCGTTGCACCACTATATATATACGCTTCGGGAACCTGAAATTAATGTATTGCCGCTCTCCCTCTCTCCCTCTCTCTCTCTGTCTCTCGGTTTCCCTTTACTTGTTTCCCATTTAGTTTCGTAGCTTTTACAACCACTCGGGGTAAAGGCGGGAGGGCTGGTCTCGCTTCGACCGGTACCTCGCGACTCGAACGAATGAGTGGAAAAACAAAAAAACGAAAAACAAAAACAACGAAACCAAAAAAAAAAAAAAAACCAGAAAGCACGGAAAGAAAAAGAAACGTATACCGAAGAAAGCATAAGAAGGAAAAGAGCAAAAAAAGAGATCGTTGGCTTAAGCGAGAAACAAGTGCCGAGTAGAGCTCCGCGGGACGATTTATCGCCCGCCTCTCAAGCCCTAGGAAACAGGCAATTACTTCGGCAGCTTGTTAACCGAAAATAATGTACGAGTGCTTACTATACCTATACCTAGAGCTCAAACATTAGAATACATATATTCTATTTTATGCCGTTTCGACTCAATTCGGTTTTCCCCCCGCCCCCCTCAATTATACCGTTCGAGGATGTAGCTCCGATTAGTCCCCGTGACGAAAGGATGAAAAAAAAACAGGAATTCAAATATTTTCCGGTCATTCTTTTCATTTTCAGGCGAACATCCGGCAGCGATGCAGCACGGGAATTCAAGCAATAGCGGAGCCGCAACGAGGACTCTTGCTCTACTTCTGCTCTTGTTACACGCCGGTTCTTTCGCGAGGTGACTGGCCGATGGCTACCGATCATACCACTAAATTACCGTACACGTGTATATTTCATGTGTATCCAATGGGCGAAAAATTCGTTACCCTGATAATTAATACCTATACGTCCGCGTCAGCGTCATCGTCTGCAGTTCGGCAAGATTTTTCATAAAATGAGCATCGTCTCCCCCCCCCCCCCCCCCCGCCGCACCTTCATCCCCCCGCCGAGGACGAAGGCGTGCCGGTTTTTCCCGAACCCCGTAACTCACGCAGCTCACTGTAATTTTGCTTACCTATATAAATGCGCGATGATTTTTAACGGTAAAACGAGGAGGGTGCGGACAACGGAGAAGAGTATATAACGGAAGGAGGAAAAAATTGAAAATAAAGAAAAAGAAAGTGGACGCATAAGTGAAACTTGTGTAAATATTCATATATTCATATTAATTAAGTATATAATATATAACTCCGAAGCTGTACGATTGATTCCGGTGAATAATCAACGAACAAATAAATATATAAATGAAATAAAATGAATTGCAGCCAGACGTCGCGTCATAGCTTAGCAATTAATCGAAGTGGTCGAAGTTGTTGGCGCGGCTAAGTTTTGAATGGAAAAACTGTAACGCGATCCCTTCAAAAGTAAAACGGGGTTAATTGCTCGGGGTTACAGTGATTTTGTATTTTTTGTTTTATTTTTTTCGTTTTCTTCTCTTTTGCATCGATTCAGTGGTCCGGAAATAAAGAGCCGAAGGTTGATAACTGGAGAACTTAGACCTGAGGACTATACCTATACCTGCCCAGATGGTCTCGAAATCTGTCGTCATAATACGGATGAGTGGTTTCGTGAGAACCAACCGTAGGTATAGTATGTATTAGGTATGTATAATAATAACCTATATATATATGTACCTATCGCGGAGACAAGCATCGGTAGGCGTATGTAATAAAACTGTATGTATAAATATATATGTATGGGATATTCGAAAAAATTTTGAACGGTCGCGAACCCCGACCCTCATCGATCGTCGAATAGATTTTGTATGTTGTGGCGCTAGAGTCAGGAAAAACTTACGATTTATTTCGCAATTTTGTCATCATTATTTTCCGAGTTGGCTGGTTTTTCAACCGATTGTAATTCGTAACCGAGTTGTCGTATGAGAAAGTCGCTCGTACAAAAATTACGGGCTTTTCGACGAAGTTTGCGGTCAGAATATTTTCCGAATTTTTTGCAACCCGGAAGTACCGATATTTTTAATTTTCAAAATTGCCAAATTCAATTGCAAAAAGTCGCCGTGACCGATTCTTTTCCAATACAACACACACGCGATTATGTACATAATTCGAAAGCACAAATTTCAAGAACATGTTTGGACTCGGGACTGAATTGCGTTCCGGAGTTGCGGCTATTTTAATCTCGTGAAAATTAAAAATTTCCTGCTTTCAGGCATTTATTCTAATGCCCATTGTGACCAATGATGCGTAGTCAAAAAACAGAAATGTATTTCCGAACAAAAAATAGATGCAATATATTAGAATGAATTTCTGTGATTCACACATTTTTTGCCGAGTGCGGAAAGATATTTCCCTCGACAAATTTGACCCGTCTTTTACTGTATTCCAAATTTTTTCACTGAAAAATACGATAAACAAGTAGAATAGAATAAGGAAATTTATAATTTCTGTGAGAACAAAATAGCTGTAACTCCCGAATGCACTTCAGTCCCGAGGCCCGCCTGGTCTTCGAATTCGCGTCTTCCGATGTGGAAATTTGTGTGTAAATTGGAAAAGAATCGGTTACGGCGACTTGTTGCAATTCAAATTCGCAATTTTGAAAATGAAAATTTCCGTACTTCCGGGTTCCGAAAAATTCGGAAGATGTTCTGACTCTAAAGTAAATCCGAAAATCTGCTAATTTCGTACGAGCGACTTTCTAATACGACAACTCGGTTACGAAACCGTAACTCCGAAAAGAATTATCGAAAAATTCCAAAATCAATCATGAGTCTAGGGCTACAACATGCGACATCTGATTAAAGTCCGACGGGGGTCAGGGTTTGCGAACGTTCAAATCTTTTTGGAATACCCCGTATAAATACTCATCTAGGCTTATGTTCCATGTTGCGGTGGAAAATTTTGTTCAGTTTTTTGTTTTCTCCGGTTTTTGCGTATTTCCGTCAACTGGGGTATCCCAAGAAGAAAAAAAAAAAAAATCTGCTCTCATTAATTACTTCCCGAATAAAACTATATATATATATATATATATATATATATATATATGAATACCGATACCGCACCCGCCTGCGATGACGAACGAAATAATTTTTAGGAGAAACAGAAACAAAAAACAGGAAACTTTGCGAACAAGTGCGGACTGTCGTAAATTTCGTATCGTATGAGAAGGAAAACAGAAACAAAAAAAAAAGGAAAATTCGAAAATTCAAAAGCCACGTGTGTCCCCCTTCTCGCGTGGACGCCCGCGTCCGTTCGAATACACAAACATGAATTTATGAACTGCGATATAATAATAATGAAACTAATAATAATAATAATAATAATGATAATACAAATATGATGTAACAGTGTTGTGTATAATATGAATGTATGTATGTATAATATGTACCTAAAGCATGAATTGCAGATTGCTTGATCGATCGATCGATCGATTGATTGATCGATTGACTGTGTTTGATTCAAATGACGAGACCGTATCACATATCCATGTATAGTATAATGTATTTGTATAGAACACGTTAAGTTTATTTAATTTTTTTCCATTTTTTTTTCTAGGATATTCATACCAATAATGATACAGATATATATATATATATAGGAGATTCTCAGCTGTGAGAATTTATTATACTCGTACCGCATAGTATATATATATATATATATATTGTTATAAACGCGGATGAGAAAAAGCGATAGATGTAACAACAATTTCATTATAACAATAATGATAATGATAATTATATATCGAAACGATACGCTGTAATTATAAATGATAGATAAATAAATATAAATAAATGAATAGATAAATCGAATACAAATTATTGATTGAGGCGTATCAGGTATATGTACCCACGTATATATTAATAACAGATATCAAATAAAGAATTTTGTTTCCAGGGTAGGTATATACAGTATATTATTTCGCGGTATATATGTACTAAATTGTTGAAAATCTGTGGGATATAGATGGAACATTGGTATACTTGTATGTATATGTGTGCATGCATGACTATAGCGACGTAGGCGGAACAAAAATTTATTATTATTGTTATTATTGTTATTATAAAAAACGTGAAACGAAATTGAAACGAAAGAAAAACAAAAATTTAATAAAGTGATTGGAACGTATATCTATATATATATATATGTATACGGCAGCAGCGCATCTGTTTATATGTATATATATATATTATATGCCTCACGTTGGATGCAGTGCGGCGCTGCAGTGTGCCCTATCCATGCATGCAGAGTTCGCCGCAATTCGCAATCGCTGAAACTGCGTGTATGCGTTTGTGAAATGAACTCAATCAAGAGGAGAAATATGAGAAATTAAAAGTCACGTATAGTAACAAATCACGCTCTCTGATTGCACGGACGCCCGAACGGGGAACTGACAGCGGACACGGGTGAAAATTAACTATATATATGTATATATATAACCGCATGACGTTCACAATTCTCACATCCTCGTAAAGATGAGCCCTTGAAATTTGAACGGAAGAAGAGAAAACCGAAAATAAAATAAGAATCCCCCGTATACACACACGTAGATAAATATATATATATATATATATATATCTATGGGGTAGTCCGAACGAACGTGAACAAAGTCTGACCCCGACCTTCGCTGAATCCGGTCACCGATTTTTTACCTTGTAGTACTCCGCAAGAGGAACATTTTCAGATTTTTGCAGATTTTTCGTATTTGCCGTTTGAGCGCAGCAATTTAATGGAGTGTTTTCATGAAATCAATATAATTTGAAAACCTAACGTTTGATCGCGATGTTACGAAGGGGAAAATGTTTTGTTCCTTCTTCAGTTGGAGGAAAATATTTCTTATCGAATCGTCGGAGCAACCCAAGTCGTTGTTTTCATGCGGGAAACGCACAAAAATCGATTTTTTCCGAAAGCTCCGGTTTAAACAAATTTGAAACTTTTTGTGAATATTCTTCGACCAGAAAGAAAATTTTATGGTGGAGTGTCAAAAAATGGCTATGGCCTTCGTTTGGGAGCCATGCTTCGTTTTGCTCATCAATGTTCATTTTGTCGAGGCGAATGAAAAGGATTGTAAAATTCCAAATAATTAAGTGAAGAGGGATTCATTAGATCGGATAAAATTAAACATCAACTAATGAAATTGATTAATTTTCCTCTGATAAAACGGGCGTTGTCGAGCAAAAAGAAGCGTAGCTCCACAAAGTTTGAAATTTTTCAAATCGGCGTTTTCGCGTGGAACTGATTTTCGTGCGTTTTCCATTGAAAACGTCGACTTGGGATGCTCCGACAATTCGACAGAAAAGATTTTCCTCCAACTAAAGAGATAACAACACTCTTTTCCATTTGTGACTTCGCAACCAGACGTGAGGTTTTCGAGATACATTGATTTCATGAAAACATTCCATAAAATTGCTGCGCTCAAACGGCAAATACGAAAAATCTGAAATAGATCAGAAAATGTGATATTTGCGGAGTACTACAAGGGAAAAAATCGGCGACCGATTTCTTCTATGATTCTATGATTCTTCTTTCTTCTTTCATAGTTCTTCTAAGATTCTGTAATTGTATGTTTGACCCAAAGCGCCTCGGCTAATCGCACTGTAAACAAGGTATAGACCCACATATCTCAATTAAATTTAGACAAATTAGGAAATTTGGAGTCACAGCTGGCAATCTAACCTAGCTAACATAGGAAATATTCATTCATCATAAAATCCGAGCGGTGGTTTGAAAAAATGAAATACTTGGCCACTTTCTGCCGTCGTACTAAACGAATTCTCAAAGTTTCATCAGAATCGATCCAGTCGTTCGTCGAAATTTACGATTCTCGTTTTCGAAACGGTTTCTCTACATTCGCGATAGCGAATGCAAATTCCCCGTGGAAGGGAATAAAATTCATCCAATGTAATGGCAAGAAGTGGCTAAGTATTCCACTTCTTCAAAACATTGATCGGATTTAATGGAAAATAAATATTTCCTATGTTAGCTAGGTTAGATCGCCAGCCGTGGCTCCAGATTCTCCCCTTAAGTTCTAATCCCCCGTTCCAGCTGCTGTGTACACTATATAGCTGTATATCATAATAATACTTTATTGTAAGAATTGTCTGCTAATTGCACGGGAAACTGGATAGGTATACATATACATACAGGCTATGGCAACTGTGCAGCTCTACTGCAGCAGAAGTTAAGTTAAATGTACATATACAATATGCAAATCGCGAGCTGCGTAATTGGCTGGACTTTTCTTCGTTTTTTTTCTCTCTCTCTCTCTCTCTTTTTCCTTGTCCCGTTTTTACTTTTTCGTTACTTTTTTTTCTCTATTCTTTTCTGTGTGAATACGTAAAGCCCTCGTCCTAGTCCTAATTGCATATAATTATACGGATGATAACGTCCCAGAGAAAAGTATGTGAAATAAAAATGAAAATGAAAAGTGAAGTGAGAAGGCTGAGAGGGGTTGGAGAGCTAGAATCCCATTGCAGGAATCGATGACGAAGAATCCAGTTTGTAGGTACATACATAAGTATATAGGTATACATACACGTATGCATGTATGCATGTATATATACACTGCCCATACCTAACTACCTAATAAATTATTGTTATTTTCGGGAGAATTATCTCCCGCGATTCCGTAATTCCAATTAATTACATTTTATCTCATTTCATTTCATTCCATTTCATTTTATTTCGTTTTATCCCACTTCACATTACCACGGTACCATTTTTCCCTCAATTATATTGCTGTATCAAAAGTTTAATATTATAAACTGAGTCTGAGCCCACGACAATTTTACACCGAATGAATATAGTCGAAGCCCACCGATTGTCGTATCGTAATTCGTATTCCCGTATGAATAATATACAATTGCACAATTCCCTTCTTCCCTCTCGTACTACGACAGTTTTCTGTATACCTAATACGTGCATACGCGATGATAACATGCTTCTATACATATGTACATACATGTATTGAAGTATTCCACGCCAACTCGGCGGCATTTCACCGTTCTGTTTCATTATTTTTTATCTTATTCAACCTACGGAAGAGCGTACTCAAAATTTGGTCCGGTCTCTCAAAAAAATCGAACGAACCTCGAGTTTTGAAGAAAAAAAAAAGCAAACGCCAGTTCCGAAAATTGTCGAAAGATCGATGAAAATTCCTTGTAACGAAAGAACAATCTGAACCATGAAACACAACGGAAATATCTGTTTTTACGTTATTTTATCAAATTTTTTGAGTTAGACAAAAGTTCTTTTTTTTCTCATTTTTGTAAACCATTTTTCATACCCCTCCGCCGCCGTCAACTTTGGCGACTCTCTTTCGTAACTTAGATACGTATGTAGTGCATATACCAGGTACATACGTGTGTACCTAACACAGCCTATAAGTAGATATTGTAATACATGTATCTATAACAACAACAACAACAAATATCTTTTCTACTAACGTATGTGAATACATACGTGCGATTTTTGTGTGTATGTACATTATAGGTATGCAGGTACAGTGTGCATGATATCTATCGATCGATCGAATCTTTTGCGCGGGAAAAGAGGCAAAAACAAAAAACAGAAGAGAGAAATAGGATGAGGTGAAAATTCTGAAATTGATGAAAAAGTCGAGAAAAATAAGAAAAGGTTATATTATAATAACGGTCGGTTGTTTGATGCGATTATTTGCTGATGTATAAGTATGAATGCGATTACTTCTAATAATGACTGTTAGAATAATGCATAATTATACGTATGTACTACCTATGCATAAGCGGGTGTTTGTTTAGCTGCAATGATTATTATAATATACTATATATACATACATATAGAGCCATTTTAATTTATCGAAGATGTTAAAATTTAGGGATACATATATAGATATATATATATATAGGTAATATTTATTATTATGATGATAATTATTATTAATGTATATGTAAATAAACGATATGATATATGAAACTATATGCATAAAGGTATATAGCGTGATCTGCCGGTGAATCATTACGACATCGTCGACCATTTATACCATATAAATGTAGGTATGTATAAATAATTGTATAAACCAGAATTCGTATACTATTAGGTACTAAGTAAGCTTGGATGATGATAATAATGATGATAACTGAATAAGAAAGGCGTAATTATCATTTGTGGTAAGTTATTACGGGAGTTTCGTCTTATCTTTGATGAGAAATGCGAGATAATGAAAATTGTGAAAACAAAAATATCTACCTATATATACCTGGCCACCTACGGAGTATTAGATAAAAGGTAAGTAATTTGCTTCTCAGCTGCGACTACTTGGTGCTTGCCACTACTTCCACTATTATACGGTAATGATTTCCTCCTCGTAAATATGAAATAAACTACGTACAACGTGCGACGTAATGCACGGGAGCGTGACCCATTCTAGAAATTGCTACTTTGCTCGTAGGATTGGCTAAAAGACGTGGAGAAGCCGTTGGTATCACGACTTTTGGAAGTATAGCCTCGTAACGGAACAAACAGAAGGGCAAACGCTAAATCGACATTTTATGACTTGGATACGCTGGTCATTTTATTCCATTACGCCGTTTATGTAACAAGAATATATGTATCGCAAGTGGTGCAGGAAAACGGGGTGAAATCGTTCCGGCTACCACAGAATTAGGCAAAAATAAAACTGCACTTTCATTCGCCTCCCGAAGCGGATGAAAAATCAGTTAACCCGCAACTTCGTGATTAACAATGAGTAAATTAATACAGAGCGACGAATCGCGGGACACCCTCACGTTCTGGCGCCCAACGCGCGACTCAGGCTCTGCTTCGGAAATACGAAAATGAAACTGTACTTTCATGTCCTACTCTCGCCTATCCCGAAAATGGAATAAAGAATTGACCTGTTTCTGCTCAATTGACGGTAAACGAATCAATGCCGAGCGACGAATCGGCACAACGTCGAATTTCGGCGCCCAACCCGACGTGGGGCTCAGCTCAGCAGCTTTGAAAATACGAAAATCAAACTGTACTTTCATTCACCCTCGTCAACCCCCCGAAGGAAATAAATCAAATCGACCTGCCTCTACGTAATTAACATGGTAAGTAAATTACTATCCGGCGATGAATCGGAACACCGTCGCATTTTGGCGCCCAACGTGGGTCTGAACTCGGCCTCGCTGAAGAGAATTTTCCGGGGCAGACAGCTCGTCTTGTTGCCCCGTTCTCTCGACCACTGCGCGCGGCTCGGCGGGGTTCATTCCTAACGCTTGAATATATCCCTAACTCAAAATCGATGCCTCTGTAATTCAGCCCGAACTAGTTATGTGGGATCGAGCGAGGTAGCTGCCGGTAAACACGAATTTGATCGCCGGATAAACAAGGTCGGTCGGTCGGTCGAGCTGCCGCCTCATTAGACAGCATAGAGGTCCACGTTATTTGATCAGACGAACTCGAGTCCCCCCAATCCACATCCAGAGCTCTTTTCCTCCGCCAGCAGCCAGCTAATGCAATAATTTCTCAATTTATTTCCTACTCTCGGCCCAACCCCCAGCCCCCAGCCCCCAGCCCCCAGCATTTGGATTATAATTTCTTCTTTGTCCCGGCAGAAATAATGGGGGCGATATTTTCTTCCTCTCGCAGCTGAACCTCTCTTCTTTCGGAGGCTCGGGGTAAAATGATTGATCCATATATCCAGCTCCTCCTCCTCCTCTGTGTATATATAGCTCCGGGTATGTGCAGAGCTCGTCGAGAGACAACATCTGTGGCACAAGATTATTTTCTTTCTCTTTTTCCTCGTCGTTTTCGTGAAAAAAAAAAACCATCCGCGCAATAAGATTTCCCGCGGATGACCCAGGTGAACCGCACGAATAGCCGTTATAATATACCTTACCCTGCAGTGATCGCTACGCGCGGTCGCGGTGCAAAGCCCGGAGGGAACAGAGCGAGCGTACGCTCTTGTTCGCGCAAGAGGTATAATTCTGTTGGAAATTTTTACATCTCCATCCCCCTCCCCCCAATTTTTTCGTTCCTGCGGTAAGAAATAATACAGGAAATTCTTTGTTCTCTCTCTCAAACTGGGAGATAAAGAATACACAGCGCGGGCACCTGCCTGCCCACACGCACCTCGATACAGGGGACAAGTAGGCCATCTAATTTCCAGGCCACCGCCAACTCGAACAGAAAAATTGACCTTTTTTACCGTAATATACCACAACTATACTATACTATGGTAAACCTGCCTTCAGGGTGAACAACACCTTTTTACCCCGGCTCGTTCAACCCTGACATATATTCAGGGAGCAAGTACGCACAGCCCGCACTGGGAAAGCAAAAGCGAAAGCGGAAGCGAAGGGAAAAGCAACAGCGCAAGCGGGAATCGGCTCTCCCTCGGTTTACCTTCTTTCCCTAGGTTGGAGTTTAAAATATACGAGGCTTTTTACGTTATTGAAAAGAAAATGGTATGAACAGATGTGTCAAACAAAAACAGATAAACTGTCGGTATACCTACGCACCTCGCTCACAGGCGACCCCCGTTTCTTATCACCTCATTCACCGAAGTTATACCCTCATTTCCTATTTTCTTTTCAGTTCTTGCGGCCGATAGAACCAGAAGTTTGTCAAATCGTCGCGATGGAATCCGAGAATATTTTCTCAATCGTGTGAAATTTCGAGTGAAGGGGGAGAAAAAAAACGACGAAATCAAAGGAACGTACAATACTACGTACGGGCGGAACCGCGAAAAGCAGCTCTTCTGAAGCGAAGCTATTCTCCCGAAATCTTTTATCACACACGATATTAAATCGCATTGAATTCTTTCCATAAACGCATTATAAAACATAATCAAAAATTGGCGCAGGGGCTCTCTGATAATCGCGAAGAATAATGGCGATAACAATAATTCGGAATCACTCGAAGTCTGGAAATATGGGTGTAGATATAGTTAACGCCATTCCAAATCGAAGTCATAAACTAGAAGTATGTATGCACCTGGATATTACGATATCCGGAATGTTTGGAGGCCCTTCCGGGGAGGAAGGCTGGAATCAAAACTTCGATAAAAATATGAATTCTTTTGTTGCATGTAGCTATTTCTGGCGCTGGGCTTCCGACTTTTGAAAAATGGAACACGATAGCTGCAGGTATTCCTTTTGTGAAAAATGTAATATTCAACAAGACCGGACGAATGCGGTAATTAAACCAGAGCTCCGCCAAGGCACAAAGGTCCTCTGACAGGCTGTCGACACATCATTTATATGAAAGTCGGGCTGAGTAGGTACATAATGTGTGTAAGAGCCGTTCAAATAGAATAGGACATTGTTGAGTAATTTTGAGGCCCCTGCAGCCTTGTAACTTGTAGACTCGGCGCCTGGCGCCCAACACACTGGCGTCTCCGATCATATATTGTTTCGCGCCCGGGAAAAGCTTAATTAACTTTCCCCTCGTCAAGTAGCTATCGGCGAGTGTATCAAATTAATTGATTCTCTGGCACCCCTGCAGCTAGCTGTCTTACATCCCTATTTACCAATCGTCTGAAGTTTCGGGGGTTCCCAGCAGCGAAGGGAACAACACCCCGGGCAGCTATGCGCAGGTTCCACGGTTGCGTACACATATACCTCGGCGGATTTGGAAATTTTTAGGAATCCACGGGCCCTGCAAGGGCGGTACGAGAAGCTGACTGAAGGGAGAATATTGTCGACGGCGAAACGTTTCGCGCGGTTTAATTCAATCGGGAATTCAATTTAATTACTCGATTCAATTAAATTCTGAAGAAGATTGAACGATCAATTATAAATTCTTTGAATCCAGTTATTTATTATAATGGAGAATTTTCCATTCGTTCTATCTATATCTACCTGCCTACCTGCCTTCGCGTTAATCTCGGCAAGTTGAAGCGGGCGGCGCGGCGACAGCTAGCAATCTGAGGTGTATGAATAGTCCGCACGTCTCACCGAGTGGAAATATATGGAAGGGAAGACCATTTCTCATTTTTTTCCGGAGACTTGTACGTATATACATACCTATGTTTCGGGTGGATCTGGCTAAAATTTTCTGCTGCTGCCGCTGTGTCTGCATACATTGATGTATAGTACGCGCGTACACAGGTATAACGTACACGCGACGTTATACGTATTTTCGTTTAGAATGAAAAATGTTTCTTTCAAAAGAGTAAAACCGCGGTGGTTCAATTCGTGGACGGATTCTGTCTAGTAGCACATAAAAGCCAAGTCTTGGACTACAAAATCTCGCCGAGGGTTCGGGGTTGGAATACTCGGTTATGGGTTATCGGGCTGAAGATTTCTATAAAGGGAAAAAATTTCCTCCTATCTTAACTGCCTGCAGGATTCAAGTTGTAACAGTCGAGTCATCGTCCCCTGCCTGCGCGATGTTACCGGCCCTCTCAATGAAACTCTCCATCGAGAAGCGGAGAGCTAACCCCTCCGGGCTGATGAAGTGAAATTAGATAAAAGTGCAGTGTATTACTATCGGTATACCTACTTAGCATAACTAACTGAAAGAGCACTTCGGGTGATTAGGAAAATGGTCTACTACAGTGCGGTGCTCAACTTCTCGTCCATTTCCCCCCCCGACGAATCATCAACTGAATAATCACCCTAAGGACGACGGGGGGAAGAGAGGATAAACGAGGAGGAGGAGGAGGAGGAGGAGGAGGAGGAGGAGGAGGAGGAGGAGGAGGAGGAGGAGGAGGAGGGAGCCGTCCTAGGTGAGGTCAGTTCTCAAGGGACCCTAGGGCTAGATATTATTCGAAACGTGTAGACCGGAGATTACAGCGTTGAATTCACAGAGGGGTAAGGGTCCCTCCTCAGCGCCGCTCAATGTTCTGTGCTATATTATATTACATTATATTATATTGTATTGTATTATATACATTACGGTATGTGGGTGCAGGTGGTTACCTACCAAAACTTGAACGGAAACTTGAGGACCGAAGTCAGGAGCTCAAAGTTTGTGGTTTCGCTAGCTAGCAGAATGGGATAGGGATCATTGTTCTCCCGCCAGTGAAAAGCTCTCTCGCTTCAAGATTTATGTCAAATGTAGGTATATAAGCCTGTGTATAATTCACTTACATTTCGCTGAAAATTTGACGAATAAATTTCGAACAAAGTACCTCTATGTATCCGCAAAATCCGGCGTCCCGAAGGACAGTGCAGAGTGATAACTAGCCGAAGAATGCCCCGACCAACGCCCGGTCCCCCGATAATTGACCGCCGCGGCTACGGAAATTCTTTCGAAGATCTCAAGTTCACCTTTCACCTGTGGCGGCAGGCTGGTTATCCGTTTTCGCTACCTACTCTCGACCTGTCGTATACAGTTCACACGGGAGTATACGTGCCTACCTCTGATCGGATATACCTACCAATACTCGTATCCGCATCGCCGTTCCATTCGCGCGGGCTCTTCGTAGACCTAGTTCTGCCTCTTCAATTTTCAATTAGTTCGAATTATACCCTTCCAGAAGTGATTCGTAGCCATTACAGCATACAGAGACAGAGATCCTCGCGCCGAAGATGGGAGTATTACACTTGTTCGTTCGGGCGTAGAAGGTGAAACGTGCGACGTGTGTACCGCCCCGCCTGCCTATAATCGTAACTCGAAATCGTCTCGGTGGTTAATACGCCTAAAGCTCTCCTTGCGACGCGGCGCGGGCGTACCTACTACATACACACCATGCAGTACCTCGGAGTCTGACTACCTTCTCGCTTGAAACCAGACGCTAAAAGCTCGTTCGAAATCGACGATGTACCCTACCCTACTACGTGATTATCTATAATATACTCTCGACTATCAAACCACCCGCTTTCGCCGCGTATACCTGTATCCCCCCCCCACTCGGTGAAATTTCGCAAGTCAGTATAATGCGCTACATGCGCTCGTACAACGGCGGCGTATCAACCGACCCGCATGCACCGTAAACTCCGTAACCCCGAAATGATATCACATTCGAGAGTGAAGAGGGACTTCGAGTGTGTACGTATTGCACCCGTATTATACCGCGGAGCCATTCTTCCCTCGTGCTGAAATGCATGCACCGAGCGGATAAGCGTTGCAGGATGTAGCTCATAGCTGCGATGCAGAGCCAGCTAGCCAGCTAGAGCTGCGGCTCGCGGTCCTAGCAACACTCTCGCTACGCGGCGAGCTAAGCCTCTTATCGGTTCCTTGCAGTTCTTCTGCCAGGGCATGAGCAGCAGGCGGAGGGAGGCGGTCGAGGGGGAGTGAAAAACGTTGGGAATCTTGTAAATTGTATAAAACTGTGGAGGAAAGCTCAATGTAACGACCAATCGGAAATAACGGAACCGAAGTAGGCATGTACTACTACTTCGGGGCCGACACGACGTTCGCCTCAAGAGTTATCGCTATGCGGCGGGTGAAATTTTTTAATTTCATTTCGGCAAACCGCCACGCAGATCGTAGCTCCTGGGAATTCTGTGGAATTATATTTTCCCCTGGGAACGGGGCAAGGAGCGACTCGGAAACTTTTAGCCGGCTGGAGCCGGGAGCTCGAAGGCAGGTAGGTTGGTACTCGGCTACCCCCATCCCCCGCAGCTTGAATATAAAGGAATTCGTGAAATTTCAATCGGCGTTAAATCTCATTTACTATTCCGCGCCCGACGCGCCCCGCGATACTCGTAATCTCGTAATTATACTGACAATTCATTAATTATGTCTCTCCCGTACCTCGGCTCTCCCCACATCCCCATATCCCCTCGCCACCGTACCCTCCGGATGGAATATTGAGCTCGTTACACTTTACGAGCTCCGTGCTGATAACGTAAATGAGACCTTAATGATCATCTTGAATACTTAAACATCGCCGGCTCGACGGTACCGGAAGCTAGCAAATATCCTCGAGGCATTCTTCGCGCTGCATGGCTAGATTCTCTACTCGTTCTGCTCATCCTTAGACGAAGATCTACTCTCCTTCGTCCCGCGCTAACTCTCTCTCTCTCTCTCTCTCTCTCTCTCTCTCTCACACACACACACACGCACATACAGTCAAAGAAAAAATAGCTCTCAGGAGTAGAGACTAAGAGCCCGGAGCTGTTGCTCCTTAAACAAAACAAATTTATTGAATTAACAAAGCTCCGGTCTCTGACGTTGAATGATTAAGCCGTCGTCTCAGCGATAAGGAAGATGTCACGCAGCTTATCTGCGACTCCCTACGGAGATCTGCAAACTCATGACGACTGACTGACGCAGATAGTATGTGCGGTATGGAAACGGCGGTTCGGGAATTTCATTCGCATTACATCGGGATACGCGCGACAATTATCGCACGGTTATTGTCATCGGCGGGGGCATTTTACCGGTTCAATATTCGAGTCTAGCATCCAGTAGATTACGCAACTCCTGTGGAACGGCGCGGCGTCGCGACGACGACAATCCGTAGGGAACGAACGAATCCTTTCGGATATAGGTTCGCGAGGGTCAAGGGGGTCTGCGATTGGGCCGACCGGCCATTCGCCTCGGCCCGTTTAACATTTCTCTTTCCTTTATTGCTCGACCCTTAATTCGTTCCATAATCCGGGTGACCAGATATATTCCATTGCTTCACCTTCCGCCGCTGCCGGTTTCCGATCTACTCAACTCACCCGACGAGTTCCGCTCGTTACATCCAGGCCCTGGATGTTACCCGAGTTCCGGCGACCCAATCTGGACGGACTTCGTGACGGATCGTGTAATTGATACTTGCTTGGATCTAGTTCGTATCTGCATTCGATTTCTCTTCCCAAGAGTATTTTTGAGAAAGTCGCGACGCTGCGCGGCGGGTCACGATGGCAGCTGGCATAAAGATATTCGAAAGTTTTGATCACTGGTGAAGTAACTCTCCTTCGCAGGTCACAATTACTTCAGGTAACAGGATCGCGGGTGCTTGAGGGATTAGGGGGATTTGAAAACCGTGATCGAGCCATGCGTCAGTCACGGGCACCCACCCCTTCTGACAACGAAGTCAAACTCGAGGGATGATCTCGGTTGATCAATGCTTCTTCCTCCAAGTCTGCAGGAAAAAAGCATCCACATTGATTCAGCGAGAGGAAAAGTAAAGAAGAAGCGAAAGTAAAAGAGGAAGGAAGGAAGGAAGGGAGGGAGGCAGGGAGGAAGGCAGGTTATATATTTCAGGATTGAAAAGGAAGATGGAATTTCTTGAAATTCTACGCTCTCTAAAGTCGTTTTGGACTCCCCGAGTGTGAAGGACTCCTTTGACGTGTCGACTCCCACCGCGCATGGAGTCCCTCCAGTCTCCAGTCTCCAGTCTCCAGTTTTCAGTCTCCGGTCTGAATAAGTGAAGTAAAAAAGAATCTGCGAGGCAGGTAGCTGGTTGATGAGGAGGAAGAGGCCCCTGCCATATCGTAATTACTTAATAAAAATTGAGTTGAAGCGCGATTATAAAATAAGGGTGTCGAGACCGAGGGTTGGAAAATTGGAGGGTGAGCTACTCGAGCCAATTAGCATTTAGAAGGGGTTTTTAATAAAGAGTTTTCGCCTGTAGGTCCGGAGTGGTAAATGTTTACAGGATCCAAAGTCGAACGTTCGAGCTTCACAAGATGGTTGAAAATCCTCCGCAAGATCCGGGGCGGTGAGCAGACTCAAAATTGTCCACGAAGAATGGAAGGAGAAAAAAATAATGGTCAACGGTCAGCAGCCAGTAGCCTGACTACTATACAGCTCACTCGCGCTCCAACATTTCCCATTAACTTTTTTTCTTATTACGGAAAGTGTATTTATCTTCCCGCAGTTGGGTTAAGCGATGCTTCTACACAGCTCGTTTATTTCACGTTCAACATGATCTGAAGGACGAGTTTTCCTCTCTTCCTGCTCAGCTCACACGCGTGTGCCCCTGTGTATGAGTGTGCTCTCGCGAGTACCTCTCTACACACCTATATAACTAGCTAGCGTACCCCCGAAGAACTTCGTATATATGATATTATCACAGAAGCATGATATATTTCGATCTAACTCTCCGTGTTACTCTCGTATTCAACTTCCACACCGGCTTCTCGAGCCTCCCGTATCCTTTTGAGCTAACATCATTTGGAATGGGAGAGATTCGCATGGAAGGATGACGAAGAAGAGGAGGAGGAGTGAGGGTGGAACATTATGCAGTATCGGTGAATCAGCTATCAGAAGGTAATTGCTGATCGGGTCGTCAAAAAACGACGCCGGCTCATCGAGTGGATGAAAGTCCCGGGCACAGCGGATGCTCGCACTCGCACAGCATACGGAAATGGAATAAACTAATTGAAGTGGTTCACGGTTCATTGCGAAAGCATGGAGTCGTGCCATAATTAGGTAGCCAATTCTGCAAACAATCTACGACCAAATCTCGCGAGCGCTGGAACGAGGTATTTTTTTCAGAAAGTGATTCGCTCCCGAAGACCGTGCCCGGTGAATCCCGGAGGGTCTGCTCCGAAATCGTTTAGAATCTTGAAATTTAGATGTACAAAGGAGCTCATCGTTGGTTAACCCCGCGATTTATCACCGGGGGATATTCCCCCGAGATACATAGCTCGGTGGAAAACAGCAGTCGGAGCCTCCAAGGGGTGCGCGGCGCGGCGTGGCGGTTCTAATTTCAAAACCACAAGATGGGGAGACTGACACCCTGAAGTATACATCCCCCGAATGCCCTGCCCCTGCAGTGACGGATCGCGGATCGCGTTGCATGAAACAAAACACTCTTTCTCTCCATTTCTCTCTTCAGGCTACCCGGGAAATGGAGAGATTCCTCCGGACCGAGGTGCTGCGTCTTTGCAAAACGATTGATAATTCATGATGCTCGTTCGTTACAGCGGGTAGGTATACGTCCCGTCACTTTCCGCACCCCCGGTATAACCTGCTGCGTCCGAATCGAACCGAAAGGGGAAAAAAAAGAACAACAAGAACAACAACGACGGAGAACGCTCGCGCGGAACGGCGTGCAGGTTGAATACCTCGTGTTTGGACACCGCAAGACATAGATGTGAGTGCACGCACTAGATGTGTACTTTACGTGCTGTATCCAGCATCCGGCGCTGCACCGGCCACCGCGGACAGGGCGTGGCGACCGTGGTACTACGTTGTCACAAATAACGCAGCTGATTCCAGCATATTGGGATGGTGTACCGCCCAAAGTGAATCACCGACTGTTCAACGCCGGGGGTCCTAACGATCACATTCTGGAGCCGCTGCACCACGCGCCACGTGTTCGAAGGCATTAATCAGCGGCCGTGGGCCTCCTACTCGCGGCAACAAATCATTTGTTCGAGTCGCGTTCTACCTCGGCAATAAAATTCTACGACCGTTGGAGCCACGCGACGCTGTCATATCATCCAGGAATGCATAGAACCAAAATGCGCATCCGGTTATTCTTCCGTCAGGTATCATCTCCAACGACTACTCAGCTCGAATTATTATCTGGAAGTCGTTTCGTACGGAATGGGACTCAGTCCCCGGGAGAACCGACAAATCGCCGGCCGAGGGGCGGCAAGATTGCCTCAAACTAAACCAGAACTAGCGGCTCAGGCGAGCGAAAAACTGTAAATTAACGAAGCAAGCAATTATCCATCCATCGATCGAGGGCATGATACAATATTTCCACAGCGTCTGAGATAAGAAATGCCTTCTTCACGGAAGAACAACTCGAGCCGGTCGCGATTGCATCGTTCCGAAGAAGCAAGGACTTCTGAAGGATTCCCCTGTCGAAATGAGCCATCCACTACATGAGTCCATGACGATTTCACTCACGGATTCCATTCCGTATCGGAACTTAAAGGAATATTTCGGTGCCAATACATGCGCCAATTGTCTGTTAAGGATGAATCATATTTCAGGTGGGGGGATTGCAATCGAACGTGCTTCTTTGTACTCCGACTTCTCGCGGAGGTGTCTATTATGGAGAAACCTCGCCGCCCGCGGCATACGGAAAGGACCGGCTTCGCCTTGGTGCTTGGCCGACCGCAGAATCCAATCCGATATCTAGAATTGTAGGTACCTATACCTACGGCTGACCAATCTAATTAACCGAGCATAGTTACCGCGGAAGACATCCAGTGACGACCTGATTAGTATGAGAGATATGAGGAACAAATCGAGCCGAACTGGCGAGGATTGATATAACTCGGAACATTAATACCTCATGCCTATAATCAATGCTGGATGTTTGCATTGCGGCCAATTAATAGAGACAGGAATTAGCTACTACTGCAACTGGCTGCTAGGTCAGCCAGCTTCGCCTCAGAGACGACTGGCTCTGCTAGGATTCAATGAAATTAAATGAAAATCTAATAATAAACGGGTACTAGCTTTCGAGTTTCTCTGGCATGGCGGTGTTCACGTTCGTGGTAAACAAGCCAAAGTGAAGTAGAAAGCAGAGAAACGGGAGCTCCGTTAATGAGCGACGTGGCGAGGCTGGGTGGGCGCCTACTACCAGCCAGTTTTGAATTATAATACCTCAATGCAGTGCCAACACTGCGGGGGGTCAATTCCGGGTAACAATGGCTATTGCAGCGGTTGGTAATCTCGTTATATCGTTCAGCTGCAGAAATTGGAATGCGGCGGTAGCGGCGGCGGATAGGTGCATACCGATGCACGGATCGGATCGGCAGTGGAATAATGAGAAATATAGTATATGTGAAAAGTTCGAGGAGAATAAGTCGTGCCCGGAAATTGGAGGAAGAAGCTCGACGTATCGATTGCAGAGATATCAATTATCCGCGCAGGAGTGGGATTGACAAATGTCACGGTTTGACTGAGACGCTGTTCCGAGCCCGATGCCGGTGACTTTCAATTAGCGAACATTCTTCTTTCGGTATTTCCGATCTACAGCCTTCTTCAACCTTGTTTCGCGGATAGGAGTCAATTCGTCGGTTGCCCGGTGCAATCTTTGGCTAACTGACAATGAGAGAAAAATAATACCACCATTTCACGGAGCCCTTGTCAACCCGAAGTACATTATAGTCCGGAGGGCGCATAGATGCCGAACGACGACACTCGCCTCTGTACGAATCGTTTTAGGAAATAGAGCCTCGCCCTGGCGCCATGCGGTAAGGAAGGGTCAAACTGACCGGAAATAATCCGATCTTGTACCAACTGCAGTCCGTATCCCAGAGGGAATCATAATGATTCCGGATATTACGAAATTATTCAAACCCCGGTTCACCTGCAGCTAGCTATGTGTGTATCCGCGGATATACATACATACATATACCTACACACGCGACAGTCTGAAGATCTGGAGAACTGCAGCAGCCGTTGCATCGGCAAACCCATTACTTGGGATGAAGAAGCGTGAAATGAGGTTCGCTTCGGGCCCCCGCATCAAGGGCTCAAGGCGGAGAAGGCGGAAGCTCTCTACCACATCCGAGCAATTGTGTGTTTCATAGTTATATGCATACGTACGTACGTACATACCTCGGCCGAGGCGACGCAACGCGGCGTAGTAATCTTGTACTAGACTTTTGTTCCTAGACGGTGAAAAGATCTTTGAAAAGTTATTCTGAGTCCACAGGGAGGATTCCTTTGTTAAAAGGCAGATGCAAAAGATTTTAATTTACCAGATCCGCAACGGCGAACAGGAGTTACGCGACATCATCCCCCGTTCCATTTACGTAATACCTATAATCTTTGACTCGAACGTAAGTATCGCGTTTCTCTTTCCCAGTGGTGTGAGATAAAACTTGGTTTCCGATTGTTCACCGGGTTATACATTCCGGGTTCTCCGTAATAATATAACGACGACAATGTGAGTCGTCCGACGAAAAGATTATAACTCGTTTTTAAGGGTGCATGATGGGTCTTCCGTACCTACCGACGGTAACCACCGTAGTGGTAGGCGAGCTTTATATTTTTCAAACGAAACTCGCGACAGACAGCTGTGTTGTGTGGGAAAGCCTGTGTAAATGGATTGTTTTAATAATTTTAAAAGCATGTCTCGGCTGGGGATGCTGCTGAGCGTGTAGTTAGCGAAAAACTAGATGAAAGGGACGTATGTACATACATACGTAAATATCACGACGTGAACAATCACTGGCTTCGAACAAATCGCGTATTGTTATCCGCGGGAGGGTTGGTTTTTCTCTTGCTGCCCTGTTTTTTTCATTCTGTCTATTCTTGTTGGACACAAATGCTGATGAACTCGGTCGGTAAGAGTGTGCGCCTCGAACTTTTGCCATACCAAGGTAACATAAATGCTCCCGGTCTCTGTACCAACCTATTCGGTTAATAATTAACGAAAACAAAAGATATATATGCACATATATATCCCAAATATGAATTATAAATATGTTATAATTATTCGCTTGAGATTTGTTAATTTATTCTTCTCTTCAGAGCCGGTGGCCAAGCTATAACGTGGATTAGCATAGATATGAAAATTACTGGGTCGAAAGTATACCCATACCTACCAGCCTACCGACCTTACTCGTTGAAAACGTGCCTTCGTTAAATTTCCCCTCCAATTTTCGTTCGATCCTATTTGTAAAAGGAATTTTCGTGTCACCGGTAACTACGGCTAATCTCAAATGAATCTCATCAAATATTCAATGCTTCGAGGAGGAACGCTAATGGAGAGAAAACGCGCTCTGGAATGCTCAAAAAAATTGGTGCAATTATATGAAAGCAATAAAAATGAATAAAATTCAATGTTCTCTGCAAACAACGACAGCAAAATTGAACAAAAAAAATAAAAATTAACGGTACAAAGAATTCTTTCCCCTTTTTTTCGTGTTTTTTTTTTTCTTTTTATACAGAAGAATATTTTCTATTTATAATTTATAATACAGACGAGAAATATAAAACGTTTTTCGACAGATAATGGACAACAGACGACAGTTTTTTTTTGTTTTTTTCCTTTTTTTTCATATCTTTTAAAGTCAATTATACATAATACATATAATATATATATATATATATCTTTATATATCTTTTTTTTCTCTCTCTTTATATCGTTTATTTATACTGTGATGTTTATAGGTATACGGAATAACGATATTCCGATCATTTATCATATACCTATATATATATATATATACACATATATATATATGTATAATATAGTATATCGAGAGTGACAGTGACACCGTGCATCTTAACCGCAGATTTGATAATAATGATAATGATAATAATATCGATAATAATACATAATCAATGATTATAATTATTTATACGCATGTAGTATATAATTATACCTATAACTTACGTAACATTCATAACTTTTTTTCTCTCTTCATTCTCTTCAAATCTATAATGTACTAGATATAACATTCAATATACCTGTATATATATATATATATATATAGTAGTATCCCTATATAGTTTAGATAAAACCTCTTACCTGTACCTCTGTCCATGTATAATAGGTGTATATACACGTATATATTTATCTAATCACCAAACTATTTCAATTCCTTGACCTTAGTTCATTCGGTTTTGATTTTTTGTTTTTTCTTCGTCTTTTTTTCATGTATATATATATATATATATTATATAGTGTATGGTTCCTGACGAAGTCATACAGCGATAATATTGCGCGTTCCATGCCAAGCCAGCCCGAGCTCGACCCTATAGCCATTTTCGAATTTGCCTCTCACAATCAGTGAGACGTTAGAAAAGAAAAATTTGCGACGTTCCGGTGAATTTTCTTCAATAAGATCAGTTCGCTACGGCGTGTCATCGCCGAGATACGAAAATCACTGTTCAATTGATTCGATTCCGACGAAATTTACACCGAAAATTTTTTGTTTGCACGAAAACACAATAATTCGCGAGACCCGTTTCTTTCATTCAATTCGCTTGTACCTTTGTCTTCCGAAACCAGATGCACACGCACATTGTCGCTCGGGGCACTGCAGATCGCTCGTAGCTTAATTGAAATCGATTTCAAATTTATTGTGTGAATCTCATCAGGTTCGACGATGGTAGAACAGTGACTCGATCGTATCCCAGTTATTACCTATCATAGCTAGCAGATTATAAATTTTCTCGAAAAATCCAAATTTAACTTCGATAACGGAGTATTTTTGTCGAATCGACTGAAAATTTTCAGATCGACTCATCTGGGCGTTCGAAATTCGCATTACGCTGTCCTGAAAATCCAGCAGGTTTCACGTGGAATCCATCGGAATCTCGGACGCCCTGATGAATCCATTTGAAAATTTTCAGTAGGGAACGAAAATCGTGTGGGTCGAACTTGGCTCGGTTCGACATGGGAGGCCTCGTGCATAATAATTATTATATAATAATATGACAATCTTAACAATTTCGGCCGCGGTTTTTCAGTACCTTCGACCGGATAATATTATTATTATTAATAATTTTAACAATGACAGCGAAGATCGTCACCTCGATCTATAGGTATGGGTGTACGCATTGTATTATGATAACGATTATATGTATTACTCGTATATACATATACATACATATATGTATGTATATATTATAATATGTATATTATTGACTCGCAGCCGTACCATCGAAATGAAACTATAACGCATAATTATAACAATAACAGCTATATTGCATGCCGAGGAAATTTTTTTGAGTATAAGACTCTCGAGGTTATTCCGTCCCACGTGAGATCGGTTGCCCGATGATGTATCGACGAGGAGAAATGAATTTACGTAAAGACAGATAATTCCATTTTATATTTGTATTTATCTCACTCTCAGAATATCGTCTTCTCACCTCGAAACAAGGACCACCCTAGGGTACCTACACATTTTGTATCCTGTACAGTTGCCTATATAGGTATTCCTCGTCGATAATTCACAATCACAATCACAATCTTCACCCGCGTTACACGGACTTCAATCCTTAATATATAAATATATATATGCATACATGTATATGTCTCGTATTATAACATACAAGTATTAACATTTATTCACAACCAGCTGATGACTTGTGATATCTATTTATTTTCTCCCGTTTAAGGAGCTAGAAAATGAAGAACTGTCTCATCACCCCGCGAATTTAGAAAGAAGAAAAAAAAAAACATAAGAGAAGTCAAAATTTTTAATTATTTTACTACATTTTTCGAAAATTCTTCTTTTCTTTTTCTCTCTCTCTCTCTCTCTCTCTCTCTTTCTCTCTTTTGAATCGAATATCTTTGAGGCCTCTCGTTCCACCGGACAATGGAGTGTCTATGGGAAACTCCCCGGATAGTAGGTAAAATTTTGATCACCATTTTCAATTAGTTTTCATTTTTCATGCAATATGACGTAGTAGACTGAAAAAGAGCGGATACGTATTTCTCGATTTTCAAATTTGACTATTCGTTCCTGTTTTACAGTCGCTTACAGTTGACAAAGTTTTCGAAAATTGATTTGTCCAAATTACTGTGATATATCCATACTTGGCTAAACTTACTTCGCTGGAAGGTTATATCGACAAAATTTGTCTATTTCCGACTGAATCTTATAACCAAAATTTTCACGAAATTTTTCGTAGCTCCATGATCACTTGCGCGTTTTACGCGCTATCTGAGTTGTACAAAAATTCGTGTATTTTCCCAAAATATCCGGCTTCCAAATTGTGTTTCTTTTTCGTCCCTCAGTTCCTCAAATTTTGGTTCAGTATCTCGAAGGATTACAAAAATTTTGAACTATCCATGGGCGCAATTCAGATTTATCCCGTGATCTCGAAATTTTTTTTTTTTTAATTCTCGTCATAAGATCCTGTCATATCCAAACTTGAAAATTTGATCCGTGTATGACTTTCGCGTCGAGCACGTCATTTGGAAAATTCAATCATCGAGAGAAGTGCAGAAATTTGAAAAAATTCGTAGGCTTTAACCAGCTGTGAAATCGGAACGAACTGTCATTCCACTGTGGCTATTACACGAAAGACAGAAAATCCAAAACCTTTCAAATTTGGTGGATTTAGAACCGAAATTTCGATAGTAAACTTGCATGATTGAGAATATTATTACTCGTGGTTACATGCTCGACCCTTGTATCCTGGTTTCGCGACATCCCCATTGAGGTGTGCATACTCGATAATTTTGGGAACTCCACATATTCTCCTGGCTGATTTCCAACACCGCCTGTTTTCCAACGGTAATAAATAAATCGCAACAGTTGTGGGCTACCTGGTACCAATGTATACAGTTATAAGCCGGGAACTAGCCAGGAGTAAGCAATGGTCAGTTTATATTCCAGATACATCGCTGTATATAAAAATTATGAGCACTTTGAACGAACTATCAAATAGTATAAAAAATAACGAGACAAAAATTGGATAATTTTGTGAATTCCATGATTAGCTCGGCAAAGTAACGAGACAGTTTATCAAAATCACCTATAAATCTAAATACAATTTTTCCCCGTATTTCTACAACAGTATTAATTATTAAACCAATACATTCTATAGTATGTAAATACATATCATTATAGTTATTACCGGAAATTTGATAAAGCATTGGCTCATATCATGATTATCGAATTATTTGGGATATTGGAATCGAACTACAAAAATTTCAGCGGAAAGTTTCAAATTCAAAAGGAACGTGGACGGGGCCGCTTTGACCGGGTATAAAATATGCGATACGCATCGAGGTGCGACGCGTATGACGTGTTTCCTCGGTATGTATACCATAATATTAGAAATTAATTTCAATCTCTAATTATCGAGGACTTTCGAATTCCGAGTAAGTATTGGAACTCGATTCATTCAACTGTTCGATGTTCTGTCAGCATGGAATGTGGGTATATACAGGCTGATTCAGGTTGAGCCGGACACATTTTGTGGGTAGATTCTCCAAGGAAATCTGAAACGAAAAGTCCTCTGGCAAAAATTTCTGCGGCCGATAGTTTTCGAGTTAGGAGCATATTTAAGTGAACCAATCACAACGCCGATACGTCAGTGTGCGGAGACTGTATCCACTCGCGCATCGCAGTCTGCCACGTCTCGCTCGCGTACGAGCTCTGTGATAGGTCAACCTAGATCCCGCTGTAGCTTGAAAACCAGACGTCGCACGAATTTTTGTCAAAGGACTTTTGGTTTCGGAATTTCGCAAGGAATCTATCCTCAAAATTTCTTTCGCTCGATCCGAATCTCCTTGTAGATTTATACATGCAGATGTTCGTCAATTTCGTTCAACTGCACAATTTATATATAATTTCAAAATTGCTGCCTACATATACCTCGCATTAAACATCGCTGAGTGGATTGATTGGCCTGATGCCGTTCGTCATACTACATTTCATATTTACCCTCGCGTACAGGTATGTTATACTCGTACGTACGTATGTACATACATTCGTATATATACATACCTACCTACGCAAACATCACGATGCTCGTCATATACAGGATTCAATAATTGAGTCTACATTTAACCGGGATTCAAAGCAGAGCCCCAATCCAACGTCACAAGCTTATTGATGCGGTATATAATGCAGGCGAGAAGTTTACATACTATTATACAGAACTATGACATATACCTATGTATGTAGGTGTATAATATTTGAAAAATATTCATCTTCGCTCGTGCATATACATAATTGTACATACATGTAATTGATGTATAATGTAGGTAAAAGGTAAATAATACTTTGGCATATACATAAAGTACATAGGTACGGTTTAATAGTGAGTAGGTACTTCAATATAATATATACCTATAACCATATATTCAAGAATTTAATTTTAATATGATACCTATAATATTCACCCGATTCTATATATATATACAGAATTTGGAAATTTTTTTATAATTTGAAAGACTTTTGAAACAGGAATAGGAGATATTGAGAGAAAAATAAACGACAAATAAATGGAAGTGCCGTATCAGAATTTACATAGATACCTATACATATGTACAGTTTATTGGAAATCAGCCGAGAAGACTGAATTTTGAGACGATATTTCGGTAAAAATTCACCTGCGGAACAGATTTTTTTTTTTTCATTGAACACGGGAATCGAATTGTCGATTCCACGTGAAAAACAAAAAAACAAAAATTGAAAAGATTTTGTTTCGCCGATAAATTTCTGCCAATAGAATCCTTAACAAATTTTCGTTTACTCGGTTAATTTTAAGTAAACAATTACTAAACAACGTCATCGCTCGCAGGCAAAACGATTATTCAACGATAGAATCTATAACCTGTGATTCAGGAAATGACGAGCCCGGGGCGTAACAACAATATACAATATCATTGTTCTTCGTCTTTGTCCAAATCTCGATCGAATATTGTAGAACATATGCAATGGCAAATGTGCTTTCTGCGTATGTGTGTGTGTATGTGTGTGCGCTTCTATAATTTGGAGTGAGTAAAGACTATATAATATGATTATATAATTATACAGTATCATAGTACATAACCTAATGTACTATGTAGTATTATATAATCGACGGTCAATCGAATACAAATAAGTAATATATTTTTTTTTCTTTTTTTTTTCCTCACCTCATCCATAAAACGTCCAACTAGTAAAATTTTTACTCCAATGCTAAACTTTTCTGCACTTCTCTTTGCA
The DNA here is from genome assembly GCA_963170745.1 of Phymatocera aterrima. Lineage (NCBI taxonomy): Eukaryota > Metazoa > Arthropoda > Insecta > Hymenoptera > Tenthredinidae > Phymatocera > Phymatocera aterrima. Next base: position 11,098,935 of record OY720664.1, read on the forward strand.
TTCGTAATTACATACTGCTTTATCATATATATTAATAAAGTTTGAGTGACGCGCGTTTCAGTCCCCGTATTAATAATAGTTAATAGTTATTTGTTATCACGTGAACAATAGTACGGCCGAATATATAGAATGTGGGGGGGGGGGGGGGGGGGGGGGGGGGTTCACGTCACCAATGCCAATTTTTTTACGAATTTCGAAAGTTTTCCACTTTCTTACGAACTGCAGGAGCTTGCGCTTGCTTTTTGTGCTGCTGTGACGCTGAAGCTGTTGATGGTGTTCGTTGGAAAAATTGTTGGTATGGGAGAGAAAAATTTTTAGGAGAACCGGAGCATTGACAAAGAATGAAAATATATTCGAAAATTATGCGGCATCGAAGTCGGCAAATTTATACATTCTAATAAACAAAAAAAAACCGCTTCCTCTCAAATTTCAATAGCTGTTACTCGTTCTACTTCTTTTTTTCGTATTTTCTCAAATTACGATGCAAATTTTGTCCGAATGCAGGAATGATAGGATATCAATTCCCTTGCGGGTTATACTCGATTTATAGTCCCGGAGCCGGTGAATATTTTTTGCAACTTATTTTCGCATGCAGCAACCAAAGTTTTTTTCGGTTCAATCGATGATGTTTTTCATCAAAAACGTTGATTTCTGCGTGCGATAATAGGTCCCAAAACGTGTTCACTGGCTCCCGGACTATTAGTAGTCTGGCGAAAGACCGAAATCGTGTGAATATTAGCGGAGAAAAATATCAAAAAATATTTTCTTGGTGCCTAACTATCTTGCGAAAAATATGAGATCGACAGCTTCGGCGTTAGCTGTGAAAAATGTTTGTTATCTGAAGAAAGAGTGAGAGTCATTCAAAATTCGTGACTTGGATGAAATTCATTTAACCACTGGTTAGGAAAAAAACCAGGTAGTCACTTTTTGGATAATACTTTCGAGGAAAAAAATCCTGGAAAAGAAATCGGCGTCCTTGATCTTCACCGATCAGGCAAAACGACGTGAAACCTTGCTTTTATACTCTTCAACTATAATTATCATCTCTAGATACAAATTGTACGATTATTCATATTGTTATATAGTTTAATCGAATATATTAAAAACGCGGATGTAAGAAAATATATTACATAGGTTTTCTGGTTATCTGGGTTGAAAATACGTATTTGAGTCTGCGAATATAATATAATTATTAGATAATTAATCATCTCCATTTGCAATTTGTTTCATTAAAATTCTCTGGCGCTATTCGCAGCTATGATATGTTATATTGGCATTTGATTATACTGTATTCATAATTGTATGATGCGTATATTGATAATAGTGACATTATACAGCCAACAAAAGTACTATTTTCTTTCGTTCTAGATTTTTCTTTTTCGTTTTCTTCACCTTCGTCTTCATCGTCAGCTAAAATACTGTGGGGTATAATTATTCAGACGCGAACATTAGGTAAAGTCGGGTATGTATACCCGACTTATTAATACCGAGAGATTATGGTAAAAATTAGCAGTCAACTGCACATGCGCCAAATTTTTTTGCCTGTTGATTCAGGCTGACCATCCCATATTTGTGCTTGAACGTAAAAGTCAAACGTCAAATGTGGCAACAGCCGTCGTTCAGGTTATACATATATAAACAAGTTGATAGGTTGGCGACACTGCCTGGCGCCCAACAATTTTCAATCTGAAAAGTCTCGATAACCAATAGAAATCAATTATTCGGTGCATGCGCAGTAGCACTAATCGCCATAATCTTGTGGTATGCAGGTATATAAGGTAGGCCGTACTAAAGGTCGTAGCGGCATAATTATACAGTCGACTCTGAGGCAGTTGCTCGAGAGTTCAGACTGACAAATGTAAGTGCGACCATGCCTCAAAGTCGATTATATAATTGCGTGTTTGTTTCACCCCCGCCGCGCTCGAACAAATAACTTCGACAGATTTTAGCGATTGCATGATCTCCCCACGGAATCGTATGAAATCACGTGTGATTACTTGAATTCAGATATCGAGTGTTCACCCTCTTAACGCGTGAACGATCGATCAGTAATATGCCGCACCGATGTAAAAGTTGTTTATATACCAATAATTCATCAAAATTAAAATATAGGTATAGCTATTATAGCACATACTCGACCCGATGAAGTGAATATCTTTAAATTCTGAAGGTAACTAGGAATTACATACCTAAGCATGGAAAAGTAGAAACCTGATTAAAATCGAGAGAGGTGAAGGTTGTCTGCGTCCTATGAAAATCCTTTGGAATGCCCCATATATTTCTTCTCTATAATTGCGACAAACAAAAGATGTACGAAACTCATACAAAAATAAATTACAGATACATCGATGAAAAATAATGTACATTGTCATGACGCGGGGGTGACGGCATTAGCGGTTCATACTCATGCCGAGAGATTATGTCGATAGTCGGCAGTCAACTGCGCACGCTCAGAGCATTTTCATCCGTTAATTCAGGCTGGCCAACCCGTATCTGTGCTTAAACACGAGCTGTGAAAAGTCAAACGTGGCAGCAACGGTCGTCTAGGTTATGTAAACAAGTTGACAGTTTAGCTACAATGCCTGGCGCCCGACAATATTCCATCTGTAGAAACTCGGTGGCCAATAGAATTCAATTAGTCAACGCATGCGCAGCAGGCTGCCAACTTTCACCACAATCTCGCGTTATATCGATACAACTGTGGCTATATTTAATATCCTGTATATTGTATATAATTCTATATATAGTGGATACTTACTTATATATACATATATATATATAAGTAATTACAAATATAAATATATTTCTTTTTTATTTCACTTTACTTTATAATAGATTATTTCATTTTAGTTTCAACCAAACAATATTATTTATCATATACGTCAGTAGGTATATATAGGATAGAATATAGCGTAGCATCATTTAGTATAGTTTAGTATAGTATAGTATAGTATTGTATCGTATAGTAGAGTTGTAGTCAGACAAATTTTTTGATATGTTATTTTAAACGGTCATCAATCAGTTATATATATATATATATATATATAGTATATAGTATATATTTATATATTAATTTACGCTGTCCGACTGAATCCATTCGGATTTTTCATTTTTATTTTAATTTTAATCAATTATTTTCATTAATAATTTTCAGTATACCGTATAATATATATAATATAGTATTATCCATATAATAATTATTTACGACCCGTTATCATCAATATGTATATATATATATATATATATATATATATATCATAAACGTAAGTATTATAACGTTTAGGTGTACATATGTATATAGGTATAACCAATTACGATAGAATAACAATAATACATATTATCATATGCATACGTCGATTATTTCGAATTCTTTTTTTTTTCCTTACCTATCATACGTTACCTATATTATTTATACAGGTACTATACCTATAATCATTATTTTTAAATTAAGATTTTTCGAATTTCAACTATAGAGTGGGAAAAAAATGGTTTCAATAGCTTGTTTTTGCGTTATATATATATTTTTTTTTTCACTTTTCCTCTTTGTTTTCTTCTTTTGTTTCAATTAAGCTATACTGATTGTCAAACACAATCTCCATTTGCATTGTTTTCATTCTTCTCTTTTTTTTCTTTTCTTGTTTATTTTTTTTCCGCTCTCTCTCTCTCTTTTTTTGTTCTCGCCACTTATTATATTTCTTCTTTGAATTATATTGTAACATGATTATACTATTACTATTATTATTATTATTATTACTATTGTTATTATTATTATTATTATACATATACATACATATATATATATATATATGTATATTATATATGTCTTTTTTAATAATACTGCCAGTTGAGCTGCTGCGATATAATTTTCAAATTAAAACCAGTTTGGAGAACCGTTCATCTATCTATTTTGATATATATAATTATACCTATATATGATCAACCCTTTCGACTAGTTTCCAATATACATAAGTTGTATATTTATCGTTATCACGAATACCTATTAATGGATCAAATTTCAATAATAACGCTGTTATTGAATGCATATAGGTAGGTACTACAGCCATACGAACAATTGAAATTTAAGGTAAACGAATAAATAACGCGTGACGCAATCGTAGTGAAAATGGTAAGTTAAGGTGCTATACGATATACATATATGATATACGATACGAAAATAATAACCTCAATGTGGTATCAATTTTTTGGCGGTGTCTGACTAAGGGCCGAGGGAAGTCCGACGAGGGTCGAACTACTTAGCCTCGAAGTACGGGGTTCGATCTCCAGAGACATTCGGTACATCTCTTCTTCTTCCAGTAACAACGACGGATCCAATAAATAATCGCTCACCTTTGTGATCAACTCGATCTTGTAGGGAGTCTGTTGAAAGTGTCTTATCTCACGTATTACGTGAGCGATCTAAATCGACGAGAAAGACAGAGAGAGAAGATACGGAATTTAGAATAGAATTATTCCAGAACACTTTACGGATTCGGATGATACGCTAATAGCTCACCATTCGCATCTTGGAGAAATTTAGGAGACCGTCTTCGGTGAAATTTGGTGTTCCCTCTTCGATGAAGGAGAGATCGGTGAGGTAGAAACCGAGGTAAGGGATGCAGGGAGGATCGCAACGGTGCAAAGCATCCCTGAAATTTCTGAATCTGCCGTCCGACGAGACGATAGCCTGAAGACGTTCGATGGTCTGTTTCGTCTGGATGATGATGAAACGAAAGAACAGAAGAGAGAAATTAGTCCGAGAAACGTAACGAGGATCATCGAGGGATAAAATAATTTTCATATCATCGGGAGGGATGTATTTCGCCGATGCATACCGTCTTCGATACTTTTTCCCATGTTTTCTTGAGCCTGTAAACACTGCTGTTGGTGAACGCCGCGCAGATTTGCAAAACCCCGTTATAGTTGTGGAGTACCTTGCTTATGTCTGCGACCGCGGCCCATTTCTCTATGGCGGCCACTCTAGAGGCCATGCTCGATCGGCGAATTATTTCCGAGACAACGAGCTGTGAGAATTTGTTGAAACGTTCCGTCATGAGGATTATGTGAGGCGCTCGGGAGGCTTTGTCCGTTTTCATCCAAGCTTGGCCCAGGAATTCCCTGCAATACAAATCACCGGATAATCATTGGCGGAATTGAAAGATTACAAGCGTGGACTCGATCGGATGCAAAATCGAGAAACAGAGAACGAAAAATGAGAGAAACCAGAATCAAAAGTCAACCAACTCGCTGGCAATAGCGACGAATATTTGATGATCGAGGTAAGTCATCTGCTCCGCAATTTCGAGCGCCGACAATGTCTCGATGCTCTCTTTGCTGGGCCTCTGTAATCGATCAAGAGTAACAATGTTAATGGATGATATGATCGAGCTTCCATAGTATAAAAATTTCTTCCGAAATTCATAATTCTCAGTTGTTCAACATTTTTCGACACGCACCTTGGGCGGTGCCAGTAATTTTTCCAGATTGACTTTGCTGCTTTCCGGTTCCTCCTTGGTAATCAGTCTGAGAAGTTGACTAGCGGCTTTGTGCTCAGCAGGAAGAAGATTCGGACTGTATGCAATATCGTCAAGGAACTCAATGGTCAGAGCTTTCAATCGTTGATCCAGTTCGAAATCCTGAGCATGTTTGGAGACCCAGTGTCTCAGGACGTTCAGTACTCTCATAGTGGCTGCAGTCGACATGACGGATTCTTTTCTCCGGTTTTTGTCCCGACATGATCCACTCCGCACACTCACATCGCTGACGCTGCATCGTCCCGGCGCTTTGTCAGGCGGATTACTGGACGCCGATGTAGCTATTGCGAAGGCCGCAGATGCTGTCGAAGTGCTGCTCCTGTCGTGCGAGATGACTAAATTGGTGCATAATGTGTGAAGTGATCAACGGCAAAAACAAAAACTTTCCTCAACTTTATTTTGTTTTTATATTTATTTTTCATTTCTCATTTTTTGATTGATTTTTATGTTATTTTTACACGATCAGCTACGGTATACTAAAGGTATCGTTATCACATTTTGTGATTCTTGAGATAATAATTGTCGTTCTGCGCATTCAATAAAAATAAATTAATAAACTATCTATAGCCACTGCAAGCAAGCATGGCGTCGCACTAGGGACACAAGCTAAACGAATCGGGTATCTACATCCTTCTTTTTCTTTCTAATTTCGCTATCATTACGATTAATTGATTATCCTAATGCAACGTCATATATATGGAATTCATAATTTTCTTGATATTCAATCATTCACGTATCCTGCAGGCTATTCTACGGGCAGACCTCTTTCTGAATATCACTTGCATGGATTTGATTTGACTTGATTTTCTGCGGTTTCTTTTTTTTTTTTTTTTTCCTGTTAATTCTCAATTTTTTCACATCTCTGATAATTATTGTTTGTTAGCGTGATAATTTGGCAAATGATATTCAGGTTGTTCAGTCTACACTCCTCTATGATATATTCATCTACAGTATGTATAAGTACAAGGGTTGCATTTGTACATTCTACCATACGTGATCTACTATATATAGGTACCTACTGGCACAATAATATTTCAGTGATATTATCAAATTTTATATCATTTTCCGCTTCTTTCTACGTATATTTAAATACAGTGCCGTCGTTGGGGACCGCGGAGGCCCTGCGGTAGATATTTTTTTTTCACTTATAGTTAAAAAAAAAACCACGGCTACGCGATTGGAATAGCTTTATCCTGCTTACAAATTTTCAAAATAGTTCGAAAATTTAATTTTCCGTAAAAAAAATGTATTTTTCTGCCCAATGCTAGGGTCCCCCGAGAATCGGGGCCACGAGCCCGGACCCCGTGGACCTGCGCCTGATGACGGCACTGTTTATGTATTTTATAGCACTGCGGCAATATGATCACATTGGGATTTTATTCCAGTATTATTAATTATTTACGTTTGTAAAAACTAATTCTAAACGGAGAATTGCATCGGGTTCGAAGTATAATGTATATACCGTGAGATCATGGTGAAAGTTAGAGGCCCGCTGCGCATGCACCAAACAATTGGAATCTATTTGTCATCGAGATACCACGGATTGAAGATTGTTGGGCGCCAGGCAGTGTAGCCAATCTGTCAATTTGTTCATACAACCTAAACGACTGTTGTTGCCGCATTTGACGTTTGACAGCTATACTTTTCGAGTTACTGCCTACTTTCGCCGTAATCTCGCGGACTGTATAATGTATACAAGTTTTTTAACAGTTGAACGATCTCAATTGGCGAATAATCGATGATGTAGTACGCAGTGTAGGTCACATTCTACATATACAAATAATCTATAATATCATATATACAGAGTGATACAGGTCGAGCGGAACACATTTTGTGGATAGATTCACCGGGCAATTCGGAAACGAAAAGTCCTTTGGCAAAAATTCCTGCGACCGATGGTTTCCGAGTTAGAGAATATTTGCGTGAACCAATCACAGCGCCGATACGTCAGTCTGCAAAGACTGTATCCACTCGCGCATCCGAGCCTGCCGCGTCCCGCTCACGTACCAGCTCTGTGATCGATCAACCGAGATCTAGCTGTAGCTTGAAAACCAGAGGTCACATGAATTGTTGCCAAAGGACTTTTCGTTTCGTGATTACTCGAAAAATCTGTCCGCAAAATGTGCCTCGCTCAACCAGAATCACCCTGTATAATACACATACCAATTTTATGAGTATATACAAGTTGAATAAGATAATTAATTAACACGCCCACACATTATACGAGATCATTCAACTCGTGCGAAGTGAGTAGATACCTCGAAAGTAATACCTAAATATACAAGGTGGATTTTCTGCGGGGTCCGATTTGGGAGGAGCTTTGAGTTGACTGTATTTCGAATGTGTGCTATACGTGTGAACGTAAACAAATTCGGAGATAAAGGTATCCGCTCAATGATCACACACTATTATTCTAAAGCAAACGAGTACGAACAGAAGAAGGCAGAGCCTCAGCCCTTGAAGCTCCACCCAGGTCGGACACCGGAGCAAACCCACTCTATATAGGTAAAGGTACAGGTATACCAAAAATTGTATCCGCGTGTATCGATATATGTATATGTATATATATGATATATACTATAGGTATGTATGTATGTAAATTTTCACCACCCTGATGTTCACATGCACACAGTAGGTATACACAAAGAATCGAACATGCATCATGCAAGATGAAAATATACAATATACCATATATAATATAAAATAATAATAATAATAACAATGACATTACGAATGATAGAGTACTTACCATAAGGGTTCGTGTCCGATGCTATGAATGACGCAAAACACAACACACGAATAACAGTTTAATAGGAAAGAACGTGTAGTATACATACATCAAAATCATTCATATTGATATAATATAATATAATATAATATAATATAATATAATATAATATAATATAATATAATATAATATAATATAATATAATATGATTTAATATAATATAGCAATATAGGTTATAAGTATTGGCATTTCATTGCTCATTCAATTATGTATATGTATATTGGAGCGTTTAGCATTATTTGAGGTGGAAAGAAATATTCTCCCCGTCACCCCCTGAACTTGTTCCGAATGGGGAAAAACTATTTTTTCGCAAAGTTCTAAGCCTCGACTATATCAACGGAAACACGCCCCCCTCCCCGGCCCCCACCCCCACCGACGTCAAATTCTCTCGTTCCCCAAGACGGGGGGGGTTGATTTTCAGACGCGGATAAAAATACTGGCTGAAATAAAAATGATTTTCCATGCGAATTTCAAATTGTTTATAGACAAATTAAATTATCAATTTGCAGCTTGAAATTCTTTTCTCCCTGTCGCTCGACATGATTCAATTATTTTCATAGAATATTTGATCTATTATATGTATACCTATTGAATAAGGGTGAACAGAAACAATCTATTCGGCTGTAAATCGTTTAGGTATTTATTCCCAGACCAATAATTGCCGGAATTGCCGCGATGATGAAAGGTTTTCTGGCAGAGAAAGAAAACATTATTTTTACTACATGGTCGAATTGTTCTGATAGGAATTCAAACGATTCGCAGCTCAACAAAATTTTCCGTTCACCAGCACGTATAATCTCCAGAAGAAAGATGGATCGAAAGCCGTATTGAAAATACAATTTCAATTTCAATTTACAAACCGTTTAAAAAAAAATTCAAACTTCGCATTGAGAATCTTTTTTTATTTCACATAAAATTCCTTTTCTCATTTGAAAATCAGACGATATTCACGGGATTGGTCGAAACCTCGTTAAAAATAAGTTTCAGGATATTGGCGAATCGGTGGAAGTCGAAGCAAATCAAAAGAAGTCACAGAAATTCGCGAGAAATCAATAGAAATCGTCAGAAATCATCTGATGTATCCCGGATATCGGTATACCTACTGGGATTTCAATAATTCCTGACGATTTCTTGTTGATTTCTTTCTGATTTCTCGAGTGAATAGCCTCGACATCAACCCCTCCGGGTAGACCTAAATTTTTTACCGGAATGACCAAATTCTAAGTTTCGAGGTCGGTCACGTGCTTCCGTTATAATATGGAAGCTCGAAACTTTGCACAACATTTTTGTTTTCTTTCCGATTTGAACCGGGTTTAGGGGGTGGCACAGAAAATTGGTTTTTTTTTTTTTCTTTTTGTTTTCTTTACCTCGAAGAAGGACTACCTTAATCTATATAATATAGTACGAATCGCGACACGAAAAAATGTATTATATATACCTACTGACACGGTAGGCTGCCGCGAATCGGATCTGTTTCTTTCATTCTCTCATTTTATCGCGAACTAAATTGAACAATAAAATCTGCAACGCAACATTATACTATAGGCATTGAAATAATCGGAAGATTTTCATTGATGTATGGTATGTACAGGCATAATAATTACTAATGTTCCACAATATCATATATTTCGTCTCTCGAGTTGGTAATTATCACAGATGTAAACAAGAAATTGAGAATGAGTGTATTCAGTTCCTGTATATAGTTATACTCGCGATAGATAGATACATGTATTTGCGATTGAAACGAACCCCGTGACGTCGACGCGATCGGTGCGAAAGTTGCGAATTGTAGATATAGGTATAGTATCACGTATGCATCACGGTCGTACATACGCAGGTCCGGAAACTCCCGTGGTGGGGGTAAGGCTCTTATCGTATGTAAAATATTGCCGAAACTCGCCACCGCAGTCGCGGCGCTGCGATCTAGTCGCGGCGTTGAGTGTTACCCTTCTACACTCAACGGTCGCGGTAGCAAATTCAAACAAAAGCGTACCTAGCCACACAGTATACCTATACTAAGTAAAAAATATGTTAATTCGTTTATTTTATAACCCCATACCGTATCACATACCTAATGCATTATAAAATCCAACCTATTTGCATGTACATACATTATTGTACAGGAAAATACCGTTCTGCACTTCTATTTTTACAATTCCTTCGCGTACTTCGATAAAACAATCTATTATTCAGATGCTCTGTGTTCGACGAATATTAATTTCATTCGTTAATCAATTTGACGTGGAGATTGCTACGTTTCACAGAAAAGAGACTTGCTTGCACTGATATCAGCCGTTATTTGCAAAGATCTTTCAATATCTTGACACTGCTGGTCGCCATATTTGACACACGCGACTGGATCGCAGCGCCCCAACTCCGGTGGCGAATTTAGGCGAATTTTTTGAACACACTAATCGTAAGAGCGGGAGTTCCCGGACCTGTGTATACGACCGTGGTATAGATTCGTATTTATGCCTACAGCGAGGATACCTGGGAGCGCAACGCTCGTGTTTTGTTCGCAAATTTCGTATCTGAGAATACAAAATTTAGAACCCGTGCAATCCGATTACGTTGTCTTCGGTGAGAACTCCGCGAGGCTCGAGTTTGAACGTGAAATGAAACACGTTTTTCAAAATTTGGTTTCTCAGCAAAAATACATCCAATTCATACGGGATAAAGAAAGTGAGAACGAACTTTTCAATTTTCAAGAATCGACAACAAGTTTTACAGATTATTCATCGACAGTTATAGTTTGTTACAATTTGTTCCAATTTTTGAAAATCCAAGAGCGTCATGCCCTGCGTTCCCTCTCCCTGCATCGCTCATATCAATTCCGTATTAATCGGGTGTTTAGTTGTTTTCACCGAGAAACTAGGATTCTGGAATTTCAAGTGGAAAAACGTGTTTCGTTTCACCTTCATTATGTCTGTTGAGAAATGGTTTGAAAATTTTCATTCGAAGTACGGGTCTCGCGGACAAAACACGAGCATTGCGCTTCCACATTTCCTTCCCGTATAACGGAAAGGCGTGTTGGAATAGTGTCATAATAATAATAATGATAATAATTATAACAATAATAATAATAATAATAATAATAACATATGGAATATTTTACGTAACGGACACGAAGCATCCATGCTTGACAGATGGGTGAATCAACTCTTTACGACATTCAACATTCAACAATAGTTATAATAATAAATTGGAGAACTGATAATACGTATGTAAGTATAGTATAGATCATACAGAGAATACTGTTCCTGCAGCGGGAGGAACGAAAAGAAAAAAATGAATAAAAACCGACTGTAACGATTGTCTCGTAATCGAGGTTTCGAAATTGATGTATTTCCGCAAATACAAATAATCGGGAAAATTATTGCAAAAGACATTCATGTAAAATAGGAATACGAATATGAATACGAATGTGGCGGCGAAATTCTCCCGCTGTTTGACCACCTGCAGTTTGACAATAACCCACAAGTACGATAGTTTCGTACAGTTTGCGGTGAAAATTTATTTTCAATATGAGAAAAAGAATGAAAAACAACGAGAAAATGAAACCAGCAACGTTTGACAAAGAATTGCGATGAATAAATAGATGAGGGCAAATATACGTATAGTATGGAAAAAAAAGAGAGAGAGCGAAAGAGAGAGAGAGAGAGAGAGACAGAGAGAAAGAAAGAGAGAGAGAGGGACTCAGGGCGACGAACCTTCGTTGGCTCTGACGAAAACTAGTGATCACAACTCCTGCTTTGCTTGATATTTGCGGGCTATCGTGCTGGAAGCTTGGCCTCTGCAATGCTGAACCCATTTCATTTTCCTGTATCGATCTTCTGCCCATCAGATAATTCTGAGAGGAAAAAATTGATACGAATGAAAAACTTATAATGAATGCATATTATGGACGATAGAGTTTCCGAGACAGACCTAAACAGGAAGAAACAAAATGAAAGAGATAAAAACGGTTGGGTGAAGAAGTTAACTCTTTCCCATCGTGTTCAACTGTTGTAGCTTTCATTTATCAAATTCAGGTAAACTGGCATACCCTTCGATTAAATTTTCGTAAAAAAAAAAAAATAAAATAAATAAAAATAAAAACCACTATGCGCTATCGTGTTTTTCATGTATCGGACGCATACGTACAGCTTCCTCCTAATAGCCATTGCCAAAAAGTTTTGCAATCTCCGAAATCGGTGATTGGTGAGTTACACTGGAAAAACTTCTTTCTCAGAAAAGTTGTATATCTCGTGAAACGGCATCTCGGATGGCCTAATTTCAGAGGAAATCGTTAGAGCCACCTTCGCAAAGTTTCGAATGTTCTAGACTCGGTGATCAACGATTTTTGTCACGATCATCGATAGCAGTGATTGCGAGCGCGATTGGGAGCTACGTAAACCAGATTCTCAAATTTGAGGTCATAATTTCGAATTCAAATTGTTTTCTGATTACAATTTATTTATTTTTTTATGAATAGATGAGAAAGCGAGAATATAACGTAGATCGTCGCTCACCCCCGTGATCGTTGATATTGAACCACTCCGCATTGAAGATGGCGGTGCCGAGGCAATCGAAGCCCGATGTTCCGAGTAATGGTGACTGTGATGATTGTGGTAATTATTGTGCTGACAATGGTGATGATACAATTCCGCCGGTGGTGTAGTTTCGTCATCTGCCCAGTTGGAGTCCTCTTTTTCACAACCAAGTCTCCTACTTCGAGGTGACTTTGGAGATTTCGCTGGCCAATCAGGACGCGGTGATTTCGGCGACGGTGGCGGAGGATCGTCGTAAGTAAATTGAACATCTGGAAATTCATAGTTCCATCATTTTTAGCCACGATCTCGGAAGTATAGCTTCCAGCCACGATAAGCACAGCGAGAACGAGAAGCTTTTCCGTAGCGCAAAAAATTCAATTCGAATCTGCATGAAAACTGTGTGGCAAATCACTCGCCATCTTTTGAACAAGACTCCGTAGCTACTGGGGTATCGGTTTCCTCGGAAACACCTCGCGAGTAGGTTCCTCCTTCACGCGAACTGGGATCAGAACCCGATCCCGAGCCGGAGCCAGTAGACCCAACCAGAGTAACGGAGCTCAGATTGCTCGGGGATGAAGGAGCACTGATCACCGTGATATCTGTGGGGGAATTGGAGAGTCACGATCGAGAAGTTTACGTCTGTTCCGTTATCAGATGTCTAAGTAAGCGAGACATACCTGTCAGAGTCTCAGCGCTCGAAGAAACTGCGATAACTTTAGGAATGCTCAAGTGGCTTCTATCGTCCTCTGAGTTATTGTCCACGCGAATGCTGACCCTTCGTGGTGTCGCTGGGGACTGTCGCCCCGAAGACGGTCCCGGGGATTGGAGGGTCGGACTGCGTCTGATGATCGGTGGAGCCTCGGAGATCAGTCCGAGCTGCTGTTCCTCTTCGACTGTGAGAAGCATTGGAAAAATGTGTTATCGTGACGTCTGCTTTGTTGCAAGAAACGGGTTGCAGATATGATAGAAAAGAGAAGACCTGCAGTGACTAAGACAATGGACAATGAAGGCCCTACTGCCGAGGTGACATTCAGCGATGCGTATAGCTAGTTATTCGGCAATCAGTGATGCGATGGATGGTGGAAATCAAATCGTAAAAAGAATCAGAGGAAAATGGGTTCATGAATTTCAATTTAGTGTGATCAGAGTAAGGGAGCGCTCACGCTTTCGGTAGCCAGACCGCCAGTGCGCCTTTGTGTTGGTATTAAGGGTTCCTAGGCTGGGCTCGTGGTAGGTGTGGCTCCGTGCCCCTTGGCTATCGCTCACCTCAGACCCGTACCCTATATATATACACATAGATATATCCGTGCGGTGAACTGCACAAGTGATAAGAACGGAGGTGGGAAGATAACCACTCGGTGAAAGTCTGAACGAACAATAAACCCCGCCGTAATCATTGTCCTCGATCAGTTATTCAGTCGTCATGAATGTTTAAGTATGATCTAGGAAAGTTTTACCTACCGGAAACTGAGCTCGCCCCGCTGGTTCGCCTGGGACTCACGCTGTTCCTTCGTCTTTCATCGAGAGGCTGAAGAGCCGGGTCTCCGGAAGTGCTGCCGAGAACGTCGAGGGACCTGATGAGAAAAGGGGTCAGAGATGTCGGACTTGCCTCGAGATTGTTATCTTATAAATTGTCGGATATTACTCACATAACGGATCCCGTTCCCATTTGGCATTCGGGTGGCTCGCTGTTGTAGAATACTCTCTTCAAGGCTTCGAGGACCGTGACACCGTCCGTGAAAACGCGATAGGTGAGAAGGAACGTGTTGAGAAAGTCTATGCTCAGGAAGCGTAGATCAGTTAATCGCTGAAGGAGACGCTCAGGTGTGGCATATCTGATTTGCGGCACTTTGCAGGAGTTCAAAGTCCGACTGAACCGGATGTCAACATCGTCCTTGAACAGTTTCGGATCGTTTCTTATCGACTGCGGCATCGTTACGGAACTTGTGTCCGATAACGAGCCGTGAAGAAGATCATTGAAATGCACGTTGTCCATGCACTGGCTTATGTCCGTTATCCAAGCAGCCTTCTCCTGCGAAATGACAAAACGGAAAGGGTCATCGAACGGAAATTTCACGACATTGCACAGAGAGAAGGGGAGAAGTCGAAGAGACTTGAAACCCTTACCTGCATAGTAGGGGCGACAAGATGAACCGAGACTTCTGGTCCTCCGGATTTTACGTCCAGAATGATTTTAAAGTCTCGAGTTTGAACCTGGGACGTACTACTTCCGCTCCCACTGCCGCTGCTCTCGCTAATCCCGCTTGACAAGCTCGAGATCGAACACACCGACGACTCTGAGTGAAAAAATGTGCAACGGTTTATTTCTCTGCTCCGTTATTCGAGAACCTTTTGTCAAAATACTCACCGTCATCGTCGACGACGCTCTGGTCGCTCGGATCCTCTATGAGAAGGGCATCGGCGAGGGGAATTTTGCCAACCTCTGGTACGAGGTGGAGACGACCGCCGCTCGATTGACGCGTTGTGAGGATTAGGTGATTCGAAAAAAGAAAACACTGCCTCAGCGCTTCCTTGTCACCACCGCCCCAATTTCCTCCGAATGTTGTGCTGAGTCTGCTACGTGCACCACGTGGTTTTTCACCGAGTATTTGAACCAGAGATCCTGGAACAGACGATCATTCCTGTTATGATAAACGAAATCGGGGATGCCGTGAATGAAATCCGGAACCATCTAACGCGGAAGCAATAAGCTTGGGCGAAAAAATTGGTGCTTTTTCTGTGACTGCTGAATTGTCAGATTTCCCAGGGATAACGGTAGCATAGTTGGAAGAAAAACAACATTCAGCACGTACAGAAGAGAGAGTGGAATTTTCACGGTCACCGTCTTATCGCGTCTGTCGTATCGTGGAGAGACGGGAAATATGGCAGCTTTCCGGCTATCCGTCAGAAGAATATTCACCAAAGAACTATCACACGTCGAAGGCATGCGCTTCTGAGAGATTTTTCAGATGCTGATAGTCCACAAACTCGTTTTACCGCGTTTCCAAGCTTCTCCAGGGTTCGGCGACGTATCACTCGGTTAGGAAGGTTGACAAGTAGGTATGCATAACTTTCAAGCCGATGTATCAATAAATAAGCAGCAACGGAATATCATTTCCCACGCACTGGAATAACGAGTAGAAGTTGCCGGATGAAATCTTGCGGTTCGTTTGATCCCCTTCAACAACTGCGGTCCCCGGTATTTTTGGTCCCAGATTATTTGAAATCACAAAATTTTCTGTTTTTGGTCAACTGAATCTATCACGACGATTAAAACACTCCTCCGATAATCAAACCGGGCTATGATTAAGTATCAAAATGGCAACTAAGCCAAGGCGTTGTTTTTGTCGACCCGCCACCCCTCGGTAGCTGCCAACCCCAACAGCGGGTCGTTTCAAGACGATTCATGAATTATCGTTCAACGGACGTTCTAGTTTCGAAGCCTGATCCACGGACCGAAACGATTTCGTTTAACGATAGACGGAGATCGTTTCTTTCTAGACAAAAATTCTCGATTCGAGCTAAAACTAATGAAATAATTTTTTTATGGGGAGGGGGTATAAATATCCCTGAGGTTTGCGTGGCAGCCATGTGACGCGTGATCACGCGTCGACGACGGAGAAAAACCAATCGCAGGGCGCCGACGTACGAAAAGTTACGATTGCGCGTGCTCGCGATTCCATCGATTCGAACGGCACACGCCGGCGCATTTACTCCGCTCACTGTTGCATCCCTTATATCCGAACCTCGAAATATTTCGGGTTACCGACTGCGGACTGAAGCGCTATCCGTTGTCGAGCGAACCGCGGCCGATGGTATACGCCACCCGCGATTCTTTTAGAAGAGGAAAAAGCGACCGAGTGAAAACCTGACTGACGATGAGCTATACCCGAATGGTTATCGAAATTTTCCCACCTTTTGAATCGATGAACAAAATGAACGGGCAAAAAAAGACTCACCCTGTCTAACGAAGACCTGATTTACGTCCAGCAGTATGTCACAACCCTCGAAGATCATCCTTTCGACAGCCAAGTTCTTACGCAGATTTTCAGTCTCGCTTACCTAGGGGATGAAAAGTGTAATGGATTTTTGATCAGCGGTATAAAACGCGCTGGAATTTTTTGTTTCTACAAAATTTTTTCTCAAATATTCAACGAAATTCTCACCTCGTCGTGCATCTGTCGTGATAAATCTTCCAGCTGTTGTCTAGCGTTCTGCAGACTCTTTCTCTCCACGTGGTCGTGGGGCGTATGAGCAAGAAGTTCATGAAGCGTTATGATGTATCGTGGAATCTACAGAGAATGAAACACGCGACTTTGCAGGATCACTGATCCCATTTGTCATCAACTAACAAGGGAAGTTTTTGACCCAACCAACCCAGGTTATAGCTCGAAATAATTTCTTTTATATTCCTTAATGTCCCCAGCACAAACCCCTGGAGCCGTATGCCTGCAGATTAAGATTTTGAAAAATTATGAAATTTTCAAATTGGTAATTTTATAATTTCGATCCGCTGTATCGTTCGAACGGCTCCGTGGATCAGAATCATTTTGAGTGGGGAATCTGTTACACTCGAACCCCTTTGATTTTGCACAATGAAGAAGTGACTAATTTTCTCAAATTTTGTGTAATCGTAACTCGTGCCCGACGTGCAGATCGTTTCTACGTGAAACACCGGACTGGCTCCAATTTCAACCCTTATATTCAAAGCGACGAAGAGGATTGAAAAACCGAGACGTCTGTTATTGTATTATTTCGTCGCTTTCACATGATTCTCGTATATCTATATAGGTAACTGATACTTTGTTCGTGATAATTTATCAATAAAGTTCCTATCACTGGACTCACAAGTCAAGGGCTCCGAAATTATTTGTTTTAGATGAAATTGAACTCGGACGAATTTATGAAAACCCGTTCTAGCTCATTAAATTAGAAAATAGAGACAATAGGTATACAGAATAGAGTTATCGACGAATGTATGACTATTAAACCATCGAATTTGCGAACAGAGGGCTGTACCGGCGAGATTCGTACCGTAAAACCCAAATAAACCCTTTTCACACCGGTTCGGTAGCTGTTCCTTTTTCCCCGCCACAATCTATTTTCGATGAAAGAAAAACTTGGAATTAGTAAATTTGTACACAACTTGCCAAAATTTGACGAATAAAAATTGAAATTAATCAATTCTCGCACGAATTTCCGAATTTCGAAAATTTCAAATGTTTCATTGTATTTGTGATTTTTGAGCATCAAAGTGCTTCGAGAGTAACAGGTTTCCCGCTTCGAATCACTTCGAACCATGGACCCCTTCGGAAGATATAAGTGCAGATAAAAATGAAAAAATTATCAGTTTTGAAAATTCATCCAACTTTGGAAAATCTCAATTTGCAGGCAACCGGCCGAAGGGTTTTGCGTCAGGTACTTGGACGAATCTAAAACAAATTATTACTTCGAACCAATATGAGTTGGGTCACCCGAAAACTCCCCTTAAGTGAGACGAAAGAAAAAACTCGGAATCGATAAAATCTGAAGAAAACTCGACGATTTTAGGGGTCTAAAATATTACCTGGTGCATCGGATAGGTGAGAAAAGTTTCTAGAGATCGGCCGTGGCATGATGGCTTGTTTTCAAGTCTGGCAAGGAGCGCAGCGAAGGAGGGTGACGACTGTTTGCACTCCGTAAGTACCTGGAGGCTGTAGTGATGACTGCGAACATACTCCTGATAGATTGACAGCATCGGCAGTAGCATATTGAACAGGTCTCCTGTACCGTTACAACAAACAATCCCCTCCTCAGTGATCGATTGTAGCTCGAACAACGTGTTACCGCGTTGTTATTCGCGGATATTTATGCACGAGCCTCAAAGTCAGGAGGGTAGTTAACTTTGGGGAAAATATAGGGAGCTCCTTTTTCGGGGGAGACGTGAAAGGAAAAATTTGCCTACAGCAGTCTAACGGAACAAATTGTGTGCTTGGCAGAACGGCATTTTGTTTTTTCTCTGTTTTACTCCACTCACTTCCTACAGCTGACGGTTCTAATATATGATTTTGCCCCGTAAAAATATTTCCTCGTTTCGACCGAAAGCTTGATTTCCCTAACTTTTGGTACGAGTAGGTACATTAATCCGGAATTGGAATAGTTCTGAACATTATAACTTTGCAGTAATGAGAGAGAAAGTGTCAAAGTTTAACGAAGCAGAACAAATCCGCCCTCGTCTCCCTTCCCCCCACATCCTCGTCCCTTTGGCATATTGTTGCTCTCACTTTTGTCCTCGGGGATTTACAAAGCGTGTATACGTGGGAATACGTGTGTGCTCAGCACAAAATCCACGGCTGTATCAAAAGCATGATATAGAAGCTGTATCTGAGGTGGTAACCACACACTGCGGTCGTACGGAAATATAACTTGACTCGAAACTCGTATTGCGTGTGAACGGGGTTGAATTTCTAATGGATATTCATATCAATGTGGAAATATATTCCGCGATACCCACTCAGTGATATTACGATTTTCGATCCCGCAAGGGGATTTAGTTACTCGAAAAATTACCCGACGCTCATTTTTTCCACTCACTTTCAACCCTTGTGTGCTCCTCTACGTGTCCGGGGTGACCCAGGTTGTGCTAGACACGTTCTGTGGACGGATTCTCCGAAACAAAAAGTCCTTCGGCAGAAATTTTTGCCGATGGACTTTTCGTTTCAAAATCCCTCGGAGAACCAATCCACGAAATGTGCCCCGCTCAACCTGAACCGCCCTGTATATATTCGTACGTACCTAGAACCAGGGTAGGCCAACTCTCCATTCTGGACGTTAGACCCTTGAGAAATATCTGATGAAGAAACAGGACCGTTTCGCTGTTCAGGAAAATGCTGTTAACGTCTTCGTGGCTGCATGGTGGCTTCTTAGAGCTCGCAGCCATTTTAAATGGTCGTAAAAAGCAGCTAACTAGTGCCTCCATTTGTTCCATGTACTCTTCCTCGGCCTCAACCATTTGGAAAACGAGACTGGGGATAAAAATAGATGTATACCTATGTTGTGCGATGTAATTATTTTTACCCGCTTTGCCAAGAATGTTGTTTAATTCAACCCCCACCCCGTCGAAAAAATGTAAGACCAGAAACGAGAAGAGACAGAAGAAGTAGGAGAAAAGCAGAGAGATTACATCGCCGCGCCGTGGGCGATAACTCAAAGAAGGAAATTTTTCCTCTACTCTCATGACGCATGTGAAAAGATTTCGTCTCCGGGGCGGTGGTACGTTAATGAAGTTTCATCCCCCGCAGTGCGGGTTGAGCGAGTCAGCCGGCTGAATGGCTGCCTACAATCTCTGGAGGAAAGATATTTTGATACAAGTTCGCAAAGAAAAGAAAACGAAATTGAACATTGATTAATTGGTAGTATGAAAAATACTTCCTTTCCCCGTTTCTGTGAGCGTGATTGGTGGGTGGAAAACGTTACGAAGAATTCGCGCGGAGATTGAACGACAGCTCTCTCTCTCTCTCTCTCTCTCTCATGAGACTTTTTCAGCGCCCAATTATTTCCTAACTATACCGAACGCAGAATTAGAAACCATGTAATCCAGGAAGACGAATCCGCGAATCATATGATTGCGGGATGAGTTCCAGGATGGAAAAAACGCTGCAGCAGTTTATGAAGAAAGCTCCGAGCTCTCAGGGGATTCGAAGCCAACGGAAACTCGTCAAACGAGATTCGTGGCCGTACCTTGTACTCGGACAAAAAATGGGTGAATATTTACGCATCGAACGGCAAATGCGTTTGATGCGTAGGTGTTCCCGTTTACCTGTTTCTTTTGCGCATACTCTCCGCGTGGGGACTCTTGATATACTGTTCAACGATCTGTTTCCATCGCCGGCGGCAAAGCCACCCCCTGAAAAAGCTCTGGACCTTGAGAATCTTGCGAACCTCGACGGATTCCTCCGGGCCCTCGTCTCCCTCGTCATCTCCCACAGGTCCGGACGCTGGTCCAGCGGTCGCTGGTCCTGGCCCTCCGCCGACACCCCGGCACCCCGCTAAACCGCGAACTCCAGCGCCGCCTCCGCCAGAGCCGATATAGGCGGGGGCCGTAACCGTCGCCGGGCGTAGTTCTCTCTTCAAAGCACATAACTGGAGAGAAACAATTCACTCGATGGCGATTACGTCGTGTAAGACATGCGGAGATCGCAATATCGTAGATGAATTAAAAGTGACCGAAAAACTGCTTCCTATCTTCCAATAAAATTGCCGAGCTTTTCAGGTGCGTCGAATCGAGCGAATGATGAACCCGCGACTGTGCATACTTCGGATACGTATTCCCAGTCCCTGCGGCGCGGCGATCGGCGCCCAACGTGGGGGGCTCCAATTATCGCAGCTGAAGTCTCTCCGCACGTGATGTGGGAAACGCGTTTCGATCTTTGAGAATGAATAGCACCTATCTCATGCCGTAATTTATCGGCGATCCCTGCACCCGGTGCCCATGGCCGTGGCTATTGCCGTATTCGCAGATCGCGCGCCGGTGGCCAAGCTGGATTTATTCAATAGAATTAGGAACGAGAATGAAGCTGGGGGGTCTCGGGAATATCGAGCTTCGTGTACTATAGACCCGAGTATAGCAATGTAAAGCGGGGCCGAAGTATGTTCCTGCGAGTCCGGGCATCGAGAACTGAATTTTTTAGTATCTAGCAAAGTGGCGAGCACTCAGGCGGGTTAATTCTTAATAAACCGGCTAATTATGCCCAGGGCCGCGAGCTGGAATTTGTCGAGTTTGTAGCCCTGAAAAATTTCGCCAAATAGGCGTACCTATGCCTGCGTGTATATTTCTTATGAAATTGCGACAGGCGTTCGAGCCTGAGTAGGAGTAGGTACCGAAAACAAAGGACCAAACGCCAACGGCCTTATATCGACGGAGTGAATTCGAACCCGCAAATGCCAATTTCCAAGTGACTAACTAACCGCGATCTGTTTGCTGACTAATTGGCCCCATCTTCCCTTGGAAATTTACAGAGAATGTCGATCGATCCTCTATGTCCACCGAGGGTACTAAATATCCGAGAAATTTTACGGTGGTACATATTTTCGGTAGGATACGGGAATGAAAATTAGCGAAGACAACGCGCGGGGTAATAATTCGGGGGAACAAACGACAGAAACGACAGCCGAACCGCGTATTTATGTATATATATCTATATGTACGATGTATCGCGGCGAGGCAAAAGATCAGCACCGAACGAGGGTCCGGTCGTAAATTTTGGTCAGGCGATCTGAAACTCAAAATGGCTTGAGCGGCGGATCTTTTTCCTCTTGAATTACGAATGATCTTGAAAATTTGAATTTTTTATTAGTCCCTGTACAGCGAAGCTTCGGCGAAGTGGAAACCAATACCGTTATGAATCGACGCAATAACGATTGAATTCCTCGCTCGAGGAGGCTACCCACGTCGAAGACGTACCTAACTTGGTTAATTCTCGTTTGTATCGGATCGATCGATTGATCTATCAATTTCTCCTGGGAGACTCGACCTATATTATCAGACAATTGACCCGGGAGGACGCCGAGGCCGTCGTTTGGAGTTAGGGGTGAATCGGGTTAGGGCGTCGGATATCATTTGATCAACGATAATTAATCATGATCGAATTTATTCTGCTCGTGGCCATGCATAAAGCAGCAGAGTCTGACAATATGCGCAATAACCAACACCAGGGGATTAACCGACCCAGGAAGGCTTGTCGCTCGAGTACAACAGCTGTAATCGGATGAATTTGGTTCGTTAGATAAATCCGATCGTCAAATACGAAATAATCAATTCCGCATCGGGGACAAAAACGTCGAGTGAAGTGGAAAGCAGCAGCATCCGATGTCGTCGGGGGAGTTTGCGACACTCGATTGACGAAATTTCGGCACGACCCCGAGCGTCCGTAGTCGAAAACAGTGAAATCGGCAATTATCAAAAATGGAACTCATTTCCCAACGGGCAAACGGCGCTTTTATCGAGAAACCGACTTTCACAGATATGCAGGGCCTGCGTTGTTGTGTTATAACGCGTGAATTACAGCGGGGATGGAATATCGAGGAAACACTCCACTGCGCGCGGATGTAGGCGTTCGCGACGAGATCGAAATCAATGAGAATCGATTACGATTCAATTGCTGAACCCCGCCCTGAGAAAATACAAGATAAAAAAGGTGAAACGTAGAAAGAAAGACAAGAATTTATCTCCGCCACATTGGATCTTTGATCGCACGTGTTATCTGGAAACGAGCAAGCGGCGGTAGCACCGCCATCGGCGAGCAGAAGATCGTCGATCATGTTAACCGATAAATTTAGGATCTCGTTATATCCTCGCTGCCGGGTTTCGTAGCGATTTAATTAGCAGTAAAACGGCGACGTGATTTCTACTATGTGCGACAAGCGTGTCTACGACCGAGTTATAGATACATGTTTACTAGACACACAATACATCGTGAGTATACATGCAATAGAAAACGGGCACATACCTCGGCTCGGAGCTTTTTTATTTCCGAAGCAAGCTCCTCGCACTGCTGCGTGTACTGCCACTTGGCGGTCTTCTCGCTCTCAATGATCTGCAGTAAATGTAGATGCTTTTGCTCGAGCTCCTCCTTCTGCAGTAGCAGCTTGCTGAAGCTTCAATCAAATCGTAAAAAGAGGCCATTGGAACTTTTACTCGGAGCCAGGTGCGACGGAGTAGAGAAGCTCAACGCTAGGCGACAACCCCTCGAGCTTCAATAATTTGTTGACGACTCGGTATCTATGACGCGGCTGCCACCTTCATCACGCGAGTTCAAGTTCCAGGTTCTATCATCGTCATGTCCGCGAAGGAAGAAAAAGCTCGCTCAGGATGTATCATATCCTATTCCTGTAGTCCCCGAGTATAAGCTAGGGGATACATACCTACCCAGCTTGCGGAAGGTCATGACGCGTTCGGTGTAAACATCGCTACTACCTCGCAATCAGAGGGACAACTGTTCCGTAGAATTTCGTTATTTAGAGGCGTACGGCGGAAGAACCGCGAAGGGGAAGGTTGACGTATGTGTGGAATCTTCGGGTCGTGGGCTTAATTAATGACCCACAGAAAACCGCGACCTCTGACCGTGGTTCGTTAGTCTGTTAATGTCTCCCGCATTTGAGGTAGCTGCACGGAGTATATGGCTGTAAACTTGCTCGGTCAATGAACGATTCCTTCGTTACATACCTCGAATATGATTATATATTCAAGGGGTTGGACGCTGCGCAATTTTTGTTCCTCCTCCCCGCCGAGGAACAAAAATCGGGAGGTAAGAATGCTCGAGACTGTTTCTCGCTCTCCCTATCTCTCTCTCTCTCTCTAAAAATCATATAAGCGGCGATCTGCAGCTTGATCGGGCAATTAGCTTCTGTCGAAAGATTCTCACCCGCAGGGAGTATACCTTCATCTAGAACCTGCAACCTGCAACCTGCGTACTAGATACGCGATGCCGACGTATATTATCGGTACAAAGCGAAACGGCTAGGCACGTGTACGTGAGCGATGAACTTTCGAAGAAATTGCGGGAGGTATGTAGCTGTAGGGATGTCTAGCCGAGCGTGAATAAACTGTAGATATAGGTATCCGAGTGAGAGAGAGAGAGAGAGAGTTTCGCAACTTCTGACATCACCGACGAGGGACAGAGATGCATCTGCAGCGTACCGCTGTAATTTACCAAGAGAATATACCTCGAGCTTGAAAACTTGAGCGAAAACAACGTTTAACGGATTACTGTTTCTTTTTCAGGAGAAGGTCCTGATCGATCCATTGATCAAGACCTTTACCTCGCAAATCGTAAGTCCGAGTGTTAGCTTCCCATGGATGAGAAAAGATTAACGGATCGATCGATTCCATGATTGATGAATTATGTGATTGTTTGGTAACGTTGAGGGCCGGGCGCCCTGAAGTTCAGCTCTGCGAGTCGATAATGGGATTCATTTTTGTTCTCAGCAAATCGGGTTCCGATAGCATTTCGATACCGAGCTCCCGCCCCGAAATTATTTATTCCTGCGGGTGTATATATGGGGCAAAGCGTTCCCTTGAAACCACGTATGTACATACGTGCGCGGGGTCAAGGCGAACTCGATCCCGTAACAACGCGTGGTATATATGGTACAATATATGGTTGTACATACATCCAGGTACGTGACGTTAATTAGGCTCAGCCCCCGCGCACCCTGAGAAGGGGGGTCGCATATTTCGCGGTGAAGGACTTTTCACCTGAACTTCAAACCGTGACACACCTCGTGAATTTTGCGTGCGCGTGAGGTAGAAGTAGACACCGCGTGAATGTCGGCGACTACTAATTGTCAGGCACATATATACGAGTACGCTGTACGCGAAATTGCCGTGGGGTTGTACGAGCCTTGGAGCGTCGTATGTGCGGCGCGGCGTAGTGTTTCCCGCGGAGTATAGTTACGTGCGGAACCGCCGTTTCGACAAGATTGAGAACTCGCTTATTTTTTCCATTAATTTTAGCCCCATTTATTGCACCTGCCATCCGCTTACCCCGGAAGCCTCATGCGAGCTCCGAAACTTTTTCACCGAGAATATCTCCGACGAGGAATTGAAAGAGAAGAAGACGAAGAAGAAGAAGAAGAAGAAGAAGAAGAAGGAGAAGAGAGCTGCGATTTCTCCCCATTCTCCTTCCCTCAGAGAATATAATAACAGCGAAAGTCATCTTACCTGGCTTCTCGAATGGCGTCGATCCAAAGTTGGCAGTCGGTTTCGGTAGCTGCTCTGAGCTCGTACTGTCGCTGGTTTTCACGACGGTAAGAAATAGCGAAGCGGTGCTGAAAATCAAAGGCGACAAATCTCTGATCAATCCTCAACGTTCATCAACAATTCCAAGATCCTAGCCGTATAGCGTGGATTCGGGGGGATGGGCAAATGGGGTTTCGTATGATGAGTGAGAAAGATCGTCGGGTAGTCAAAATGTGAATGTACCCAAGTCGCGTTGCGTTCACGCGACTCCTCCATCCATATCTGTTCGATTTTACTCCTTGGAATTACGAAACAACAGAGACCGGTGAGAGTGAAATCTACGCGGTCTTGTTCACTGACCCTCGGTGCTGCGTGATCGGCATTCGCTTTACACCCGATAAATTTTTCGATCGACTATCTCCGCCTCGGCGACCGCAATAAGTTTCGAAATCGGAGAAACCAGTAGCCTCGCAATTTTGAACCGAGACACTCGATGCCGACTGACACTCGAAAGCGTTAGATATAGGCGGTACCAACCCGAAAAGCCTTTTCGCTCTCTCGACTTTCTCCCTTTCTGATGATGCTTTCCACAGATCTACTATTCACACAGGATTTTCCCCGCTCTTCGCGATCACGAGTAAACTGGTACAGATATTCGTGCCGTGGGAATTGAGGCCAAGGTTGTCTGCATTTCAGATTAGGCGAATCGATTCCTCGCTTTCTATCTATCTCTCTCTCTCTCTCTCTGTCCCCATCTCTGTCTCTATCTCGCCTTACATACAACTCGCGAATAAGTCGCATCTGTCTAACTGACAATGAGTAGTTATATCTAATAATCTATGCCATTTGAATAGAATTTCCATTCCATTCGTAGAGGAAGAAATTTTACAACTGGAAGTGTCGATCGTAGATGCGCAAGTATCGGTCCTCCGAGGCAGTTCCGTACTGCTCGACAGATATCACAGCTGATTGCTGATCATTCCTGACCAAGATCCCCATAAGTATGACATATAGAGGGCTGTAGGGGTCGGCGCGGATGGAATAGAAACGACCTCGAGCGTTTACGGAAAAACAACTTATTCGTGATCCGATTTATCGGATTTTTCCTTTACTTTTTTCTTTCCTTTTTCTCTCTTTCTCTCTCTCTCTCTCTCTCCCGCCGTCGATCTATCTGTTCGCTACCGTACGATTTTTCATACTCGTTGTCCCCCTCTTCAAATGATTTTCATGCTTTCGAATTTCGTTTTTTGTATTTGCATTTGCTTTTATCTTCGTACGCTGTCGTGCTTTTGTATACATTCATCCATAGGCACCGTATTCACTACCCTACGTATTATTTGATCATGATTGTATTCGCAGCCACCGAACGTTTTCCTATATTATTTTTCATCCCTCGTTATTCTAGTAGTTCTTCCATTTTCATATGATCCTACGCTCGCGATTCCTCCTTCTATATCATTCCAAGCTTATTACTTCGCGTTCGCATTGCTTTCACTTATATTTACCTCGATTCACTCTTTCGTGCATTATTTATACCTCTGTGCCTTCTATTTATTTATACTGGTATCCTTCTTTTCGTCATTATTTTCATCCCAGCAAACACGGCTAGGATCATTTACTCAACATTTCCGCAATCCGGTCACATTGCCATTCCATACCGTAGTTGATATCTCAAATATGTAATAAATACCAGAACGATATAACGGAGCCGTAACATTCATGTATCAGTGATACATGCTGTAAGCGATGTAACGGATATCCATAAGTGTTACACCATTCACTTCCGATATCGAAAGTTCCTTAAAAATTACATATCTGGCACGTTACGTCGCATACGATACAGTTACGTATCACATTTTTTGCATCCTTCTTGCAGAACACTTGCTTGCACATGTACTTCGGAACGCCGCCGCATGGCTGCGCGGCCTTCTCACGAGCAAAACGTGATCACCGCATGTGATAGGTATGGCAGTTATGTGGCCAAAATTCTCATGAGCGATGACACCACGGAGAACCACATCAAGATTTAGTATTGCATGACCGAAAATCCGAGTGAATAAGTCTATCTGCTCCTAGAGTGAAATTATTATTCACGGGACTGCCCAAAAAAATTGTATGCACATTCACATCGGCAAAAACAGCGCATGGAATTTTTGCAAGAATGATAAATGAAAAGTCGAAATTTTCAAACGCATTGATACGGTGGGGCACATCGTGTTAATTATTATTCCATAAAGTTGCAATAAGTGATTGCGATACGACGTGAAGTCACAATGTACAGTTCATATGATACGTAATTCGTCCATAGCTGTTACGTAACTGCGTTTCCTGCATGGTTATATCTATGTTCCGTAATTGTGACAGACATTCAGGGTATATTTGACGATAACGTGATTTGTAACAGATACGATACTGACGTTCGCCTATGCGACGGCATTTTTAAGAGCATGGACTCCCTCACTCGCGTAACGCTTCACATATCTGTGATATCGCATTTAACCACTGTGATATAATTTTTAGGTAACCGTAACGCAACCGTGTTCGCTGGGACGCGTTATCGCTATTCCGCTTTACCTCCATTTATGCTTATTTACTCTGTCCTTTTTATTTATTCTCTTATCATCATTATTTAGAAGGATGATCTTTACCTCTACACGTTTATTCCCACTTCCATTTCACACTATCTGTTTTCTCCTATCGTCGTTTGTATTCTCCCGTTACCTAATGCTTCCTACGTCGTTCTACATTCTGCGTCATTTCGTCGTTCTCCTCCTGCCCACGATTTGTCCGCGACGATTATGTCTTACGATTCTCTACACTTTTGTATGAAACACGTTGCCGTATGTTGCATACGTTGTGTAGCGCTACGTTGTAAAATTTGCCTCGAGCTCCTCCGAGGCACGATTAAATTACAATGAATCAATCTGTTACCGATAGAGAACAAAACCTGAACCCATGCGAAGATTTTTTAAACAACTGCATCGAGCGTACGGCTGCACAAAAAATGATTTCGACGCTGCGCTTTCGTCGAGCGATTGCACAGCCAGCATTCGTTAGCGATAACACAAAATCAAGCCAATCAATCCTGCGTTTTTCGTGTTCCATCCCGATCTAACGAGACAGGTATTACGCGGGGCGCATCCCGAATTCACTTGGGTATCGGAAATCGAATTTTTGGTGGTCGATTCAACATCATCAAAGAGCTTTGAGACGAGTCATTTATTTTTGGCCAATAGCTAGTTAATAGTTTAACTTCAAACAGCGGTAGCGATGCAACGGTTCAACCTAGATACACGACGATATGAATAATTTGCGGGAAAAGAGCCGTTATCGTATTTTGAACATTCTGATACACATGCATACGCGATTGTCTTCATGCGGTTATAAGTTCTGTTCCGACTAGTTACAGGTACCTAGACTTAACGAAGTGAACGTTGCCGCGGAGTATGTGAGACGAATAAACGACGTAAAGGATACCTTTGTAGGGAGGTGGTCACCTAGTTCGCGAAGTGAAATGAGTAAAGAGCGCAAAAAACGGAGAAGAGAAAAAGAAGAAGATCGAACAAAATGTTGCAAAGGGAATAAGAAGAGTAAAAGTGGGAAAAGAAACAGAAAAAGAAGGAAACGACACCCGTCTTTCTTTCTTTCGGTCCTGAACCATTGTCATGTATATACATATACATACTTATATGTAATATGTAGGTATAGGTTGCTATGTTATACCTTATACGCATTCCCCGGAGAGCGCGAATGAATAATTTACCCAAAACGCGAGGCATTTCTCCCCCCTCCCTGCACCCTTCACCGTTCGCCCTTCGCCCTCTAGCCTTTAGCCTTTAGCCTTTAGATCACTGTTGCGTTTCATTATTCAACTATCTTCTTCCGGAGCACTATCCCCGCCGTGCGAGAATTTATTGAATCCGCAAACAGAGATCCGCTGCTCGAATAAAACATTCAGAGAGACATCCCTCTTGACCCCCTATAATACTGCGGAATTGGCTCATGATACCGAATACCGAAGGACCGCACAGCTCATCAATTGGGATTGAAAAATGAGGGGAAAAAAGTGGGCCGTTAAAACAAAATCACGTGTGCACATAATCGAGAGCATTACCCGGGGGGCTTGTGTAATTGGCTAGATACCGTCTATATATATATATATATATGTATACTTTGTGTACGTACACGATATGCATACAAGTTCAAAAACGTAACAAAAATAAAAATTTGGAAGAAAATCTTCGTAATTTTTTAATTTTTTTTTTTAATCTTGCATTCATAGTTTTTTTCAAATGTTTGGTCATTTTATTTTCCAACTATTGGTTTGGAAATGATTCAGTGGAATTTGGATACAAAAAGAATGTATAAATCGAAAAACAAAATTGGATTCTTTTTTCACGTCATTGAATTGTCTTTTATCCTAGTTTCATCCGCGGATAGCCAAACCATTCGTTCCCCATCTGAAATCAGAAGTTTTCCTGTGATATCTCGGAAGTGGTCCAAAGCCCGTAATTTTTTTTTGTATGAGGGACTCTCTCATACGACAACTTGGTCACGAATGACAATTGTTTGAAAAACTAGCCATTGTTGCGAACAGTAATTTTCAAAAAATCGTAACTCCGAAAATAATGATCGAAAAAATCGGAAATAAATCGCGCATGAGTCGTTTCAAAGTCTAGGGCTACAACGTACAGAATCTATTCAAAAATCGACGGGGGTCAGCTGGCTTCGCGACCGTTCAAAATTTGTTGGAATACCCCATATATATATTTATATGTATATACCTAGCTAAGGCCGTGTCGGTCTTTGCAATATTAAGTCAAGAATTATGCGTTAATTAAATTCTAACACCCCGCAGGCCAACTCCTTTCCTCATTCCTCCTTACGGAAATGAGATGCGCCAAAGGTAGAACAGGTACAGGCCCGTTCATTAACGGTTGTCTCGCTGAAGATAGCTGTGTTACAACACCCGTGAGCATAATCGAACTCAAAATCCCAGAAAATCTTACGATCTCGCGAAAATCGCGCATGCATAAGTCGTCGGTATCCGAAGTTTTCTTTTTCGCGAAAAAAAAGAAATTTTTACGGGATCGTGAGATTTTCCGAGATTCCGAGTTCAATAATCACAGCGGCGAGCGTCCGGACCTAGCTAACTTCAGAGCAACAACCATTAACGTACAGGCCTGTACCTCTACGAGTACCGAGTACCAAACGATAAAATAACAGAGTGTGGGATGCATTCTCGCGCGTATCGGTATAGGAAGAGAAAAGAACCGTAACGATTTCAGTCCCCCCCCAGTTTTTCAAATTCTCTCACATCGTAATCGCTGACCTTTCGCATAATATCAAAGTATACCAATAAGTTATGTATTGTACGTACGTATGTGTGTACTGCAGAGAGATACGTGCGGAGGGAAAAACCGCGGCTGGATCAATAGCAAATTATATATATTGTATGTAACGCGTGTACATACATTTAGGTATATATGCAGAGAGAGAGAGAGAGAGAGAGGACATCTGTGTAGTTGTACTGCCTATATCATGCTCCCTGCGGCAAATAGAGACACAGATATAAATAGGACAGTATACGGCGCATATTCTACCTACGCAATACACCAGCAGAGCGATGCATGCAGGTATATATTTACGAGTATATATTTCTACGTATGTATTACTCTCGAGGAGGCCCTGATGAGATCCGCGCGAGCTGTTGATTTTTTTGTCCGAGAGCAAGGACGTGCCGCGAGGATTGTTACAGTATTCGGTCTGCCTATAGCAGCGTGAAAGAGAATCCACCTAGAAAGGACCAACTTCTCGATCTCGACGGAAACAGGAGCCAACCAATTTCCTTTGCGTTTCGGTGGGGATTGAAATAACAGAAACGAGGGAAACGGAAGAAAAACACGGGGATAAGGATAACATACTACTCTTCACAGGTTCGTTAGGATAAGCGCCGCTTTGACCCCGAGCCCCCGATCAACCTTCCGGCCGGCAGCGGGTGGTCGGTCGCATTAACAAATTGCTATGTAGATAGCTATATATATATACGATTGGTAATCACTTGGAATAGGTACTGATCGTGTTGAGATAATCTCAGAGTTTCCAGCATCTCCGCCGAGCAACAGCCTGAAACTATAAGAGCCGAGAATTTCGGTATCGAAACAAGGGCTGCGCGTCTCTCTGGTTCCGAGATTCCGTCAGCTGATAATGCTTTGGATTCGTTTACGGAATGCCCCCGATCATACCGACGAAGGATCCCCTCAAAAAAAAACCCAGAAATAGAATAAAAATGAATGATATTGCGTTAGAATTTTGAAAAAAGGAACACGATAATTGATTGATCAGGGTGTGAAATCGAACTGCGCTTCGTATCGACCCGTGAATAAAGTAGCGGACGAAAATAAGTAAATAATGTGATTGGTGAGTGAAACTATTGAATAAGTTAGGTAACTGGAGCGCAACAGGTTCCGCAACTAGATACGCATAGAGGTATGTATGTACGTATGTACATACTCGTAGATACCTATGTATGTATGTATGTATGTACGTACATACCTATTCTGCAGTGTGTACATATACATACTACCGCGATGTAGCTCGATCTGAATTTTATCCCGCTGAAACATAAACTAGACGGCAGGTTTGCAGATAAATAAATACATGTACACACGAGAGCCACAGGTGTCTAAAATTGTAAGCCCAGGTATCGAGGTACATGATATTATGACATTGCTGCAGCTATAAACGATCTGACGAGGGATGAAGATCGGAAATTAGCTCGATGAAACGATCATCGCTGACAGCTATGTCATGTGTGTAATAATATGTGTTTGAATTTATGTATGTAGGTATATATATGGATATAATGCATGAATTGAGGAGTTTGGAGCATGGCGATCGGAGCGGGAATTTTGCGTGCTTTAGCTTGACTTGGAATAAAATAAAATCGTGGTAACCATCCCCATATCTCAGTTTTTCCTGGTGGCGCGGGGTCACGTGACCGATTTTTCAGCTTTCCAGAATCTGCATTTTTTCGTCGAACTTCGAATTGATTTGCAATTTTTTGCGAATTAATTATGAAAGTGTCAGGAAGCGCGCTCCGGTCAGCTGGGGAGAAATAAACATCGTACGAATTTTCAATATACAGGGTGTCCAAAAATTAGGTGCAAAAAATGATGGGGGGTAATAGAGGGGGTCGAGCTGAGTAGATCGAGCCCAAGAACACGTGGTCCGCGAAATCGCGTTCGCGAGATATGACCGGTTGAAAAATCTTGCCAAACGCTCGCGTGCAGGCAACCGTGTACACAGGAAGCATCTTGTGAGCAAGTCGGACGCACCTATAATAAATAATACGGGTGTACAAATTCTTCTTGTTAATTTTCGACGGAACATCGCCAGGCCATCATCCCGGGGGATACAGACGGTGTAATTTAACTTCAACTGAAACACCCCTAACCCTCTGGCCTGGTTTCGTATCCCCTGGTAACAGCGAGAGAGACACCTTATCTCGGTTCATTTTATCGAATACTGTGGAGTTCCGTGTATGTATGTGCATACGTTATAATGTATATATACCTATGTAGACCGCGTGTATATGTAGCTACGCTGTTGCCAAAGTTGGTACGGTTATGGCCAAGCCGACCGAGATTACGTCGAAGAAAACGTTATTGTAGTCGGAATATTCATATCAAGATTCGCGGTAGCGAATCGCCGCCGAGTACCGTACAATGTATAACCGCTGAATACTCCTCGTGGGGGGGGGGGGGGGGGGGGGGGGGATTTTTATTCAGGAGTCTCAATTGAATTACCTTCTTCGTGAATATAACAGCTGAATTAATTCAGTTGAATTCGGTACACCCTATATACTACGCGTGACGATGATACACCGCGCCTATAGATGCTATATTAAATGTGACGTATGTAGTATATATACCTGTGTATAGGGGACACATACTAGGATAGGTGCTTCATAATTGACGAATTAATTTGGGACCCTCTACCTGCAGCTACCTCGATGAGTAGACTCGAGTTTCCACACTCCGTGTGTTGATGTATAATTCAGAAATCTCGGTCCCGATGCGTATCCATACGCATATGCGTTGGAATTATTTTCGGTAGACAGATCGTCGGAAGAGGAAAAAGGTTCTCTGTTCCCGAGAGTTCGGAGGACAGAAGTACACCCCCGGCTCCTCCGAAGTGTCATATCTTTGATTCTTTCTCCCAAGAGTAAGGGGGGGGGGGGGGGGGGGGGGGGAGGGATGATTAGAATGGTTGATTAAATGCGATTGTCACGACCGTCAGTGAGTAAGAGAACTTCTGACTACTTGAGTAGACGTATGTATGTATGTATGTACAAGTATGCAGATACCTAGGTATATGTATAGACCTAGGTATCTTTGCATATTTGGCAGGAAAAGGAAGGAGAAAGCTCAGCCGTATGGTAGAAAGTGTACGATTCAGGTGAAACAACGTAGCGCGAAGAAACGAAGCTGGATCACGGATTATTTTCTCTATGAGTTCATAGGATCGTGGAGAAGAGGCGCGTTCAGTGGCGTCCGCGTCGTAGAATAACTCTTGCAGAGAGAGGATGAAAGAAAGAAAAACAATGAAACTGTGTGCGCAAAATGAGGAGAGATTAGATCAAAGTTCTCCAACGATGATACCTGCGCTCGTGAAGAGGCGAAATGAAATCCCCGGTATCGAGCGCGCATAGTATTCGGTACGAAGGCGATCGGAAAAAATTGATCGCAGATTCTGGCGGGCGCCGATGCATGCTGGAATTTGCACGCGGTGCAATTCCAAGGCAGGATATGTTCCACGATTACGATCGTAAGTACTGCTGTTGCCCGGTCCGCCTGCACGTAATTGTGGGGCGATAATAAAACGGTGGCGCGTTTCAATTCTCTGCGGTATAGAGAGACGCAAAAATATTATGCACGGGTACGTGTACGCGTACTTCCCGAAAAAGGGTGATTTTTATTTCCCCGTTAATCTATAAAGCTCTATACTCAATCTTCATTCTCCTCCGAAGGGGGGTAAAAGTCAGCCGACTTTACTCTACCGAGGAATTTCAGAGTACAGATGTGTGTATAGTGCCACGACGTAGGCGAGCTTGGATCCGAATTGTACAAATAGGAATTTGTGAACTAGTCCTACTCCCGCCGACCTCGGCCGTATGCCACCGCAGTCCTCCGCCAATGCCTTTGAACTCAGGATGAGCCTGAGGCGTAGACGGGTAGCTGCTAATGGAAGACCTTGGCCGACGAAAACTTGCTGGAAATTGTTGCCGGCTTTTTCTCCTTCAAAGGAGACCCGGAGCTCTTTCTATATAACGATCATGTAGCATAGAAAAAAGAGGGGAATGAATGGAATTTATAAATTCAAGTCACGTAGGCTACACACGTGCGTACGTGCTTGTGAAAAGATGAAAAGATGGAGGAGGCGGGAAAATAAAAGTCCTCCTTTTATTTATTATTTCGCGAGTTTTCCGCGCGGCGTTGACCCATGGGGAAAATTTTACACAAGTTTTTTTCCGACTTTGGCCCCTCGAGCGGTAGTGACGATCGATTATTGCTATTATTATTATTATTAGTTTCACAAGGACGATAATTGAACGGGCTCGTCGGTCCCGGAGCCTGACAGAGGGACGAAGACTACCACCTACTTCTGATCCCTGGCGGCCCAAAGCCGAGGTTGAACGGCCAAGGCCGTTCTCTGCTCTTCTTTTCTCTTCCGTTATACACGATTGTTTATTGGCCACCGATCCTGCCGCCCGGGAAAACCCCCGTCTGCGCATCCCGCGTACACCTGCAGCGCCACCCCGAGCCTTTCACCTGTTTCGTCGTTCTTTCTCGTTTTCTGTTTTCTTTACAACTTCTCCCGCCTGTTCGTTTCCAAAATTAATGTACCGTGGAACGAGGAGAGAAGGAAAGAAATACCAAAACCAACACCGCGCGGTGTTTCTCCCTCCCTCTTTCTTTCTTTCTTTATTTCTTTCTTCCTTTCTTTCTCCGTCTCATCTCGCGCCCTGCACCCTCTTCACGGGTCTGTCAAAAAATTCAGCGAGCGGTTCTCCCTTCTCGACCCCGCGAACGAAACTCACCGCGCCCGCTATAGCTCCCGTACAGGTTATCGCAGGCGCTGCAGACAACGTTCAACGTCGAACTATACTTATACCTACATATCATATGTGACACAGTTTCGAACGCGCGAGACGCGTGGTGAGTCCGGGTGCATGAGGGGCTATTTTTAGCCTGAAAAGGAATCGATTCATCCCTCCTGAAGTCCTGATGCTACGGTGTGACGGCATGACGGTATACATATAGAGCCGAAATTGTGGTCCTGCAGGAGCCCCAGGGCGGCCAGGACACAGCCACGGCCGGAGCAACAGGCGCGGCAGTCCTCTCGTCCTTTACCCCTGACATAGCGGGGAGCCCCTCGTGACCTCGCAGCCTCGTGACCCTGCTGCCGAGCCCATCCCGCCCCTGCAGCTCCGGGATTAACCCTCTCGCGAATTATGCCAGCTGCGGCTGCGGATGCCGTACGCGAGGTCGAACATCGGCTCGATAATGTGCGGAGCATGGTACAACGTACGCGTTTGTCTTTTTCCTTCTTCGATTATTAATGCACAAGGGGAAGAAGAGGTCGAAAAAGTCGGGCAAAGTTGAAAATGTTGAAAATGTTAAAAATGTTGAAAAGTTGAAGAAGTTTTCCGCGGGCACGCGGCCGCGGCGGTCGATCGGAATACAAACTTCACCCCGGTTGCGTTCATTAATCTGTGAAACATTCGGCACTCAATCAAAACTCCGTGTTATAGCTCATACCGTACCTACCTCTACCTGAACATTCGTTATACCTACCTATACCGTGCTTCGATCTATCAACTGATAACACAGCAGGAAGATAATATATAAAGGTTGTACATCACCTTTCGAGAGCTGAGGAAAAACGCATTAGACTCATACTATGTGGCGACTATCGTTCGTAGGCTTTGCGTTGACGGTAGTGACTACATCGGACCAGACGAACCAAAGTTGCAGATTAACGCACTGGTCTTTGAATAAGGAGAGATTGTTGCTTCATCCAAGCGTGCAAACCTCAGAAAGACTGAAAAAGAACTGAAAGAGACAGTTTTTTTTTTTTGATGGGTTCGAAAAGACTGTCTCTTCCAGTCTTTGTCGGTCTTTCCAAGCTTTGCTCGTTCCAATGAAAGTAAGCATCTCTCCTCATTTGAAGACGAGTGCATTGATCGGTGACCTTATTTGCTTTGTCTTGTCCGACGGAGTCACTGCCATCAAGATATTATTAAGATAGTCTTGTTTCGGCCAACGGCGGGACAAGGCTGAACGAGCGTTCAAAATTTAGGGACATCAGCGACTGGGGGGGGGGGGGGGGGGGGGGGGGGGCGGGGGGTTTATTATCGAATCATTTACGTGAAAGCTAATCTCACTGGGCTACGTGTGGAAAATAGTTTTTCGGGCACGGTGCACCGAAATTCTTACGAAAAAAGACAAAACTGAACCAGCGAAAGTACAACTGTCCCGATAGGTATACATACAAACGAATATGACAAATTTTTCACCGCGTTACGCGGGGACGGGGATGAGTGTATGAAATGTGATTCAGGGTACGTGTGGAAAATTCGAAGCGACTCGAGAGACGCCGCTGTAAATTTAGCGGGGAGCTCTAAATCTGTTGAAATTCCAAAGTTTTGCCGAATCGTTGGACTTTCGACCGCAGCGCGGCAACGGGGGCATTCGCAAATTTTCTTGGACTAAGAAATTTCACTGAAAATCGTTCGTGAACCAAAGAGAGCTTACGTGCCAATTGGATACAGTATTCTGTATCACTTATTTCACGCGCGATCGATCACACCGATCTCTTACTCGCGATTCTCGCCCCTCTGCTCCGGTGCGGCTGCAGCAGTTTGGGGTGCGGAAGAAACTTAGACCGCAATACCGATGATCAGCGGGTCCAGTAATCCCAGGAGAGGAAATCGATTCGTGAAAACGAAAGAATAATTCACACGGATCGACAGTGGAAGGAAAGACCGCGACTGAAATTGGCGGATTTCATCTCGTCGGTTCCGACAATCTGCAGAAGATATTGGAATACGTCGAGTACGTGGCGCGGGGTCTGAAAACATTACGAATCGTGAAACACCGGATGATGGAAAAGAGCCGCGGGTTGTCCTACCGCGATCGATCCTCCGGTTATATAATTTTCAGCGACAGGCGGTACGATCATTTTCGAGTTACGTGATACCGCGAATTAAAACTGACAGACCGTCGCTATCGCCGTTAGTCGCTTGCTATCGCGGTAGCTTATCGTTCGGTTATCACCCCACCGTCACCGTTTATCCACCGTCACGTCACGGACGTTGAAATCCTGGAATATAGGTAAGTGTATCCGCGGCTTCATGGCTGATAAATAATCGCTAATCGAATGAACGAAATTAATTGCTCAAATTCCGTAACAGTTGGCCTCGTTCGAACATCAGCTCCACTTCGACACGGTCCGCGTCCCCCAACGGCGTAGCAGAGAGCGGGGGTTGAATTTCCATTTGAAGAAATTCGACCCCCTTCTGGGACTCCTCGTTCTTCCATGGAGAGAAGCTTCTCTTTCTCTTTCCCCTCCACCCTTCGCCCTTCGCCCTGCCCCGTCATCTCTTCGCCAGGCGTTTCGAAACTATACGCTACGCTGCGTGTGCTATAAATATACCTGCCTGCGGAAGTATCGTCTATCGGGAGTACCGCCCCTCGGATTTTGGATTACTTCGTTGCCAGAGGGATGAAACGGTAACGGATTCGCGTTGAACCCCATGTCACCAGCATTTTTTCCACGGCTCTTTATCGCGCGGTGCCTCCTTTTTTCCTGCCAGCTATTCCTGTCCGTGGGTGGGTGTGTGTCTGTGCTTTTTCATTGCTTCCCCGTCTTCGTTTTTAACGCCAAAATACATGTGAGAAGCCTGGCTCTCCTCGGCCGGCGCTCCAGGCATAATTACACCCGCGGAAGTTGACTTGTAAATATAAGTATCAACCTTTTCCTACGACCCCTTCGATAACGAGTAGTAACAGCTGTCCAGTCGAAAAATACTTTTCGTTTGAAAAACTTTCTATAAAGCTGGATTTTTGTATGTATAACGCGTATGCCTTGATGTTACAAATGAGTGTACGACAAAATGCCAAAAATATCAGCATGCAGGCACTTGTTAGATATATTGAAGGCCAAACGTGACGGAAATTTGGTTTTTCGCAAATAAATCGCTCAGTATTGCGAATCAAAAAGTGATTACAGAATCAAATAGTGTATATTTTAACGGAAATTTTAAGCTAGCTCGGTGTCCCCTGTTCCCGGTCGTTACCGAAATCGCGACATTTGACTTTTTTGCACCTGGCGTCCAGGTTTTCTTGAGATTTTTCAAAATTTCAAAGGCCATGACGTTTGATAATGTTCAGGGTATAACTATGCATTTTTTCAGATTTTTAACGCTTCTTTTAGACGAACAGTGACGATATAAAACTGACCTACGGCAACGTACCCCGAAAAAACTACGTTTTTTAACCCTTCGGAGATCATATCGGTTCGCTCGATTTTTGCACCGAAACCCGTAAATAATCATTAAGCGCAAAAAAACTCTACGCTTTACGCACGTTTTTCAATTTACGCTCGCATATATTTTTTTTTTTTTTATTTAGAAGTTATCATCACTCAAACTGAACCGCCAAACCTTTTTGACCCGACAGTAGGCACGTCGAGTATGGCAATTTAGTGGCAAGAGTAAATGGCGAGTTTGCCGCGCCTTAGGGATTATGAATATATAAAAATGCAAATGCCTTTCACTGATTCACCTCACCTTGTTTCTTGTTTCGGTATTTTCTTCTTTCCGAATTTCGATTCTCCGCTGCACGAAAGCACAATAATAACCGACACCCGAACCTATAGCGCCTCCGTCTCGCGTCACATATCGCTCTGCTGCATCCGAGCCTTAGAATCTGAACGTTTTGCGAATTCCTCACGATATGTATGTGTATGTAGAATATGTGGTACGTACATACATACATATTTAACTGATTTTGGGAAACTTTCTCACTCCTCCGCGGGACGTGGAAAGGGATATTCGACTCAGCTGTCGATCTTGCGGTATATCCCGCTCATCACGACTCATATACGACCCGTTTTACAACGTCGACCGGATCTCAGGACCCCCTTAACCATCCCTCAAGTTCGATGAGACATAAATAAGAAAGATCGTTCGGTATCGGTTAAGACAAAATCCTCGTTCATTGGATTTCTTCCGTTTTCTTCTCTCCCTGCACGTTCTCATTCCTCGGATATTTTTTTCAAATTCCCAATGATATTCCATTCCCGAAAGGCAACGGACCGCGACAGTATACGCATTCATTATAAACCGTTAGTTGGTCACCGGAACAGAAATCGTGACGGTTAATTAAGGCGTAATTAATTATTCGCGTGTTTCAGAGCCTGTGGTTAATTGGTACACGTATACGACTGTGATGAACGTCGCGCTGCTAGATAGCGTTTACCGAACGAACCTGCGGGATTCTTCACGCATCCTGTGCAGTGTCGCAAATTCGTTACTGCGAAAACGCGGATGTGCTCTGAGCTAGATGAATGTAGTTCGTGTGAAGCCGCGCTACCGGAGCTAATACATATTTGACTTGGATTCGCGAAACCGTGAGAAATTTGGTTACACGTGCATGCACACATACCTACATACATATATTGACGGAAACATAGGCCCGGGGCCACAAGTTTTGCGTTTGAATATTCCCTCCTTATATATGTATAATATACATTATATATGAACTGAATATATAATTATATTCTCATTAGAATCCACTTTCCGTTAGAAGTTTGAGAAAGGCTCGAGAGCTCTTTATAAATCTCGAGAAATATTCTCGCCGTTCAGATGACAGCCAGAAGCCCGCAGCGGAAATTGCCGATGAAAGAAAACTTTCCTCCCAAGGTATAACTGTACGTATATATTATTATTATTATCACCTAATATAAGCGGCTCTGTGGGAAAAATTTCTCCATGAAAGTTCGATATTCCGTCTCTCGAGCTCCGGCATGGCATGGCGGGGCGCAATAACTTCAACGGGATCCCCCCGAAGCTCTGATCGTAAGATCAGCCGTCACTTACTGTACCGCAAGTTTCGCCACGGTTTACGCTTGTTTCCGTATGTTGTAAGCCGATTACAGGGGATGAATCGGTCGGCACGCGCGCCGGCAGCCAAAATCCGCAGCAGGTACGTGAAAAGGTGGAGAAAAGAACTTTAGAAAATCGCGCGAAGTCAATTTCACATAATTACCGAGAAGATTTCGAAACGCTTCTTCTCCCCTCGACGATCCGTAGAATTTTAGATGAGCTTGACTTTCCCCGGTGAAAATACGTCGTTGAACAAGGCGCCCAGGGATTATTACAAGCTGCGAAGCGCTCCAACTCAAGCTCCGGCTCGAAGATTTTTGGTATCAAGCATGGAATTAAATACCGTCACGACTCCGAGATTTATGCGACGACTCGAATCTCCCGGAAATGTTAAAAACGGGCTCGAATGACCGTCAGCGACGTAGGTTCAGGTATCTCCAGTCCATTCGCCGATTTAAGGGCCGAGACTTATTACCATACTGCGATATTTTTACTCCCCTGATCCGAGCTAATCCACCCTCCATGATATATTTTCCACACGTTTGACTAGGTATCTCCGAAATTATGAATAGAAGCGTCACCGAAAGTCTCGACTCCGCTGCTCTCGTCTCCTCTCCTCTTCGTCTCCCTCCTTTACTTTCGGATTGCTTTTCGTTTGAAATTATTAACGAAAGAGGCCGCGGTTTTTTTCTTCACCGTCCTAATTTGAAACCGGGTATCGGGAAAAACGCGACGGGGAAAAAGTTTTTCACCTCACAATCAGTGTTAAAACACATACTATAAGCTCCAGACAATCATGAGATCGACTTCGTTACGATCTATCGGTACTCTTGTTCTTTCTCCCTCTTCGAAATACTTTTCGTAACGGTTCTTTCCCTAGACGTGCGGATTGTTCGTGAGGAAAATGAGACATTTGATCGCAGCAATCGGGTATCTCAAATTTATCGAATCCTCGCGCTGTACCTTCACGAGCCGAAGAGTGAACTAAATTTTTCAAACGATACTCGAGGATACAGGGAAACGGCCTCAAAGAATATTCGATCGACGGCTACAGGAATGCCGAGATCTGTGAATTATACGCCCACCAGCGAGATATAGATAGGCAAGTGGGAACGCGATGAAAAGTTATAACCAGATGAAGCAAACTTTTCTAAGTTAATTAGTTGTAGCCGAGAAAGTTTACGACTCAACGATTAATATTAATTCTCTAAAAGTATCACCTACGAGTCTGCAGAGTCCCTGCACAATCGCGGAAGTATCCTGCACATATTTACATCCCACGTGCAGGTACAATAATGAGGAAACTTGTACGTGCGGTATGGGTAGGTATTCGGAAAATTCAATTTTCGGTGACCTCGTTTTTGAAATAATTTCATTTCCTTGTATTTTTCGCTATTCTCGTTTCACTCCCGTTCTCATTTTGAGTATTTATTCACGTTACGAATTTCCCCCGCGGCAAACCTTACATCCGGATCAGAAATCGGGGGGTGAATTGATATGTATGAAGAAAGAAAGACGGATTTACGGCGGATGTGTATGTATACGTACGTACGCCGATATCTCGACTAACCGTATTTAACTTCATTATACATACAAGTACTCCCTTACCTGTTTATCAGGTTCCTTGCCCTTGGCGGTGATGAGACGCTCGCAGTAGCACCCCTCGAGTAAGACGACGCCACTGGGTCTTGAGCAGCTCTCGCTTTCGTAGTAGAAGAGGATATTCTAAAAAAGAGGATGAATTTAACGAGGGAGGAATAAATTTTCAGTTTGAAGTTTCAGTTGAGAATGGAAGATCAGGGAAGGTTGTAGCTGGGAGCCGTGAGAAAAATCTCTTTCCCTCTCTCTCTCGGAGAAAGAGGGGGATTGCAGAAAGAAGTTAACCCGCAAGAGTGAAATAAAAGGTAACTGCAATCTACCGCGGTAGCTGGTAAGATCGCGAGAAAATAATAAACAAAATAGAAAAAATTTGTCCGTCGCGGTTCGCGTAATCGACCACGAGACGTGCCGTAGCTGTAGCCGTAGCCGTAGGTGCGCCGGCTGGCGACTTGTTTCGTTAATTGCTTACTGCTGCAGGAGCCGTTACGCAAATCTGCATAATAATTGCAAGCGTGAAAGAAAAGGAAGAGCGGGAATAGAACTGCAGACCCGAATTGCCGAAAAAGCTACGCGAAATTATACGAAAAGAGAAAACAGTGAACAAGAAATTGCCGACCATTCGGTTTTCAGGCAACGTACATACGTATGTACATACGTTTCACGAAACAAATGAAAAATATTCTTTTCGCCCCCATAACGGTTTGTCGTCCACTCTCCTATTTACTCAGGGCTTACGCCCGCCCTGCACAGAGCCTCCCAGAGGGCGGGTTCATGTGTGTGCTTGAATATCAAAGGAGAGGTACATACACACAGAGGATCGCGATCATCCCACACGAGGGTGGCGGTTTTTTAACCTGAAAACGCGCAACGCACCTCTGCGGGAAAACTTTCTATGGAATGGAGTAAAGAATACGAAATATCATATCATACGCTTGAACGACCCGAATAAAATTCACCTACCTGAACTTGGACGCACGCGCGACGACAAGAGGTCTGCGGTATAAATTTGAAAATCGTGATACGAAAAGTATAGAAATAAGAAGAAAAAAGGCTTGATTACTAAAGTTATAAACCTGATAGACAGTATTAAATTACACGACGATGTACTTGATAGCGTCAATGGTATATTATGTTTCGACACGTCGCACTGGGACACCAGTGACTAGGTTACAGACTACACAACGTGGTTGCTCCAGCTTCGTTAGGAACAATGAGCCTTTGAAAGTGTCAACAACTCCAGCTATTGTAGAGCGTATCTCGTACCTCCACCAGCGGCAAACTTTGCCTCGTCTTTCCCCCGTTTTCCGCGCTCAATATTCTTTCTATGTACGCCAGGGAGAATTCCAGCGTCGGCGAGGGATTCGCAATTTTCAAAGAGCAAACCAAACACTTCGATTCCGCAAGCAATTAGGTGAACAGACGAGAGACGGAAAATGCTGATCCATGTGTATATACGTTGATCATACGACGCGAAACCAAAAGGCATAGAACCGGAACGAAACGGAAAATCGCTCTACGATTCCGCATTAGAAGCTATCGAATTCACCGCAAAAAGATACAATCCACACCTAAAAAGTTTTCCCATTTCCCTAAAATCTCCCGCTGTATAGGTATGATAGGTATACAATCTCCACGAATAGAACGCCCTCGTACGTACAATGGAACCAATCATTTCCCATTCGGGTGGAGCGCGGGTGTCCGAATTGGGAAAGGTGAAAGGGTGTGAAAAATAGAGACGAGCGAATCCTTTTTCCCTATTGAATTCGAAGGTGCATTTGCTTACCTGGTAAAGCATGAACCAGCGAAGTTGCCATTTGGCAGAGTCAGCAGTACGC
Organism: Phymatocera aterrima; assembly: GCA_963170745.1. Taxonomy (NCBI): domain Eukaryota; kingdom Metazoa; phylum Arthropoda; class Insecta; order Hymenoptera; family Tenthredinidae; genus Phymatocera; species Phymatocera aterrima. Next base: position 11,143,110 of record OY720664.1, read on the forward strand.
TTGTGGAGGTGCCCAGCCAAGGAATGATCGTAGTGCGCTCTCTCCGACAACATCACAAGCTGGGCATCGTTCACCCTCACTAAGGAGAATTGCAAATTGATTAATCACGACGTGATTCCGTCGAATGTTAATTAAGTTTCGGGTAATCTTTGGCATCCTTGTGACTCTAATGAACGATCCCTGCAAGAGTTGGAACAAAATCGTAAATCACGCGGCTCCGCAGCCCGCGGGTTGACACTTGCCAAAATTACTCATTCGCGAACTGGGGTTCGAGGGTCCGACTGCCGATCCGATCGACCCCACCCTCATTTTATAAACGAAAACATGGCTCGACTCCAGCCCCTTCACCGCATTTTATTTTAAATCGGTCAGAGCGATGAAAGAAAATGAAATTCTTGAACTCGGTCCATCGCCCACGGAGGTTGAACCTAATCGGCAATCTGAGCAATCCATAGCGGACTCAATCCGCAATCAAAATAGAAACGTCAAGTGAAAATATATGAATAACGAGACCCATAACGCGGCATTGCTACATGGACCAAATTATTTGCCACTTGTCTGACCGTGCGTAGGCTTTGACTACTGTACTCGCATGTCGAGTGGGGATACCAAATATACCTGGACACCGCCCGCGAGGAGGGATGACGGAAAATAGAAGCTGACATGGTAACTGGTATCAGACATGCAAATGAATCTTGCGAGTACTCATAATCGGGGGGCGAGTGGATACATGCGAAGACGATTGGGGAGGGGGGGTGGGTTATAGAAAGAAATATTACGATCTACGAGTGCCCGTGTGGTGTAGGTGGGCACAACGACTGTTTGGGAGTCCGTAGGTACATACAAAGGTGTGTATGGCAAACGGACATTATTGATAAAATCGATGTATCTTATAGATCGATGCTAATGCGTATTCAAGAGTCATAGACGAGCGAAATAGCGAAAGACTGAGAGAGCGAGAGATGAGATAGGCATATGTGCGTAGGTACGGTAGGTATGTAATATAGTAGAGCGAGTATACGTAACGTGAAACTTTGAATCTCTCTGAGGGTCCCAGAGCTTAATTCAGGTACGTGGGACAAAGCGGAGAGCCAGCGTAATCATTGTTTTGTTCCTACTCCTCGAATATTCTAATTACATAAACCCCGTCCCGTTTGCGTTAGAACGTTGGAATCCCATGCGACCGGTTGAAAGAAGAGGCGTCTTGTGCCTTGACGAGTTGGGAGTTTCAGTACGTTGTATGTAACATCGGTAATTAATTAGCAATCAACCGAAACCTCGGTTAACATCCGATCCCCTACCCTTTACTCGGTGTGCCTTTTATTCTCCTTCCCTTTCTCGTCCCTCCATCCATCCATCCATCCCTCCCGCAACCAGTCTCGTCGATATTGAAATGCGAAATGAATAATATAGCTGTTGAAATGCGATGAAGTTACCAGTCTAGAGGTCGAAATCATACCTCCTCACGTTCATTTGCCCTGACCAATCTGAATGTTTGAGGCTCTCTCCCCCGCGGGCCTCACGCACATTGTAAAAGGTTAAAGAAGCTGTGATATTGGTTGAATAATTTCCTAATTTCAATACTGGGAGAATTGGATCACCGGAAAACCGCAGCTTCTGTTTGAGCAAAGGACGAATGCTGCACATACTTGAGTCCAGTGAAAGAAAATAAACTGTTCCCGAATCAATTAACGAAAACGAATGCCCAACCTCAACGATTCACAATAAAAACGCGATTCTAATGTTCTCTTCTCTTTCCCCGCGTGTATATTTTAACAATTATGTGTACTCACCGGTGCGTTGCATCTTCGGACTCAGCATAGTTACTCACGGTTTCCGGCAGCCCTCATTTTTCAGTCTTTCGAAAAGCGTCGTCGAACTTGTCGATTCGAGATACCGATCAAACTACTCAGTCATTTATTTGTTGGCAACCGTTTTAGGGAGTGTTTGAGGTAAACTGGCGAGGTCGTTAAATCGCGATTAAATTTCACCGCGTTCTTCTCTTCCTCTCTCCTTCTTTATTCGCCGTCGCGTCTCGCTGTTTTCACGACTCGCCGAATCGGTGGAATTTCAAGGTATTTCAAAACCCCTGTCCCCTCCCACCTCGGCTGCAGATCGCGTTCCGTCTTCCATTAGCCACGTACATTCTGTGCGAATTTTTATCCGGCGACGTGTACCTACCCCCGCGGTATTGTAATTAGTATCACGTAATTAACAAGGTCTCGTTTCAAGGCGTGTGAATAGATGCGAAAAAACATGCAAACATGTTAATGTTCCGATGTGTTAATATTTTCAAATAGAAACCAAATACGCACAAATTATTCGGCGAGAAAATCACTGTGCCCCGTCACGAAAACTGGATACCTGAGGAGAATAATCTGTACGGCAACTATCCGCGATACCTGGCGAATATATGATCCCACACGATCCAAGAAAGAATTCTCGATCAACGCCAGTTACCTCGACATCGGACCGTTATTGCAAATGAGCAATACGTTTTCATAGCGTAATTTGCGGTTCATATAAAACAACGAACCGAAGTCTGTATCGTATGCAGGGGCCGAAAGCTACGATTATTGCGGAGATACTAAAAACTACTGCCGACGAGGAACTTTTAGGTCCGATATCAAGGCAGCGAGGGTTACGACGATGTCCCATGACTGGCGTCGACCGTTCGCAACGTTCTCTGATCCCATTATCGCGATCTTGTCACTTTCCGCTCGCGGCGTCCCTGTGCTCCGAATCCGAGTGACGACAAGCAACGAGCGTCGAGGCGGCTAGGCCGTCGACGAAGGGCCAAAGCTGGGACAGGGCACGCGCATACCTACCTCCCCCACCTTCTCCTTCCGCAGTTCAACCCACTTTTCCTCTTTTGGAGGTGGCCAATTTTTCCCTCCCGAGCCCCTCTCTTCATTTTCTCTCTCGAGCATCATAGCAAACTCTAGTCGTTGGAACTGACGGCTCGCGCTTTGGATGCCAATTGCAACTGGAACGTTTGACACGTACGATGAAACACAGCTGGAAAATGAACCGCTGGATGAACTCACACATGCTTTTTTATCACATCTGTTGCCTTTTTCGATCAGCGAATATCGAGGAATTTATCGCGCACCCGAGAGTCGTGGCTTAATTTTTCATCAAGACACGACTATGCAGTTACGATTATCGTACGAAAGTGTCTTCAGGAATGAATCCTGAACAAAATCGTTAGAATTGTGCGGCAGAGAATTTCGAATTCACTGCACTTCGCTAATTGCTCATCGGTAGGCTGCCTTCGAATAAATTTATTCAGTGAAAACCGGTGGACTATTTTATTTGGCTTGTGAAACGAGCTATGGATATGGATATGGATTTTCAACAAAATCGTCGACGTGATTTTTCACAAATTTTGAATTCCCGAGACTCGTATACACGCGCAGTAAACTACTCTTAATTTTGGCTGCGGAGACGAAACGTACATTGCAGATTGAGTACATAGAAAGAGATTCTCATTTTGTAGATGTTGTATATGGTCATTTTTATACAACAGAAAAACAAGATTTCGGAATCTGAGCTGTACCAATGAGATTTCACACGCCGCACGGTGCACGAAATCATAAACCGAAACGCAATATAAAAATATACTATAATTATATTAGCTATACCTGCAGTATATACGATATTTTAACGGGCGAACGAAGTAATAAAATGTGTATGAAACTGCAGCAACTTCCCATGGAGAATATGAGCGCAGCGTAATTTAATTATAAATCTATATGGGAGAGCTACATTATCACGGGCAAATTGTCAGAGATTATATTATGCATTCCGTGCTCGGCCGCCTGCGCGTCTAGCAATAGCCTGACCGGGAGGGGGTCTCTACTACTTGATACTCGAGCGCGAGTGCATCGGCTCTTCCACAGATGAGTGCACGCTTTCGGGTCATATAGAGAAGAAGAATTTTTTGCAATTTGAAGAAAAAAAAACAGTGTTCCAATGACATTTTATAAAAACGAATAATCCTACATTAAACTTTGTACTTTTCTGCACGAAATAGCACTCATCCCATTTCTTAATAATACAAATAGTTTCAGAGCTATAGGGCTTTGAAGAAAAGTTAGCGAACTTTTTCCAATCGTTGTAACTTTCGTTTAAACAATCGGCCAGAACTCGATTCACACCTAAATGACTCGTAAGGCCGGCCTCTAGAACATATTTGAATTTCTCTCGGCTGCAGTCCGACCGCGCGAGACTCTTACTACTGCGGAATTATAGTCAAGCGCAAATCCCCGCAGGCTGACCACAGCAGCGGCCCACTACTAGAAATCATACAACACACGGATGGCTCATTTATAGGCAGCCGCTTATGCTCCATCTTGGTTTCGCATTCAGACCAATTCAGAACTGTTCTAGAGAGACTCGTATGTAGATCGGAACAACCATTTTTATGTTTCTTTTTTTTTTTTTTTTTGTTACAGCTGACGGGGAGAAAAATATAATGGGTGTATTTTACCGCAGAGGAAGCACTCGGAAAATTAACCGAAAAGAGTTTTAGCGTGCATGGGGTTGGCGATAAGCTGTGTCTTCTTCCCCTCCGTCTGTTTCGTTAATTTTAATTAGCTGTCCCCCTCCAGCCTTGAGCCTTTTGCCATCCGCATTCTTTTCTTTCTCTCACTCTCTCTCTCTCTCTCTCTCTTTTTCACGTTCTCTCTCTACCGTCCTCGAACCAGTGCACGCAGCAGGGGTTGCGGTAAAATACTTCAAACGAATAACTCGAACCTCATAAAAAATGAAGCTTTCAAAAGTCACCTGGTCATTTCCTCGTGTGCCTTCAGGCTCGTAACAGGATTATATTCGGAAACAATGAGAGATAAAGATCGATACGGATGTCCGGAGATCAGGAGGATTAGGCTCGGCGGTGAGGGGGACAATGGACAAATTCAGATTAAATATAATTAGGTCAATCGATTTGTGGAAAATGTATTTTACAATAATCGAAATTAACCCGAATAGAAGAAAAGTCGAAGATGTGAACGGATAGTTTCGCTTCTTCATAATATGATAATATACATATAGGAACCAGAAACACGCACGTAGAAAAAAAACCTTTACTTCGTGAGGGGTCGGACGCATTCCGGGTGAAAACAAAAACCGAAAAATCAACAAAGTGTACATTCATTCGGATTTTCTTTTATATTGTTTATCTGCGGTTCTAAGGGCTCGTTCTGAAACACAATTCTCGTACCTGCAGTAGCAAGCTCTCCGCGCGGCCTTCTTTGAAGTCCACCCCTTTGTCGAGGGAGCAGAATATATCCACCGTTTTCCAATATCATGATCTATCATCCGTAATCGAACTCGCCTATGTGCCTACGCTTCGGAAGAACCCTTTTTTTCCTTTCCTCTTCACGCGATCTTTCTCGCTCTCTCTCTCTCTCTCTCTCTCTGTTGTGATTGTATGTTTGCCATTATTCTTACTATTATTACATTTTTATCCGGTTCTTCTTTTTCCAGTTGTCAATCAATCAAGATCGTTTCGTTTCAAAATTATGATGAATCATGCAGGTGTATAAGATAATCTATTCATTTAATCCAGTTTTCTTTCAACGTAAATTATACCAAAGTTTGTATCCACTATTTTGCCAATCAAACGACGAAGGAGCCTCCACCCCCGCTCTCTCAGATAAGATATAGCTTGTCGTGACGAGGAAGCCGCGGGAGTATGCATTTTTTTAATTATTATAATTGTAATAATAACAACAATAATAACAGCATTGTAACCAGCGTATAAAAAAGAATGTGAGTGTATGTAGTACAGAGTTAATTTGTTTAATGTATGCATACCACACGACAAGCAAAATTTTTCTAATCCGTCCTGGAGCTTTGTCACCGAGAATATGATATACTGCTATACGGACGTATGTATACAATGTATACTTTTCTCTACTTCTCTTCAGATTGTCCTCGAAACTTATTTTCGCTTTAACTTCCACAGTTACTCTGCGGTATGTTTCTAAAAAAAAATGACTACGAAGGATCGCGTATTTCGAGCGAATAAATTCATTTGGAGAAATTCTCTGCTCTTTTTTCGGATCTGCATGATACGCAATTCGTTTAACCGATGTCACCTCTGCCCGGTGGAAACGTGCTCTAACGATAGGTCACTTCAGCGAACCACACCGAATAAACGATCTGAAACTCCACGGGCCGAACTGCAGCGATAGTTTCAAAATTCTCAATTTGACCGCGACTATTATTTTGTTTTCCTCGGAAATTGAGATCATTCAAGCGAGGAATGATCGTTATTCGACATTTGTGTTCAAATACGCGACTGAGAGTGTATGTGTACCTCCAGGCTTCCAAAACTGAACCGGGTCTGACTGAAACGATATTTTGAAAAAATGTCAATTCGACCGCGATGAATTTTTCGAAAAGAAAGAATCGCCAGCTAACGGGGACTCGATCGTCGCGTCGTGCGCAGAGCGCGCAGGACTCATTGGCTGAAAGTCGCGGGTTTTAATTCAGGCGATAAATTTGAAAAGTAAAAGAAACCCACGACGGAACTCCTCAAGAGGTCACGCCACCCAGAAATTTACAAAATTTCAAATCACTGGACTAGAACTTGCTTTTCGATTTTCCAAACGAACTGCGACCTTCCAAGAATGACGAACATCAGCGCACGCGACGGGAGAAGAGCTTCAAGAGACAACGCATAACAACTCAGTAATTTTTAATATGTAAAAATAAAATGTTCACAAGATGTTAGAAAAATATCCGCTGTGAACATAAGCAATAGACAAAATTTTGTACGTACAATAGCTGTGTAAAAATGAAGATCTTCAATTTCGATGCTATTTCGATAATCTCGGAGTGGCGTGACCCCAGAAAAATCCATGAAAAACTATATAAGTGTACCATAAGTGGTGACGAGGTTCTACCTGTATTAGCGCGAAAGTTTGTTTCGGTTCCACAGCACGGAAGACTATTTTCTCGTACATCAACGAATGTTTTCTTAATATCGTATATCTATGATACTACTGATACGTATCATGGAAAATGAAAGTAAGAGATCGAATTTTACATAGTTTTTATTAACACAGTGTCAACTTTCACAAAAGTTTCTTTCCAAGAAATGTTACAACTATGCGTGAAAGGTGAAAATAATTTAAATTGATACATTGTCATGTGATTGTGGCCTATAACGTAAACAGGAATGTACCCAGAGAGGAAATTTATTTAGAAAGGATTAGGTCTCTCATGTGTAGAATATTAATTCAGGTATCTGCCCGTCTTCGACGGAGGAGCCATTGTTGTTTCCAGCCGCATAGCTGAACTGAAATTTCACTTTTCCATCCCCAGAACCACAGTCTACCGACACTTTCCTCATCCCCTTAGAACCATAGTGAGAATCTGGTCCCTGGATTGAAATTCAAAATCGTTATCGAGTTGTAGATAATTGTAATAAAACATATCACACTTTTTTACATCAAATTTACGTGATTGATACATTTTCTTCACGACTTTTGATTCTTTCAAAGAGAATTTGAAGGTTTTCTACAATTCATGCGTTTATTTCATTGCAAAGACCCTTTTTCCTGGTAATTAGAGACCAAGGAAGTTCAAATCTGAGTCCTTCGAGTCGTCTTTTTCTCAAACAGACTGTACAATATGCTTTCCGAATGTTACCAATGTGTGAAAAATAACTATAGAGATATACAAACCTTGAATAGAGCGGAAGCTGTGTAAATAGTATTCGGTAAAATCTCTGCAGGCTCCTTGAACATCAGTCTATAGGTGTATCTTGAACCGTCGCAGCTGAAACTAGAATTATTTGTCGCGATAACTTTCCCGGAAGCAGTGTGTATCAGTTCAATTTGAACTTCGTATTCTGCAGGGCCGTGAATACTTCCATAGACTCCGTAACCGACCAGGAATATCCGTCTGTCGACACTGAATCTATGAAGAAAAAAAATATGAACACATTATTTTACAATCGGGATATCATTTCGAATTGATTTTTCGTTGAAAAACGCCTCGCTGCATCTTTGGTATCCTAAAGCTTAAAGTTTTTGGAACTTTTTGACCATTTTGAGTGTTTAAAATAAAATTCTCGGATCTCAAGAGAATCCCAAAGGCCAGATGGACTACAGCATCTTTTGAAATCATCAAAATTGCTTCATAAACAGCAGAAGCACCTGATCCGGTCACTGGTTCCGCTGTATCCCCATCTTTTGTCGGTTTGTTGAAACCTGCACACGGTCTGCTCTTTCCCCATCATACAGCATCGGGGCATTGCTTCGAAGCCGACAGAAGGTTTCGGATTAACGGTAAAATACAAAAACACCGAGACCACCTGGAAAGAATGTGAGGAATATGATCAAACAGACGTATACGTCAAATTTTCATCTATCTATAGAAATTCGTCCATAGTAGACAGCAAAGACTTTATCATCCTCATTATTATTATTAGTATCATTTTCTTTTGGTCACCTCTCGATCAGTAAGAAGCCCGGACTGCGCAGGACCACCGGCAAACTCTTCTACAGTCATGAGGGGAAATCGAACCAAAGAAAGTGCCCGCCCCAAAACTGAGCGCTGATTTTCTGGCGTAACTGGAAGCTGTTGTCGGCCACATTCTGCTTCAGACCACCTGGATGATAGAGAAAAAAGAATTTGATTATTTATTCATACAAATTAAGAAAAATCAAGAAGAAGTGGAGATAAATGAACGACAGAAAATGAATAATACACACCTCACAACGGCGTGGAATATTTTAGACTCTCTGACTCTCAGAGTATCCCTTTCTAGAACGACCATTAGAGTATCGATATCGACATCAGTGAAACCATCCGCATTGAGCGCGTCGGTTGTAAATTTATCTATGGTATCAAGACACACAGAAGCGAGTTGAGGCTCGTCGAATAATCTAGCCTGAGTGAGTAGGAGAAACGCATTGTCGCTGGTAAGATTATTCCTGAGAAAATCAACGCAGTGTTTTTCCAATGGAGAGACGGCGTATTTCTTAGCGGTATAAAGAGTGGTCATAACAGTTTCAGGATCAATTTGAATCTCGTCTGTATAGAGGAATAATAATACTGCAAGAAACGCGGCTGGTTCTATATCGGGGACTTCTATCTCCGCCGAAGACGTGGCTAAGGTTCCGTTGAACATTGCATCAAAAACCGCGCTTCCAGATGACAATACGAGCTTGTGCGCTGGGATTCTTTGCTGTTGAGTTCCTCTACCGACCAGAAATGAGACGTCTGATAATATCTCATTGTTAAACAGAAAAGTGAACCTCTCTCTCATTGTGGTTTTACTTCCTTGCCAGTTGTATGTAGCTACAGGCGGCCGGTGAGCCGGAACATTTTCCAACGCCGCGCTACCTTGGGGACGAGCCTCAAGGTGCAGAGAATTTACCGAATTACTCGGGGGCCTGCTGAATGAATGAATACATATAATTGATCACTGAGAATGTGGTATCTCTCTTCAATCTCACCTTTCGGATGCAGAAGCTGAGGCATCGGCGCCTCTACCTTGCGAAGTGGAAGGCTGTTCGTCGTCACAAGCGAAAGTGAGAGCCCTGCGGGTTCTGGAATAAGCCATTGCCGCAGTTGTTTGCATATTTTGTGGAGATTCAATTGTCGGTTGTTCTATTCCGGCGTCTGTTGGTTGTTCCTCAAGATCGTCGCTATCTGTGCGAATATTTAGCCTGGCTAAAGCATTGGATGTTTCTTCTGGAGAACTTTCTGAAGACATAGTGTTTTCGTGAATTTGAACCGAGGCTCGTGGATAGATTTGCCAATTAATTAGTAGAATGTCAGGGGTTTGGTTGATTATTTTTTTTTACGATTTCACCGTATCAACTCGGATGAATTATTCCATTAATTTATTAATGATGTTTAATAAGCCTAGAAGATCTTCTCCGTTCGGAGAATCATTGTTGATCGAGATAATAATGCATACTCAAATAATGTCATGCATAGTTGAAAACTGGAAACACGAGTTGATTAAACGTCAGTTCGACTGGTTCGGCTATCCACAACAAATATCGTTGAGTGTGTACGAAAATCACGAACTACGCGGATCAAGCAAGACCCGCGATCTTGGAGACGATGATTAGCCTCATCCCCACCACATGAACTGCTATGCGCCATGTTCCTATGCGTATACCTATATTTTTTCAAATGCGTGTATGTGGGTGAGTAAAATATCAGAATATACGAGATGAGTTATAGGCTCGCAGTTTGAACTCAGATAAAAAGCGTACATGCGTAAAAATGTGAACCGGTAATTTATTGAACAATTGAACAATTATCGGAAAACATAGATTTGAGATTTAATAGCCTCCAGTCGGTTCTCTCAGAGCCAAATTGGGAGGCGTAGTGAAAGCACAGGATCTTCGAAATGGTTGATTGAAGTCTGAGATCTCTAATCTAGTTTTGAGGGTTCCTCTGTCAAGTTGACACTTGTAGTACGACTGGACGGTGGCTCCACCGTGGAGAGGATACTTCACGTGTTTCTGCAGGATCAAAATTTGCGAATGAATCAATGAAGTACTGTACCAATTTTTGGTACAGATGATTCAATAAAAGCAAACCTACCCGAGTGTCGTACTCGGTTCTATTCATAAAAGGAACGAATTTCGAATCGCAGAAATTTTCTACGTATTCGGAAGGATTGATTGGTTCAAGCGGTGGATCGGCAACGATGGCGTTAATCGTTTCTTTGGAAACGCGAAGACCGATGAAATCTTTCACTAGCTCGCGTCTTCGGCCTGTTATCAAAAATTGATAGAAGAAATATGGAATCCAGCAAATGCGAAGTCGATGTTATAACCAATTTGCAAAATTTACCTAAAGATCTTGACGGATTGGGTTGCGGGGCTAGATAAGAGCTGTGAGTTACTGTCTCCCATCGCTCTTTGTCTTCTGAGACACTTTCCGACGATTCCGCACAGCTATTTTTACCCGCAAACTCCTCCAGCATATCATGGCAATTTTCGTTAGGATTCTCCTCTGCCCCTGCCGCCTGCATCCTCCAGCTTTTCAAATGAAATCGAATGTTTGCTGGCTGCTTAGAGAAGAATACGTAAAATAACAACACTACGCATTTCCATGGCAACGCTTGACTACAATTTGGAGCAATTCGAACGGAGGGATGAAGGAAACAACCAAAGATAATATAATTGCGGGTCTTTTTTAGCCTGTATATTCACGATATGAGATAGCAGTAATTAGCGAAATAGAATAAAAGAACAATAAATATGAATATAGAGGAGTTAAATTCGTTATTATCTTTAATATTCATTTCTATTTAACTATTTCATTCGACGTAACACGTATGAAAGATTACAATAATCTGCACTAAACGACCATCGTTGCTTAGATTTTCTCTAACAGCTCAATTCCACAAAGCCATTTCAGCACGGAGATCAAAATCTTCCGGATCCGCGTGGATGTAGTATTCACGCATCATGGGATCGAAAAGTGTACTGGAGGCAACTGTTTTGTAAATAGGTTTTCCAAACCAGGTCCCTACTTCCCAGTTCGGGATGTCCTTCATCAGCTCAGCCTCATCTTTACGGTTTTGACGTAGCTGCTTCAAAAATCTGTGTGAGACATTAAAAATGAGTAAAATGTGTTACGAAACTGGAAGAACTGGATTATGGATATGAATGCTTGACGTACGCGCGATCTCTTTCTGCGAGCAAAACCGGCCACATAGCGAGTCGAGCGCTCCTCATTTCGATATGATGTCTTTTGTAGAGTTTAAAATTCAGGTAGTATAAGTAAAATGCACCAGCGGAAATAGCGAAGTATGATAAAATCGCCGTTCGACCTGTTCCAACGATTATGAATTAGCAACTCAACATTCATGGAGAATTTCATGTGACCAATATAGGGAATAATAGGTTATATAACCATAACCGTTTTTCTGATCCATCAAAAACCGAGGATAAATCGTACCCAGGGACTGGAATTACTTAAATAAATATTACTCAACCGCTTATAAGAGTTCGCAGCTTTGTTCTCTCTGTTGTAAACGATGCATATCCACCTTTTGGAGGTAAATCTTGCGGAAATGTTTTGGCTGCGGTTGCCATGATGCACTGCAGCAGTTCAGCCAGACGGCCACGAACCAACGAAATGATGAATAGAAACGCGAGAGATGTGGAGCCGTCTGTCCGCGGTCAGCGGTGATTCTACCGCTGAGCGTAGAGAACCTTTGACTACAATGTGCAACAATTATTAATAATTGAAGAACTACGTTGTGCATTTTGTGAGAACCGTCAGCTACCTACCTACTACGATAATTCGTAATAATTCCTCTGTGATAACTGATAACCCTACAGTTTGGGGTTCGATAATCAAAATTTGTTGAAATACTTGCAGTTTTTCTTATTAAAAAGAAAATATGTCAAGTAATAAATTGACCCCGTCGCAAAGTATGGTCTGACATTTACCGCCGAGATAGCTCGCCAATTAATCATCAGAAATAATATTTCAATAAATATTCATCCACACCGTAGATACAAACTTGAATATGGAAAATAAAAGTGTTAAAAATTTTATCAGCTATGTTGGATTAGAGCAGCATGAAATGCAGGTACGTTCACTTCAGTTCATCAAATAATACAACGATTAATTAACGTGGAGGATTTCATTCATTTGAGAACCACAATTCTCGTTATGGCAATGTAAATACTCGCGCCTAACCTGAAAAAAAAGGGGGGATCGTATGATTAGCTGAGGTGTGTACTTTGTTTATTTACAGCCGCTTGGTTCTAGCCGACGAAATTCTATGTATGAACATAACATAAAGCTTCTCACGGGAGAAGTTCTCATAGCCAAAGCACAGAATGTGTTAATGTTTTCGCCTGTTGGCGACCTCACTCAAGGAATTTCTGGCCTATTGTCTGTGACAAATTTTAAACTAAGTTTCATAACTACGGATGAGACAAACAGCGAGGTGAGTCATAGATTTTATTGACTTATTTATCAGACGTGGAGTTTACGAAGGCTTACTTTCACGATTTCTTGACACCGCTAGAATCTTCCGTGCAACAATTAACAGCGTGAATTTTCAACTTAACTCTCATTTTCAGGATGTAACTCATCAGCAAAATCATCTTCACGGATACACCGATACATGCTTATCAAATATTCATGATATTTACATCATCGTAGGGGATAAAAAACGACGGCTTCATCCCGGTAGTACAATACCCTCCAAAGTCGAGGGGATCTTTATTGTTTGCAAGGTGATTCTTCCCGCTGTTCCGTCAATAGGGCTGTTCCGGTACAACAGAACTACGAACTTTGTATATTTGGTTCAAATTTTGCATAATTCCCGACTGATAACTCAGATATGCTTTCTTGATTCTCGGAATATTGTTTTTGTTTTCGATTCAAACCATGTTCTTAACCTTAGAAAGCAGACTGTGTTAAAATTGATTGAAAATCATCGAAAATTCCTCCACCAGATTCTTTCGATTACTACAATGATTGATTTGTTGGAAAATGCTTCCTCACTTTACCGAACAGCCCTATTCACAGCCAAGATGTGAACACTGTTGTAACTAATATGAGGTTTCAGAATATGAGGACGTGGTCTTTCTCATTCAAATTTTCGCCGGTCGGTTGTGGAAAAAATTTACTGACTACCCTCTTGCATCACGCTTTTCCTAGTAGACATCACCTTCTATTTGCGTATGATTACAAGTCAGTATGATAAATCATTTGAATAAACAGAAAAACATTTTCATCGCTGATTTTATTTATAAGTATTACGAATACCTGATCAATTTCCAGGGAGCCCTACTACAACAGCATGGAAAGAGGTGTTCACCTATTTCGAGATCGTTCTGATTGGGAAAACGAGTTGCAACGTACGACTGGTATGAGAGAAACCACGAATAAAGCTTGGAGAGTCTCCACAGCAAATTTGGAGTTTGAATTTTCCCTTAGGTAAAATACCTCCTAGCTATTGAAAATTCGTATTCATTGCGGATTTCAATCATGAATGTGAAATAGTAATTTCAATTAATTATCGTTTACAGTTTATCACAATATATTATAGTACCAGCATCGGTCACAGACAGTCAACTGACCAGTGCAGCTAGACATTTCCAAGGTAGTCGTCCTCCTGTTTGGTCATGGTCCAATGAACGGGGAGCCGCGTTGGTCAGGATGTCCGAGCTGCTGCCTACTATCACTGAAAGAACTCAGGAAAATATTATGCTCGAAAACATTCGAAAAAGTCACCCGCAGAAGCTTGAACCCATAGTAATTGAACTGAAAAAAGACCTCACTGCAAAATCTTTAGCTTTGGGTTTTTCAAAATTCATTAATCTTTGTTCTCCAGGTAATGTGCGACCACGAAGTCGTGGAAAGAGATTAGAACCATAATGATCAGCTGCTTTATGGTATTTAGTAGAAGTTTCTTTATTTTCTAGACAACATCCGGCAATTCTGGATACAGGATAATAGATTCTACTCGTTACTTGAAGACACAAAATGGCTCAAAGCTGTTTCTTACTGTTTAGAAAAATCGGTGGAAGCTAGTGATTCCCTGAGTTCTGGGACGTCCGTGATTCTTCAAGGTATACACCATCTCATCAACGACGACATTTACACATTTACGAATTACTTACGTATTTTTCTTATTTGATTCTCAAACTGTTTTTCAGAGGGGTCCAGCCGTGATCTATGTTGTGTAATTTCAAGTTTAGTCCAATTATTACTCGATCCCCATTACCGAACTATAATAGGCTTTCAATCACTTCTACAAAAAGAATGGGTAGCCGCTGGACATCCATTTTGTGATCGACTTGGCCACATCATGAAGTCGACTTCTGAAAGGGTATGCAAAAAATTTCCAGCCCTTTGTGTTATAAGAAAAACATTTCGTGTCTTTTTTACAGTCACCTGTGCTCCTCTTGTACCTGGACTGTGTGTGGCAACTTTGTCGTCAATTCCCAGCTGAATTTGAATTTACAGAAACGTATTTAACGACGCTCTGGGATTCTGCACACGTTTCAATATTCGATACGTTTATATTCAATTGTGAAAAAGATAGATACGATGCTGCTCTGGTGAATAACAACTTTGATTTCTATCCTAAAAAAACATTTCCAAATAATTACAGCCTTCGTGAAATACATCGGTCTCTTGACACGCCAATTTATTTGTTCCTTTTTCAGGATCCAAGCAATCCTCTCATTTTGCGAAGTGTTTGGGATTGGAGAGAGCAGTTTAACGATTCTGATATACTACTGTTCTACAATCCACTCTTTGCGTTGTCCAGTCCGAGTGTAAAATCACGGATAAAACCAGTGTTCAACATTCCTTGCCTGGAACTTTGGGCGCAATGTTATTTCAGGTGGATACCTCCACTCGAGATACGTAACGGTGGTAGAAACCACATAGAACTATACTCAAGGCTTGTGCAAAACGATATAAATCATTTGAAAGTAAATGCGGATGGTAGCTGCGGATCCCCGGTTGATAAAATCACAACATATTTAGTACAGACGAATATAGACAGCTTTTATCCATTCAGTAATAAAAAATCTGGTAATGTAATCAGCACTCCGATTATGAACAGTTCAACCATAGGCACAGAAAGTCTCTTCGATGTGCAATCCTTGTTAACGGCTCCGGATTAATTTTTATCCAAATTTTTCTATCATCTATCCAATTTTGTATAATTTTTAGTGTCAACATGTATTTAAAATATTCACACTCTATCGCGCGCTACTTATATCTTACATCTCATAAAATACTTTCCTTCTTTCCCAGATAAGGAATTGATTGCGTACCGAATTTGTTCTGAAATTAGGAACCGTTTGGTATTCATAATTTCACAAATATATTAATATTCGCACCACCCTAATCGCCGATCCTATATTAGTCACTTTATTGAAAATATGAAGTTCTTCCAATGATCCGGATTAAATTTCGGTATTCCATTCATCTATTATCTTGCATTACTCCTATCGCAAATTTGATTGAAAACGGTACGAATATTCAGGCAGCATTAATTTTTAGTCTGATAATATCAAAGTTAAGACAAATGTTTGTTACGAATAATATTATCCTAATTTATTTTTATTTATAATATACAAAGAGCTTACTGTCTAGTTTATATTATAGTATAATTAATCCATATTATTTACCTTCTTCTCAAATGTAGAATGTGCGACACATGAAAAAGAAAAGAAAGAAACCTGTACAATATCGAGATTCTGTAAAGGTGAATATTTTTTTAATAGTCAATAAAATAATATTAATTGAAAATCATATTCTACACGCTGTGATATAAATTCACGTGTTAGATTTCATTCGTTATAAATTATTGATTAAAAATAAGTAAAACCAAAGAATCAAATAAAATTCAAAGCACAAAAATATATCTTTCGCTTGCTTATTTTATCATCATTCTTTTATTCTTCTTTAGATCTGCTTTTCGTGTTCATCAATAACAAAATATTTTTTTTTTTTAGAACAAAAATAATCTACCGCTTCTTTTTTTTCTGGAGAGGAGTAACATTTGTGCTTAAGAAAGGTAGAATAACGTTTTGAATTCAGCTATTCTTCTGATTGACCTTGACAATGACACTCTTAACTTCTGTGTAAGCCTTAAGACCGTATTCTCCCATTTCTCTTCCATGTCCAGACATCTTATACCCTCCGAAAGGAGCTTGAGGCGCCAATTGGTTGTAGGTGTTCACCCTGGAGCACATAAAACGATTGTCTTGAAATTTTATACCACATTTATTTATAAAAAATCTGTTCTCCCAACAATGTTCATCTATATCTGATCCAACTGAGGAGTAATAAACCTTTTGACTATTAAAAATTGGCAAAGAATTACCAAACAGTTCCTGCTTTGAGACCCTGGATCACGTGATTGGCCTTATCAATATCCTTGGTGAATATACCAGCCGCTAGTCCATAGTCGGTGTCATTCGCACGCTCAATAACTTCATCTATCTGGCTGAATTTCAAAATTTGTTGAACTGGTCCAAAGATCTAAAAGTAAACCATTCAGTAGACATAAATGAAAATTAAGATTTGCGTGAAAATAAACTTGGGTTGAATACATAAAGCCATAAGTCTTACTTCCTCTCTGGCGATGGCCATGTCATCTTGAACATCGGCAAATACAGTTGGCGCAATGAAGCACCCCTTGTCTCCGACTCTTCCACCCCCAGCAACGAGTTTTGCTCCCTGTTGCTTCCCGGTTTCGATTAAGCCTAGAATTTTGTTCATTTGCTCTTCGTCTACCTGTGTCGAGTAAATAATAGTGTTATTATTTCCGAACGGGAGACAATATCATTTCCTCAAAAAGGTATTATTTCTTATTCAAAGTATCACACCTGAGGACCCTGTTCAATTTTCAAATCGAAAGGATTACCAACTGTTCTCCTCTTGGCTCGGGCTGCGCTCTTCGCAACAAATTCATCATAAATCGCATCTTCGACATAAGTCCTGGAACCGGCGCAGCAACATTGACCCTAGAATGATGAATTTTTCGTTTATCGATGTAATTATTTAGTTCGAGGAACAGACTGAGGTTAAACTCTGAAAAACTTGGTTCTTTTGACAATGTGTCCTGACGTTTTTTTTTCTAAATCTTATTTGTGGTCTACGTATGAGCCCTACCATGTTGAAGAAAAGAGCAAAGTGAGCGGATTCAACCGCATGATCAATATCGGCATCTTTGAATATGATGTTTGGTGATTTTCCACCCAATTCCAAACTAGTTCTCTTCAAATTTCCCAAGCCAGATCCCTGCTGGATGAGTTTTCCGACTTCTGTGGATCCAGTGAAAGCTACTTTATCCACATCCTTGTGATCGACCAAAGCAGCTCCAGCCTTGCCATATCCAGGTACGACGTTTATCACTCCGTCAGGAAATCCCGCTTCTTTAGTTAGCTTGGCTATATACAGCGCAGTTAAAGTTGTTTGCTCAGCTGGCTTCAAGACTATCACGTTACCTGAGAAATTCGTACACAGGAATTAGATTCACTTGATATCATCATAGGATTTCTCGATAAATAATGGGGAAAATGGAGAAGGATTACCAGTGGCTAAAGCCGGTCCAAATTTCCACGACAACATCATAAGAGGGAAATTCCATGGGATAATCTGCCCACAGACTCCCACAGGCTCATGTCTTGTATAGGTAAAGAAATTTCCATCCATGGGTATAACTTTGCCATGATTCTTGTCAGCCCATCCCGCATAGTATCGAAGAGTACCAATCGTGCCTGGAAGATCAACGGCGTACGCGACGGCATATGGTTTCCCATTGTCGAGCGTCTCCAAAGACTGTAATTTGTTTTGAAATTTAGTTGTTAAGTTAACGATGTTGGAATAAAGATTAGCGATGACAAAGTAGGACCAGAAAGCATATATTTAATTACAGCAAGGTACTGGCGATCACGTTCTATGAGGTCTGCTAATCGGTTGAGAAGAACGCCTCTTTGAGATGCGTCCATTTTTCTCCAATGGGAACCTAGTTTGAACGCTCGTTTTGCTGCCTGAACAGCTACGTCGATATCAGCGGCGTCGCCCTCCTGGATTTCAGTGATCACTTCTCCAGTAGCTGGATTCTTCGTGGGAAAGGTTTTCCCCGATTTTGATTTATGCCATTCATTGTTGATGAAAATCTGGTTATTCAAATGAAGCGAACGAAAATTAGGAGAACGAGCATTATGTGTGCAGCTGGAATTTTGTATGTTGGATGTACTGTTGCATATACCAGATAATTGTGGTAGAGTTTACATCTCTGACTATCTCAACCATGCGATGCGATAGTTGCTCGGCTTATAAATATCATATCAACCGCAGATAATAAAACTCTTGTATAGAAAAACCACGGAAATATAAATTCGGTTGTTTCGATCTTTGATCAAATTATATCACGCGGTACTGAAACCTCGCGATTATCGATTATCCATATATGTATATGTATGAACGCGATAAATACGCCCGAAGGTCAACGAGTATGATAAATACACGTTAATACCGTAATATGCCCTGCGAATACGTATCGACAATATATTATGGTGATTATATCCTAATTCAATGTTTATATACTTACACCCGCAGGATAAATATACTATATACGTTTACTAAGTATCTACTTACTCCGCTGTATAAAACGGATGGATTGACATCCGGAGCCGGAATAGCAGCTGATGAAAACGCACGAGAGATTTTAGCTTTGTTCAATAATCGTAACATCTTGCTTCGATCGTATGTATGTACGTACTTAACACTGTATTCTATCTTCGGGAGACAAACACTCTGTAAGTATGTGCGCCTTCTTCTCTACTGAGCGAGGACGCCTGGTACCGCGGTGCGTTAACCAGCGACTGGTATGCTATTTACGCGAATGGATTGGCTCAGCTCGGCTTCGGCAAAGCGATCGTGGTAAATATCCCATAATTGCTTGTGTTAGAGAGCGTCGTGTATGATTAGATAGGAGATAAAAATCCCGCATGAGAAACTCGACTTGGTTGCATTAATCGCGTTTCTAATATATCAACTGTTAAGCACATTATGATATGCCGGTTTTTTTCTACGTTGAAATAGAATATGATATAAGTTCATACTGCGCATGCAGAATAACCCGCAAGGTTGAGGATATATTAAATCAATTCTTCGGCTAGCAATTGACCAGCTTCTAGCTTCGGGAAACCATCTTCAAGTGGATTCAGAATCGATGATATTTCTTTATAATCAATCTACAGAAAGAAAAGCAAGAGAGAATTCCGCGAGTGAACACACTCTATATAACTTATATCTAGGCCGTATAGTGCTGTACAGTATACACTTGTATACAAAACAATGATATCCAAATGCGACACGCCGGAGTCTAGAAGATAGAATTACAATTTGGTATACGTATGCAGCGAAAGAGTTTGAATTATACGAGGGGGAAGTAACTCACGATTTGATTGATATATCAATTATTTATTTTCAAATAATCCGAATTAATTTCTCCAATTTCGAATTATGTTTTCAATTCAGCTGTTATAATACTTATTATAATTCGAGTTAAATTCATTAATTTCGAATTCATTTCCGATATTTCACTTCAATTCGAAACAATTCGCGTTAACGTGATGAAATCCGAGTCAATTGAAAATAATTCATTCCAATGCTGTTACGTTTGTTAAATTCAAATTAATACCTGATATTTCATTTATTTCCAATAATTTCGGACAAATCTATATTTGACTCGACTCAATCGACTATAATTTTGAATTTATTTGGGAGAACTCGCATATTGATTCAAATTATCCAAGTTAATTCAAAGAACTTCAACTTGAATTGAATAATTGTAGGATGAAACATGCTGGTCAGTGGAAACCATAAATTTTCCGAAATTCACATCGCGCAGGTTATTCGAGATAGAAATCCGAAAATAATACAGTGTATTCCTTAGGTATGTCTCTAGTATTATAGGTATGTGATACGAAATAAACGGAAGAATGATAGGGGGAAATTACAACGTTCATCAAAATGGCGTGGATTCCACACATTGCCCCTTATTGTAACATTCAAAGATTTTTCGCCGGAAGTGAAGCATTTCTCAAAACAGAAAACAAATATTACCAGTCGTGTGACAAAAGTTAAAATAATAAATAAAAGCGATACACGTCAAAAAGCAACCAAAAGAGAACAACAGTCCGTGGAAACGCCATAGGTTTTTTATTCAACAAAATAGATTAGAGAACTCGATATTTTTCAGAATTCCAGAATTCAGAATATGAAAGTGGCACGAATTTCTCAGGAAACGTTGTTAAAAATTTTGATCGTTTGTATAAAAATGAGGAGGCAAATTTTGATACCGATTTTAACAGAAATTTTAGAAAAGTCTGTGACTTTAGCTCCATGGACCGCGCTTTGGTATTGCATACGTTCGATCATATATCTGGATAAAGATACACAAATTGTACGGAAAAATAACCCGGCAAATACAAGATCTTGTACAATGTGTAGGTATAGACTTTTTTCGTACATCTATCACACTGATCTCTATTATACGCTGGATGGGGTATGGGCCAAATTGTGTAAAACAATTTGAACGCCATTGTGCTATCATAGATGCATGAAATTCCAACGGTTGCAAATTGTTGAATCCATTGTTACCCATTATTGGATGCCGTGAGTCTTTGGGTGATATTAAAGACGCGTGAAATCTCAATTGTTGTAAATTGTTAAATGCATTGTCACCTATTGTTGAATGCTGCGAGTCTTTAATAGCGCCTTAAAGACCCATTTGCGCCCATTCTTATGCATTGTCGAAAGCATTGTTGTCATTCGAAAACGTGATTCGTCGCTACTCGTACACCACATATCCGATTTGGATGAAACTCTTTCGATTGGATGCAGTATTTTGGTAGAAAGTGAACTAAGTGACTAAAAAAAATGTGAAACTTTTATATGATTCGAGTATAGCAAAACAGACCATCAATTAATTCGTTTGTATATGCATCAGCTACTTCCAGGAAGAAAATTCACGAAAAAGATCGGTGTCGGTGAACAACACCCCGGCGCGAGGATGCTAATTCGTTACATAATACTATTACGATTGAATTATAGATTCTGATTGAATTCCACATAAACTTACAATTTGCCGACGCTACGCCAGCCACAAATTTCGCTGACGACTGCCAAGCCAGTTTTTGCGAAAGGACGAAATAGCTCGTCAATACCTCTGGGATCGATTCCACCGGCTCGCAAAAAGTGCACTTGAAATTTAACCGAGCATGCAGCCACTTCTTCTGGCTTCGTGAAGTCACAGTATGAGCTTGATAAAAATGACATTATTCCTTTCAGTTTTCACGTAACTTTTGACACCTGGGTGATTTTCTGATCTTGACAAGTGATTCACGAGGGCCCGTTGTCCGATGAGATAAACTACCTGTTCATAATTTTGTAACCCGTTATGATTTAGCCTTCACTTGATGATAATTCGCTCGTGAAATAAATAAAAAGTCGAACGGACGCGGGCTTGAGCTCAGTCACGACTCGCAGCACGCGGCGACGCTTAACAACGAATGGATCAACTGCGCTATGAGCGATGCGCGAATGACTGCAATAGTCGGCCATTTTGGAGTGGAGTTGGCACGGGTATAAAAGAGGGTTGACCCAGAGGTGATAAGTGGCGAATGTCGTCGTATTTTCAGTACTATTTTAACGCAATGAATCGTCGCGGGATTCTCATCGTTTTTGAGAAAATTGAAAAATGATAAATCAGTTGAGCCTTAAGGAAAAATGAGCTGACACTGAAATATAATGAAGAAATCATTGAACGCTGTGGCTGATGCCAGAAGCGAATCTCTCGATCAAACCAGACGTCTCTACAGGTATCTCTATCTGCGCATCCAACACATTTCCTTCTCAGCTTCACGTTGCCTTCGGCGAACAAAAATTATTCAATCAATATTTTAAAAAATCGGTCATTCCCTGAATTATTATTATCCCCTAACTCGTCCAGTCGAATTTGCACGATAAGCGGGAACTTCGTTACCTCGCGCATGGCCTAACCTCCAAAATTTCGAATCTTTTCTTCTCTATGACAATATCGAAGTCCGTCTACGCGTAATCAGATCGAATAATTTTTCTCATTGGGTTATGGTAATCGGCTGTTGTTTTCCGTTCAATTACACTTACAAGATTCATGAATTTTATGATAAACAGAGGCGTAACCAACATAGCGCAAAGGCTCGACGAGCAGAGGAGCCGATCTTTGTCAGTCGCAGACATTTTTACACCGTCTGGAGAACTCCTGAGGGCTAAGCTGAGAGATTATTGCGAAAGATTGATATTTAAAGACATAATCGGTCATGCCAAAAAAACCGAGGAACTATTATGGAGGAGAGGTTTTTACGACGTCGTTGCCGTGGCCAAGAAATTGCGGAGGGTATAACGAATGAATAAACAAATTCATAAGTTTTATCTTGAATGAAATGAATTCGTCATTTTCAAATTTAGTGAAACACTTTCTAGTCATTCATCGATGATAATCACTATATCATTAGGGTAATGCGTGGAGCGAGAGCGAGAAAGCGTTTTTGTCTGCTCACTTGGCGGTAGCTGTAGGATTTTACCATCACTTGATTTTACGGTTCCAATTAGAATGCGATTTGGAATTGATGGGAGTTATCGACTTTGCATATCCTCGGACCAAGGAGGGATTGACGAACGTGAGTTACTCACAATGAAAAAGCATCTGTTCATCTCCCATTACGGTATTTCCGATGATTAATTCACGTATTACTCATGCACAGCGCAAGCAAAAATCATCACAGAGCAAAATGCATAGTGAGGAAGTTAGACAATGCGCGATACAATTCATTCACCGTAGTCTGATATGTCTCGGTGATGTAGCCAGGTATAGACTAGACTTGGATTCGTATTGGGACCCAAAAATCGCAGCAAGATATTACAAAACGGCTATTCTAATAAACCCCAAAATCGGAATGCCTCATAATCAACTGGGAACTATGTCGGGGAATAAAAACTATGGACTAGATGCTGTTTATTATTACACCAGATGGTAAGACACGATTGAATAAACGTTAGAACGGTCTTTGGGGAATTAAAATACAACTGAGTATTTGTGCACAGGTGTTTTTTTATTATTGATAAACTAAAATTAATCCTTTCAGCATACTGTGCTCCGAGACTTTTGAGGGAGCAGAGGGAAATCTAAAGAGAATGATAACAACTCATTTGTTTACCGGTATGGAAGAAGATCCACTGCATAGATGCATCGCACGGCTGCTCTCTTTACTCCAACTCTGGAATTCTCCGACTCCAAATTCTGAGCGAGTAAATCAAGTTAGCCAAGTACGTATTGAAAAAAAAAAACTCATTGATAGCACAAATGTAAAAATAATGTTTCCTTGAATGAGAGTTTTCTAATACAATGTTTAATTCTATGATTTCTCTGATCAAATATCGTTATTTTCTTACAGGAATTACTCATAAATATTGAAAGTTGTCTGACAATCGATACATCAGGTTCCAACAGTAAAAAAGAAGACGAGGAAGACAGCATTGAATTATATCTGCGAAACTTTGGAGAAGACGAGCCTTACCATCTGACTGATGAAATGGTGTTTAAGATCGTGGTAATCTGTTTCATGACGATTATGAAATTGGAAAATAAAAGTTCGCCCGAAGTTCGAGGGGTAATTGCATTCACTTTGGCAATTTTATCTCAATTATTACAAACAACTATTGAAAGACTGCAGGAGTCAGTGATCGACATGTCTTCCCTAAATGGAGAAGAATTTGCTGCAAATGATTCACCATTTATAGATGGGATAGACGAATTCAAGAATGACAATCTTCAAGCGGGGGAAAACGGAATTGACAACACCGATGAAAAGCGGAATTTATTAAATACTGAGAACAGCTTGCTCGATTTTAACGATAACAGACAAACTTTAGATAACATAGAGAACTTGTCAAATGGGAGAAAAAAAGGAAAAGATAAATCTAAGAGCTTGTTAGCAAAACTGAGGCGTCCTCGAAGGCGTAAAAATAGTTCAGACTCAGATGGCAGCGATCTGGACGATACGGCGGTGCTGGGGTCTTCAAGCGATGAACTGAATTCAGATATTTCTGAAACTGAGGAGGATGTTCTGAGTGAGGAAATCGTACTATCAGATGATGGATTGTCCGAAGATTTAAGCGATGCTGAAGTTGCACAAGTTGCCATTGAGGCAAAGATCAAGAATAACGAAATCCTAATAGCGAATAAAGATGGAAAAGACATTTTGAAGGCGAATTTGCCTAAAATCGAAAATGGCGGGATTGAGACGGTCTCAAAGCAAGAGGATAAAGACACGACTAATTCTGGGAGCGCGATAACCATAACAACCAATATTGATTCTAGTAGTGTCTATGACGAAAGTAGCGGCTCCACAAACACAGTCACTTATGTGGCTCAGTTGAAAAAACAGAGTTTGGACCCTATAGAAGTCCTGAGCGTTTTGATGAACGAAGGAATATTGGTCTCTATAAAAATCTGCTTTGATTGGCTCACTAGTAATCCGGAAGTCGTACAATCTTGTGCAAAAAGTTCGATAACTTTATTGAAGAGGATCACAACATTTTTGAATCTGATCAACGTAGATGCCGATGTTTTATTGAAAAACGCGGATGGCAGACTCTTTCAAAACCTGACGATCGAAAATTTATCTCAATCCATAGAGATGGCGCCATTACCTGAAGATATCGAGTTAAGGGCACTGCACGTTTTTGAAACTGCACAGAAGAACCTTGATTGGGAATTTTTCAGGAAATATAAAATCAACAAAAGGGAAGAAACTCTGCTGAGAAATCTGAAATTAATCAGATTCGGACACTTCCTCTGCGCTACGGAAGATTCTGGTGTAAGATACGACGCAAATAGACGATTGTTTGTAACCTCTGAGGTAGAAAATTCTGGAATACCCAAAGCTGACTGTGACACAGAGAATCAAGAATCGGAAGTGGATCATCCGCGTGGAAAGCTTATGAGACACATGGGGAGATTGTGGCTGAAGGCAGAAGTAAGGGCATTGGAGAGTAGATTACGATCCAGATTGATGTCTCCATATCTTGTTCCCGACCACGAGGCACTCTCCAAACACACCCCGGCTCTAAAGCGTCTCGTATATGCAAAGAGATTCATCGTCGTCATACCCTCCGTGGGTATGAACGCTCTTCTTTGATCTAAATGTTTTGAAATGTGTATATCTCAGATGAATTCTAGTGTTTTTTTCATTTCCAGTTGTTTCCGCTTTGGATGAGGTGAAGAGAACGAGTGGTAAAGCAAGGGAAGCAACAAGGTGGCTTGAGGCTCAATTGAAACGTGGATCGAGATTTTTAAGAGCACAAAGACCGCATGAGCGATTGCCGATCCCCTTTGTTAAGGGACCAAGACCTAAAGACAAGGAGGCTTGGCTTTATTTTCAAATAATAGAATGCTGCCACTATCTGACGAACCAGACGAAAGTGAGTCTCACTAGTGAGGCGGAAGCCCCTGTGGTCACTCTCCTGACCGGATGCAGTACAGAAGAACAGAAAACTGCAAATTTCAGTCCGGTTGGATTAGCGAAAAGTGCAGGTCAGCTAAAAATGTTCATGCTTTTTTTTTCTGAAGACGAAATGTTAAATTGGTGGCTAAATTGAAAATTAATCTTTTTTTTATTCCTTTCCAGGAGTCAATCTAGAGCACATCGAGTCATTTCATACAAAATGGAAAGCTTCGAGTAAAAGCCACGGTTGAAGCCGAGGAAGGAATAGAAATAATGGTCTGGAATTCTCGTGCGTGAGAACGATTGCCATGAATTCGCCCGCCGGTAAAGAAAAACGCGTTACTATCTAAAAGGGCGAATTGCTTGGGCGAGTGCGAGGGGTTGGAAACCCGCAACGAAAATTAACTGCTAATTTTATTATAAAATTTTTGAAAATTCGCAGATACAAAAATGTTCTCCAAGTATCAACTAAAAATATGAATTATAACAAAAAAAAATACCTCTACTACGTTGTTTGTCAATCTTGTCAATTACATAATCGCATTCTTTTTAAGTTACATTATTACAATAAAAATAAAAATAATCAGGAAACCAAATTTTATTCTTTATGAACCAATACGAATGTCCTTCCTTCCTAAATCCTTCCTCCCGCAGTAGTATTGTTATTTTTTAATTGAATAGGCTTACTTTTTGAATTCAAGCGTAGGCCGCGCGGCATGAAACTAGGGAATTTTGTGATTGCACGCATGGCGTAAAATTGAAAAATACCCAGAAATAACCGGAGACGCGAACGAAGCGCCTGATGAGCGTTTGCGGTGGGGTTCCAACTCAGCCGTGGTGTTCTCCCTACCGTCTAATACGTGCTAAAATCGAAAGCATCCCAAAGTAACGAGTCATCTATCAAACCAAGATGGCAGAAAGCCAGGAAAGTGCGAAGAAAATTACGATTAATATTAAAACGCCAAAGGAAAAACAGAGTGTGGAAATAGAGGAGAATGCATCAATCAAAGACGTAAGTGTCATAGCCCGTATGGGCACCTCTTGCCCAAACCCGCGAGTCCCAGGTCTAGCTCGGCCTAAACTTCACCTATGGGCTTATTACTAGTGCTAATTCTGAACTCCGCTATAAAATACGCAGTTCAAAGACGCGGTATCGAAGAAATTCAATGCCCAACCGGATCAGATCTGCCTTATATTTGCTGGAAAGATCATGAAGGACCACGAGACACTCGGGACACACAACGTCAAGGATGGATTGACTGTCCACTTGGTCATCAAGGCTCCCCGGGCCCCTGCCGCCCAGACGGAAGCCCCACCACCCCGGCCCCCCGGTAAGTAAGTCGCGTGGCTCGCTGTCAATTAAGCTATAAAAAGGTAATATCCACCACGTCGGTGTTCACTCGATCTACTTTTTACGTGTTTCTTTATCCTGTCTCGCTCCCCCCACCCTTTTTCCCCCTCCCCTTTATTTTTCTCTCCTTCTCTCTATCTCTCTCGTTTTCCACGAATGTTTACCCCAGCACGTATGTGTAACAGAATTTCGAAATCTGGGACGGCTTCTCATGAATTCCAGTCCTTTCATTTAATATATTGCTTTTCTTTTTCCGATTGGACTTCTCCTTTGAATAGGCAGTTATACTCGTTGGTACACGTGAAATAGAACCTTGATTAAAGACCTTTCTTTTTTTCTGCTGTTTTTTTTCTTTACAAATTTATTCATTTCGTTCTTCAGCCGACATCAACGCCAGTCCTTTCGGTCTTGGCGGTCTCGGGGGACTGGGCGGACTCGAAAGTCTGGGACTCGGTTCGGGAAATTTCATGGAACTACAACAGCGTATGCAAAGAGAACTGCTATCCAGCCCTGAAATGATGAGACAGGTTCTCGACAATCCTTTGGTTCAAAGCCTGATGAATGATCCTGAAAATTTGCGAAATCTTGTTACGTCAAATCCCCAGATGCAGGAATTGATGCAACGTAATCCAGAAATTAGCCACATGTTGAACAATCCTGAACTTCTTAGGTAATCCAGATCATTGAAAGTATTATTATTATGCACAATTATCGTCGTTTGTTATAACAAGGATATTTGTGCTCGTAGACAAACCATGGAACTTGCAAGAAATCCGTCTATGCTTCAAGAACTGATGCGCTCTCACGATCGGGCGCTTTCAAATCTTGAAAGTATCCCTGGCGGTTACAGCGCTCTGAGAAGAATGTACAGAGATATTCAAGAGCCGATGTTAGCAGCTGCGGCAAACGAGCGCAACCCATTTGCCGCATTAGTTGAATCAAGTCAGACAATAGATGCAGCAAATCCTCAGCAGGGGCAGGAGAATCGTGATCCTCTCCCAAATCCCTGGAATCAGGGTCAATCGCCACCGGCAACAGGACAAGCGCAGGCACAAGGTCAGGGACAGGGACCGAGGGAGGGACAAAGTCCAGCGAGAGGAGGAGGAGGAGGGCTTTTGGATTCTCCTGCGATGCAGAGTCTCACTGCACAGATGATGGAGAATCCCCAATTGATACAGAACATGTTGAATGCGCCGTACACTCGATCTATGCTCGAAGCTATGGCCGCAGACCCAGCTATGGCGTCGAGAGTCATTTCTGCTAATCCTCTTGTCAGAGATAATCCACAAATGCAGGAACAGATGAGGGCGATGATGCCTGCTTTCATGCAACAGATGCAAAATCCACACATCCAGAGCGTTGTTGGTAATCCAGACGCCCTCGCTGCTATCAGACAAATACAACAAGGAATGGAACAATTGCGGACTATAGCACCCGAACTCGTTGACAAGTAAGTTTAAGTTTCAGTCGAACTAATTGTTATCAGGATTTCGAGGTGTAGTAGGAAATTACAAATTTTTTCATCGCAATTCAGCATGGGTCTCAGCGTCCCCCCGGTTCCTGCTGTCCCCACTTCAGGTGGGACGGAACAATCTTCTACCACAGCTCCCCAGACTGATGCCAACCAACAGGACGTGTTTTCACAATTTATGGCTCGAATGGTAATTTGAAGTGAATTTAACTAAAGAAATGATAACTTGGATTTACGAGTTCAAAAGAAGCTGTATTCAATTGTAGATCATGCTCATTGAAAATTAAGTTTTAAATCTAATAAATGAACAACGTTAACAGGTGTCGTCAATGGCGCTGAACCAAGGTGCAGACGGAGTTGGAGGTAGACAACAGCTGGCTCCACCAGAAGAAAGATATAGAGCACAGCTGGAACAGCTCACAGCCATGGGATTTGTGAACAGAGACGCGAACCTTCAAGGTATGTGATGGATTTTGGGATTGGCTGTGTTCGTGAATATAGCGCTACTAGATTCTTAAATGGAATTGTTTTATTGCATTGCAGCGCTAATCGCAACATTCGGAGACATAAATGCAGCCGTTGAGAGACTACTGGCCAATGGACAACTCTCTATGAGCTAACCACCAATCCGTAATCTAAACATTTCCATTATGATACCTAATTTACCCTCGTTAAATCTGTTAGATCAGAATGCACCGAGGCAGCATAATAATATATTGGGCTACAATTTTGGCAGAGAAAATTATAATAATGAACCTGATGGACCCGAAACGCTATTGGCAAGAGACTGCAAAAATACAATCTCTAACGACTCTTTCAATGTGCATTTTTAATATCATTATTTTCAATTGGATTTCTCCTTGTCTGGTGTCGCGGCGCGGCGCTACAAGAAAGGCGCTTTAAGGGGAATTTGGACTCGCTTTCTTGAATGTACAGAAACCGTTTCGAAAATGAGAATCGTAGATTTACGCAAACGACTCGATCGATTGTGATGAAACTTCGAGAATTTGTTGAGCATAATGGCAGAAAATGGCTAATTATTTCACTTTTTAAGAACATTGATCGAAATCGAAGGAAAATGAATATTCCCTATGTTAGGTAGGTTAGATTGCCAGCCGCGACTCCAAACTCCCCTTTGAATCTGACGGCGATATTAGGTTGTTGCGGTAAATTTTTGCTGTCTCGTTTTCTCTTCGTCTGTGTATTATTATTATTTGATGTGCTATATATAAAAAGCTATATAATTGTAACAATATATTTTTTCAGTGCAAAAATTATTTACAATTATTTAGAATATATTATTATTATTATTATTATATTAATATTACCTATTATTATTATTATTATTATTATAATATGAGCTGTTCGATTTGTCTAATTCAATTTATTGTAGCGTTACAAGATTGAAGCAATTTAGGCATCATTGTGTTTCATCGGCTACAAATAAAATAGATTTGTAGAAATTGAAATAAAAGAACAAGAAAAACAACAACCCCCCCCCCCCCCCCCCCCTCCTCCGCCCCGCCCCCCACAAAAGAAGGATAATTGTTGAATAAAATGCCTATCAAATTAGCTATTATAATTCCACAGTCATCGTACACACGCATACACAGAGCACAGCGCAGATGGATGTTTGTGAAAGAAAAGTCATTTGATTTGAAATTAATAATACCGCATTATTTGGGAAGACAAAAGAAGATGATGAAAATGGAACCTAATTATCAGCTAGTATTAAGTTGAAAAGGTGAAAGTTGTAAATTATCATTATCAAAGACAAAAAAGAAAGGAAAAAAATATACTATATACATAGAACTATGCTCAATTTACCTTCCACAATAATTGATATAGTATACTACCTAAATATTGGCCATGTGTGGCTTGGCGGCCATGGATGCAGGAGAGCAAGTATTGTCGGAGTGTAACGCGAGTCTGAAAATACGAGATTTTACAGGGTAGCAGAGGGCAAAGGCCGAAAATAAACAGTACTGGATAGGAGGAGAAGAAATAGAAGCCAAGAATGCCGAGGGGATCGCGGAAAGACAAACGAAGTAATGAAAACGAGAGAAACAAAGATTAAAGCAGAAAGGGGTTAGGATTGTAGGGGGAAAAAGTACTACAAAGGACCGACAGATGGCGGATGCGGAAGCGGCGATGCAGACACCCTTCTACACTCAACGTGCAGACTAGAGACGAGAGCGAGGATAGATATTTTGACGACAGTGCCGTGAAGGGGTGGATATAACCATCAAAGGAAGAAGAAGAAGAAGAATAAAAAGACGAGAAGAGGTATGAGCGTACCCTTAGGAGAAAGATAAAAGTAAGGATAGTAAGAACGACAAACGGTGAAACACTGAGAAAAGAAAATTCAATAAGGAGAGTACAAACTACACTATGGTACTGGCGGAAAACTGGATACGCGACCCGGTTTAGCATTGTTTGGAAAGATTCAAGAGAGAGAGATTGATTGATTGATTGATTGATGAATTCTCGAAGTTTCATCAAAATCGGTCGTGTCGTTTGTGAAAGTTCCCCAAGGGGAACCATTTCGAAAATGAGAATCGTAGACTTACGCAAACGACTCGATGAATTTTGGTGAAACTTGGAGAATTCATGGATCATGATGGCAGAAAGTGGCTAAGTATTTCACTTTAACAAAACATTGATTGGATTCGATGGAAAGTGAATATTTCCTATGTTAGCTAGGTTAGAATATACATAGTCGAGAAGGATTTAGAGAGACGAGTTGAACAAGAGGTCATAGTATATTTGCATTGAACGCACTAATGAACTACATACTGAAGAAAAAAGAGGCAAACTCATTGTAGCTTTTGTTGAATTGAAAGAAGCGTTTAACAAAGTAATTAGGAAAAAATTGATGAAGAAGATGTGCAATATAGGGATGGAAGGAAGAATGTGTCGAATGACAAAGAAAATCTATGAAAAAATGACCAATGAAATAATAACAGAGAAAGAAAGCACAGAGCGATTTGAAACGGAGTAAGGAGTTAGGCAAGGATGTCCACTGACAAGGGAAGTCTTCGGGTGACCCAACCCGAATTGGGCTGCAATCATTTTTTTCATATTCTTTCAAATCCCTAGTACAAAACCCTAGAGCCGTTTACCTGCAAATTAATGTTTTCAAAAGTTATGAATTTTTGAAATTGGTGGTTTCAGAATTTCGATCGGCTATATCTTTCGACCGGTTTCATGGATCGAAGTGATTCAAACGGGGAAATCTGTTACACTTGCAACATTACATCGGATATTAACTGCACTTGCATTTCTCGAATTATGGATATAATCACACAATCAGAGATTGTGGTAGTTTCGTATGTTTCTGCAGTTCTATTTTATTAAATCGATTCATTGCTTTGCAAGCTACCAAGTGATCATCAAGCTCGAAATAGTTGTCGAACAACGATGCGTGCGTGTATTTCAACGTTATGATCACGGTATACATATGTTGATCTGCTTTCCGAATCGAACCTGTTTCAGGATTAAAACAAAACTTGTAATGAATGAATTTATACACAATTTTCCGAAATTTGAGAAAAAAGATGAAAAATCGTGCATTTTTTTACACTGTATAAAATCAAAGGACTTCGAGTGTAACAGATTTCCCCTTTTGAATCATTCCGATCCATGACACTGTTCGAAAGATATAGCCGATTGAAATTCTGAGATTACCAAGTTCAAAAATTCATTGCTTTCCAAAATCTTAATTTGCAAACGGCAAACGGCTTTAGGGTCTTGTATTTGAGGCTTGAAAGAATATGAAAAAAATTATTTCAACCCAATCCGGGTTGGGTCACCCAAAGACTTTCCTTGTGAGCCCAACACTCTCTAATATATTCCGGAGGAGGACTGGGTAAGGGAAAACGAAGGGGGCACGGTCAAAGGCAGGGAGACAATCTTCGCATTGAATTTTGGAGACATCGTGGCAGCGATGGCGGACGAAGAGACAAGCTTAAAAGTAAAGCCACTGGAAAAATACGCCCGAAGAAACAAACTAGACGTGAGCATTGAGAAAACGAAGATCACGATATTCGGAAGAGGAGGACGACGAAATGCAGGTGTGAGTTGGAAATTGAACGGAAGAGCGGTAGAAATAGCGAACAAATATAGATAATACCCGCGGTTTTGGTTAACCGGAAAGAACACGCACGGAGAACAAGTTAGCTTAAATCCGGGGGTGGAGGGAATGGAACGAAATAAGAAGACACTGAGCAGATACATGAAGATGACAATGTGGCAGGACAGAAACACACCGAACTATATGTGGTGGATGGAAGCGGGGCGGCAAATGATATAAATCGCGGCCAGAATTAGAGCGCGCAAATGTCTAATAGCAGTAATGGACATAGAGAAACACAGATGGCCAAAAATATGTCCGAAACATATGAAATGGAAAGTGATCAGTTTGGGGGAGAAAGCTAAAGAGGCAATAGTGGGTGATGGGGA
Source organism: Phymatocera aterrima (assembly GCA_963170745.1). Classification (NCBI taxonomy): domain Eukaryota; kingdom Metazoa; phylum Arthropoda; class Insecta; order Hymenoptera; family Tenthredinidae; genus Phymatocera; species Phymatocera aterrima. The sequence continues at coordinate 11,176,426 of OY720664.1, forward strand.
ATCCCCAGAGATATTAGGAAGTGGCGAAAAGGGTCACAAGTGGACTGGGGTAGAATCGATGAGTCGAGCTATTGCAGAAGGTATGAAGAATTGAAAAAGTACGTGAAACAATAGTCATATTGGAACAGGCGGCGGTCGAGAGAGAGCGAGGATGAGCGAGACTACGGTGCGGAAATGTGGGTGGAGCGGGGGACAAGGGATATGAAGACACAAGATGTAGACTATGCAGGAAAGATGAAGAAAGGTTAGAGGACATATGGAGGTGCGAAGGAATGGAGGGAAAGACAGACGATCTAATCTAGAAGAATGGCTTGGAATAAGGAAGGGAGAAGTGAACAGGGAGAAACAGATTGTGGAGATGCTACAAGGCGAGAGTACTGCAAGGGAAGCGTGCGAATACAGCAGACGATTGGAGAGGGAAGCAAGAAAAGAAGAAGATAAATTAACATAAATGCTTACTCTCAGACGTTACTGTGAATTGCATTGTATATTTTAAAGCCCATACGGGCAAGAATGGACGAAATAAATGGTAATAATACCCGAATATTGAATGAATATAATATGCGTACACACATCATCGTTTAGCTCTTTATTAGAGTGTTTCACACCCCTGGGTGGAAACATTCTGCAGAAGCTATTGTATTATACATATATATATAGGTATTATATACCACATATGTATTATATATAATGAAATAAAATAAAATGAAAATATGTGGTTGATTAATAATGATAAACAGAAATCAATGAACCAATCGAATGAGAAATTATTTATACGGCAATAATATATTATGTATATTGTTTATTTTTGCATTCTTCAATCTTTCCATATCCTACAAATATACTACAAGGAGGTATAGGTGGATACTATATAGACAGTTTGATTTACATAGATGTGTGAGAAAAGATGTAGAACAACCGTAGGAGAACAAATATAGCGTTTCGAGTAATGAATACGGTAAATCACTCGTGAAATGATTCAATTCATAATCATTATTATTGTTCACGTGTAGTGAAAAAATGTCCATATTATACTACTTCGGGTGTCTACAAGCTGCATTTTACGTACACGTTAATTTGTTTCTTTCCTTAGGAAAAGACAATAATGAAACCAGAGAACGGTGCTAGTCGCTACGCTGCAATCAGTTTGTACGCTGTTCTCGGTCCTCGATAGGTCAGCGGACAGCGAAACAGGAGAATTATCTGCATAGCGAACCGTGATAAAAAAATCTAGCCGAGGCAACTTAAAGCTAACACAATGGGTTTTTGGTGTCCAGGCTAAAAGCTTCGTTATTTTCGTGGCCCAGGCTAGCCGCCTCGTGGTTTTCGGTATGCAGATCGATGGCTTCATGGATTTCTGCATTGTCTAGGAGGATCGCTTCCTAGTTTTTGGCGTCCAGATCCACCGCTCGATCGTGTTTTGTTTTCAACGCTTTGCTGCCGAGGGAAAAGGATGCTAGGAAGCGGCGGACTTGGACACCAAAAACTATGAAGTGATCGACCTGGACGACGGAAACTATGGAAAACTATAATAAAACAGGGCCACACGGTTCGCGTTGGACTCGAGCAATTACGTGACAGTATTTACTGAAACACACTGCCCAAAATACAGTACAAGCTGCATAAGAAACAGGGCGACCTATTTAATTTCACAGTGCACTGTGAAAATGTTTCTTCTTTTTCCGTGTGGGCCCCACAAACTTATTCAATCAGCTCCGTGTTGTGTCGAGCAGATTCCTCGATCACGATTCGACTGTACAAACAATTCCCCTTGTTTCGCCGTCCCTCGACCGACTGGGGACCAGGAGCAGCGTACGAACTGATTGCAGGCAACCGAACTTACTGAAGAGCAAGCAAGAAGACACCCGGTATATGCGACTGGCACAGGCCACAGGCGAGTGAAGCAAGCAGGCAAGGCAAACGGGATCGCATCATCGTGAGTTGCGACCGTTGGAGAACCGTGAGACGACGGCCAATGGGAGGGCGCGGCGCAAGCGCCTCTAGTCTGCTCCTCGCCGCCGTTGCTCAGTTGCCGCCAGTAGTTGGTCCTCGCTGCGTCTGCGTGCCTGCCGCGTATCTGTGTCTTGAAAAAGAAAAATCGGTTGGGACCTGGGCGATACCTCTACGGTTTGAAAAAGGGAACAGAACCAAAAAGAGAGCACACAGAAATCGGTCGGTGTGATATAAAGTTACATCCGTTCGAATATACACGGTTCGATGAACTGGTTTTGTTTCGTGATAATTCGTGCCGTTTGATGGATTGACGCCGTATGTATGCGACGAGTTTAGGGGGTTTGTGTCCGATATCGTGTCGCGCGACAATACTATGCACATTATAGTTCATTCATTACGCAATTTGAATAAAGAATAAGAGGGGCACATGCATACACGCCAGTTGACAAGGCAGAGGGAGACGACGACGACGACGACGACGACGACGCTCGCGAGCGTCGCTGTTACTTGCTTGTAGTGGCAGTGGTAGTAATAGATCTCTGGCTGTGTTTAATGATCTCTTCTTCTTCTTCTCCTTATTTTTCTCCGTATTATTATTCTCGTCTTATGTTTCTGAAGTTTCTCAATCTCAGTTCATTATTATCGTTATTCAAATGTGCTACGATGTGGGCGGGTGACGCTGTGCCAACGGAATATACCGATGCCACAAGTGTTGAACCGAGAATTAGTGCGAGGATCGTTTTGTAACATCGTTTACTGGCTGCAGGCAAACCTCCGACGAAATCAAAATCTCTGGAACCAACAGAATGTAGCACGAGGTGAGTTTGTTTGCCTTAGGTTTCGAACCCGGTTGCGTCGCGTTCTGTTCTATTCTATTCCGTTCCGTTCATTCTATCATATGTATTTAGTTTGTCTATCCATTTATATTTATCGTACACTCCGACCGCCGTCGGAATATTTCCCCTCGTATATACAGCTACGATTGTGCCTCGAATACTACGTGGGATGGGGGGGATTGTCATACGATCGTCGTGTTATAGATCGAATATTTCCCTCTCGATTGTCATTTTTGTAGATATACATATGTATATATATAATATGAGATTAGGTTATGAACATAAACCTATATTCATCATTTCGTCATAACCTAGCCGCTCGATGGAAGATACATACAACATGAATACAGAGAATAAATTTGCATCTCCGTCGCAAAATGTCCTTGACCCGCTCTCAGCGCAGCGCTTCTGTGTCAACGGAGCTATAAAAACCCTTTTCAACTTCGAGCGGGCCCTCCTTAGCGGTTCGTTTAAATAAATAAAAGCCTGTATGCTGTACCGGGATGGTGATCCTCCATTCTCCACCGTCTGCGAGCAGCATGGATCGAGAATATAGAAAAGATCGAGGGCGAGAGGGAGAGGGAGGCCGTACAGTTTTCGATTTTTGTTTCCCGCCAAAAATACAAATATCGTTATTTCGAAGGACAAACCGTTTGCCGAAGAACGGGACTAAGCGGGAACGGAATAATACGAGAGAAAGAATATATGTGTCCGGACGTAAGTGCAGGAAGTAGTTGAAAAACAGCGGTTCAGAAAAAAAGAAAGGACAAAAAACCAAGAAGATAAAAACGCAAAAACGCCGCCGCTTCGATTGGGAAGCACCGAATCATCCGAGCGGCCGTTCTTCAGCTAGACTACTGCTATAGTTTCATTCTGTTTAAAATACGTGTGTATTATTCATAATACGTGATGCGGCGACGGTGTTAACATGATCATCCCACGTATAGAAACTGCCGTGCGTGCAGGTAGAATTGTATTTACGAAAGCTCTCAACACTCTCCTATGTCATGGTTCACACAACAAATTGCTACACAGGTAGTTATAATGTCTTTGCATATATCAGATCTGCGAGTACAGAAATTCAGGAAGGGCGTGGTTCCGTATATCCGTATTTATGGGTCTAGTTTTGGCGACAGAGAAGAAACCCCGTGATAGGCTCGCGCATTTATTCATTCATTTAGACTTTTTTTCTGTTTCCCTCTTTGAATAATATATATCCTTCTTAATCATATACATGCGGACGGCTCTGCGGTATATATCTACCATAGCTGTACGTAGTACATACATGTCATACATACATACACACAATATGAGGCAGATGTCTGAAAATAGCGCACAAAGAGGTATGTAAATTTGCGCGAGTTGAGTTTTCGTCGTCTTATAACGCGCGCGGCGCGCGCGCGCTCGCTCCATGCATCGTCGCCCCCTTCGTACGATACCGCGTCGAGAATACATACAACGTTTGTTTAAATGACATGCCTGGTGAGCCACGTGCTCATCATGGGCGCGTTCGTTCGTTCTTTCCTTCCTTCCTTCCTCTCTTTCGTTGTTCAGTTTCATGATTCGCAATTTAAACAAAAGTCATAAGGGATCGTGAATTTCTGAGAGATGACGTGTGCGTTCCGTAAACACACACTGGTTGGAGATCGCGTACGAATACATCATATGATGGATTAACATACTTAAGGTACTAGTTAAGTCACATACACGTATATACCTTTCATATGCCTAAATCTGAATACTAACGCAAAACATTATGTATCTCCACGCGGTTTCCTGTACCTAAAACTTGTCCCAACAGATCAGATCTCTGTTCTCTGTTCCCCTCGTATACATATAGTATGTAACCCATACATCATAGTATACTATTAGGCCAGCTACTATAACCGCGAGTCTGAATCACTGATCATTATCATAATCGCGCGTTCTTCGAGAAATGTCTATAATGTTTTATACCGCCTAAATATTTGGCGCGGAGTCAGGCAACGAGGCAACGCCAGTGACCGTGCGAACGTCGATAGATCATCCACGACCTCCGCGTCATCCGAGCCGCAGGAATGCGTGTAGCTGGTGTAGCCTTGCCCTTGTATTATTTGCCAGCCAACTCTCCTTCTTCTTCTCCTTCTTCTTTTTCTTTTTCTTCTCCTTCTATCCTCCGATTATTGGCATACAATCCTGGCTCTACCTCAGCTCGCAGCTTGCCGCGTCAGCTACGCCACGGATATTTCACATTTCTCATTTTTTCTTTCAGCATTCATTTTTTTCTCATTCTCTCCACATACGAGTGAGTTTCATTGGAAATACGAGACGGCCACAGGTTCCTACGGTTACAAGTCGAGGCGATGTTCCAGTCGCGGTTTACTTATATACTTGTACAGAAGCAGGTAGCATATATGCCATAGTATAGCTTTAGTCGCGGTAATTAATATTAGAATTTCTATTACATTGTCATTATATTATCGCAGCAGTGCAGGTAGTGTGGTCGCGATAGCCTCGATGTGTATAAGAGTGCGATTATTATATTGCCTGCACAATAATTGTCGCTTTAGTCGCAATCCATACGGTTAACAGAAACGAAATTTCGGTCACGTAGCCTGCCATGCTATACGTATATATATACCTAAGCTATGTATAAATGCAAAGATATCATTGGACGCGGGAATAAAACGACAAAAAATATCCGATTCACATTCACGTGATACAGCTATTTGTATATATTACTATAGGTATATGTGTATATACCTATGTAACACGCGTGGCGTAACGAATGAAGGCGCCGTATACGGTATGTAGGTATAGCAGGTATAGTTTAGTATAGCGATATACCGGATCAAAGCGACAACGAGGAAGTGCAGCAGCAGCAGTAGCTGGTAGTAGCGAGCGAGCTAGCGTGTGTAAAAGTAGTCGCAGATGGAACGGGGGAGGGGGGGGATATGTTTTGACGCGATGTGAAAACCAGTTTTGAAAAAAAGATTTTTATCGCCGAATAATAGGTATGGCAAGGTGAGGTAAGGTATGTATGCGGTAATTCCTTCCTAGCGGCAACCTTTCTTTCTTAATTCTTACGCGAATTCAGGGCTAACGCCTAATCTGTTTGGGATGAATAAATGAGCGAAGAATTGATACCTCATTTTTCCTTGACCGCACACAATCGTGTGGGCCTTCCCTCGTATCGACACTTTATTCGAATTACTCGAAGAAGTTTCTGGCGCGGAAACGAGTGAGAAAAATGTACCTATATATGTCATTGATTATGCTTTCCATTTTTTTTTTCTTCCTTCTTTCTTCGCTCTTGTTTCCACACGCACATTAGCCCGCTGTCATATACCTTTTCAATGAAATCTCTCGCGAAACAATGCGCAAAATTCCCGGGTTCTAGGATAGCTGTATGTGGTAGATATTGAATTCAATATGCGATGGGAACAAGACAATTTATGGGGGGGCGTAAGTTGCAGGGAATCCCCGTGAAAGAGCGACAGAAGAAAAAAAATGGAAGATTCATCGACAAATTTCAGCCGATGTTATTAATCGTGATTCTGGTTGCGTCAACGTTGTAAACTCCATTCAACTCGCTCGATGAACATTTTTACTGTACCAACGATTAGTGTTTAATCCGTGGCACGGCTTACGGTGGAGCGAGTGGCGGCGCTCGAACTCTCGTCGGGCGTCCGTTCGTTTCTCTTTGCTGCCATAAAGCAAGGAGTCGGCAGCATGAGGGCAGGCAGGTAGACCCGGCAAGGAAACCACCTGCTGTAGCCGACCGGGATGAATTCAGACGAGCGAACCGACGAACCAACGAAAGAACGGACGTGGCCGCGCACCTTGCCCCGGGGCCCGGCCGGGCCCGGGCGGCGACTCACTGCTCTCTGCTCACTGCTCACTGCTCACTACCTTCTTCTTCTTCTTCTTCTTCTTCTTCTTCTTCTTCTTCTTCTTCTTCTTCTTCTTCTTCTTCTTCTTCTTCTTCGAGACCTGACGGGCACCTGTATACGTATACTTGCATATTTTACATACCAATATAGTATTCGTATATTAGGAGAACGTCAGTTTCCTGCATGCGGCAGCGGCAGCAGCGCGGCAGCGGGAGCGGGAGCGGCACCGCCACCATCGAGCAGATTTCCATGCTTCGAGGTGCGCGGCCGTGCTGTTGAGCTAAGAGAATAAGAGGAGGATAAAAAAGGGAAAGGAGGAAGAGCGGAGGGGTGGAGGGCTCTGCGACGAGAGCGGCATGCGAGGCAACTGTACCTTGCAACTGTTATCTAACGACCTTGCGTTCCTCGAGTTCTTGAGCGCGATGCGTTACTCGCGGTTGGACCCCGTCGAGCATGAGAAGAAATTCGATATCCTTTTCTCTTGAATTCTTTATCCCGCAGCGGTGCGGCGGCGGCGTTCGTTGCGCGAATCATTTATTTCTTACCTTTTTCAATGTCGTCGACTTTTCATATATACGTACCTACCTACTATACTTAAGCGAGTTTTTAACCGCGCTTACATCTCTTGCCCTTCTTCGCCTCCTCCTCTCCTCTTCTCTCCTCTTTCTTTCTCGCTCCGTTCGATGACAGGTTTTATAATATCGCGAGTCAATTATACCTACCTACCAGTTGGCTAGAGTGTATGAACAATCTCATCGATTCATGGGATTCGTTCCGTTCCGTTCCGTTTCGTTTCGCTTCGTTTAGTTAGATAGCATCTATAGACACCATCCGCCATTTTTCCTTACTCCGACTAAAGTATCCTAGCGAACTTGTCAGCGGCTTCGCGTCCGCCCGCCTGCAGACTGCAGGTGTACGCGACAGGTATTTGAATACGCGCGGATACCTGTACAGGGTGCTACCGAAATCTGCACCCACGCCGCAGTCTGTGACAATTATAGGTTTGTATTCACGAGCGCTGCAGTGTCAACAAGGTCACGTGCAGCTCCGAGGAAATAAGGCGAACCGCTGCATGCATGGATCCTGAAACAACTCGATGAAAATCCATCCCGAGTTCCGCTATATATACCTGCATTAGTTTTTATCATGGCAATTCGCACGTGCATATAGTGGAAACGTGTGTATGCGTATGTATGTACCTATATACGTGGGAGTAATTGATGCCCTGAAACAATAGCGAACATACAGTACATAGGCTCGAAGGGTTAGTCGTCTGACTAGCTTATATCCGGGTATATATATATAATATATCGCATAATATAATAAGACTTCTTTGCAGTTGCGGGTGAAGAAGCCATCTCGCGGAACGAGTCGCGTACGCATGCAGCTTGTAAGCTTATTAAATAATTCCTTCACCCTAGCTTTTTGCGTACCTACCTACCCACCTACCTACCTCCCTGCTCCCGCGTTCCCTTCGGAGAAAGAGAAATACACTTTATGTCGTTGGTACCCACAGTTATAGGTATAGATATACGGGAAACAACTCGGTTGGCACTCGGCTAGATCCAATTAAGCTTGAGCTTGAGCTTGAGCTTGAGCTTGAGCGCTGCGATGGTCGTTCGTTCTGCGCGAACTTCTTCTTATTCTTTTTCTTCTTGTTTGCGCGATCCTCCGTTTATCGCGGTAGCCAGCAGCAGCAGCAGCAGCGACTCCATGTGCGCTGGAACGCGCGAACGCTCGGTTGCATCACAGGTAGACTCGTGATCCGCAACGTTGTTCATTGGCTGGGTATATACGAGAAACCAGATTATATAATAATGGGAAAGGACTTATATGAAATTCCACGCCGTTGCATTGCAGCAGCGTGCGTATTACCTTCGCTCGCCGGGAGGGACGAAGCTGTAGGTACGGTCTGCATACGTGTTGGTATAGATATATTGTATACACGCGTATACACTGTTCAGTTCCCCACACCTTTTCATTTCCACGTTCTAGCTAGTGTTAGATGATGCAGTGTACGATAGGTATATATAGATATCGTCTATCGCTACTCGCGGATCAAATTCATTTCGGATAGAATACGGGTGAGAAATAATGTTCGCGGTCGGAAACTCCCACGCTCTATTATTCAGGTTCTTCTGTATTCCTAAATTCCTCCATTGTAATTCATGCCACAACTCTTCGCAGCTTTCTCAATGCCGGACCGCAGTATCATAGCCCTTTAAACATTTTTACGCGTGGCTTGCCCCACGTAGTAGAGTCTGGACGTATTATGTGTCTTCGCGGTATGTAGGTATAGGAAGGAATGAGCGGCTACACCATGGCGATACCCGTGATACTGCGACCAGTCGGCTCCGTCGTATCTTCGCGTAGAAGGGGATAAGGACGCGGTCGGTCGGTCTCTACGTAGCTCGGCCTGGTCGGGCTACCTCTGAACGTCCGGAATGCGATCGGAACCAGTTTCTATGAGTCAAGCCTTGCTATTGACAGCATCGTCGCGGTCGTCGTCCACGCGGTCTTCGTCTTCGTCTTCGTCTTCGTCTTCGTCTTCTTATCCCCACCGCGCATAGGTTAACCCATACCAGACCCATTTCGCCCTCGGCGCTGGTCCCCCATCTCGCGTTATAATATATGCCATGCGATTGTGGGCATACAGCGTGCATAAGATATAGGCGCAGGACGAAGAATTTGCAGGGCGATAAACTCACTATTCCATATTACTTGAAATTGAGTTGTCGCAGTGGTCGGTCGTCTACCTAGTCCAATTTTTGTTACTGATTGCGAAATATGAGGATATAACATTTTTTCCCTAACCCGATGCACTCTCGTATGTTTACAGGAGTGAAAAAACGACACGAGCTGGTGCGGTGGAGCTGGTATGCTGGTTATTGAGTGGCCCAGGTCGAGGCTAGACGGGGAAACGTACGCGAGGATCGCGTACCCTGGAGTATCGCAACGGGAGTGGCGAGGAGGTGGCGGTGGAGGCGGAGGAGGAGGAAGAAAAAGGAGAAAAGGAAGAGGAAGAGGTGGAGGTACGAACGACCTTGGGGCAGGGAAGCCGCATCGCGCATTGCGATAATCCGCGCCGTGGTGAAAAGTGACAGTGAATGAATACAGTAACGAGTGTGTACCTAATAACCGGCGGGAAGAGTGCGCAGGTGCCGTGTGTGTTCGATATATACGGTGAATAACGTGAAAATGAATAAACGATGAAAAGCGCGAACGCGGTCCGCTGATATCGTACCGACGCGACGACGTTAACGCTCGCAGGCCGCGTTCAACGAACCACCGCGCTGGTTATGGTTATAATATTTGTGGAATCGCAGCCTTCATGTAGTTCTCCTACTGATTAAAATAATGGAGTTAATCTGCAGCAACTCTCTGAGCCCAGGCACGTAGACGCCTCTCCCTCGTCGTCGTCGTCCTGATCGTTGTTCAAAATCCCTGATCTGGGATTAGGGAAGCTCGCAGCTTCGTGTATGATATTTTAACCAAATGTGTTCAAAGCCTGTGAAACGCGATGTAAAAATAAATTTGAAAAAGAGACGAGCTGCGGCCAATTAGCCAAGGTCAGAGTTGGCCAGTAATGCTGAAACACATCCTGACCGGTCAGCCGGCAACGGCCTCCTCCTCATCAAGGCATCAAAATGCAGAATTTTCGTCTGCGAACGGAACTGCGGCATCGATTCATCAACACCAACACCAACATCAACATATCCACCAAGATCACCAGCTGCACCATCATCATCAGCAGCAGCAGCAGCAGCAGCAGCAGCGTAGTACGGGAGGGCGTGGAGGTAGCGCTGACGTTTACGATTCAATCGGCGTCACGTCATCCTCTTCACATCGGGCTCAGTCCGCGGTACATAATCCAACGGTGACGACGACAACACCCTCGTCTAGTCACCATCCATTGAATCATTCCCAGCTAAGTGTTAACAATCTGTCACAGAGATTGAATCATTCCCACGTGTTAAGCCTCTCCACGCAGCTGTCAACGTCCAAACATTCGGTCGACAGTGCTAGCCCTGTCGTCGGCAATGTTTCCTCCCTCCATATGCATCCGCATATTAATCCGCCGCAGGGATCGGTGGACAGATCGGAAGCGGGTGACCGTCCCAAAGTCAATGGGGGTCTCGAAATCGCCAGGCTTTCGAGATTGCCGAGCCACGCAGCCACCCCGTCGCCAGCGCCTGGACATAGCTTCGCAGCGGCACAGAATACGGGGACTGGCTTGGTCGGACCGAGCATAGTCCCGTTGAATGCTTCGCTTACTTCATCGTTTTCGCAGCACAATAATTGCAGACAGCAGGAGACAGCCGGTGTAAAAGAGATGCTGTCCTCCCTCGGACTACTGTGTCTTGTTTCATTGCTGCTGGCACTCCTGTCGCTGATATTTTTACTCAAGATATCACACCTCAGCGCCGAGGAATACGCCATCGTTTATGAGGTCACCTTAGCACTGTGTGCTCTCGCACTCTCCCTGAATATGTGCTGTCTACTCGTATGTGCGATTCAGTTTTTGTTCGCTGTCAAACTCGTCAAGTCTTCATATCAGGGTAATTGGTGAGTAAAAGATATCCGCAACTGTATCTCCACATTTATACGCTGCGTGTGCGCATATTCATATGCATACACGCGCCTACTTTATTACCATGTTTATTATCGCACGTAAGAAAACTAAGTGATGGAAGTTCATAGATTCGTGTAAATCATACCACGATTTGCGCTGAATCCATGGATAGCATTCCGCCACTGCAGTAAAAGCTACGTCGATCCGTTGTAGTTGTAGTTAACTATATTTTCAACAGTGACGGGAAGATGAATTTCGTGCAATGTCAAATTTACCGCTTACAAGTTCCGTTCGCTGACCAACGTATTATCAGCGTTTACTCTTTCGTTGCACGAGTGTCAAAGTTGCGCGTATACTGCGACACAGCCATTCCCGTCACTACAATTTGTTTGTTCAATTCGCATTTGCAAGTATAATCTTGACAAAGAATTCATGTATTTTCTACTGCATCGCATTCACGCTGCAAATACACCGATCTCTGCAGTACATTCGTTCGCATGTAATTCTAACGATGATATTTTCCTCCGTTGATCCTTATCATTGTTATTTGTAAGGAAACCTTTTATTGCTCTTTATTACTGTTTACTCGTATCTATCTCACCGATCGTGCATACCTATATTAGGTATAGCTTTACGCGCAGAGATTAGAGAGATGTCAGGCGCCGTTTGCGTGTACCTACTCGTTGATACAGGTTCATCGTGCAGGAGGAGCTGTGCGGCTATAAAACCTGAGAGAAAATGTCTCATGTTATTTTATCTTAGTTCATGATGTAATTGTATACATAATAGTCATAAATAACTCCCTTAACTCTGTTTTATATGTAGCATCTTATACGAATTGAAACCGCGAAGGTTGAAACATCGCTACAGTAGTTTTGTTTCCGTCACTATAATTAACTTCCTCGTTTCGAAGAATCAAATTGCGGGTAAATTTTTTGTATGTACAAAAAGAAAAATGGCTCCACTCCATGAAATTTCATTCGTGGAAGTTCAATCTCGTCGTCAGTTTTTGTATCGTCACACGTACGCATCTTTATACGCTCTGATTTCGCCAATACCTATGTTCTCCTTCGATCTCATACCGACGTGAAAGAGTTTGAGGCTGAGAATCATCGATTCCCAGAAGACTTGTACCTGTGGGTACCTGTACCTACACCACGTCACATGCAACTGAAAATAGTCTTTATATTCACGCGTCGATCGTGCAGATGACGGTTTGCAATAATTGTATAAGCCGTATGTATACAGAGTGATTCAGGTTCAGCGGGACGCGTTTTGTGGACGGATTCTTGGGAAAATTCTGAAACGAAAAGTACTTTGGCAAAAAATCGTGCGACCTCTAGTTTGCGAGTTAGAGAACATTCGCGTGAACCAATCGCAACGCCGAACGTCACTGCGCGAAGACTGTATCGACTCGCGCATCCAAGCCTGCCGCGTCTCCCGCTCACGTGCGAGCTCTGTGATAGGTCAAACAGAATCTGACGTAGCTTGAAAACGAGAGGTCACGCGAATTTTTGCCAAAGGACTTTTCGTTTCGGAATTTCTCCAATAATCTTACATCTACATCGACGGTATGCGGCCCGGCCGCTCAATATGAATCACCCTGTACAGTAGATGGACGTACGGGCTAAAGCTACGTGAAGAACGACAATTCTCGTCGCGCGAATCGTCAACAACTCGAGCGAGCGAAACTCTGATCCTGCGCGGACGATGGCAGGCATGGCCAGTTTCATGCCTGTAAGACTCGATAGGCGGGCTGTGACATGCAGGAATCCGGTTCGATTATTTTTAAATTTTAATCGGGTCGTCGTCCGCTGTTGTCATCGGTAATTAATTGAAGCAACAAAAACACCCCTCCTTGTGCGGAATATATCCGACGTCCTCTGCCGTACAGAGTTCAACACATCGTTGGTACATTATTTATTATATACGCGAAGTATTGGTATATTGACGACGACGATCGAGTCCGCGCGCCCGATTTTTCGAAGTATATTTTTGCCGTTTCATACTGCTGTAAGAAAGGAGAACGAAATTGAAAAAAGGGTAAAAATTTGAATAAAAACTTAGTATTCCTCCTCCTTCCTGCAGCGGGTATTGTGTATATATATGCCACATGGTGTGCATCAGATTGCGATACAATTTGTTTTCTTCTTCTTCTTTTTCTTTTTCGTAAAACAGAGACTCTGGTGCTCGTCATTCCGGCGTGGGCTGCGTGGGAACGGGGAAAAAAACTACTAACTAGTGTTAAGAGAAAACGGGCGCCTTTCCAAACTCTATGCTAATTTATGCTCACGATTACATAGTACTATGTAGGTATACATACCTGTATCCAAACCTCATTTTTCCCCGCTGCCCGGGTATGTTCCTCTCTCTCTCTCTCTCTCTCTCTCTGTATCCGTAGCGTTATACAATATATCTACCGTGCGGTATGCTGTTGTTGAGGAGAGGGGGCGCCGAGGCGCGTGTAAGTATTCTATTTGCTTACGTTATAAGTTCTACTGTGCCGGCATATCCCTCGTACCTGTACACAGCTAGTATGCAACGTTGGACAATGTGTGAGCAGAAGTAGGCGGAGCTATTCTACTACGACGTGAGCGACCGCGACGTGGTGAATAATAACCGTAAATCTACTATCGCGCGCACACGATTGTTTCTCACATTTGTATCTATTTATACATCTTCTTATCCATCCATCCGTCTGCGGTCTATGTATGGTACATATGCATGATAAACACCGCGGCATCAGCCGCGTACCTACTCTCGTCTCTCCACGCGACTCCTCCAACTGTTCTACGTGCACGCATAGATATAGGAATACGTGCCACGATGCGCGGCGCGGCGCGGCGCGGCGCGGCGCATTGGTTGATTCAAAATTCTTCCCAGTCACTGGGACCGCGCGTAGCGTATGTACCTACTGCACGATGCTATACAGCTACGTACACACGCGCACAAAAATTGTACACCTCCATCTCTCAGGGAACGACCGAAGTGGGCGAACCCGCGCCACCGTAGGTATACAGGTGTGTACGCATTCACAGGCACATGCTCATCCCGTATAGGTATATACTATATATACCTGCTTATAATTGCTTTATGCTATATTATGCCTGTACGCGCGCGTAGGATGCAGAGAAGAAGAAGAAGAAGACGAAGACGAAGACGAAGACGATAAAGAAAAAGAAGAAAAAGAATGAAAAGAAGGAAATAAAGACAAAGTTTTCCTAGGGAATATTTGGTAGATATACCTAATGCCCGTGACGAGTAGCAGAAATGCGCGAGTCTGCTGTGCTCCTTCTCATAGACAACGGGACCAAATGGGGCACGTAGCTCTGTAGCACGTCCTAAAAACTATACAGGTATGCCCAACTATTACCTACGTTGGTGTGTACCGCATTTGCATACAAGCAGCCTGTGATATACGGCTAAGGTCGTGCATAGGTGTGCATAGGTACAATACATACCCCGTAGATATTATGTACCGACTTGTATATTATATTATACAGTGTTTGCATCGTCACGTATACGCGCGACGCGACATAAGTGCAGTCCGTAAGACTCTCTTGACCAAGCCTTATATATTGGATTTACGGATTTAGGGCTGAATGGATATGATATTTATGCCCCTCTCGTGCATTATCTAATCTAATGCAGAGGTCGGCGGCGGAAGGGGGAGGAGGAGATAAATAGTGATAGGTTCCGTGTACCTTGGCTTCTCCTCTTCCTCGTCCTGTGCTGATTCTCTCGTCATATTCGTCCGCGGTTTTCTTCCACGACCGGATCGTTCGTTTGTTCCTCGACTGTAGGTATGCCATGAGCAACAAAGTATATGACGATCACTGTAGCGACTTGGTCGTTGAGTTTGTTTCTTCCACCACCCCACCCCGTATATCTTGCTCTGACTCCAGCTTTTTTATTTCATCGCTTTTTCTCCTCCTTCTTCGTCGTCGTCTTCTTCTTCTTCTTATTTTCCGTTTGATATTTAATGAATTCCGAAATCGGACGTAACTGTTCTTTAAGGTGACCTATAAATCTCATCCTCGTCCGCACCTCGCTTACGCCATAGATAGGAAGTGTATGTGTATATACGTACGTGTGTGTAGAGTCGGTTTGTATACGCGAGCCTCGTGTAACGCTGCCTAGCCACGTACATACCTTGCGTATAGTTTATCTCTCACTCTCTTCTCATTCTCTTCCTCCCGCGCGGAATTTTATTCAGCACCTCGTCCAAAATCCCACATCCTTTACATTATTAAATATACAACGTACAGAAATTTCCTCCCAGGGTGGCTGATCGTGAGAGTATAAAACAATGCTATGCCCATATACCTATACGAGCGGAAAGAGGATGGAGAAATTTCGATCCTGAAGCGAGCGAGCGTGTGCTGCAGCAGCTAGCCGCGGTTAATGTTTGTTTGTCAGTGAAAGTTGTGTATAGGGATATATTACATACCTACCTATAATATAATAACCGTGGGCGATCGGGTTGCGGCACCGTACGGTCTTTATAGCTATTCACGATTGTATCGAATGAAATATCATGGGTAGGAGGACCTGCAGGCGCGGCGGGGCGCCCTTCGCCGCGGGAAACGGGAAACGGGAAACGGGGAGCGGGAGCACGAGCACGAGCACGGAAATAGCAATTCGATTCGTGGCGAAGAATTCTAGTATTTCTGTCGGGTATATAGGCATCGCTCGCCGCACGCGTCAACGTTTTGAGCTGACAATGAGCTGTAGCAGCTTCCGCGGGTCTCGCTGATCTTGAAATGATTCATTTGACCGGATCAATCGCAACTATAATATCAGCTCCTGCGAGGTCACACCGGATTCGTCCGTTCCTTATTATCTGCATCCTCATCCGCTCTTTCGCTTTCTCGACTGCAGGCTGCACCTGCCGCCGCGGTTGCCATCCGCGGTCCCCTATACATCCGTACGGTATACCTGTACTCGTTTATAAAAATGATCATCACCTGCTGCACCCGATGAATAAACCTGCGGCGCCCTCCTGTCTCTGTCGCCCGTATAGGATATATTATATGGTAGGTAGGTAGGTATATACGTAGGTATAACATATGTATATAATGTCACGTAAGTGAAACACCGACGCGGTCAGTACGTGTTACGAGAAAAATTTCACAGTCCAAGATAGCACGCGCGGTGCTATGTATACGTGGAATACGACGTAGTGCAGCTAGTATACATACCTGATTGGTATATATATATATATTATCGATTCTAACAGGCGAAATGAGTCTCCAGGTACGGTACACACGCTTATCCGTGGACGTTGGACCCCTATAGCTTCGTATACTCTCCTCTCCTGTCCGGAGTAGTTTAGTCCAGCGCGTGAAAGTCTGACTCCATATATACCAATTCTACTGCTCAATATATATGGATATGGATAGATTATACTCATTAGCTACGTATGTACGTACCTATACCGAAGATACGTACGCGTCGGGGTACGACGATGGCACCGTGTCCTTCTTTTTCTTTCTCTCCTTACAACACTTCTCAAAATACGTATAGGTATATAGTATCGGTTCGTAACGCCGCGGACACCGCGAGTTCATGAATGAACGAAAGAACGAGAATGGATACCTATATCAGCGGCTCTATGCCGCCGTTTATACCCGTGTACACAATATTCTACCTATACATACTTACGGACATATATATCTGTATATTATCTTCGACCTATACAGGTATCTTTCTACTTATGTACATGGACGTAGGCATACCTGCCTGCCTGCCTGCCTACCTACCTACCAGGTATGTTTGCACTGTAGGCAAGCGGACGCCGACGACGGGTATTATAACGTTCAAATGTATAGTGAAGAACCAGCCACGGCACTTACACGTTATATTATATTATCGTCGTCCCCGTCCTCGTCCTCATCCTCGTCCGTGCCCCTGCCCCTGCCGCTGCCGCTGCCGCCACCGCCACCGCCGCGCCGTGCGACCAAAGCAGTTGTAAATTTAACCAAGACGTATCTATATATTATATATCTCTGCCAGGCGCGCGGGCGGCGGCAGCAGCGGCAGCAGCGGCGGCGCCCCGTACAGGACGATTCACCTTCGTGATTGAGGAGGGACGTTTTCAGTTTTTTCATTTTTTTCTTCTCCGTTCATTCAAGAAGATCCACTTTTCGTTTTTGATGTTCGCGAATAGAAATTTTCTAATACAAACTTAAACATATTCTATGTTTATCATATATATATACGTATACACGAAGTTCAATACTCCGAGCCTCTAGACTCAGCGACAAATGCGAGCCATTTCTTGAAATCAGAACGATATGAAGAGATTTAAGCTCACAACGTTGACCGAACAAAATTGACGAAAAATAATATCGGATGATATTGTTCCGGTGAGGGAAAATTCGTCAGTTTTGTTTTGCCACGCTTTTCGGTAATTCCCGGTACGATCGCGCTATGTGTACGATCGGCGAGCGCAATCACCGGGAATTTCTGTAATACGATGAAACAAAATACAAATTGAAATATCTCGGGACGATATTATTTTTCCCGGGTGTACAGTGATCATGGAAATTCTGGAATCATGAATACCTCATTGTCAGGTAATTTTGTTCACTGTCCGGAATTTTCCGAAGTTTCAGCCTTCGCGTTCATCAAAAGTCCCACGAAAAATTTACGCGGTAATCATTCGTCGCGAAAAGAATGATTTCTTTTTGTATTTCTTTGTTTTTTTACCCATTTCCGAATCTACGCCCAGTTTTCTTTTAAGTGTTTGATCGCGTACTCGCAAGTCGATCTTGAAGAATGGGAAAGGCTGGTATAGCCGGATGAGCATACTGAAACTGCCCGGCGGGTTTCCGAATGGCATTGGGCCGAAAATTTCCTGATTGAAAATCAACAAGAGCAACACCGACAAACCTTTTTTTTTTTCAATAATTTCAAATCAAAATTCGATTTTTGAAAAAAGATAGACAATTCAAAATGGTCCTTTGGTGTGTTCCTCTCGAGGTAGAATTACTAAACTTCCACAAAATATTCTTCTTTCGTCTCTCACTCGGTACTCGAAAATTTTGTCTGTTCTATAAATTTGGTGCAACATCGTAGAAAAAAAAAAAAAAAAGAAAAATTTAGTTGTTCGTTCTTCGATAACTAACCATTTGGGGACTATGTGCCGATGTAAAATGAAATATGGTAAAACTGATGTTTAATTTACTCAAATGAGAAGATTCTTTTACGGATGACGGAGCACATAAGGAAGCTGCATCTTCGATTGTAACGTACGTAGGTTCTGTTCGTCAAGGCTACTTGTGCCTGCACTTTGAGTATACTGTGTTCGGTTATAACTTCGTTCGGCAGCCCGAACTCGTCCAGTATTTGTCCAGACGAAAGAGCGCATCTTGTGAAATTGTTGTTCGGCGTGATAATTTTTGTTGAGAACAATATTATAGATTTCACAATATATGTAAAACCTAATTTGACTTTGATTATACCGCTGTTGTGTCATTATCATCGAAATTAATTTCCTTTCTTGAAATCATGTTCATGTATCTATGATTTGCATGAATGTACAAACGTTCGTGGCATCATACTGTCTAGGTATATGAAACAAAGGTAAACGCATTCGGATAATGAGCCGTTAAAGATAACGAACGTTTCGGAATTCAGGCGTTGGGTACCCAAGAACGTAACATCAAAATAGGAAACTAACTTCGATAACAATGAAGAAACAGCGTTATGACCAAATCGACGTGTGTTGTATATTGTGAAATCGAACACAGTTGACAAGAAATGTTCACATACCGAATAACAATTCTAGTGCGCTCTTTTGTCTGTAAAATACTGGAGGAGCAATTAGCTGCTGAACAAAATTATAACTTGAAACAGTACGCTCAAAGTGGCAGATAGCGTCGACGAACAGAACCTATATTACAATCGAAGATGCAGCTTCCTTGCGTAATTCATCACTCGTACAAGAAGCGTCTCATCCGAGTAATTCGACCTTATTTCTTTTTATCAGCACTCGAGTCCGAATGGTCGGTTAGTGGAGGAAGCAATTTTTCTTTTTCTCAACGATGTTGCACCGAATCGATGGAACTGCGAAGATTTGAGAGTAATAAGACACGATAGGAGAATATTTTGTAAAAGTTTCGTAGTTGCACCTCGAGGGGAACACATCAAACGGGCCGTTTGAAGTTTTCCTTCATTTTCAAATGATCGAGTTGTGATTTGCAAGTATTGAAAGTTGTCGCGTGTTTGAAGGAAAATCGGTAAGGCTCTATCTAAGATATTCACGGTAGGAGAAAATGAAAACCTGAAAATCACGTTTTTCTCGATAACGCGTGAAATAATGGGGTTCGGGAGCTGAAATTTTGATGAAATTTTTCTCTTGTATTTAGGAAATGTTCGGCCGAATGCAATTTGAAAATTCGCCGGCGGCGTGAGTTCTGGTATGCCTATCCGGCTGTAGCCTCTGTTCGGAAAACCCGGATCTCTCATGGATTTTCCTGTCAATATTAAAAACCGGACACACCGTTTTTCGTGCATTTTGTTCCGTTAACGTTCCGAACTTCAGCCCGCTACAGCGATCTACAAATATAGAGTAAACATATGATCCTACAACGCGATTGGAATCTAGGGCTCGAAAATCGTGACCACTACGAATATGGACCCATGCCTGTATGTACATACATACAGATATATATATATAATTAATCGATTCTGTTTATCTATTCGAAAAAACGATCGGTTAACCGTACATGCGCTGCGTCACAGAGATTACGTGGCCTGCCTGCCTCTGCCCGCAACTCCCTTCGCGGATGGCAGATGATGGGAGCGTCGTGCGAGGTTTCCCGTCTATAATACCGTACCTATACACGCGTACATACATACATACGCTATGCCCTATGGTATACATGCTTTGTAATAAACATAAAGTTTGATATCCCGGTCCTAGTCGGGTCTGCGTTGGGCGGTATTTACGGCTCATATCCTGCACGCATATAGGATTTATCGCCTTTAATCGTTCTTATCGCCTCTGGCTCAAGCTCTGCTCAATAACATCTTGCGCTCGAGTTGCTCGTGTTCAGTATACTGTGTTCTCGAATGCATATTGACAAATCTACGAATAGCACGGGTAGGTATCCGAATTTTTCTCTATTTCACGCACGTATATTATATCGTAATACCGGTTGGTATTCACAGAACAAATCGTGGGTTTTGTGGGAAATTGAGCGAGGATGACAAATTATTGGATAAATTATTTTATAGTATTAATATCCCACTTCTGGCACCAATGTAATGCCGGTTGTCACGGATAAAATAAATCGTGGGTTTTGTGGAAAATTAAGTGAGGATGCAAAGTTATTAGATAAATTATTTTTATGGTTCTATTCGAAAACACGTCTAGTCGCTTTTACATCTGTTATAAGACTGTCCTTTTTTTTTTTCACAATAATATTTGTTCACTTGAAAGCGACACATTCGTTTGTCAATAAATATGTCTTATGTTCTGTGACTACTATAGATCGAGCGTACTAAGTGTACGGGGGTGGTTTTGTACCCCCGTAACACGTCTATGTATGTGTAGTATATAACACGTACATACACGTGAATCGATGGCGTACGTGCCTACGAAGCCCGCACGACTCGTCCTTATCTTACAAAGTTAATTAAAATGCCCATTATGGCCCATTAATAATGGTCAATGGGCGCTTTTAGCGTCTTCACACTCATTTGTATCGTTGGTCTCTCGTGTCCTGCACCGGACGGAAAATATCACTCCTCAACGAGTCTCGTTCCTCGCTCTCGGCGTTGTTAGAAGAAACGTAGGTATACCCCGCCTATCTAATACCCGTGTACACCAGGCACTTCACGCTATTCCTCGACGCGTGCGTATAGTGCACGCACGGGTATGGCATGGCATGGCATGGCATGGCATGCCACGGCACGGTTGGAGAGTGGGCAATTTTCTCTCTACTGATGAAACGACAACAGCTGACAACCAGCGAGGCGTATCCGCGTCATACAACAAACCGCGGTGTAAACAGCTGCGTGCTAGTCGCGTACACACACACACATCCACATGCGTCGCCTACCTATATAATACCTACTGCTACTTCTTCTTCTTCTTCTTCACCTCGTCCTCCTCCTCCTCCTCTTCCTCTGTCTGCCCTTCCTTACGAACGTTCTACCTACTGCTGCAACTTGAGACTACCGTAACTTCCTCGACCGCGATCCTATTATATCCTCTTAATAAGCGAGTTTATTCATTTTTAAACTTTAAAGGAAACGAGGTATAAGTGTATCCTCGGATCATACGCACACGCATACTAATACTCGTATTTCCTACCTATTTGCGTTTTATCAAATGTCTAAATTGTACACGCATTTGGGGGTGGGGGGGACGGGGGGGTACAGATTTCGACCTGCGGCGGGCAAGAAAAGCTACCAAATCTTGCCACTCTGGTTACATATATAACATCCATCTCTTGATCCTGATTATTTCGTGTTTCCAATTCTGTTGGCCGAGGCTTCACCGCGACGGGGAGCCTGCTCCTCGCGCTCGCTCGTTCGTCACGTTAAATCTCTTCTCCAGTTATTTTCGTAAACCTCATACATACTCGTTGGTAGAGATTCATGCAGTACACGAAGAGACTGCCGGCGACAGTCTGTCAGCTCGGCCCGAGTATTTTGTCACGCATTACAGACGTTTCAGCCCAGTCGATCGCTATGCGAAGTAAATATATATAGGCTATATATGGGCGGCGTAATGTTGCAGCGGCTATTTATTTCAGATTTAACTTTCAACTCCACGCTCGTACTATAGATAACACGATTCCGATGCCTGGAATAACAATTAACAACGTGGATACGTGCAGCGTATCCATATATTGGGAGCATATCACTGGTTAGAGGCTCCGAATGACCGCGCGATCTGATTTCATGTCATGCCATGTACATACATACATACATCCGTACGTTTGCCTTCCAAGTATGTACGTACACTACATCCCCCCACTGCAGTCGTCGGGGTTACTGCGTTGGATTTACAACAACAAGCTCCCCGCGTATACACCACACATACATGTTTCTCTCTTCTGCTCGCTGCACACGTGCCTATATTATATCAGTTTGGGACGCACGTGCGCCAACAGAATGTTGTAATAGCTGCGTAGTGATATGTGCTTTTAAAAATGACTTTTGAACTCTGCCCGACGTACGTTTTAGAACGGCAGCAGCTCGCTCGTTCAACGAGGAATCCATAAACGCAACAGTTTTCACAGCTGCTAGTTAGTTACGCCTCTTTGTTCCGTGAATATGGGGTACTGATTATTTGAAAATCTAGCCGGTGCAGGTACAGTAATGTTCATGAATAGGTTCCCTAACGTCTAACTTCTATTTCTCGACTTTTTCCGAAATGAGTTTCCTCTCTAAACGTATTTCATGTTTCTATGGCCGGCGGAGCAGGCGACAGAAGAAGCTAAAGAAACCACGACTACTGCCTCCCACAGCTGTCATCCATTAACATGTAATTTCGCGAGACATGACTCTTCATCAAATTATAATAACCCCAAAATTGACGATCGCGTTATTGACTATTTTATTGGTTAGCTTGGTGGTTTCTCTAGCTTCTTCTGTCGCCTGCTTTGCCGGCCATAGGAACATGAGATACGTGTAGAAAGGAAACTCATTTTGGACAAAGTCGAGAAATAGAAGTTAGACGTTAGGCAGACGCGAACCCATTCATGAACATTACTGTACGTTGGTACATACGTATGTTATTAGTTGACAATCAAATTGTACACGGGAATGAATATTCCCCGGCCAAGTTATTCGGTGCAGATCAGGTATAATGTGGATACGAAATTGACGGTCGATCGTCGAATCATCATTACACTCGATAACCTCCGTGACGCCTATATCGTCGGTTACAGATTGTTTATACTCGCTTTACTAATCACCGCGACGCGTTATATTACCTATATGATCTATGTACTTCTCGAGGTAATTGCTCCAGATTGGTCATCCATGTGCGGATTGGTATACCTATAATCCGCGCGTCTCTCCGTCTATCTTTCGGTTTCGGTTTCCCTTTCTCGCGACACACGAGCTTCAGGGTGATTAAAAGCTTGCGAGGCAGTAATTGAATCTAGCTAGACTCCCGCGAAGCCTTTCGCGTGCAGCTCGCGTGTATTTCCGTTCAACACCGCAAAACCTAGCCACGAAACGTAAATCCTCGCCTCTCCCCAACTATATATATATGTATTACACATAATATAACACGCTACGGTCATCCTTCCTGCTGCTGTTACTGCACCTACTTGTTTTCTCACCCTGACATCCGACGATTCGGGCGCTATGCCTATAGTTGTGCAGATGGATTCAGCGTACCAAGAACGACCGAGTCCGCACCAATTTCCGCTTCCGGGTTCAACCCGGCATAATACTTATATCTGGTGGACAAACGTCGACGCAACTTGAGAAATCAAACGTATAGAATCTCGAGCCTTTATTCTATTTTATACCTAGATGTATCCGCGCTTCGTCATATGCTCATTGTTCGCGCGACTGTTACGGTTGAAAGACTAGAGAATGATTATATGCTTGATAATATCGAAGTCTCACGAGCGTACAGCTTAACGGTTGAAATAATAGTCATCTAATTTTGGATTATAGTCGGAGGTATTCCGAGTCCGAATCCAACGAATGCCTATACTATCGCGATACAGTTATCGTCGAGGAATTGATCACCACTGCAGACTAACGTGAGTAAACTGCTGCAGGGATTCAATGACCAAATATTGCCGTTTCGATGAATTTGTAGATAGTAATCGACCAAATTAATACTCGCAATGTACTGCAGATATACTGTGTACCTACTGCAGTCTGTATAATAAATACATACAATCCTAGGAGCTTGATTGCAGATCGTGATTATTGAACAATTCATTCAATTCATTCCTGCACAATATATGACTATATTTGTGGAAATTAGGCAATTCTGTTGATTTTTTTCTCATGGTGAGTATAGCATAGCAATCGCTCCGATAATCTCGATAAATTTTTGACGACGAAACTCCGCGGCAGCTAGGTTCCATCATCGAAGAAATTATTTATCTTCCGAGCCATTTTTAGCAGCCTGATGCAGGTTCTGGCCCCCATTTTTCCTCTCATGCGCGTGCATACCTACTCGACAGGTCCCGGTAGACGCCTGTCAATCAAACGCCTCCCATATACCAAACACCTATCTATAACTATAAGCGTAACACGGTCCGGTTACGCGGTCCGTTTACGCATAGATTATCAGGTATGTACCTCTCATCTTTATTTCAATTATTCGAAAGTCGGGCGGCAGCTGATGCGCACGATTCACGATGCGGCGTTAGCCCCGAATTCCCTTGTCTACTTAGTTCGATATTGTGGATATCGAGGTTACGGTGCAGGTGATATGCCTAGATCCTGAAACTGCGTGGGCGGCATAGAGTATCTTCGGCGGCAAAAAAGCAAGCCTAGAACTTTGGCGGTACGCGCGTGGTGGTTTAATGAGCTTCATTTATAACACTGCTATTAAATATTCCCACGATGCTACTGCTGCCGGCTGCTACCGTAGGTACGTACCTGCGGAGGTCACCGACCCTTCATTTTCCCTCCTCCGTATATGTACTTTCTGACTTCTTCTCCTTTTGCTTCCTCTTCTTCTTCTTCGTATTCTTCTTCTTCGTCTCCTTCTTCTTTTCCTTCGTCTTCTTCTTCTGCTTCCGCTTCTTCTCTACTCTCTTGATCCTTACTCACCCTTACTTCTTCCTTCTTCGCCGCCTCGTGCCAGCTCTGTACTTCACCTTACTTCTTCTACTAGACCTAACGACGCGACCGCAGCTTCAGATCTTCGCCGATATGTACACCACCTATACCACCCGCTCGATATTCGTTGCTCGTCGTTAATAATCGTACCTATCTATCCACAGGGTTCTGTTGCAGGCGGCATTAGGTATACCCGATTCCGCAACTGAATAGTATAGCTCCTCCTTCTTCTTCTTCTCCTCCTCCGTCTCTTTCTCCTTGAATTTATGTATCATCGTGGCGATAGAAACATAGTTGCGAAGGAATTCACTTTTACTTTAGAAAATGCATTCCGATCAACTCCCTACATGGCCATCAGCAGATCCAAATAGCGTCCACCGCAGCTCTCTTTACGGGACCCTCTCATACCTTTACATTGCAATGTATATATACTTCTACTTACGGTCACTGGGAACTTTCGATCCGTACGTGGGACACACGACGCCCATATTCCCCCAACTGCAATCGCAATTTGAACAGTCTCGTAAACGTCAACAATCGCTCGTGGTATAGCTGTAACTCTTGCTTCCCTTCCGGATATAGGTGTAATATCATATATATGTATAGTATCCTTTATACCGTTATAATTGCTATCTAGGCATGCTTCAATAATAACCTCGTGTGTATAATTTCCTTCATAATATACTTCACAGAGGTCAAAGAGATGCAGATTCACATGGTATACCGCTATGATAATTACAAATTGTTCAATTGTTACATTTTCGAACGAGCTTCCGCGGCCGAGAAAACGGCCTCCATGAGTGATGAAAACAGTTAGAGACGGTCTTCGCTCATCTCTACAACTCCTCGTCCGTGGCATCTATGAAAAAACAAAAATTTCCAACTTTTGATAGATGCATATGTATATATATATATATATATATATATATATATATATATATATATATAGGCGTATACTCTAAGCAAAGTTGCGAACTGGGCGACCTCGGCGAAGGGCCCGCTCCGCCCTTCGTTAACCTTTACTGGCCCTGGACGTACGGACGTGAGAGGACCGCCTTATTCTCCAGGGCGGTCTGGAACGCGCCAGTTTCTCGGGGTCAAATTGAAATTGGCCCACGGGGGCGCGCTCTCCACGAGGAACGTGCCCACGGATCGCGCGCCTTTACTTTCAACGTAACCCATACATTTCCTTAGTTTCGCAAAATTAGGCCGGCTTAAACGGCTAATTCGGCTGACCAGCCGAGGCTGAGCCGGCTAACAGCTTTTAGCCGGGCAAAAAATATTTTGCACCGGCTAAACATAGTCGGCTAATTTGATTCAGCTGGTCAGAGTATGTCGGCCGCCGTTTAATTTCTTGGTTAGCCGGGTCGGCTAATTCATGACAGCTGGCTTAGCTTCGGCTAATTAGCCGAATTAGCCATTTTAGCCGTACAGCACTACCACCCACTCTAGTATGAAATGGATGCTATATAAACCTAGTACGGTACTTATATGGACGCGTTACGTTCGGAGCTGCAGCAGGTTGTATTGTATATGTGTATTATATATACCTACAGGCTCAGGCTACATAAGATCTAGCGGAAGGAACAAGGAGCGAGCTACACTTGTCTTAAGTACAGTTACATTCGCGTTACGCAACTACGAGCCTCCTAGTCGAGAAGCGTGGTTCGTTGCACCGCGCAACGCAACGCACCGCGTAAACCTATCTTCTTGTTCGAGCACGTAGAGCTAGTAGTATAATGACCCTGGGGGGTATCTTCTACGTTCGCCGTGCATATGATACGCAAGACGTGCGCGCGCACGCGGCAAGCTTTTAGCCACGGTCTACGGAATGAAAATAGAAATATTCTCTGAAATCTCACTTTCGTATCATTATGGTTTATACTACTTTAGAAAATTAATTTCTCGGATACAAGATATTCTGTAAGGACAATTGTTTCACTGATTCGTACACCTATTGTATGTGTGTGCATACATGGGACGGTCCAGATCGAAATCTGATTGCGTTAGAGTTCACTCGATCTTAATACCGAGCTCATTCCTCAGATGCAAGAGGGGAAATACTTTTTCTAGACTAGTTTCTCGAAGAAGAAGAAAAATGTGAATAAAAATGAATCCGCTTCGATCCGCGACAAGGTGATTCTCAACGTTGAATGCGCGAATCAGAAGAGACGTAATCGTAATAATGAATAATGAAAGAATATTTAGAGGGGGAAAAAAGTCCGTGGAAAATGCTTCCGGAAGCGCTTTCGAAAAACTATATTTGCTGGAGGATGGGAGAAGTGATAGGCAACTACAGGATGAAAGAAATAAGACTCCGTGTAGTTTGGCAACCCTCTAGAGTAGTATAGGGTCAAACCCATCGCCGATACGAATTGGGGTCTAACAGCTGGGCTACAATTTGGCAGTGTATTGGAAATAATAGTTTCTTGTTTTGGGGTGGGAATACTCAACGTGGAAACTTCCACTCTGTCGCCAAAATTGCATGAAATGTTGATATTTTATTTGTATTTTCATCTTGCCTTCTCACAATTCTCATACGATTCTCCATCTGTTTTCAGGACGAACGCGTACCTGCAAAACTCCTCGATCAGCAGAGTATGTGCGGTCGGTGGATTCTTCATAAGTATACCGGTATTTCTCACTGGTAAGTAACCAGTCCGTAATAATCCTACTCCCCTGACACATAGCCCCATAAATACTTCTCATACGTTTTCGTTTAGGAGCACAATTACCCGCGGTTATGTTTATATACCTATACCTGTATACCCGTTTGATACATCTGCTATATATATATTATACTATGCGCTATAGGTACACTCCTGCTCATTAATGGTTTTGCTCCGAAGTTGAATCCGGTTGCGGCAAGTTTTTCCGAGGGTAAGGCAGAGACCAATCAGCGCGACGCGTTTGAACAAGTTCGTAAATGAAACAGGCTGATTGGTCTCTGCCTCACCCTTGGAGCAACTTACTACGAGCGTAGCTAACTTCAGAGCAAAACCATTAATGAACAGGAGTGTACTGTATGCATACTTGTATTGCACACCTATGACTAGGAAGGTGTTATTCGTGACGCGTAACGCGTGGCCGACCGTAAACGTGACGGCAAAGCGAATGAGAAAGAAGTTATAGTATTGCTGTAACCGTTGAGTGTAACGCTTTGTATACACAGATATATACGTATAGGTATAATTTTATTCATGTAGATATGTGCATGCAATATCGGTATACATATCTTTCACGCGCGTTCCTTGTACAATTGTAATTCGACGATGTAGGTACTACTGTATAGTATTTATACGTAGACTAGACTTTTCAGTTTTTCTTTCGTTTTTTCTCTCTTCTTTCTCATTATTAATGTCGATAATTAGCGGTGTGGTAATCGGGATGCGGATAGTTGTAGAAACGTGGAATACTTTATTAGTATGGCCATTTTTTAATGTTACATTACACCTCGGATCCAATAAATAAACGATTGGAAATCATGGCACTAAAAGTAACGACGATTTAACGATCTATAGATGAATAGAAATTCTATAATTCAAATATTTGTACAATTTACTTAGTTAGAAATTTATAACTTAATCAATTATCATCTTCTTACTCACCAGGTATGATACTGTATACATTTATACAGTTTCAATCTACACCAGCGATAGTAATGTCGGTGTTTATTGGCCTCGGGATAATATTCTGCGGCTGTGCAATGGTTCATAACGTCTTCGTGTGGCAGAGGGTGAGCTTTTTTTTTCTATATCAATTGAATCTACAAAACACAAGTGATTTCGGTATTTCCTGAATAAATAAAACAAGGGAACAAAAACATTCTCGGGATCTGAAAAATGAGAAATTTGATAAAACTTGTATTTCTTTCCACAGGAGAAGACGAATGCTGTGAGAGCTTTAGCGAGAGAGCAGTGCGAGGCTGCTGCGCAACTTCAGAGGCAACAGAAGCAGCAACAGCAACAGCAACAACATCATCAACAGAATCAGCATCTGGGAAAGCAACAGCAGCAATATCTTCCCCGGGACCATCAGCATCATCAAAGAGGAGCAATCAATCAGTCGATTCATAACACAGGGAGTCGTGGTCAAAAGATGACCGCTCTTCCTCAAACTCATTCTACCGCAACCTTGCCCTCAATTGGTCGCGGGCAGCCTTATCATCCCCACAATCACCATCATGGATCCGTTCCGGCATCGGTCACCCTCAATCACTTGCATCAATCCATCGGATCGTATAGAAATGTAGCGACGCCACCTACCCCAGGAGATTTTTCGCCGCCGAGCCCTAGCCACAAACATAATAGGTCTCATGTACTTTCTCGAGAAGTTAGCGGTAGCGTTAGCCCCGGTTTACCTCAAGCTACTCTTGACCTTAGCAGCGCAGCAACTACCAATAGTCCCCATGAGTTGTCCACTCTTGTTTGAATCCATGAACTTATAGATCGCAGAGTAATACTCCTCTATTTGAAATGCGTGCATTCGAGCAATTTATACAGTAGAAAAGTTCAATTGGAATGCAAAAAGGTTTCGGTCGAATTCTTGATCAAAGAATTGATAAACGATGAAAAAGAAAATTGATTTGTCTTGATTTGATATTAATTAATTAGTATTGAGTAATCGTACGCATTTTATGAAAGATGAAAGATGGAGATATTGTTATTTGGGGGGAATTCTCTACCGTGCTTATTTCTGGAAGATGAATCTTATATAAATCGTATAAAGTATAGAGTATAATCCTGTATAGTTTTTAGATATAGTGACCTGAGCCGTGTCTTGCGATTAGATAAACCGTGTCTATTATTTTTACCTTACAAAGTTGACTATGTTAAGCTATGTTGTCAATATATTGTATATATATATAAAACAAATATCGCAGTGAATCAAAACGCAATTATTATCTATAATCTCCTATTATGAGGGTGTGCCGTGCATTCCCTGCGGGAGTCACAGCTGTATAATATTGATTTGTGTAGATTTATAAAAAATTATGTGCCTTAATATAAACTACCGTGTTCGAGTATAGAGTATAGTTTCTTTCATATTTTTTTGAATTTCTTTTCTCTACGTTTTTAGATATTCCAGACTGACGTATATAACTTCAATAAAAAAATAAGTAAATGAAAATCAAGAGAAACAGAGAAAATACTACAGAGAAATTATTCAACTAATTCTTCGAATGTCTAAGCGTATTTCATAGACAGTATGAATAAGTGGCCTCCTTTTATCGCATGGATTTGAATAAAAGACAAGTGACTCCGTCCGTTGCTTGCATTGCGGTAAGAAACTAACTTTCTAGCTAATGTCTTTCAGTGGAAATAGTGAAATTCTATCATTTTTATTTCCCTGCTAGCTCAGAGAATGAATTTTGAGCTTGAAATTTCACTACAAAATATTCAATAGAAATAGGTAATAAAGATGGGGAGAAAGAAGGGAATGAGAAAAAGGATGAAGAAACTTGTAAATACCAATTAACAAATGCTTATGCACAATAAGTTCAGACTTTTGATAGATTTTCTTTTCTTTTTTCTTTTTTTTTTTTTTTTATGTTTTTTTTCTTGTTATTTACGAACTGGGCAGGGTAATAAAATGAAAATATGTAAATTACATAATAATAATCATAATAATATCAACAATAATAATTATAATATAAAACATATACACGTTTTGCCATTTTGTAAGTAGTGTAGTTATAATCGATCTACCTATATCTTTATAGGTAGTATGTAGAATTTACATAGTGTATAGTTATAAGAAAAAATAAATTATTGGGTCCACACAGCATATTATATTATTTTATATTATATTATATTATAATTATGTAGTATAACGATTGTAAGGTACAAAAGTGTTTTAGCTTTATGTACCAAGATAGGCATGTAGGTATAGTATATTATAGTATAGTATATTATATTATATTATATTATATTATATTATATTATATTATATTATACATAATAATAGGTAATACATGTTCAAATTGTGTATGTATGTACTCAGCTGTATATGTAGTTGCGAGAAAATAAATTATTCCGACATTTTATTTTATTACACGTTATAAATCATGAATTTTGTCGTGCGGTTCCATAAGGTCTTGTGGCCTGCAGTATTATTCAAAGAGGCTTAACTTTCTCTCTTTCTCTCTATTCAATGGATACATCAAAATATTCTCACTAATCCAAACAGACTTTCCAAAGTCACGTAGAATTACAATTCGTTATTGAGGAAGAAAGAGAAAATAAATATTTATCACTTATTCTATTCAAAATTCTATTCAATTTTTCTATTCTATACTATACTATACTATACTATACTATTCCAATCAATGGAGCTTGTGAGTAATTTCTATTAAAGATTTTCGTGTAGTTTGAAGCTTCAAGTTCCATTGAACCCTATTTGAAACTAAATTCTACTTTCTCCCCGATTTTCGCTATTACTTGAAATTTTTCAAAATTGCTATCTCCCGCCTCCAGTCGAAAGCAGTCCGTCTTGTATGCTGCAAGATGGCGGTACCGTTGCTGTGAGAGGTGGCGCCCTCTCGCAGTAACGGTGATAACTTCATGAACCAATTTTTACGTTCCTAATTTGGCAGGAATCAGCGTCGAACAGACACTCGATCGTGTCTAAATCGTATCGATAATGATATTTCTACACATTTGATCGATCAATATGAATTAATCTCTACCCCCTATGCTTCAGATGCATATTTTCATATCCACTAATTAGATTCTAGCACTATTGATTCATACTAGTGCGTTCTGAAGTGCGCGGCACCGATTATTCGAATTTCTATTTCCTTTGTTTTTTTTCCATAATTTCGCAAGAAACCGTCCAGTGAACGTTCTAGAATATGAAACAAATATGGGATATTATTCTAGCTCAAATTGCCCTAGTCAGGTAAGCAAGTCGAAAATGCCTCTAAAGAAAATTGACCAGGTCCTGTACCCAAGTTTTTGATATGTGAAAAGAAAAATTTTCCTCAAGTTTCGGCTTCGCATCTCTATTATTTTCCTGAATAACTCCAATAGCGTATTATGGGGTTTTTATCCATTTTCTCAAGAATCGTGTGTGAAAAATCGTGAAAAATTATTAAAAAAATACGAAATATAAAGGTGTTCAAAATACATGTAGCATATATTTTTCAAGAATTGTCGTCAGGTACTCCGACCTTTGAATGATCGAACATTGTTTCCATGGGCGATCTAGTTCTGTGAACGCAACGAGATGCGACCTTGAAAATTTTCATGAAGGAGCGTCTTCTGTTGCTTCATTACCTCATGTTTTCTCCGATTTCTCGGAGTGGTGCGCCACAGTGAAAGAAGTTGAATACCGTTTTTTTTTTATTTGATAAGTTCTTCGTCCTTCTCATGTTTGGTACGATATGCAGTCAAAATCACGAATTCAATAGGAAAATATTTAATGCTACTTGAGAAACTTCTAGGTGTCTGTGAAGTTGACGCGTAATTTATGGAAATTCGATTTTTGTCCTAGAGTTCTAAAATCCTATCGAATAGTTCTGAAGTTCCCGATAAGTTCAAAGAATAGTTCCGGTTGTTCATGTTTCAAAAAAATAGCACTCGTTCGTCTGAAAAATGACCATGGGAAAGCATTCTTTGAACCTATGAGGAACTCCAGAACTCTTCGGCAGGATTTCAGAACCCGAAGAAAAAATCGAATTTTCAAGGCATCCAACTTCACAGACACAACTTCTTGCGTCGCACCGTCGTCCGTCTGACCCTTTCTTATCTTCGTCGTCGTCTTGATTCATGGCCGAATTAAATCCTTCTTGGTCGAGAAAGTGCGTCAGAATCGCGGCAGATCTAACAATTCTCGAGAATCGATAATATGGTGATAATAAGATTCACTAAAAATTTGCCAATTGTCGGTACGCCGGGAGCAAAACAATAGGAACAAAATTCCATATAGCCGCGAAACTCTCGGGCGCCGGTATTCCGCGGTAACGAAAGTTTTGTCTTCCAACTGATTTGTTTGTTTCGTTTGTTTCTCGTGTAGGGAAATTTGAAAGACAAATAAACTTATAACGACAGTGAAATAAGTGATAGTGGTGTGATTGTTACTCGCAGCTTTGCGGATAACACGGATCGCAATTATTTTCACGAGGATTACGAATAATCAAACAGATACAACCAGCAACGAGTGAGTATGATATAATTTATAAATACCCAGCGATTTATGAATCGCTGCATTTACGATGATACGGGAAAGAGCTAATAATGCGAATGACAACGAATATCATTATCACAAGCAGTCAAATCGATGAGAATCACAGCGGCGAAGTTCCATAACAATAATTACGAATGTCGAGATATACACTCGAGATAACGATGGAATTTTTCTTTTTCACAGAATATAAGTATATAGATATAAGTGGGTAGGTAGAGGTAGGAAAATTAACAACACGATTGGTTTGATGTCGAAATATATAGTATATAGTATGACAGTATAATATAGCATAGTTTGAAATGAAAGCTCAAATATACAATGTTGATATATACAAACTAAATTTAGAGTAATATATAATTATGTGTATCATAGATATTGAGTTTATAAATTGAAAAAAACATAATAATAATAATAATAATAATAATAATAGTAATGATAATAATAATGATACGTTGATCGAAACGAAGTAGAAAGAAGCAGAGCCTACGTAGGTAAAGTTCGAGAAATGATAAAACTATATGATAAATCCTTATTCTAATGATCGCCCTTGCGCATTATAATATAGTATAAACTCTTTCAACACAAACGACATCCTGCAATAGTTCATTTGTCCAGAATATTATTTGTATATGTAGGTTCAGGGTTACAAATTTCATAAAAAGACCAAATTTTCTCTACCAAAAATTCGTCGGACCAATAGTTTTCGTGATTCAGAAGCTGATTCAAATACACGCGTGCCGAAAACACAGCGGGCGCGGCGCTTGGACTGCACCTATTCACGATGCTCATGAAACGATACGATACGATACGCTATCTCGCGGCGAAAGCTACAACTGTTCAAAATAGTGCTGTTTCAAATTTCGAATTTTACTGCACGGGGAGTGGCATCGAATGAATTGACGATGTCGTGAATAATTGATTACGAATGGTTTGTAAAATATTACAGTCGAGTATGTTACTCATTGGCAGTGCGTTGCCTAGGCAAGCCCAATCCTAAAACTGTATAACTGTTACCGTTCAGAATCATTCGAAATTTATTTTGCGATCGATCCTCAGAACCATATCGGGGCTAATTCACAATTCACAGACCACGCGATATTGCATGAGCGGAATGATTTGCGGCCAATTCGACTTATCTGTGATTCGGAAACAATGAGTTGCCCCGAGTTTCTGGTAATGGAATTTTGGTCGCGAATTTTTGACGAGGAATCTTATCATCCCAATTATCGGGTGGTCGAACCTGTGAACCACCCTGTATATTAATTACATCTAATAGTTTTCGCGTCGGAGTTCGTCGCCTTTGTCCGTCACACTGACTGTCGCGACAGAATTTATACATCTTATAATTTATCGGTGTACAGATACTACGTGGTGGCTAGAGTAGGAGGTACCTATAACTATAAACGTACGTTTATAAACGTACCGAGTATGCGCGCACGCGTGCATACGCGCGTACGTACGTATGCACGTATACCTACATACGCGATGCACAATGAGGAACGAAATTAGAACTCAGTCGTTAGTATGTAATCCGTTAAAGTGTAAAAGTGCA
Source organism: Phymatocera aterrima (assembly GCA_963170745.1). Taxonomy (NCBI): domain Eukaryota; kingdom Metazoa; phylum Arthropoda; class Insecta; order Hymenoptera; family Tenthredinidae; genus Phymatocera; species Phymatocera aterrima. The sequence goes on from OY720664.1 coordinate 11,211,175, forward strand.
TCTTGCAATTTACGTACATTACTATTTCTTACTGCGTACATATGTACGTTGTACATATCCCCCCCCTTTTTTTTAGTAGTTCTCAAAACAGACGAGGTATGACGTATGTGTGTGTAGGTAGGTATATAATAGTATGCACTCGTTATAATCTATCAGTGTCTCAACGACAATAACGTTAAGTAGAATATTAAGCCAACACTGCAGCGGGGTACATATTTGTTTAAACTGCAGTAGGATATATTTTTGTTTTTGTTTTTCTCATTTTATAATTTCTACGGTACCTATATTATACGTATCTTTATCTACAGCACACACGTAATTATTATATTTCAAGAAAGCCCTGTTTGTCCAAGAAATTGTGTATATAGTATTGTCTGCATATCATAGAGAGGTAACGCGGTTGGAAATCGAGCTATATGGGGAACAGCGAGACCACCCGCGTTTGCCAATTCTCAAGTGTCTAAAATACATATTTATTATTGAGATCCCGCTCTCCCTTCGAATCACCCGCCCTCACTTTTCGATTATACTGAATAAATAACACTATATAATAATACGAATTACATAGTTATACACGTGTGGTATGCGGAATTGAACAAGATCGTCCTGCGAATCTTGTGCTTGGGGTTGTCGCCCGCTCGCCCGTTCTTCGATGAGGCTTTTCTCACTTATCTTCATGATATATATACATATATATATAAATATATATATATATATATATATATATATATATATATATATATATATTTTCAGTCTATCACACGGATTTGAGTGTCCGAAAATAACATCTCGATGGGAAAATCGTTGGGGATGCTCGCATTCGACATAATTATATATTTTTAATATACATAGAAGAATGATATATAATTGTTAACTAGAGGGACCAGGCCCTCCGCGATATTAGCTCCTGAAGATTTTCACCAACTTACGTGTGGTGTATTCGAAAATGGTGTCTCTCCTTCACTTTTTATTTTCTTTTATCGGAGGCGCAGTCGAATGACCGACGACTTTGACGAGTCGAACGACCGGCTACGGCGATGGGGCGCTGTCCGATAGAGCTTCGCTCGGCGTTCCATCGCTAGAATTAACTGAAAAGGCTCGCGTAGGTGGCCGTCGCTGCCTCAGTACCGCTGGATCGAAGTTTGGGTGTCTCCTCGCGTGTTTGCTGCAACAATAATAATAACAACGATTAAATTTCTGCTTAATTTGTCTTCTCTTTCACGCGTTTATCAATCAGTCTTGTTAGCTATTGATTGATGTGGCTGATAATTGATTATCACATTACCTTAGGTGATCGCTGCGCATAAATTTCTTGTTGCATACCGGACAGGCGAAGTTCTTTTCCCCCGTATGAGTCCGCGTGTGTCTCGCGAGTTCGTCGCTTCTTGCGAATCTCTTCCCGCATCCTGACCAGCTGCAGGGAAAAGGTCGTTCCCCTGAAACATCGAACGCAGATGGTAGGGATAGAGTACAGATATTATTAGGCGTGAGGAAAATAAGATCACTGCATTCGCGTTTATTATTTACACGCTGCACCGCGCACGGTAGCGTGATTCGCTGTCCATTAGCATCATTGTACTTTTATCGCCAAGCACACGGATATGAATTCGAAATAATTTGCTCGCAAATTAGTCTATGCGTAATCGAATCGAATATATTACAAAATAAATTTGTACGCATTACCATAGTATGCCTGCATATCTATGTGTGAACGTAACAACGTCAAGATTTTCGGCGACAAAAATTCAATGCCGTTGATGAAACATTTGGATCTCGGGCTCAAAAAAAAAAAAAAATAAATAAATAAAAACTTTTAATAAGCGTGATATCGAGTTTCTCATTTATATGTATAATACCAATCGCTCATTTTTCGGTCGATGTTTTTTAAATTATTCATTATAAAATTACACTCCCCGTGACATTCCCCGATATCTTTGGAAGAATCAGTAATTTTCAACGGACGCGCGTGACGCCGACACAGATTTTGGTCGACTAGATTCTCGTTCGGACGAGAAGTGTGGGATGCTTTTAAAAAAAATCGCTGATTCCCAACAATTCCCAATCTTGAAATGAAATTCTTTTCATCGCCGAGAACGCGCACTTGTCAAGGTAAACTCTGAAATATTCAGATCCGGGTCTCGACGGAATCGTTGGGAAACGGGCAAACAATGCCACGTCACTTCACAACGAAAATGCTTGGAATATTTCATTCTATTTTAGCGATTTTATCAAAATAATTCCAAACTCATCGTGCATTTCGGTTCATTTCAAATTCAGACATTTTAGCGTTCACATTAAAAAGTGCTCGCTTTCAGATGAGACTAAAAGATCTGACTCGAGATTGCAGAAAATCACCAGTGATTTTTTTTCACGGAAGGACATTTTCTTTCGCACTGTGTGCCCACCGTGACGTTCGTAATGACCGATTCGGCGAAAATGTTGGCAAATTTTTCACGGAGAATTGTACAATTGCGTTCATTCCCCCCCCCCCCCCCCCCCTGCCCCGCCCCCTCAGTTTTATTACGATATACTTAAACAGCGTATACGGAAGATATGCGCGTCGTTGCGTAAGAAAACCTCGATATCGTATTTCTCAAACGATTTTCGTGCTGGAGAGATTAAATTGAACGGATCGTCGCCTTTTGATGTACGAGTATCTCTACGTAGGTACGTTGTGTTACGCACAGACAACGGGACCCCATAATCTAAACTAAATTTTTTTGCCATCGAAAAAACTCGAGGGAATTTGGTGCGATGCGGCAAACGGGTATATTTACGAGGGGACAGCGCATCTGCGGAGAAGTAACTAGCAGCTACGGAAAAGTATCGTAGTACCGAAGCTACAATTATCCGTAAAACGCGGGACTGTGGAATAATGTTTGTCACGCGGCGTTTCGTATGGCGCGGTGCCAGGCGTCGGCGTCGCCTCGCGTCGTTTTGGATGGGGTTTGGGAAGAGAAAGAGGAAGAGGAGAGGGGCGGGGGGGGGGGGGGGGGGGCAGGAGGGCCGCCCGGGTGTTGAGGGTAAACAGATTGAATGGAATTAATGTTCGTACGAACCGTAAAAGCGCAAATTAAACTCGGAAGAGTTTCTCACTCCTGGGTTATAATTCCAGTTTATATCATCTTCAAAAGAAGAAAAACAATCTAGCCCGTAAGATGCTTTGCGCTCTCCTCTCGCGTGTACACGTATGTACATACGTATGTATATACCTACATTTTACGAGCGTCTAAATTCCGAGCGCCTTCAGAGCGTGGGGTCTGGCTACTTTTGTACCATTCTCAATACGCTACGTACATTATACCTACCTACGACGTTTCTTGACGAAATAACAGCAACGTTTCTACAACACCCTCTGATACGACCAAACGCCGTACCTGCACACCGCGCTAAATCATTGTAGGGATCTATAAATTCCACAGCGTACAGTTATTATACGATGGGCAGTTTTCGTTTTGCGCCAATCACGGAATGCTTTCTCGTTCCATTCATTTCGATTCTGTTGCTTTTCTTTTCTCCTCTCCTTCTTTTTGCCATCCCCGAAAGGCCGGGGGGTATATTATTCTTCCGTTTTTCATATACCGACGTACAGCCTCGTCGTCAAATTCTATGACATCACGTTCGACCATTCGTCGGCTCGATACTGGCCCAATTGTTCGTTCGAATGGAACCTAGACTCGATACCGAATTACCTTTTTATCGTGAAAAAATAGAGAGGGTTCTCGCCTCGCCTCCCATCGCTCGCGCGCGCATTTACATAAATCACTGTACCCCGCCGCTAAACGTCACCTTCACGCTCCACGGGATAAAACATTTGCTCGCGTCAAACAATTCTCTTTCCTATTCTTGAATTTCCTCCTTCGTTGATCTTTTTCACTCCGTTTTCAGACTTTTCTCAGCGTATTATTGTTACCAATAAACGGATTTCAATATGAAATTCAACATAGTCGGATCGATGAGTCTCATGTATACACGCATGCATATATATATATATATATATATATATATATATATATACATGTACACTCTGTGCACGTCGGTGTGCACTATCAGTATTCTAGCACCTCGTCCGTAGCTATCTATCTTCTTGGTGAAACTGACCACGTCACGTAATTATCGGATACGCCTATTATCGATTAAAACTTACCAATACAACTACACAACTACACAACTACCTCTACCGCGCGCCACCAACATTTTGCACTGAAACGTATGGAAATAAATATTATCTGGTATGTATACTATATACATAGTTTACTCCACCGCTGTTCCGCACCGTTCACTGCAAAATATACGTACATACTATCGAATATCCTTCAAACGGCTATAATTGAAGATAACAAATTATATGATAAACTATATTACGATATTGTAAAGGATATATAATAAGTGAGGTAAATATTCACGTCCGTTTACATCTATACTGAGTTTTTTCACAAAGATTCTGCGCGCTCTAGCTATACCCACGCGTATACCTATGAACGTGAATTTATATATATATATATATATAATATAGAAAATAACAAGAAGTTATACAGAGGTGAGGTGTGTGTTCCAAGGCATTTCTAATTTACCGTAGTATTACGTACAATTAATTTCCTCGATCGAGTGAGTTGGCCGTCGACCGGAAGAACGGAAGAATAAGAAAGAGAAAGAATAACAGAAGAAAATAAGAAGATAAAGTAACACATTTCTCCGTGTAAAGTTCAGCTATATGCACAGCCACCGCGTTAAGTTTGTCATGCGATCTGCGACGACTAACGAAATACGATAGCTGTGAAGCGAGCGAAGGGTGGGCTGCGCCTCTTTGTTACCACGGATAATAAAACCTCGTCTTGTTGCACACGTAGAATATACTTACTTACCTACCTACCTACCTACCTACCTACCCACCCACCCACCCACCCACCTACTTACGTGTAGCTTATAGCTCTTTGTTGGAATAGGTGCAGCTGTCTGCAACAAGGCAAAGGTATGTAGGTACGTAGGTATGTATACCTGCAACCTTCCGCGAATCTTGCGCGCCACACCATATTCTCTGTCGCTGCGAATACCTAGGTAGGATACAAGCTCTCATTGTTGCTTTCTACGCAAAGTACTTACAGCTGCTGCCTGCGGACTGCAGGTTCTCCGCCTGTGTAGTATATATATATATATATACTACGCTATATATATATATACATACACACCTTTCGTTCATTCCGCACCTTGCGTTGCGAAAACAGATAGATATGTTATACCTGCAGATCCACGACTATACCAACACATTCACGCATACCTTCTTCTTTCCTCAGCTCTTGTATACATACGTATAGGTATATAGCGCGAATAGTAGGTAGTACCCTACCTCGCATTTCCCACTCAGCTCGACCAGAGTCCACAGAGAATATCCGTACACGCGAAGGACGCTGCCTGAGAGTCGAGTTGAGTTGAGTTGAGTTGGATTGGGTTAGGTTAGGTTGGGTTGGGTTGGGTTGGGTTGGGTTGAGACCGACAAAGCGGAGGGCGGAAGGCCGTAGACGGGGACGGGGACGGGGACGGCCAGTAAGCGGGTTTAACGTACTTCCACAAGGAGACGTAGAGCGTTAGTTACTTCGCGCATTCGGATATTCTCCTTCCTGCCGCCAATGTGAATGTACATGCATACTAGGTGTGCGTAGATATACGTGGGACTTAGTTTTCTTCTTTTTTTCGTTTCTATCGATTCTTCCAGTTCTTCGACGGTCGAAGATTTCGTCGCTGTGTGTCGTGGGCACCTCCTCGTCATCCTGATTATAGTTACGTTCGTAATGGCCAGTTGAATTCCGGAGAGATTGCTCGTCCTTTTGCCTGCTCTGTTTTGTTGTTGTTTCAAACTGGTTGAATCCCGGTCACGAATTCACGATTTATGTACAGACCTTGTTATAGCCAGTTAACGTTAACCGGTTTATTCAATATTATAATATTGAAGTGACGAAGCGTAGGAGATACGAGCACAAGCTGCTGCTCAACGCCTACACAAAGTCCTATACGAACTATGCGAGCGCGCGGAGCGGAAAGAGTCGAGGTGTAGCGATCGCGTAATTTGCGTCTCCTTGCGCCTCCGTGCTGCCCAACTTGTTTGAATCATCTCTATATATATATATAAAGGAGACAAAGATCGTACAACGCGGACTGTTTGTACGAGTTTAATATGCAGCGCGTATCTTCTAGCCGTGGATACTTAGAAGGAAAGTTTGATTTATATACCAATTGTTATAACTTTAATACATTTGTTCTGTTTGTTGTTCACCTTTCTACGATTTCCTCTCATCGATCCTGAACGCTATAGTATATGGCGCGTAGCTGCGTGCCGCGGTAGCTGCTTAACAGTTGTTCTGAAACTCACGAGGCACGTCGAATTCGCGCTATACCGCGAGGCTAATCTTAGTTCGAGCTAAAAATGAACGAGTTGGGTATATATGCGTAACACCGTCACGCGCTTCTGTAGGTCAATGCACACTTTGGCAAAGGAGGTTCTCGCACCGGCGAAACTGAATGTTGAATTGAACAGATTGTTAATGGAACTATCTAGCGCGGATCTATATGCTGTACGCGCATGGCTGGGGAATCTTGAATCGGGAGATTGATTCAATAATCAGAATACAAATTACGCGAGAGACGCCGCGGTCAGAATCCCATCCACATTCGTACACACCCATCCTCCACTCCAGGTTACTACAAATTCGCATTTACCTATATCTGCGTATACCTATGTACCTACGTATGCACATAAATACGTATCTACGTGCACACTCGCCCGTATATTATCTCTCCATCGAAAATGCGCTTGTACTTGCGCACTTGTGAGATATAACACTAAAAGCGAGTCTTATCCCACAGGTATAGAGGTAGGTACTCGTACTTTCGTAATCCTAATCGACGAATAATCGTTAATCTTGAAGAGATATCTTTTGATGGTTTTATCGGAAACAGTCTTGGCTTTTTGTCACATTCCCGGAGCAAACGACTCTATGCCTCCTCATATCTATACCTATACCTATATATCTCTGCGTATATATAACGGTGGATAAGTGTCATTTGCACCCGAGTGACGGAGGAGATATACCTGTACCTGTCATCGCTCCCGCGTTGTTTTACCTGACTCACCTACACGCGGACATCGATGTTACAAAGATGGTTGCAGTGAAGATACATCTATATCTCTGTACTATCGTTTAACCGTGGCACGTACATTATCGAGCTATATTTACAATCAATCGATATTCCAACGTTTGTAGTAAGTACGTGGATGCTCGGGGCTGTGGAATGGTCGTTGGATTTAATCTTGATTAGAATTTAATAATTTTATAATCGCGTAGAAAATCAGGCTTCATCCAGTTTAACGTACGACCGTGTATATACATACGTCTGTACCCTGATCTTTATTTTCTATGGTCTCAGGTTATCGCTCGTTTCTCATTGATATCAGCTCATGCGTTTGCACCGACGATCAAACATTTTCGCACGATGCCCCGCAATCGCGATATAATGAAAGATGCCGGACAATTAGCGAAACATACAATCTGCCTCACTCACCGCTCGATTCCAGAACCTACGTCACATCGAGAGGCAAATACCTGCGAATCGATCTCCCACCTCCGATTCGTATACATATACACTCGGTGGATATATCAAACAAAAACATCGGTTCATCGAAGTATCCGTGCATGCGGTACACGCGCAATGTATTCTTCTTCGTAATCAATATCCTTCGCTCGGTTCGAAAATGAGATCCCGAACATCCGTATTGTTACGTATGCGTACAGCGTTCGATATCTGGGATATATCTGACACTTTTCTACCGAGGTTTCAAAAACATATCCACATCTGCCCGTAGCGGAAAGCGAAGGATAACCGGCGACAAGGGCACGGCGCGGTGCCGCATATCCGCCGTTCGTCTTATTCCGTGGACGACGGCACGTATCGCGTACGTATGTATCATACCCTCTTATGTACTATACAAGTGTATTGAGAAGTGTTGGGGACGTAGGTATACCGATTGTGAATTCGTAGTTGTTAGGCGTGTCCGTTTGCGGCCTGAAATTACAGTCACGAGGCTCGAGCGCGGAGGACGTCGCTCGTGTCCGTCGTCGGTTTTCAATCGCATCCGGGAGGGATAGTGAATTTGAATAAAACAGGTGAAACATCGCGCGTCCTCATCCTCCGTCCTCTACGATATTATATCGGCTGCTGCGGAGTATCATATGTTTGTCCGGTTGTAAAAGCAAATCCTACAACGCGCTACGACGCGCTCTCTTACTAGGCTTATTATTAATTGTATTGCGAAAGTATTCGATATACCGATGGCCACTACCTTGGCACAGGTTTAAAGTTTTATTTTCAAACTAAAGTAGTCCATCCTTCGTCCGCAATACTTATCTCCGTCTTGGCTGAGGCATAATATCTACGGTATATCTGTCTCTCAACTACCTACCTAGAACGGACCTCAAACGTCCGGGGGTCCGTAAAACTGGTATTATGTATACCTACCTACCTACCTACCTACCTACGAGCAACGGCAGCAGGCTGTAAATTCTTTACACGACACAAAGCTTTCCTGCCCGCCGCGCCGTCCTTCCTTAGAATCTGTAAGAACCCGGTGCCTACGGACAGCTAATAGCCGCGTCGCGTCGGTTAAACTCTGCTCAATAGATCGCCAAATCACAAACCCGTAGCTGAACCGTTCTGTATACTATATACTGCATATACTTGGGCTCATTGTAGGGACATACCTTATACCTACAAGTCCGTACGTAGCTGTGTACCGCAGGCTGCACTGCAGTGAATCTGCACGCAAAGGACAGTGAAGCCTTTGGACGACGCAGCAGCTGCAGGTATACTATACCTGTAGTATATAGGATATAGGACACGTATACCTACCTACTTCGTCTCTGCTCTACGTGCAGTTTGCCGGCGACTTTCAAGTTTACCCGGATTAACGTTTGTTCGCTCGTTCGCCATTGTAAGTTACGCGCTATATAGTTATTATATGTAGGTATAGAGTTCGTTCGTTCGTTCGTTCGTTCGTTATCTCGTCACAGTTTATATATAGTACGTTCTGCATGCGCGGCGACGGACTTGGGCATGATATACGTGTCCGCATGACGTCAAGAATTGGATATATACATAGCGTGGATGTATTTTTCGTGCAGTTATAGGCGCATGTATGCACGTACGTACGTAAGTTCATTTCACGAATACGTATATAGATAGGTAAAGAATGTCACGGAGTAAGTGCATGGAAGGCGCTGCCGTTGTTAACCTCCGCAAAACTCCATAACCAGGATATGACCATTAGCCCGCATTGCAGTTTTCGGTTTAGGGATTACCGGATGTCGCGCTATCCCTGGCAAGTAGTTTAATGAGTCCGGGGGTCTCCCTCTAGCATAGCTACCTCTTTCCACAGGCGTTACCCGGATCGAACCGGCCGCATGGCAAACTATACTCGGCTCAATACCTACTCGCTTCGTGCTTCGCGGTCGCAATCATGACGCTTATGCGCGCATGATGATAACGTGATCGTTCTCAAATGCGGTTGTTCTTGTTGTTGTTGTTGTTGTTGTTATTTACTGTAGGTCAAACCGGGCAGAGATCACCGCGACTGCTATTAAAAAGAATTTAATCTCCAAGCCACAGCCTGCACTGACCGTATAGGAGAGCGTTAATATTCTTTCATATTCTATATTGTAACATAGGTACTGTACGTAGGTATATCCGTATTCCATGTCGATAATCGTCATCGCGAGAAGACGTTCGTTCGCGGATCTTCTCGGTAGGTATTATACTATGTATATATGTGAGAGACGATGACGGTCATCGGTATATATACACGTATACCATCGCCCGCGTTCCGGATGGCGAACGTGTACACATATAGCAATTATATAGCATGATAAAATGATCATCGAGGAATTCAATTTCACCAAATCGATCCGAGGCTCTAATTATATTTCTCGCAGTATGCAGGTACGTGACGCCTCCGAAGTTACTGCATATGAGAGTTCACCGTTTCGCAGCTTATCTGAGCATCAACTATAAACTCTCGATCCGATACAGTAGTTGAGCAGTTTCTCGAAAACGTTCGCGCCGATCATCCGGCTATCGGTAACAACGCTGATCTCATTCTTCACCGGATTATAGAACTATTATACTGTACATAAAAAGGTTGTCGACCGCCGCGATCTTCGACGACTTATACCTATGTGCGCGGTGTGGCTATACGTACGCTGTGTATATATATATACGTACGCGCGTGCACACAATTCTACCTTCGCAATCCGCGAGAGTATAATGACCAGTGACCACCGACCGGAGCCGTGAATAAGCCGAGTGTACCTACCTACCTATACCAATACCTATGCCTATGCATAGGCATGTGTGGGTCTGTATTTATAAGGACGTCCGCGCGGGCGGGACACGTAGTCACGTATGTAGGTACCTCCACGATAGTGGTATGGTATCATCATACACATAAGTATAAGATCAGATCTCTCGCGGTCCGTTTGCTCGATCCAAGAATACGATAGCTGTGTGGATGCGCGGCGCGGGAATAACGAGGAACTTGATATCCCGGTTTATACCCGCAGAAGCATTGTGCGTTATTGTACACGGGGAGGTATGTACGTACGTACGTACATACATACATGCGACGCGAAGTACACAATTCGAGGTAGTAATTCTCGGTAATTTGAGGTGCTCTTCTTCTCCACCTTGCGTGCTTTATTGAATAGTTAGCCTCCGTCCTGCACGAGCCTACTGTTACCTACTCGTCTGCACGTTTATTCAAACTAAATACGACGAGTCTGGGCGCGGTACGGTAGGCACGCGTGCTGCAGTGTACAGAGATTTTCGAACAATCTTATAGAAGAGCACGAGATGCTGAACACCCCACCGCGCACCCGCCCCGAGATGTAGGAATGGAACAGAAACGCGAGAGGTGTTCTCGCCTATCGCGTATTCCAATACAAATGCGTCTGGTTTATACTTCGGAGAGACCTTGGCGAATGCCAAGGTAGTATAAATAATGAGCGTATGTATATACATACAAGAGCTCTTTGTCTGACGGTCTCTACGTGCAAGACTTCGTCTCTCTCGCGTCATTTCGTCAATCTGGTTTTTCTTCTGTTTTGTTTCCTCTCTTTTTTTCATATCCGATGTATGTATGTATGTATTGGTACAAATGAGACTCGATCTTGGTAGCCTAATATGCATACCTATTCGATCTCTCTAGAATTCTTTCCTCCATCTGCAATTTATATTCACTTATATATCTATTACGAATACGAGATTTGGCCGATAAACCCGGTAAAAATGTCGCCGTACATGTATATGCATGTATATCGGTGCAGATAATTTCGCGGGACGAACGCGGAGGACCGGTTACATGAAAACTTGTTCCCGTTGAATTTCATTTCTTGTGATATGGACACGAGAAGAAACTCGACGAACTATGCGCATGCAGGGTTCAACGTTGCATCCGTTCCATTTCCATTCTATCGGCCCGTACGTATGCAAACTCGACGAGCGAGTGCAGACCGTCATCAGAATCATACACGTGACACACGTATACGTATAGACGCGCAGAGCATGCAGCTATCTAGAATGTTTCGTGTCACTGCGTTACCGATATGATTGATTGGGCATTGGTCCATCCGCGGATTCACATCATCTGCAGACGTGCAGTGCAGAAAGAAAACTCGTTCGCTCGCTCGCTCGCTCGCGCGCGCGGTGTAAAACGCCCAGTACGATGTCTATGCAGATTTACTTAAACTTGACCTCGTGCCCCCCGGCGTCAGGTTATTCGACGCGACGACGGTGTAATATTCATTCCATTGTTCGATCACGACGACCCGGGCGACCGGACCGTGCGAACGGAATACGAATTCAGCTCACGCGAGGGGGTTATCGTTGTAGCGCGGTGATATGCCTGCAGGGTATACACGTGCGCCGTGATAACGTCGTCGTCGACACAGTTTTTTTTCCGTTTCTTCGCTTCGTTTTCTTCGTATAGGCACTCCGATCAGTAACGGACCAACGGCCATAAAATTCTCGTTCGAGATCCAATCAGGATTTTCCGTATACGAGATTACGAAAAGTATCTCAATAATTATACGTTTCTTCTCGCATTAGTTAGCTGTATATTTCTTTTCTCATCGCGAATACGTGCAGTGTCACGAAATAATTGACGGATCTTCGCATCTCTGTTACAGCATCGATAGCCTTCTTTGCATATACGTATTCGGTTATCGTTTGGGGGGGGGGGGGGTAAACTTATCGTCAATTCGTATTTTGACCACTTCATGGATTTTTCTTTTTTGTATTCCGTTGTAAAGAAAATTGAGAGGAGCTGTTAGTCCGGGAGCCCGTGACAGTTTTCAATATCTTATTTGTTCGTCGATGAAAGTATACTGTAGTCTCCAATTAATGCACGAACGAACCGCTTACAAACAAGATGGCGCGGCATCGCTTTCCGATACTGTTTATAACACGCAATAAACAATTGAAAAATAAGCTTACTTGCTCGTCGTTGACCCTTCGTGGACTCGTTAATTAGCGCGAAACAACGTTGAAAAAATACTGCTTACATTTGTTCATCGCGGCAATATACCGCTTAAGAGCGCATAAAAGCGTACATTTCGGTGCTGCGCGGCGAAATGTGAGGCGGCTCCGGGGACCTGACCTGGGCCAACGTTTTCTCGGCGTTTCGCGCGATCTCGAGTCGATCTAGACTGCAGCCGTGAAAATACGATTTCGGGAAATCCTCGCCAGGGACTTGTAATATTTTTGCAATTTCGAGGAGGAAAAGTAATTGTTGGGACCATGATTTCTAAACCTTTCGAACGATTTCGATTCGATCTGGACCGGCGACAAAATGGGCTCACCGGAAACCGAATTTGTCCTTACGCAATTTTCTCGCATCTTATACCGCGTTTGTAAGCGGCATATTGCCTCGACAAACGCGAATGTAAGCGGTATTTTTCTAACATTGTCTGATGCCAATTTACAAGCTCGCTAACGGTCAGTGACGACCAAATTAGTTCACTTCTAATCATTCATTGCAGGCTACGAACACTCCTGACAACAAATGCGCTCGAGGTGCGCTGCAATCGTTCCGGTTTGACGACACACGTCACTGAATTGGGAGCAACATTACTATATGAGCGACGAACAAATTGAAATTTTCTTACTGCCACGGGCTCCCGGACCGTACCGTACGGCTGTCTGTGTCCACTAATATATCATACGAGATGTTGTTCGAAACTTTGAAATACAAACGTTGCATCGAACCACGTAGAAGGAGGCGAAGACGTGTTACTTGCAATTCAATATTCATCGGTCTGTTTCTCTCTTTTCTTTAAATGTGTACATATACATATATATATATATATAGGTACTATATCTGTACATCGCTACTTTCATCGCATCCAAGGCTGTGGAGTAGGCCGATAAGCTATCTGAGACGGATATCCCTCGCCAGTTCTCTTTCCTCTCTCTCATTCCGTGCATGAATTACGTCTGAGCCGAGCGTGGCTCGGCTGCTCGTCGATCCATACGTGACTACGTGTCCATCAACCCAAACGTACATAATGTCCAATCAGAGCCTGTATTTCACGGCATATTTAGGCGTAATACGTTTCATATCGTATTCAAGTATTTTGCCGGTATTCAATGTTTTCGCCATTGTATGTATATATACGTATTCGTAATAGTATAATACTCAAGATTTCCCGGCTCGCGATAATGATCACTTTCAACCTCGCGCGTATAATGTATGGTAAGTACCCGGCGAGGTTTTGACTCACGGGCCGGCGTTGGCCAGGGATGGTCCAGTGCTGGCTAAGACTGGCCCAGGGCTGGCCCAGTGCTGGCCCAGTGCTGGCCCAGTGCTGGAAACCTACTCGGGTAGGTAGGTAGGTATAGGTGTGTACGCCGAGCCTGCCCGCGGCGCGATATCACATATGTGTTTAGGAACAGCCTAGTTCCTGTTTCTCATGGTGTTATCGCGAGCCCGCCGTGCCTCTAAGATGTTATATAGTACATACACACACGCGCCTACATAGGTATATACATAACCGCAATGCTCGACGGGGGGCTGAAGTTCGTAAGCATAACGTACCTTGATGGAATGAAATCACGAAAGAGAATGATATTGGCTGAAGGTACCAGCATCGATTAAGACAAACGAAGTCTTGATTTTATGCCATATTTTTGCCGCAATTTCCGAAATCCCCGACTTCCGAAAGTCCGGGGAAAAGAATCTGTCATCTGATTACGTTAACCGGCCTGTACTACGAACTTTAGCCCAATGTCCGTACCTCGTACATAAAGTGAATGTTTCGCGTCGCCGTGAGAAAAGGAATTAATGTATCTAACGCAACTATAAGATTTTTTTCCGCGCGTACACCTACTGCACACTGCAGCTGCGCGATTATGATTGCGATAACGGAATTATAGATTGAATGTATAAAAAAAGGAGGGCGTTGATTTTGTTCTCTTGTATTCGTTCCGGCGCATCCGACGTGGCGGTTGAAAACTCTAAGACATCCTTGTATATAGCCATGTGTCTTAGTAGGTTGAACTTTACAAACTGAATAAACCATTTTTTTTCGTAGAAACGCCTTCTCCCAAGAGACGCGTAAACCGCGTATGTATATATATTTCGATGAACCGAGAATACCGACGGAAAAGTTCATACGGAAACTCGGTACCAAATTTCCAGGACCGAACAGCCCTGGTATAGGATCGTATGTGCCGAAACGACGATTTTGGTGGTAAAATGTCGTGGATCCGTCCTTCTGGCACGAATCTTTCTTTTTCTTTTCTATCACATTTATCAATGGGAGAAAGTCGTGGGTGTCAGATTCTTCTTCTTTTGTTTCTTGCAAATGCTTCGAAAACTACTGAAACGCAAGGATTCATCGATACTCGAAAAAAAGGGCGAAATATTTGTTATTTGTCCATAAAATGACGGCACGAGGTCGTATTCGCCAATTTGTTATTTTCGTTATTCCTATACATATATATATAGTTAACTATACGAAAAATATGATCGGCTGCGTGTAAAATTGACGGGAATGCTATGAAATGTTAATAAATGCTCGATTTCAAGAATCTAGATATATATATATATACATGTAATTATATATTATAATTATCGTCATTTCAAATTTTATCTCCCGCGTCTCTGCTGCAGCAGAGTGTAGAAGAATGCTTCGTTTAGGTTTAACTAATTCTCATTGAAACGAAGGTGAAAATGAATTACGGGAAGAGAGGTGTGCTTTCGTGTGTGGTATCCGATAAGTATATATAAGGCCCGAACAGCCTGATCGCAGCAGCAGACTGTCGAGAGATTTCCGCAACGCGCGGCGCGGCGGTGCGGAATAAAAATTCCTTACTTTCGATCGGAGAGCTGAAACCCGTGGGCAGAGGGATTCCGAAATTTACGATATTCTCCGGTCATGTTCTTCCACACCTTTTCATTTGAAATTCTAACGACACGTCGCCGCGGTGAGCATCTCGATGTGCTCTATCGCGCGGTTCTCAGAGCTGAGGACCCCCACAGTAGAGGCACGACGGCGACGCTGTGTGTTGTCGCACTGCATCACGGCGGAGGAGCGACAGCGAACGTTGCCGCTGGCGGTTAGACTGCAGTAAATATTTAGTACCGCAGTTGGAGAGAAAAAAAAATAACTACCAAGAAGAAGAGAGAAGAAAAAAAAAGAAGGAAAAAACCGAAGAAAAACAAAACGACAACGAAAACGAAAACGCGCGGCTACGGCGGCGGTCTGGTACGACTGCGAACGGAGAGCAATCAAGTGAAATTTGTCGTTGGTAATGTTCCCCGGTATATTCTTCACCGCGGGCTCATCAATGACGAGGACAAAAACAGTTATGAATAGATCATTGTACGAAAGAAAAGAAAATAATACTCGGACAGGCGTATCGGCACGCCAGTTCTCAAATACAATCTATAATGGGTATTACGATAGATTAGTATGGGCACAGGTATATTACAGCAGGCACGGCGTACAGATTAGTTTTAGGTGATTCTTTCGACACATAAACCCTCCTAGCAACCGTCACGAGACTGCGGAGCCGTACGCGTATATAGTACGGGCAAACAACAGCGATGCTCGAAATAGGCGTTGCCCAATCAATAGAAACCACGTTACAAACAAGGATCTGCTGCGTGCTTTTTCTCGTCTCGTGTATGTATATACGTATGCATAGATACAACTGTATATACCTACAGTACGGCGTTTCACGGGTGTAGGGAACGGGTGAAAACTGCAAAAGTATACGCTATGTATGTACGTAAGTGATATTATAGCTATAACGTATGTACTGCGAAGGAGAAAGAACGGAGCGAAGGAAGGAATGCTCGGCCTCGTGGCCAGCCAGTTGAAATAATGTTTTTTTCGTGCCGCGGTCCAAAGTACCGAATGCTAATGGCCAGCCGTTCGACTGTTTTCATCGATTCGCCTAATGCATGGCCCCGTACGGGCGCGGAGCGCGTATTACACGATTAAGCGATGGACACGCTGTTGTAACCGTTCGCGGGATTCCGATTTTTGTATCACACTGCTGATATCCGAAAAACAAAATTCTCCGCAGTCTCCGGCTCTCTTATATCCGCGTCTCGTTGTTACCTGAGTAAATATTGGCGATGGGGGGGTAGGCAGACGTATTATCGTTGAAATTGGAAGCGGGGGCCGTTGAAACTTTGGAATGAGACGTATTTTAACGGGACTTTGGACCACTCGACGAAATTCTTCAATGCCAATTTCCCATCGGGGGTCTTAGATCCTTCAAGACGCCCTGTACGAGTACCTTGTACAGTGGGATATGCAGCCCTAACTTGAATGAAGGGCGAGTCGCGCGGGTCGACCGAGGGCGTGGTCCCATAATCGATTCCGGGGCTCTACTCTCTACGTCGTAGCATCCAAACAGCAGCACGGCACCCCCACGACGACTGGGACTGAGCCGGTTACAGCGTTGTGGTGTTTTTCCTCCTGTACATATCCGAATTCCTTATTCACCAGCGTAGTACGTGTGTACACGTCTCACAGTCGATCCGCCAGACTGAACGCCGCACGACTACCACGATAACAATAACAACAACAATATGCGCAACAGCTTGATGTGAAAGAGCATATTCTGTTGAACCTGATTGCGAGAACGTCAGATTACAGTCTTCGTATATATTCTATTCATATACGTATTTATTTATATGGATATAAAGATGACGAGTCGCATTCGGATGAGTAAAAAGAGAAAAAGTCTGGCACAGCCGTGAGATGAAACTTGGCGACGACCGCGTGCGACCAACATGTGGCGGATACCCGACGAGACATGTGGGCAGTAGCTAGTGTGCATGTGTGTATGCACAGAGTCGTACGCTGCTTCGAACTGTACACCGCGCAGGCGCTCGGGTATACCTCGCATACGAGTGAATAAAACAACTAGACCTGAATCAGCAGATGTACAAATCGCATTCGAATGGACTCATAAGTTCAGTGTGCAGGTATGTATGAGAAAATTCCGTGTGTTTTTACTGGCAATCGTGCCTATATATACCTACTTATGGTTCGTGTATATCTGGATACATTAGCACGGACATGCATATATACGCAACGCCGGCACGTATCGTAGGTTCGTCGAACGCGATTGTGTAAGAATTATGTATACGATCGATGATCATGGAGAATATGTACGAAAAGAAAAAGACCTCTCGTTGGGGGGGAGGAAAACTCTGCGCTGAACAATAATGCTCAGCTTACGCGGGTGGTACCTACTCGAGCTCGACGTTATGATCCAATTAACAAGCATTAGCTATACCTTCCGAGGAATTTACCGAGCTGCCTTCGGGCTGGAACTTGGAAAATGAGACTGGCATGTAATTGAAATCTACTTCGCTGATGCTGTTTGCTTACTCTGCGCTTTTCTGTGGCCCTCTAGCCGTCGTTCCAATATTCCCCTGTGCCGCTCTCGAATGATAGTATAGTCGCGGGAACGATGTTTGAGGGAGATAAAAGAAACCGCGTGTACATTTCAACGGAAAAAATAATAAAAAAATGAGAATATTGAATTTCGCGAGAATCAAATAGCTGTAACTCCGTAACACACTCCAGTCCCAAGTCCCACTAATTGGTCTCGAAATCTGCGTCTTGCGACGCAAAATTTCCGTACTTCCGGGTTGCGAAAAATTCGGAAAATATTCTGACTCCAAAGTCCGTACCCAAGCCCGCAGATTTTGTAGGAGCCGCTTTCTCATACGGCAACTAGGTTACGGATGACAATTGTTTGAGAAAACTAGCCATTCTAGTTCCGAAATAAATCATGAGTCTTTCCAGAGTCTAGGGCTAGGACGCAAAATCTATTCGAAAATCGACGAGGGTCAGGGTTCGCGACCGTTAAAAATTTTCCGGAACACCGCATATATCGTATATACCTAGTTGAACACCGCGACATTGATAACTCCGGAAAAACGAAAAAACTATAATCATCGGAGTGAACGTGATGTGCGCTTCCAGAGTTTTATTACGCTTATGGCCTGAGGACCCTGACGCAATAACAACTACACACGATTATGAAAGATGGAAGTGGCGAACCGAGAGGTGAAGGACTTTGAACTTGTATAATTTTGCATACAGCTGTGTATGTATGTATATATATATATATATGTATGCTAAGTGGATGCATATGCGTAGCGGAGTTTCCATAAATTGAATATAAATCGGGGGCCGAGAATCGGCTCGTTCTCAATTCTGTTATTCAAAAGAAATGAAACGTTGAAATTCAGGATGAAGACGAAAACTCTTACGAACCGGTGTGCGTGCGTAGGTGAGCCTTGAGATGAGAGCTCTTTCCGTAAACTTTGTCGCATCCGGAGTAGTAGCACTTGTGAGTTTTTCGCAGAGGCGTGGAAGACGATCTGCTCGTAAAAGGTCTGCAGCCTCTGCTCTCGGTACCGGATCGATTTTTTCCGCCCGTAGAGCAGCGGGTCGATCTGTGCCTCGATTCTCCCGTCTCTTGTATAGCCGAAGGTAGGATATCCTCGTCCATAATCTCGTCCTCGTCGTAGTCTTGCTCGTTCTCATTCTCGTTCTCGTTCTCGTTCTCGTTCTCATACTCGTCGTCCTCCTCCTCCTCCTCGTCCGTGATCTCGTCTTTCCTCGTTCCCGCGGTGCCGGATGCTACAACTATCGAAGAGAAAACTGGCGGAGGCTGCTCCTCATCGTCGTCTTCTTGTGGCAGCGGAACTTCCGGTACCGGTTCCTGCTTTATCCTCGTGAGGTCGGTCAGTATCCTGGCAACCATGTATAATGAACTTGAACCAGATTCGGGGGGCGTAGACGGCGGCGTCGGCGGCGTCGTCGTCGTCGTCGGTTCTCCTGTCGTTTCAACAACCGACGATAGTACCTCCACGCTGGGTAGAGTCTCCACTACAACGCCCGGGCTTGTGTTGTCCATGAAATTTTTGTGCGTGCTGTACCGAGCCGAGGATAGATCGAGCGGTAACGTTGGTCCTCCTGACCAGTTGTGATCCTTGGCATGAGACATGGCCAGGAGGCACTGCGCGGCGAAGTTTATATCCTCCTGATCCATTGATTGACCGGGATTGTACATTGCTTCCTGATACAATTCTCCGCCAATTGCTTTCACCGCATGGAATACGCAATATCAGTATCCAGAATGCGAAACCCGAGTGATCAAGAACGACAAAGAAAATCGTCGAATAACGACGAGAACGGTTCCGCCGATTTGTATATCTATACCCCGGATTAAACTGCAGAACGGTAATCAACACTTCCGTGAGAATATCTTATTATATTATATATTCTCCGTCGCCGTATAATCCGCAGCTTATAACAACAGATAAAGAGAGTATATCGGTACAGGTTCGAAGAACAAAAATTAAACAACTAAATCACAATCGTTGTCACTGTAATTTTACTATTTCAACGTATAACAGCATTTATTTCTTCGGCGTTAAGTTCGCCCCCAGCTGCCGCCGCTGCTGTTTAGTGCAATATATTCACAATAACATAATAACTTGCGCACGCGTATATTACGTATGTCATGTCCACCGCGCATTCGTACGCATATATGTTATCTATGTGTGCGTGCGTGCGTGCGTGCGTGCGTGCGTGGATCGAACGATTATCAACAATAACGACGATACAAAACAAATTGTGGCGAAAGGGAAAGAAAAAAAAAAAAACCACCCGAAAAACTAGACACCCGAACAAGAGAGTGAAAAAAGTGCTGTTTCACACCGAAACAAAGGTTTAATAACGCTCCCGAGAATCTCTCGCTCTCCCGACGCGAGACGTACAGCTCCTCTAGCTAGGAACAACCTGCCTCGACGGAGCGCTGGCGGGGACTAAACGCGACTGTGCCACGTCCGTCCGTCCGTCCATCCGTTCGTCCGTTTGCCCGCCCATGTGCTTCGAGCGCCCCGAAGCTCGGGACGGGGAGGTACAGTCCGAAGACATACATATAGGTCATTTTCGCCCACGCGTTTTGTTACTTCGACCCTCGTTCCTCGTCCCCTTCCCCTTCCTCCGCAAATCCACGAAAATCCCGAGTAGGTCTAATGGGGTACCTCGTATTGTACGCGAAAGATTTCTCTTCTGCTTGTTATTGCGATTAATTTCTGATACCGCAGCGATATGTGGGAGGAAATAACACCGGTGTTTGAACTACAGTTCTCACAGTTTGTTGTTTGGTTTTTACCAGCATACGGCGAAGGCCGGGGATTTCGGGATTGGGATTGTGAATTGAAGAGCGGGAGTAGAATCCTGCAGTGGGTTTGGAAACGGGAGGTGAGAGGGTAAGTAATTTTGTCGAAAGAAAAGAAAACAGTTTATCTATCGCTAGAAAGGCAAGTAACTAGGCGGAGGTATGAAAGTTTATGGAAAAAATACCTAGTGGAAACAGACAAGAGATGGTGGTTGAAGTTCGAATCAACGGGAGAAAAGTGAGTGGACATTATTCATTTTTGAGTAGAGAGTGAGAAGATATAATCGGATGACGAGGTAATGCGGTTAGAAGCTCCGGGCTGGTGAAGGGTATCATTCTTGTCCTATAATAGTAATCCGTCTTGTTAGTGATTGATCGTAGCGTGTATTATATGTATTCTAAACCTACATCCCCACCTTCCTATTAGGCACACACGAAGAGAAAAGTTTTCTCGAATCAAAGAAAAATTCGTTCGTCTTACGGTCGAACAAATTTTTAGACGAATCAAACAAAAAATTCGTTCGATTTGAAAATAATAATTTGTTGTTGTTCAACAGAAAATCAGTTCGATTTCTTCGACTTTCACTACAAATTTGTTCGAACGTAAATTTCTTCGATTGAAGAAAATATTTTTCTCAGTGTAGCGTTCATTTGGAGATTGACCCAATTCGACTCGCTACTATTGGCATATTTATGTTTGAAATTTTGTTCAAATGAGATGTGAGACGTAGATTGAATCCGAACGGTAACATTATCGGTAAGTTTATCGACTCCCGCTCTACGATGCGATGCGATATTCGATGCCGTTTCATACATTCTAGTGGTGAATAGGTATACTTCTACGTGAACTCGCGGTATGATCAGAGTAGCACGCTATCCTTTGAACAGAGTATTCGAGTTTGATTTGATCTGGTACACGGCTCTCGTCATATGAATATTTCACGAGTTCATTCTACGAGTTTGATACCATTTCTACGTTTGATATCTGCACTAGTCCGATTCCAATCTACAATTATTTATCTTCAACCGCGAATTTCCTCTTACGGAAAAGCAGCATTACGGTAGCGTTTCATTTAGCCGAGACGAACAGACAGACGGCACGGTGATATCATCGGATGTATCCAACGGACGGACGGGACCGGCAACGTAATTTTCTTTCGTCGATATGTGTCTATATAGGTGGAAAACTTTCCCACCAATCTGCAATCCTCAGACCTCTCACTGCGCCCAAAAGTCCGCAATTCTTTCTCTTTTGAACCTGTTTACATGCATTTATTTGGACAGCGAACATTTTTCAACAGAGCCTGCAGGTTAATTGCTAAATTTGTTCGTACAGCAGAATTGGAGAGAGAAAGTTCATTTCGCATGAGTTTCGCCTCCTGCTTCATAAATTACAAACTCCTCCCAATTGCAATATTATTTATAAATGAGGCAATACGAACGTATATACATCGAAACGTGAATGCGAATAACGATGACGGATTGAAATTCTTATTTACGGAGTAATGAGCTATAATTTGCGAACGCGTCATACTATCTGAGCTACCCGGTACGATGAGATTACAATCGGATCTAAACTGACGCACAAATGATTGTTCTATCTACCCGAGAAATCGGAGTACGTATGAATTTAATCTTGAACACCTATATCCGACCGCGACGTTGCAATAAAATACACGACCCCCTCCAAATTTTCATTCTGTGTTCGTACAGGTATTATCTCGAGCTAAATTTTACTTTCTCGGTTGTATAATTTAATCAAGATCTTTCGATGACAGCAGTCATTCTCCTTCACTTTACCTTCTCTTTATGCTTCCCTCTTCACTGTTATGTCATGTTACTATTGTTACTGTTCGTGAAAAATGTTGAGATCAAATTGCAACCCAATTCATCGCTAGGTATAATATAATTAACGACATTCTAACGACTCTATACCTACAGCTGTAACCGACCTGCTCGCTATCGCAGGCATAGTGCAACTGTGCAACTCTGGCAATGCGAGTGTCGCGTTACCGCTATTTGCAAATGATAAACAGAAGCGGGACTTAGTCAGAGATTTCTGCAACAACAGGTGCGCGGCCGTGACTCCGCCTTAGGTTAATAATATCTAATAAGCATTCCTCGTCGCGGTGCGAATCGCAGTTTTTCTCGGGGTGTTACTCAAGACCAATTTGCAACCATTTTCATCACTTCGAAAACGCGATTCGTCGCCACTCATACACCACACGACCGATCTGAATCAATCTTCATGCATTGGATGCAGTATTTCGGCAGGAAGTGACTATGCAATTCATCTCTACCAACTGTTGAAGAGTTCTATCAGAAATTCGAATTTCTTCATTCTAACCTCTGAACGAACCTAACCTAGCGACTAGATATTGACGAAAAACGTTGAATTTCCTCAAAATTTTGACGAGATAAAATAGCTGGCCACTTTTTGCAGAAATACCACATCCTGTACACAACGCTCCATTAAAATCGGTCCTGTGGTGTAGGAACGGCAACGAATCGCAATTCCCAAGTGACAACAACGCATTCAGTAATAAGCGACCATGGGTGTGAATGGGTCTTTAACGGCAGCTCAAAGTGCTGTTAACGACGCGTGAAATCCCCATTTCTACAAATTGTTGATCGTATTGTTACCCATTGTTGAGTGCCGTGAGTCTTCGATAGCACCTCGAGAGGAATTTGGACTTGGTATCTTGAATGTAGTACAGAAACCGTTTCAAAACCGATAATCGTAGATTTGCGCGAACTTCTTTCGATTTGATTTCGATGAAACTTCGATAATTCGTTGCATATGATGGCAGAATGTGGCTATAAGCATTTCACTTTTTCAAAACATCGATCGGATTTGATGATAGATAAATATTTCCCATGTTAGCTAGGTTAGATTGCCAGCGGTGACTTCAAATTTCCCTTAAATCCATAACACACTGAAATCCGGGTTTCCATAGTTCGATAAAGTTGTGCCCTAGTTCGACGGCGGCGGGCTAAGCAAGCGTCAGTCCAGTTGGAGATAGTGAATATAGTGATTGTTGTAATAGTACGCTGAATGAAAGATTCGACCCGTTATAATAGCTGTATAAAAGTTGCTTGAATGACAAAGTTTTATTCAGATCATACATCAGCAGTGGAG
Organism: Phymatocera aterrima; assembly: GCA_963170745.1. Lineage (NCBI taxonomy): Eukaryota > Metazoa > Arthropoda > Insecta > Hymenoptera > Tenthredinidae > Phymatocera > Phymatocera aterrima. The sequence continues at coordinate 11,235,080 of OY720664.1, forward strand.
TGCCAACACAGTGGATATTGTTAATTGTTCCCCTGCAAGTTCGATGCATGCGTATATACGTAGATAGACACAGCTAGAAAATTTGATATCACATGAATATATAGTTATAGTTATATGTTTACAGTTGTTCGTTAATAAAAGCACTATAATTATAATATAAATTATTATTATTGGCATATTTATTATATTCATATAATACATATCTATACTTACTGAAGAAATATGATAGGTATATGTATAGGTATAGTAGATATAGTTTATATAATTCTTAAACGATAATTATTAACAAGGAAATTAATAATATTGCGGTATATTATATTCATGTACTCGCAATCAGATATAAATTATAGCTTTAATATCAACAACTTTAGGGGAAAGAATGTTCTTATATATATATGTATAGTTATATATTATATTAATGTAGACGATATTTCATAATTCTTCGCCAAATCCCCGAACACTTCAGCATTCGTGTTCTCCCGAATTATTGAACTATCGAATCACCTAAATCATCAATTCCAATTTTTTTTCCTCTCGTTATAATTGACTCGGGTCTGAATGTGCAGAAGTATTTGTTCTTCCGAATTATTTAAAATTTACATTACCGGGTAGGGATTGTCCATCAGCCGAACTGAAAATTGAAACGCTCGCGCTCCGGGGACTGCAGCTGGTTTAAAGATCGAAAAATTTCGAAAATTTCGAAAGTCCGAAAATCACGGATTGAAAATAAATCGAGAATACGAAGCAACAGAAACTCGGATATTCAAAAATTCTGACATCGGAATTCAAAAGCAAAAAATTCTACAGGATGCCTCCGGAATAATTTTGGTACGTGGAAAATATTGTGTTTGATTCTCATGTTTGTTTCTCTGTTTTTCAACGTCAGAAATTGAAAGTTTCGAAAATCCGGAGGGAGTATGAAAAACAGATCTGAACGTGATACGAGACTTCTGCGTTTCAATTTTCTATTCGGGTGAAGAACCGAAGAAAGTCTTACATTCTTAGAGATTTCAAAGAAAGTGTACAGGAGAATGGCGATTGAATGGAAGAGACCCATAATATGAGATGTATAGTACCTATTCAGACATATACATAAGGCACGTCACAATGGCAATGGTTAAACCATGTGGAATGGCATGGAATTTAGATATTCACGTAAGTGTGTATCATACGGAGAGTCTCGCTCAACCGGAACACTTTTCTGCGCATGATTACCGATTTTGATACCGCGCGAAGTATGGCCAACCCGGAAAAGCGAAGTTCGAGGTATGCGTTCGGGTTGTTGAATGGTTGGTAAGAGATCCGGTGCCTCAAATATGAGAAAAAGAAAAAGAAAAAATTGTTTTTGGCGCACCGGACGAGTATTTTTTCCCCATTCTTCTGTCGTCTTGTTCTGTGATGCTATTATCTCATAATACTGAGATCTCGGAGCACATCGATGCAAATTTTGGATAACATAGTATGTAAATCCTGCAGCAAGTCTGAAGGCTGTCGAGCGCGCGGGAAAAACTGATATTTTTTACACTTTACGAATCTGATATTTTCTGAACCGGGCGTAGTTATAGGTATAACTTCGGGACTATCGTTGGACTTGGCCAGGAATTAATGTCGATATCGCGGCGGGAAAATCGGCGGCCCATGCGCAGGAAAGTGTCTCCAATGAGTGAGAATACTCGATAAGCTAGACTGACTGGTATGTCAGCCGAAGTAGCCCACCTCTCAGAATTGGAATGATTCGCTGTTTGCGAAAACTTCCGCGTACGTAGGCATACGTGTTCTTGACGGTCGCATAAAGTACGCAGGTATGCAGGTAACGATAATCGTGCGGGCTGTTGGCAAAGGTCAAGATCCGAGTGCCGCCAGCGCATTGTATCGAAGTTCGGGTACCTATATTCTATACTAACCGTACTAGCCGCGTTGGATTTGTGCAGCAGGTGATGTCACGTAGCATAAATTTCTTTGGTAAATGTTTGCTCGAAAATATGTAGCTTCGAACATTTACCTACGATCGAAGCGCACGGTGTACCAGCCAATATGCTAATTCTATAATCTCAGCGTGGAGCACGGCTCGCGTGTATATGTACATTTTCGTACCCAGGCCATCGTCTACCGCGTGGATACGCGGCAGCCCTGGTTGACATTGAGGCGGCCATTTATCGGCAAACAGCCGAAAGCCGATTTCAACCAATTAACAATATTGTACATGTGTTTCGTGATCCTGGCGGCGGCGACGAGTGTCACAGCTAGGCGACTGCACCGAAACGGTTGCAATAATCACTTGCGTTTTTTGATTCTACCTACGTGATTCGCGGGTGGTGCTACACTCACATCAGTACCGTATACTTTCCTCGCCTTAATCATTGTCATCGGCATGATTATCATTAGTATTAATAATTGCTATCATCATTTAATTATTCTTATCATTTCTATAATCGTTAGCCGTTATATTGGTGAATATATTATCGTAATGTCATTGTTAAAACTATAATATGTAGTATTTCAATATTTTGTGCACAATATTGGCTTTGCGTCCGACGCACGGAGGCAAAGTCAATGGGAAGGCATAGGCGACGGAAGGAGGACGGAGGTCCTCGGGCTATTGAATAGTATTATTATTCCGACAGTGATATAGTCTTCTTGAAAACACTGAACGCTGACTCCAGTTTAACGGGGTATCGTCACCTAGCCCTGCAGCGATCCTATACGCGCGAGGACCGATTTAAGATCCACTTCGTCGTGCCGATTACTGACTTCGACTCCCGACTCCGACGCTACTTAGTCACGATCAGTTGGACCCTGAAGGTCAGAGGCTTTTCCCATACCTCGTTCTCCGCTGCAGACGAGTTTGTAGGCCGCCCGTGGATTTCCACTAGGAACTGACCCGCCATTTTCAAACGCCTGCGGAAATGGAGAGCCCATACACCGTGCTTCCTCACCATCTCAAATTGGTTGTTGTCGTTGCCACGAACGATCGTGTACTCTATATCCTTGTGCTGAAAAAATAATTATTCGTCATCGTATCGTTGACCGATTCAGCGTTCGCACGACAACGTGACATGTATAGTATATGCGCTGACCTTTACGGCTGGCTGAAGTTTGATTATCCTCATTCGATGTTTCGTCTGTTGTAGACTGATTTTAAGAATATGTTCTTCGCCGTGATGGTGTCGCTTCACTTTGCGAGATCTCTTACCGGCGAGGGGCTTACTAGTTCTTATTCTTGCAATCAATTCCTGCATATCTGCCGTTTTGTTCTGTCGCGCAAACGACCTGCCTCGAGCCCCTCTTCGGTGTCTTCCTCCGTTTCCGTTGACCTGCGGATGAATGTTAATTAAATGTGTCCACCAGTCACAGTACGATTATTTTTTAGCTATACCGTCGTTCGGCCCGTACCTTGCAGGAGAAGCATCCCTCCGTCGATACGATCTTATCGTCGGATGGCGGAATGTGGTAGGAGTCGGAATTGATCGGATAGGTTGGTACATTTCCGATATCGTCGCCGTAACCGCCGCCTGTAGCGATCGGAGTTATTGTAGAGAGGCAATGACCCTGAAAAATAAAAGTCACGATCGAATCAATCCCCTCTTATTGCCCTCCTGCGAACTGCGCGCGAATATTATATATCGTGATTGTACGTTACCAGGCCGATTCTTTGGTACCCGATTGGACATCCGCAACTAAAACCGTTTGGACCGTTCGGGGTGCATCCGAACGAACATGGGCTACTCGCGCATCCGGCGCTCACCTTTAATTATGAACATGAAATATTAGTCGTTACACTTGACGCCGACCTTTTGTTTTCGTTATCGGGACTAAAACCGATCGGTGATCCTACCTGAACACAAATTTCTAGATTATTATCGAACTGGTATCCGTCAGGACACCCGCAACGGTAGCTGCCTATCGTATTTATGCAAGTATTACCGCCACAAGGCGTTCCGTTACATTCATTTTCGTCAATGCACTGGTTGTAGTAAAGGTGCTGAACGAACCCGTCGGGGCAACCGCAACGGTAGCTCCCCATCAGGTTCTGAAAAATGAAGATACAAATTGTACATGCATACGTATAGTTCGTTCACGCCATCACGATCGGTCTGATAAGGAATAGCGAATGATCGCGCGTTATTACCTGGCATCCGTGCTCACAGCTGGAATCATCGGCACACTCGTTTGTGTCGGTGCATACTGCACCGGTGTGATCAAGCTTGAAACCTCTGGGACATATGCATCTGAAACTGCCCAGAGTGTTGACGCAGTTACCTGGCTTTGGACAAGTACCAGGCACTTCGGTGCACTCGTTGATATCTGGAAATTGGAAATAAACCATAACCGTTTCGGAAACGGCGATTGCGCTGATATAGTATATACTGCACGGTAATATCATGGATTTTCATTACCGTGACAACTGTCGCCGTGTTGGGTATATCCGTCTCTACATCCGCACGCATAGCTACCCTGGGTGTTGATGCATTCCTGTTGGCAGAGGTGGTTTCCGGTAGCACATTCGTCCAAGTCCCTGCAGCTCACGCCGTCTGGATTCAAAATGAATCCGACAGGACATGAGCATATGAAGCTACCTTCGGTATTCATGCAGTTGTACTTGCACGGTTTTGAGCTCAGCTCACACTCGTTGATGTCTGAAACGTGAGAATTCGTCGTGGTTTCTGTATCAATCGCTTCTCCGTTGAAGTATAATTGTCGTACACACGACACGGTATGTGCTTACCGATGCAATAAGTCCCTGATGCGTCTGGCTTGTATCCCTTGTTGCATATGCACCTGTACGACCCGAGAGTATTTATACACATTCCGTTGCGACAGAGGTCAGGAATGGTCCTGCACTCGTCGATATCTGTAAAGTTCAAGTTTGAAAATTACGGATCATTTTCGCTCTCCCGGAGTGATATTGTAAAGTGAAACATTCTCTAACGATACCTTGGCCGTCAACGGAGAATCCTTTCTCGAGACAGAGTTCGTTGTAGTCGTCGGAATCCCGGTAGGGGCATATTTCGCAACGGGAACCCCACGCGGCTCCCATTGTACAGCAGCAGTCAGCCTTGGTAACCGTCGGTTGGCCGAAGGGACGAGTCGTGCAACGACCTCCGGTAATTCGTTGGAAGCAGTAGCCGAGCCTCCGGTCTAATCGGAAGGCTCGTTTCATTAGATTGCAAGAGTATATTGAAGAATAACGATTGCGGTTCACTTACCAATGCAGGATTTTCCGTCCTGGCTTGTCTCGAAACCGTCGTAGCAATTGCAACGATATCCACCGTCAGTATTCCGGCATGACCCATGACGGCACAGCCCAGAATTGATCGCGCACTCGTTTATATCCTTGCACTCGTCGGTCACGCCAATTCGTTGGTAGCCAGGTGGACAAATGCACATGAAAGTCCCGATCAAGTTCTTGCATTCAAATTTGCAGTTGTTTGCCGGTGTGTTGCATTCGTCAACGTCTGAAATTAGGATTCCCATTTAAACATAGACCGAACGTACGTACGTATGTAGGTACACGTGCGTAGATATAGTTTTTTTCTTCGCCACACAAACGGATTATGCGACAGAGTCTTACCGATGCAGTGACGACCGTCAGGCGCAAGGGCGTATCCGTACGGGCAGATGCAACGGAATGATCCCGGTACGTTGTGGCATCTGAAAGCGCAGTCAGTGCTCAATTCTCGGCACTCGTTGATGTCCTCGCAGACCTGATTAGATCCTGATGTGAAACCTTCGTTACACGTGCATTCGAAAGTACCGTCGACGTTGGTGCAGGTACCGTTACCACAAATATTCTGTACGTTGGCACACTCGTTGTCATCGACGCACTTCTTGCCAGTGAAATCGAGAACGTAACCGGTCTGGCACTCGCACCTGAATGAACCATCGGTATTTATGCACTCGCCCCCGACGCAGGCGTCTGGCATGAAGTTACACTCGTTGAGATCAACCCCAAGATCGTCCCGGCCCGGCCCCTGAGGGCATAGCTTGACAAATTCCTCTGGAATTTGAGAAAAAAGATAGATGCAATAAAAACAAACGGTCCGCACGCGAAACAGGGACCTTTTTTACCGAGCAGTAGACCTCGCAGTCATACCGATACGCAAAAACGGAGAGCTTCACCTGTAGCCAATATTCGTTTATAATACTCACCGCTTCCCTCGGACGGACAAAGCTCGCAGTAGCGACCCCAGGCCATCCCCATTGTGCAGCAGCAGTGTTTTTTGGTACTGCTGCCCTCGCGCGGGGCTGAACATTGACCTCTACGGAAAACGTTGTAGCATTGTTCCTCTCTCACATCGATGCACTTCTTAGAATTGAATTTTTCGCTCAGCTGGTATCCGACCGGACACTCGCAGATCACGTCGCCATCGGTGTTGATGCATCTACCGTTCTCACAGTAATCTTCCGTTTCAGAGCACTCGTCGATGTCTGTGACGGAGAAGAAGAAGAAGGAGATTGTGATTAAAGGCGGCCGGAAATAGTAGTCCACACTTTCACATAATTAGCTAAATTAATGTTCACGAACCGAGACACTTCTTCTTCGTGTGATCGAGCTCGTATCCATGTGGACAAGTGCATACGTACGAGCCCATTAGATTCTGACACTTTCCCGGATCAGGACAAATACCTGATACCTAAAATTAAGAGACATTTCTGGCCCATATACTAGACATATCTTGGTTTGCTTGTCTTACCTCGCGACATTCATCGATATCTCGACAGTGCTGCCGGTCCTGTGCCAATATGTAACCGTCGGCGCATTCGCAATTGAAAGATCCTATCGTGTTACGGCATCTTCCATTCCGGCAGAGGAAAGGCATGATTCTGCATTCGTCGACATCTAGGAGAAAGACAGGAGAGATAAGTGTATCATACATTTCATGTATGATACTTATGCTCTGGCGAAATCCAGTCACCAATGCTCACCTATGCAGTCATTGTTCGGGCTGAGTTTGAAACCTTGGTAACACTGACACTTGTAAGATCCAACAGTATCGATGCACGTTCCATTATTGCATATATTCCGATTGCGCTGACACTCGTCGATGTCAACACACGAGTCCCTGCTCCTGGTAAGCTGGAATCCTTGATTACAAATGCACTGGAAGCTGCCTTGTAGATTGTTGCATTCCCCGTTACTGCATATTCCTGGTTGATCGTAGCACTCGTCAATATCGACGCAATCTTTCAAACTGATTCCCGGCTTATAACCACTCGGGCAAACGCATTTGAAGGAGCCCTGCAGATTTATACACTGCGCGTTACCGATACAAGGACTCTGCAACTGCGTGCATTCATTCTGGTCCACGCACTGGTGCGAGTCTTCGTCATAAACGTAACCGCGGTCGCACTGGCACTCAAAACTTCCTGGCGTATTGAGACAACGGCCGTGGGAACACATCGTCGGCATCAGCGAACACTCGTCTATTTCCACCGTGTTATTCGTCATCGGATTGACGAGGTGTCCCGGATTCATGCCGCAGAGACTTTCACGCTCGCCTGAAGAAAACGATACGTATCCAATATTTTTTTCATATTATGATTTTTTGAATCAACTCAACTCCCACTACTTACGAGTTTTTTCCCGGGGACACGGCTCGCACGGATTTCCCCAGGCTGCGCCCATCGAACAGCAACACAACATTCGCGTTTGCGGCTGTTGCATAGGATTCCCGCATATCCTGTGCTCGTAGGTCGTGTAGCACAATTCTTTCCTCGTGTCGATGCATTCCTCTGTTGAAAAATACATGTGAATCCGCGGATTGAATGTGACCGTCGCGTGTATAATACCGATTGTAGAGAACTGGACAAAATTTGAATGAACGTGAAATATACTCACTCCCTCCGGGCATTGGCATGTAGCCATCTGGACATTCGCAGTGATACGTCCCTTCGTCGTTTAAGCAGCGTCCAACGCCGCATATTCGTGGATGCAGAGAGCACTCATCCACATCTAAAAAATATGAATAACTTTCCGATTTAATATACAAATTGAATATACCGCGTCGACGATTATGGAAACGAGGTCATTACCGATGCAGCTTGTCTTGGTACTGTCAAGCTCGAATCCCTCGTTACAGGAACACATAAAACTCCCAAAGGTGTTGGTACAGTGACCGTGTTCACAGATGTTCTCGTGCTCTTCGCACTCGTTTATATCCTCTAACAGGACGGTGACGGTGTTAGGTCTGTACCCTGGCCCACCGGGGCACAGTCCGTCATACTCAGGGGTCCCGGGAAGGGGACACGTCTCGCATTGAGCCCCCCACGCGGTTCCTACGCTACAGCAGCAGGTAGCTTTTGTCACAGCGGTAGACATGTCGAAAAGACACTGGGGCTTATTACTTCCGTGCTCGTACCCGATGTAGCATGATGATATTCTTCTGTCTAAGAAAATAAGAAATTCTCTTCCATCCAAAATGCCTGCGATCCAGAGTTGCAACATTCGTTTTTCTTTCGTTCAATGTATACCTACCTACGCAAGCGTCACCGGTCTCTACTAGTTCGTGATTAGGAGGACACTCGCAGAGGTATCGGCCGTCCGTGTTAATGCAGTATCCATACTGGCATGACTGGGGATTCTCACACTCGTCGACATCGGTACAATTCCCTCCTGAACTGTCCAGCTTGTAACCGTCGTCACAGTCGCAGCGGAACATACTGAATATGTTTTCGCAACGGCCGTAAACGCAGAGGTTATTGAACATCACGCATTCGTCTATGTCTATGCAAGCCTGCTCATTGTTATCGTCGGGGTGCATGAATCCCATTTCACACTCGCATCGATAGGAGCCGGGGTAGTTCAGGCAGTGTCCGTTCTCGCACAGGGTTGCATCGTTAGAGCATTCGTCTATATCCTTGCAGGAATAACCGTCACCTCTGAATCCAGCATCGCAGACACACTGGAATCAAATGTACTCACTGAGTTGGCGTCGTAGGGTTTCGTGAGCGATCGTATGTATCTAGGTATATACATTCAACATGTTCGGAGTAATGAGTCAGCGCCTCGAGTCAGGCAACTAGACATACTAGCGTGGACACGCTGTTGCCGTGTGTTATCAGTCTGAAGTGGTCACGATAGATAATGACCGACATTCCTTGGAGATTTCGACGATGAATTACTATCTTGTACTTTGGCGATACTAATTATGAAATGAAATTTTGTTGAAAAGGCGTGCGAACCTTGAAAGACCCCTCGGTGTTGATGCACTGAGCGTTGGCATCGCAGCCCCCGTTATTCGTCAGGCACTCATTAATATCCCTGCACTCGACCCCGTTCCCAGTGAAGCCATCCTGGCACGTACACGTGTAGGATCCTTGCGTATTACGGCAGTCAGCAAATTCACTGCAGGTACACGCATCGAGCATGCACTCGTCGTCGTCGGTGCAGCCAGGTTCGCTACCCTCCGGCTTCACAGAGTATCCCTCCTCGCAACGACAGTTGAAAGAACCGATCGTGTTGTCGCATTGCCCGTAGCCGCATATGTGGGGCTGTGTAACACACTCGTCCACGTCTGCGAAAACGAGTTCAATTTATCCTTGAACATTTTCAAGTGAATAGCTGTAGGCTAGCCGGATTATCCGCTTGATTATTCTCGTGGGCATGCATATAAACCAGCTTCGTACCTATACAGGAAGTTCCATCCCTCCCCGCCAACAGTCCATCGGTACATGTGCACGTGTAGCTACCGATTGTGTTGGTGCATTTACCTCCGTTGCAAATCCTCGGATTTTCCTTGCACTCGTCGATGTCAACGCATGAACGCCCGTCCAAGTTCAGGACGAATCCGATACTGAATAACATTTGTAATAAATTATCGTAAATGATATTATTGTAACGCCAAACGGAATACGTCCTGCATTTAGAGATTGAAGTTCGCCTACTTGCAAGAGCAGGAGAAGCTTCCAAGTGTATTGAGACAGAGGTCCTCGCAACCGCCATTATTCGCAAAGCACTCGTCAATGTCCTCGCAGTGGGACTTCAATCCTGTTTGTTGGTACCCCTCGTCGCATACGCACTGATACGTTCCCATCATGTTCTCGCAAACACCATTTGAACATATGCCACTGGTCCTTGAACACTCGTCTATGTCCTTGCAGGACTCTTTGTCGGGGCCCAGCTCGTGTCCGGGCGGGCAAACGCACTTGAAACTACCCTCAGTGTTCAGGCACGTACCGCCTCGGCATAATCCCGGTGTGTCTGTGCACTCGTTCTTGTCTGTAATCGATTTGTTTTGGCGTTGTTGGCGCGATTCAATACGAAAGTTTTTTATTATTATCTAGATAACTATAAATGAGAGGTCAACCGGTACAGTGATGGGGCAAGGTTTCGTGCGTTCGATGTATCTTACCCATGCATATTTTCATAATTTCACTACTCTGGTAGCCGGGGCTGCAGTCGCACTGGAAATTTCCCTGGGTGTTTCGGCAGGTGCCGTTACCGCAAGCGCCGTGCATAATACTGCATTCGTCGATATCTGTACGAGTAAAAATGCGAAACAAGTGGTGGGATTATTGTATTCGCGTAGGACATTATTATTTTTTTCCCATCCGCGGCGACGTTCATACTCATACTATAATCACGCTCTAAATCTACTTTGTTCTTCACCGACATTCGATTCACGCACCTATGCATTTTATTCCGTTCTCATCGAGCGTGTATCCTTGGTTACATCTGCAGCTGTAACTGCCTACTGTGTTCTTGCACCTCCCGTTCGAGCACATGTTAGGAAATTCAGTGCACTCGTTGATGTCCTTCCGCTCGGTGAAACCATTACCTTTCGGGCACAAATCAGCGCGAGCCTGTGATCCCTGTTTAGGGCACGCCTCGCACTTTTCGTCACCCCAACCTCGGCCTAAAGAACAGCAGCAAATACTCCGAGAGAATTGTCCATCTATGGGAGTCATGCATGTCCCGTGCCTGTACTCTGTGTAGCAGGTTTCTTGCCTGGTATCAATGCACGTTGTATCTAGGGAAAAAAATATCACAGAGTCGTCGTCTTCTTTTCTCTTCTCCTTTACTAACGCTTATCTCGTTCGGCGACGCTATCGACTACTCACGGGTAGCGTCCAGGGTCAGACCTGGTGGACATTCACACCGGTACGATCCCTCGGTGTTGACGCAGGTTCCTCCCCCCTTGCATATGTCAGCGTTAAGGTCACACTCGTTCACGTCCGAGCAGGACTTCCCATCTACTTTTGCGTATCCTACGGAACATTCGCACAACGAATGGTCGCACTTCTCGCACGGGCTTCCCCAGGCTACACCCACCGAACAGCAGCACTCTGACTTGAGGGCAAGGCGCGGAAGGTTGTTTTCACACCGTCCGTGAACCATCTTCGTCCAGCACGAGCCTTTCCTGTTATCTGTAAGAATAATAGTGTCGTCCAGTGATCGTGAAAGAAACCCACTTATGAACGAAGTGGTGAAGTGCAGTTCATATCGTTCCTCAGCTGGTAGGTATATTATCTACGCATCTCAGGGATACAGACCTATACATATGTGTCCGGTATTGTCAAGTATGAAACCAGGGCCGCATTCGCATTCGTATGAGCCTTGGTTGTTCACGCAGATTCCATTGATGCACGCGTCCGAGCCCAAATCCAGACACTCGTCAACGTCTTCGCACATTTGATTGTGCGTGTTCAACCTCGTACCCGTCGGACATATACACTGGAATGCGATTGAATGCTCACCAGGGTTGCGAAAAAGTAATGGTTATTTTTCATGTCTAATGTCGGAGCGATGTTATACCTGAAAACTTCCCGGAGTATTTCTACACTGTCCACCGCTGCAAAGATTCTCTTCCAAATCGCACTCGTCTATGTCTGTGCACAATTTACCCGTCGCGTCTACCTCGTGACCGGTGTCGCATATGCATCGATACGTTCCCATTAGATTCTCGCAGCCACCGTTCACACATATGTTAGGATTTTGCGCGCATTCATTTATATCTGCAAGTAGAATCTTTTATACCATGACATTATAAAATGAAAATCAAATTCTCTCATTCAATTGAACACCCGGGACTCACCGTTGCCGTTGTGCGTCATTCCTGCTCCATGCGGGCACAGAACGTCAAATTCTGTTGTTCCTGGAGCGGGACACGCCTGACAATTACTGCCCCAGGCTAGAGGTTGGCCTAGTATTACGGTGCAGCAACAGCAGCTAGATTTGGTGACCGCGGTTGATGATGGATTTGAACACTGCCCGTCCCTGTACTGCGAGTAACACAAATCTCTTCGTGTATCTGTAGGAAGTTAATTAATTACGTTTGTCTCTCCGTCGGAAGTATGAGGCAATTGAAGTTCAGAAACAACCACGAAGACCGTGAATACGTACCGAGACAAGCTCTTCCGTCTAGTCCCAAACTGAGTCCGATATTACACTCGCACCGGAAACTTCCGATTGTGTTCACACAGCGACCATTGTGACAGGGAGCGCTCTGGCACTCATCGATGTCTACGAAAAATAAAGAATCACAGAAAACAGGGGATTGGTTTGAGGTAATTAAATTTGCCAGAAGTCAAATGACCGATACGACATCTCGTTTATCTTACCGACGCAGTGCCTGTGGTCAGAGCTAAGACGAAACCCAGAATCACAGACGCACTTGAACGATCCCTCCATGTTAACGCATTTCCCGTTATCGCACATCCCTGAAATGCACTCATCCATATCAACACAAAAGGTGTTGTCTCTCGACGCGGTGAAGCCGGGCTGACAAACGCAGTGGTAAGATCCGGGTGTATTCTCGCATCTACCGTTCAGGCAAATTCTCGGATTTTCCGAACACTCGTCGATATCTGAAACAAGAAACGGAAACACGTTGAGAAAAAGATGTATCAGATATGTATAAAGGGGCATACATCGTACGGTAAGGCTTTCCTATGTTCCTTATCGGCACAACTTACCAACGCACGTGTTTCTCGAGGCCGATAAAGAATAGCCCTCGTTGCACTTGCATTCGTGAGATCCGTCCATATTTATGCAACGTCCGTTGGCGCACATGCCCGTGTCTTGACACTCGTCGTGATCTGCAAACCAAAACCAGGGATCGTGGTATTACGTGCGTATGCAGTGATAATGGCACTCAACTACGAAGGCGAAGCCCACGTACTGATCTTCCTACTATACTCACCGGTGCAATATTGGCCATCGTTTGAGAGGATGAATCCTATAGGACAATCGCATTGGTAATCTCCAAGCTTGTTTGTACATGTACCACCCCTGCAGTAGCCCAAAGAGCACTCGTCAATGTCTTCGCATAAGTCCCCCGTTTTCTGATACCCCTGGAAACACTGGCATTCGTACCCGGTGGCAGTGTCGACGCATTTTCCCGCGCCGCATATTCCGGGCCGCAAAGTACACTCGTTGATCTGAATGACTTCTTCCGGTTTCAAGCATAGTCTCTCGTGTTCGGCTGTCGAGAGTTAAGTCGGGATGTAATTCATCATTATACTACATCTACGTGCAGTACCTAACATTGGCAAATACGCATAAAACGTAACGAACCGCTCCCGTACGTAGGACATTCGTAGCACAAGTCGCCCCACCCTTGACCCATGTTTTTTCCACAGCAACAGTCCTTCTTGCTCAGTTTCATGGGCAGCCGATTTTTGCACTGCCCATTCCTGTTTATTACCAAATAGCAAACACCCTGGCGCCCGTCTGCGAAGATAGTAGAACGATATTTGACAACCAGTGGTTTCAGAGGTTTCATCGACTCAATGTTTCGCATTTGACGTTACAAATTGGAGATTCACGAAGAAGAGAATTCTATTTGGTCATGAAGTGCTGGTGAACTCACCGATGCAGTACTTGCGATCCTGGCTCTGAATGAAACCAGGATTACAGTGACAAACGTATCCACCTTCCGTGTTTGTGCATCGCCCGTCGGCGCATACTCCTTCTTCCTCACACTCATTATTATCCTTGCAAGCGTTGGTCTCTGGGTCCCTGGCTTGTCCCTCGGGACACTGGCACTCGAATGAACCTAGGTTGTTGATGCAACGCCCGCCCTCGCAGAGTCCTGGGATTGCCTCGCACTCGTCGATGTCTGTACACAGTCGTGGCGTTATTTTCTCTGCCCACGATTATCATTCACTCGTTTAACAATATCCACTCACCTACGCATTTTCCCTGATTTGTCTTGAGGTAGCCGGGTTCGCAATCTAACCGCGCGGGGCACCGCTCACAGGGATGACCCCACGCTTTTCCTACCGTAGCGCAGCACATTTGCCGCGTACATACTACGCCATGGAGACTAGCAAGGCACTGCTCGTTTCTGATCTTGGTAAAACAAGGCCCAGTTCTGTAGTCCGTCTCACATCGACGGCCCGTGTAACCATAGATACATGCGCATCTGTCAGGCCCGATACATCGACCCTGGTTCTGACACGGCTCCCTGCAGATTGCTGCAAGGATCCGTCCGATTCGGTGAATATACAGAATCTCAAGAATTTTCCTAAATCTCGAGTGAGTCCGAACTCTCGCTCTCTCTCTCTCTCTCTCTATTAAAGAACTGTGATTAGTTGTTCATTGACTCACGTTCGTTGCAAAATTCACCCTGGTATCCGTGCCTACACTGGCAGCGACCGTCCACGCAATGCCCATTTATGCACTGTGCCCTGCACGTACCACCCTCGCCTTGATGACTACTGCCGACATTCCCGGCGCCTGGGTATACTTTAAACAAATAACTGTTAGACACATATATCTCGCTCATTCGACTAACGAGATTACCTACTGGCGCAGGACTATTCACTTATGATATTCATGTTGGTAGAGATCGGAAGACAGTACTAGGAATACGAGCACCGCGTCGTGTGTGTGGAGAACACGTCCTGGCAATCTAGAACGATTAAAGATCTCGGTTGCGTCTAGTACAGAATCCCCGGGGAGCTCGTCTTGCGTAAGATGGACGACGCACGGTGCACCGCCGTAATCATTACGAATTGATAATCAGATGGTGTTCGTATACTCGTTTCATCTACTACCTGCCCGAGTACGGTGCGTTGAACATCTATATCTATCGTTTCACTATGTATACACATACATCGACTATACTCTATAGCTATCCAGCTAGAGGTACGCTTGCTATATGCCTCGAGTGTATTATAAACGCGTTTACGAGGTCTAATTACAAATAGGTCGGTGTTAATTATTTGCCGCTGTTTGATTTATGCTCCGTTCGCTCAACTGCCCCACCGAACTCTCCTAGACTTTACTCATTAGAATCGTCTAATTCCCCGCTCCAATACGCGAACGAAATTCCATGCCTCTACTGTTGCGTAGTTTGCGTGGATAGAGCACTCTCTCTCTCTCTCTCTCTCTCTCTCTCTCTCTGCAACTATTTACCACTTGATTTCTTCAGTGCGTAAATGGCATAGCTGGATAAGCATATGAAAAATGCCCTGTCAGGATTTTGCATCGGTCCTAGGTTACTTTAGTTGTCATCGAAAATAAGTAGCTTGACCACAGTTGCAGCTCTTTCAGTCCCTCCCACACGTCGGAAACTCGAAGAATGTATTTTTTTTCATTATTTACGATTTTCTACAGATCATTAAATCAGATCGGCATGTAACAAAATCGAGGGTGAAACATCTCGTCAAAATACATCGAAATTCGTAGGTTCCAGGAATTCTGGAGTAGAAGCCGAGTTTTGAGAGCGGTTCAAAATTTCGAATGGAATTTTCGATTCCTTATCGATTTTGCACCAGCACGGATGAATCTGAAATCGATAGGTCTTTCAATTTCCTTTCGAAATGTTATGCGGGAAAAAAAATTGTCAATGGCCAAATGTCAAAAATCGAAAAAAAACGCAATTTTTCATCTTTTACAATTCCAATTACGCGCCAAATCACAAGTAATGTCTTCGGATTCCTATATTCTGCCATTGTATATACAACACTCATATTTCTTTGAACCGTTTGCCTTTACCATTTGCCGAAAATATCGAATAAACAACAGTTTTTTGACTCTATGGAATTCGAGCTTCGTGTCTAACCGGAAGTAACGTTTTTTACTAAAACGCATTTCACCGTTTAAATTAAGGTTCCTACGTAGCAAGAAGAGAATATTCTTCGTCTCTATCCAGCCGATGAGAATTTGGCAAATCGTGGCGATTTTTGCTTATTTTTTTATTTATCGAATCTCTTCCTGCATCTACACGGCACGAGGGTAGAGATATTCCTATACAGAAATACACAACACCTAACATGAAATATTATCAAACGTTCAGCCCACGATTTTACGTCATAATTTATGGACGGAGCGTGAAGGGTGTGAAACGCTATTAGAATTTTCAAAGGTGCTTGCTTCCGTTCTAACACGAACGTATAGTCGTCCGATAAATCAGCCCTCCGCTTCAAGCGGCGGGCAAGGTTCTCACTCGCCGACGAGGGCAAAGTATAAGTGAGCTTGAAAGTGGATGGGAGATAGGCACAACCGCCGCGCCGCCCCGTGATACTCGTGTACAAGTGTATTGAGAGACGCTGATGACTTGTTTACTTTCCGATAAGTCGATGGTTATCAGGCCATGTTCAATATCGAGTAGGAAATCAGCTGATTCATTCTGTATTGAATTCGGGATGGAATGCGTGAGCTGCTGGTCCACGCTCACTGCATACATTGCCGTACGATTGCGATCCCAGTTTACGCTCCCGATACTGTACCAAGTTAAAATAACTAGCAGTTGTCTTTCAAACTTCGAAAGAAATTTAACGCCGTTACTCCTGTTGATAAACGCCGTATTCTACAAATGTAGACCCTGCTATCCCAACGTAGCTCAGCCCGGAGGAGGCATTGACTTCTGTAGGTAGACCAGACAGTCTGGTAGGCGTCCCGAAAGAGATATGAACTCGGCCTGTGTCTTGCTTGCCTCGGTTTTCCTTGGCGTTCACATCCGTACGAATACCATTTGACTGAATACCCCGGAGCACAGATCACAGTCAATCATGTGTCGCCCGATCCTTCGCTCCAAGTATTGGAATTCATTCGCATTAATCTATTAAAAATACTATCGCCGTACATAGCCACGTGCCTGTAACTTTCTCGGCGCGCCAAATGCAGCCCGCCGATCATTTCATCCAATCATCTCACAAGTGAGGCGCATAGAACGGGGAATCCCGTTCGAAGGTAATTCTTCATTGATTGAGATTCATGGCCGAGTCTGAACTTATCACGAGCTCATCTGCGTTTTTCATCAGCTGCGACACGCACGCGCACATATCTTCGTTCGAGAGATATTCAATTTCGCGTCGCGAACTGATACGCAGAATCCGGTTGAAAGACACGATAAATCACAATACCTCTCTGATGACTCGAAGGACTGCAGGCAGACGCTACGGCACCAGTCTCGCAGAGACAAACATTTGGCTGAACGCATCTACCTTGTGATCCACATCGCCTCGAGCACACGGCTGAAACATAGACGCCGGAACGCTGATATATACATTGTTGGTAGCACGTTCTAAACTTTTGACTTTAGCTGCGTTGGATACGATACATGAAACTGGTATTTTTTTATTCATGTTGATCAACGGTAACCGCGATGCCTCGAAAATTTGTCTTTAATTACTCTCTATGCATATTTGATTATTTGTTCATCAATTTCCCATCGTCATCGAGCTCTCTACAAACGATTACTCACGAATCACGCACAGGCCCGAGTCGCGTTTCTTGGTCCAGCCGGGGCAGCAGTAGTTCTTGTACCTCGATCTGCAAATGTTTGGCCTGTAACAAATCGATTGAAATTATCGTCGCTTATCCAACGGATCGAAGGTAGAAGCACGGTTCGTTATACTCAACAAGTTCGACCGAAAGATATATATTTTTGATAAACGAATTCTATATATGGATACATATATATAATATTTGCGGTGAAGACCGTAATGAATCACTTCCCGCTTCACTAGATTGCGAATGCGTTATCGTCAATTTCTTTCCTCTGAGGCATCAAGGTCAATGAAAAGTAAGAAGTCAGATGTATGTACAGAATTGTGCCACTCGCCGGATGCTGACGATGGATGATGACTCATTCGCGTGCAGCACGATAGCCCAAATGCACCAGCCCTAGTCCACGTGGCCGTATGTTGCGGGTATCCACATATTACAATATGTGTAGGTACAAGATGAGTTTCGAACGAAACAGGATACTTCGATTAACCGCGGAGGACTCGCCTTTCGCCGCGCCGTAAAAGCTTGTATACCTATAGACGCTATATAACGTCGCATGGGTCACATTTTTCGAATATTTCAATGTAGTACCGCCTCCATCTATCCTATTCAACTTCATGTAGCTATATACAAAGATAACAAAATGAAAGTGGAACTCTATGCCGCCGCATGCGAGTACCTACACCTAATCAAGAAAAGAAATGTCTACGCGCAGTTCATTCGATAGAGAGACACACAATGAACATCCACTCTCGCTGTGAGATACTTTGATTTATTGCCCAGCGAATACATGTCCACGATTCCTTCCAGAAGGTGGAACTAACAAAAGTCTCTATCAAGTCCCTCATTCTCGTTCGAATGTTTACCGCGCATTCAATCAAGGGTATTATATCGTGCCCATTGACGGGATCGTTGAGATTTGACAGGAGGTTGCATGTTATTGGTCACCGGTTATACATACGCGCGTTTATCGCATTGTAGGTACGGATAGAAGACGTCGTTCGGTCCCTGTGTCAGACTGACGTTAATCCGAAACTTTGGTCTTTCAGGTAGATACTTCGGATATGATGGATGACATCGCGAGCAAGAGGAGAATGTTTTTCGTGGAGACCCGGACGTTGCGTAGGAGTAGACCAGATTCGGCATCGATTGTGAATCATCCCCCTCATCCCGGTCATCGTGAGTAGATTATAGCTATACCTACTATCCTATAATACAAGACATTCTCTCTATTCATGGCAAGAAAAAGAAAAATGAAAGAGGGAGAGAGGGGTCAGTCCCTGATCGTTCGTATACATAATATGTATGTACATATGTATATGTATGTACATGCCGCCCGCGCGTAAAGTTATATGTTTACAAAGCTGTGTCGGTATAGACTCATTAATCCAACCGACAACCCGGTAATGTTATTTTTAACCTGAGCCACGTCGTCGCGTTAAGCCCTTAGCTCGGAAAAAAGTGAGATCGGATGCCCGGCCGTGAGACAAGGCAGCCATTCACTATACTATTCGCCGACTCTTCCGTGTAATTAACATCAGCTGCACCAGAAGCACGAATTTTTTTCTTTAGCACTTCTCGTCATCGTTATTAGTATCGCTATAATCATTACTCCATTCTGTTTATTCATAATCGCGTGTGTTTTGTCATCGCTAAAATCTCTGTTACGAAACATGCGGGATAAAGATAAACCCTTTATTCGTGAGACAACGATAAGGAATACGTATCACTTCCAATCCCAATCCTGTTGTACATCCACGTTGCAGTCAGTCTACCAACAAGAAGAGCAGCTACAAGGGAAGACTCGATTTTTGTTGAAATTTTACACGCAGCTTTAGTAATTAGTGCTCGGTGGAAATGGTAGGTATACATGACGCTCGGGCAGAACGAACCGAGACGCTGGGCGAAAATTAAGTTTATTTTGTAATACCTTCGTGGAAAGTTTGATTTTCGAAGCACGTTTAGCGTGCGCGAAGTACCGTATTCCCGCGCTAGTGCGGAATAGTATATCGTGTACCTAGGGAGCAAAGGACGATCTCGATCCCGGGCGTATAATTTGCTGCCCGGGCCGGAGGCGAGGGCTTTCCGTTCATGTGTGGAAACGAGTACCTACTGTTCCGCACTAGTGCGGAATGCGGAAAGCTACTCTTACGAACAACGTGTCTCGCTTCGCTAATTGGGCGACAAGCTACACTCGTGCGAGAATCATGTACCCCGGGCACTTGTATCGTAATGTACTGAGTCGCACTAGTGCGGGATATGACTCTCATCGTAAAAAATAACAGGAGTTTTATTTGGCTCGTTTGCTTCTCAAATTGAACTTCGCTTCCCAGGAATTACGAAAAATGTGGTATGTGACGAGTGCGAATGGCCGATTTGTGGCTCGTGTGAGGTTTATACAGTAACAGTAACACTCGTCTCGGCTCATACTGCATTCACAGCAATACTCGTGTGATTGATGCACTCGCCTTTAGTATCGTGCGCAAACCACACCCGTATTCGTGTGAATGCAGCACCCGCCTCCAGCTCGTGACGCCAACCTCACACCCGACGGAAATCGCTGACTTTCCGCACCGGTAACATAATATACTACTGTATGGCTGGTGCGAAAAGTAGGCGAATCCTGACGAGTGTTGAGTCAGCAATACGAGCCGAAGGCGATCCCTGCCTCCACGCGAGTACGGATGCTGCAGATACTATTTCAATAAAATCCATGCAGTAAGAAATTAGAGGAATCATTCTTCAATGAAATTCGCGGTCCCGGTTCTCCATCCAGTCCGTGCGGCCACGAATTTGAAGAGTATGCACGCGGAGGGACCAATCGGGGGACGGTTTGATAAATGGCAAGTCCACGTCATCTGTTCAATGATCATATTCGGAAGAATTGGAGGTTATTTTCGAAGGTTGTCATCGCAGGGACGGGATGGGCTGGGGCCGAGAAGGGGCTGTTTCGCGGAGCAGGGGTTTGAGAATCACATCCAGTTAGCAACAAACAATCGGGAAATGAGTTCAATAGTCAGGATCGGTTGTTCAATGCCGTGCTTCTCTACATTTTCAATCGCTCGGTGATTGCGGGCGGGGTGAAAGTGGTTTTTAGTACAAGGGAAGATATTTCTCGGAGCGAATCATTGCACGTATTCAAAGCAACTAAGTACAACGAATCGTGGTCTATTGGTTTTAAATATCCGTCGGTGCGTTCATACGGTGACGCTAGTTCATTTTCTGCACAAACCTGGCTGGCATCGCCGTATATTCCAGGGCAACCGCTGGAGAACCAAATTCAGGATCCGAGGAACACACTTGCAATTAATTAGCACCGAATCCTCGGCCATACTGTGGATTCATTCTGATCGAGCGGCCATTCCAGCCTAGTAGACATTCCGCAGTGCAGTATATCACAGAAGAATCACAATATACCGGATGGCATAGAGCCGTGAACATAATAGCCATGAACGATGGGATTATTTGGGCTCAATACGGGTGGGCAGATCAGAACTCCCGAGCACGTTTCACTGATATATATGCGTATGAATAAGGCGGTGTCGTGGATGAGATGAGACGAGATAGTCAAACGCATTGTCGTTGACGGGGACGAACTTTTGGTTACGACCAACTTTTCCGCCCCCCCCCCCCCCCCCCCTCCGATGTCCGACGTACCTACGATGATACTTCACGCGTAGATTTTTGTGACGTATTCGGGAAATCGGTGCGAGTTTTTGCCCCCTCGTCGTCGCAGCTCATCTGCATATATTATAACTGCAGTCCAGTATTGAACCGCGGATGATAGATACGGTGATCAGCTCGGAGGTAGGTCTTCGAAAGACGTATCGCCAAATAGAGAACGCCCAGCTAACAAGCCCCTGGCACAACACTTATGCGTCAGATATCTACGCGTATATGGTATGATTATCGGCGCCTACGTGGTGAAATTAACTCCACGGCCACGGCACGGCCAACAGCGACGGGGTTCGACGGATGTTGCCTCGGTGTGACTGACTCTGTTATAAAATAGAATCGATCCAGCATGCAGCAGCGAGGATTCATCTCACACGTAGTCGATTATCCGTTGATTTTTTTTTTTTTTTTATCCATTTTCATACGTCATTGTGAGAACCTAACTATGACGAACGGACCTACCTATATCCAATCTCTCTCCACGGGCGTCACACGCCGTTGGATCATTCTCCTATGTGGTTTCCGACTATTTATCAACGGTTTTTCAACGTGGCGCTGGTCTGCGTAATCCGTTCACAAACCGGCTGGGCGAACAACTAGACAGAATTTTTGGATTCTCTTGAATCTCGGATGCCGGAGGAAGGGAAATTGCCGGGAAAAATTCTCATCCGCCGCGAAACAAACTACGGATTTATGTACCGAATGTGGCGTTACGAGCTAGCTTGAACTACGAAAGGTATGATATGCCCGTACGTATGTACGTACCTACGTACCTCAATGCACCGCGACGGTTCAGGCTATAACATAACGTGTCTATATAATATCACGCGTGTATGTAGGCACATATTTGTAAACTGATACACACCTCCTACGCGTGCAGTGTGATTAAGCAATCTACAAGCAAACAATGAATCTCGGCTGCCCTTCGTTCTCGTGTAAGTTTATATTTGTGTACACGTATTAACCTCTGCATAGTCGTAAGTAGGCATACACCCGCAAACGCGTGTACCAATAGCATAATGGGCTTTTAAAACTACCGCATGACGCGCCGGCTTACCTCTGATATCGAGAAACCGGGCTATCTCTTATTTCCTCGTTCAATAGCTGGGTGTCTTACTACGCAGCTCTTCATTTCCTCTTTTTTTCTTCGTGTGTAATTCCCGTCTGCAAACGGATTGAAAATTTCTCTTATCGAGTCGTTTAGGATATCCGTGACTCTGAAGTCACATTCAAGTTTCGGTATATTGTGCGCGAGTAGTCGTCACGCGGTTTGTCACGATAAGGGAATTAGGTCACTCGCTAGAGAATGCTTTTCATATCGATGGGGTGTAGAACTGACTCGAGTGTGCGCTCGTGATCGTATGCACCTGAATTATACCACTGTCGTCCGGCAATTTTTCTCATCGTTCCCGTGAATCGGGAACTTATCTATTTGTAGATTTGTAGTCACCGTCTCGAAACTGAATCCCCAATATTCTATCGAATTGCAATATCTTCAACTCTCAAAACATTCGACAGTGTTTCAAATAGAATAAGAAAAAAACCTAATAACGGAGAGAATTGGGATCCAGGATATTTCCGTATCGGACGTTAACTGCACCGCGGGTCGTTCCAAGCCCATACCATTCTCTTTGATATAGCTCCATGTAGGTATATCGTACGTGTATGAACACTCGCTAGCACATAGCAGCAGTATACTCGCCCCACTCGAGTACCTACCCGATAACCTAATAGTTTCAAATTCCCGGCCCTATCACGACATTTCATTACAACGCTCTACTCGATTAAGCTGCAGGGATAGGATAGGTTCTCACAATTTTTACCCGGGATCACCTACCTATACATAGTGTAATACTCACGCATTATCCCTGCGGCATGTGTACTGTAATTATGGTTGACTCTTGAGTTGAAAAAAAATATGCGGAAAGTGTATTTTTTCTACCCACCCGTTAGATGGATCGAGTCAACTGCCACGTTTAGGCGGGTAGATTGACCGACGCGTGCTGCCCATGTCGGAGATGGGATTGGTCCGAAATCGGTAGGTTATTGAGCGATCGGTATGTAAAACTGTTAAAAATCGTAGAAAACCGATGTAATACGGGGATCCGGGTTGTAACTTAAACACCCGCGCCTACATGAGAATATTCATGGAATGCCGAACATTCCATTGATCCGATCGCACGTTTAAGCGATACACGAGTATCATACCTATACCTGTACCTATATAGGTGTACGTAATTTATGCCGAAAATTTCCCTGGACTCGACTTCGATTCGTCGAGTCATCGTTGGAATTCGAATTTGTGTATTGGAAAAAAAAAAAAAAAATGTTACATCACGATAAAATAAAGCCGGTTACCACGCGTGCATATCCACACTTTATACCGTGTATTAGCAAATCCCCATATGCCTGCTTGTCCCTCGTTTGTCTAACGCCGGTGTAGACTGGATAGGACATGGGCGTACCGGCGCGGCGCTGCCGATCTTCGTTTAAAACCACAACCGTTATACTGTTATGCTGTTGATGTATAGTACAATTTTCCATACCATCCCGTCTAGACTTCTATTCTTCCCGATCTTCGGACGAATCTCCACTGCGTAGGACTACGCTATACGGGTATCCTTCAATCAATGGTAATTGATTTTGGAAATTGGTTCTCCTTATAAGATGAACGGAGGTGCAAAATGGATACGCGATGAGATTCCTCAAAATATATATTAACGAGCGCGCGGCACGGCCTCCCACAAACGGTACGTGACAGCACGAAATCATGCGATTGGTGGTAGCGCGTAGCTGTTATACGTTATGTACAGGTCAGATAGAAACGAGTATAGAGTAAAGGCGCGGGCGATGAATCGTTTGCTAGCGGAGTGTGAGGAAATGTCTGTGTATTATGTATAACACACGATTGCGTTAATCCGTGTATTAATTGTCGGGTCATCGGATCAAACGAGCGGTGGGGATCACCTGAATATAGAGCACGGGCTACAAAGGATTAGGTTGGAATGTGATAATCAGAGATTTGTGCCTAATAGTTGGCCCTATCCAAGCCAAGATTGACGGAGGTAGCTGGCCGAGCATAGTCTCATTCTACACGCGTCACAGGCGTAGCTTTTGATCTCTGCCTGCCACTCAGCCAAACGTCGGATTGAAATGGCTAATTACTCGACTATATATACGCCCAACGCGCAACGCTCCACGCTCCACGCCTCGAGACACATTCCTTTCTCGTCGAGTGGTTATATGTATACACATACCTACGTACGATACAAGGGACAAAGATAAAGGCGAATACGTCGGGTGGGATACACACGCAATTACGTGTCATTTCTATTGCTAACGCGTGCAGGGTCTATGAGCAGGCAAACCATAACGCGTGTATGCGCAGTGTATACGCACGCGCTTCAATCTGTCCGAATATAATCGCCCGTCCAAACAGGAGAAAAAAGAATCTAATTATTATCCCACGGGCGGCTGAACGGTTGAATTGCATCATAACCGAGAAAGCTCTACCTCACGCGAGCTGTTGACTCAAAGCTGACGACTCTTGAAAGCATTTATTTACGATCACCAAGAACAAACAGCCGAACACCAGGGGTCTCGAGCCCCCAGGGATAACGGGAAGTAGGTATCTACTGCACGCCGCGCCGCGCCGCGCGGGCGGCGCTCGGCCGGGATTAGTCCGGCCGACTGGGCACAAGGATTAGGGTCGGGGTCGCCGAGCATATCTTGGGGGACAGACAGAGGTTATAAATGTGCTTGTGGAAAACCATAATTGAGCTACCGAACGTAGGAAAGGTACATACCAACATGCATCTACGCTTACAAGGCGTAGGTACAGTTTGGCCAGAAGTTGTGAGTCGTAATATTTTGATAACCTACACGGCAATAGGCGCAACGAGAGCTTGACAAATATGTTCTCCGGTTGCGCGTAGAGAACCGCGTGCCATCGCGGACGACGGACGATTATACAAAAGGCGAAAGTTTTTCAATTACCGATCAGTGTGGGGAGAAGACAGACGTTCGCCTGCGGCGGAATGCATCGTGAGATTCGTCGGGGAGTGGATATTTTCGTGCAGGTCAACTCGCTTCATGTCAACATCTCGTACACTACATACCACCTACACGCACGGCCGGTGAGATACACTTGGTAAATCAACTTCCCGTCGTAATTCATAACGATTGCGCGGCGCTCCCGCGCCACCGCATGTCCACCTGCGAGTTACACGGTTACGGGTGAAAATGTGGAATGAGATGAGTGTGCGCGGGCACGTATCATACACGCCTAATGAAACGTATCAAACGTCTTTGGTTTCTTGAAAACTACCGTCCTTAGACCATTCTCTTCTTCATCCCGACGATACGCGAATGCGAAGATATCTTGACTTCGTGGTACGAGCTCGCGGCGAACCGCAATTGTACAGCTGTTCGCATAGCTTCGACCAAGCACAACTCTCGGGACATAATGTTATTCTCATATATTATCTCGCTGCACCACGCATACCTATACCTCGCGGACATTACCCGGCGTGGGATGGGATTCTACTCGAAGTTCGTATCGGTATAGGTCTACGTTGTTCCTCGTGATTTTCTGATCGATTAATGCTCCTCTCGAAGAGTCTTTCTCACCGTGAAGTACCTACGTTATACGGTTCGTATATGAACGAGTATTTCGAACTCGGAGCTGAACCCCCGTTCGTGCAGGATACACGCGCGTGGTTCCGATTAGCCACGGCTGTCAACGAGAGCCATTTACTGGGCGGGTGTAAACTGTAAATCCTGTAAAGGAGAGACACCCTTGTCGGTGATCCGATTGCTCGGATGAATAATGAACTCCGAGCGATCCCGTCGCGTCGTCCCGTCGTCCCGTAGCTTCTCGTGAATATACGTATACGTGTGATTGTATACCTAATGAATGGATTGTGGGTACTATTTTATTGGAAACGAGCGCGTATCGTAACGACGATTAGTCGGTATTATAGGCAGCCTTGGTCGGAGCATTACGCCTATCGCCCATTAAATTATGGAATGCAACGGTCGTCCGCTGACACAAGAATGTGGTGATACCACGCGGATTGAAACGTTATGGCATCCCGCTAATTGCTGATCTTCGGCCTTCGCCGTGATGCCTCTTAATTCAAATGCACGCATTTTCATCTTCGGCTGTAGTACTTGTTACCTACTCACGCACGTACGTCTCTCCGGGACCCCCGTATACTTACTTATGATTCGATGTACTCTGGTCGCATCACGCGCATACCTACTGGAGGGAAAACTGCGTGTAAAAAGTTCTCCAATCTAAAGCTCTCAACTAGGTATACGACAACCAGACAGACTCCAGAGCGAGTGGTTATCCATGTAAAACGTGCTTTGGAGGAGGAGCGGAGGAAAAAAATGAATGAAAAAAAGTTAGGTGGCTGAAATGAAACCGTGCGAGATCCGGTAAGAGGACTGAAATTTTGCTACGACGAAGGAGCAGCGAGAGCGATGCAACCCTCGACGCAGCCTGGAAGACTCGAAAGAGAGCCAATTAGAAAATTATTCACGCCAATTGTTGAGCGTGTAACTGGGTTAAACTTACGTGGCTGACGTAACGCGATGAAAGAAAAAAAGCACGCTTATACGGAGAGAGGAAAGAGGAAAGAGGGAAGAGGGAAGAGGGAAGAGGAGGAGAAGCCTTCTTGCAGGCAGATGTATCGCCGCTCGTCTCGCCGCAAGTCCTAGGCGCCAGCTCCACTATTTAATCGCCTCGGTACAAAGAGGTTATTGAGCAGATGTGCATAACTCATACTTTCGTACAGAGCCAAACTAGGGTCAAGCAACGTGCCACCCAGGGATTTACACCCGGGTTGACACACGCGCGTTCTCCAACGTAACTACAATCGTCGCTCGGCAGATATCGCGTCAAAGCGGAGACGAATTTCAGTCGCTATCAATTCGACACACGGTGAACGAGAGATTCACTTCCGTTTGTGGAGGAACACAACTCGACGGTGAGAGGATTGTGCAAACGAAATTTAGGGCCTCTCCCCCGCGCAGTCTTCGAAATCCGACGGCGTGGAGGCCACCCAAATAATTACAAATACAAATTACAATCAATTTATACTCGTACTCGAGGATGAGAGTGCCGCGATCGAGCCGGAGGTACAGCGCGTTTTCATAAAGGCTACTTTGAGTAACGGATAGCCACTCGGGAGTTATTAATGCTCATACGTGTCTTACGCCCTCCAGCCATACGCGCAGATCGCGTTCCCAGCCTCCACCCTCCCGGCACGAGAATTCCCTCTTCTTCCTGCATCAGGGATCAGGCCGTAAAAGATGTTTCTGTACACCGTTTAAATATCTATGATGGAGAGGAATATATCCAGTCGCTAATAACGCGCCGCTTGCGTAATACTTGGTTTGCGTGTCGCGTATACTGTTACACAAGTATGTCTTCTCTCCTTTGTACCTCG
Source organism: Phymatocera aterrima (assembly GCA_963170745.1). Classification (NCBI taxonomy): domain Eukaryota; kingdom Metazoa; phylum Arthropoda; class Insecta; order Hymenoptera; family Tenthredinidae; genus Phymatocera; species Phymatocera aterrima. The sequence continues at coordinate 11,262,890 of OY720664.1, forward strand.
CCATGTAGATACCTACATAAGGCTAGTCCCGTTCCCGATCAAACGGAGCGCCAGGAGAGTCAACGGTTTCTTCTGGATACAGAATCTTCTCACTCATTAGAGACGACGGACACATACTTATTGGCGTCGCGGGGGGACGTGGGAGCCGAAATAGGTGTAGGTACTCTCTAGATGTGAGAACACGCGGCGCGGTATACAGTACGCGGTTTCATATCTCTAGCGTAGAAGCATGAATTGTCGTAATCGATTTGAAATTCAACTATACATTATAATGCGGTAGTTTTTATAGCCCACTGTGGTATATAACACGCGTAGCGACACATCGGCGGCGAAACCAGTCATACATCGACGTGCGTGGGCCGGAGCTACGTATCATTATCATACGCAGATTCCTAGAAAATATATCTACACGCACGAACGTATATAATTATACTGTATTATTCGTATATCTATACACGTGTATATGTGTGGTATGAATATGTAAAATAATCGGTATCGCGGTCCGTGGAGTGCAGATAACTCATGCCCTACAAACGTTGAACTTTGTCACCATCTAACGTATTCGCACGTTCAACGAATATAGTATATGTATGTATAATAATCGTGGCGGGCGTACGCGAATTTATTCCACCGTATACCGCGTCAAATACATACCTATACACACTGTGTTATCGGTACAACACGCGTGCGAGCTTGCGACCGTTACAACCGCCGAATGCGCAGCTTTAGCGCATCGCATACCGCATATATACTAGCTCTATGCATATGCAGTACCTAGGCACGAATGTAGGTATGATATGCCCGTGATTACGACGTGTATGTATCTATGCATACATAGGTCGCGCTCAAACGATAATGTCCATCTCGGACGCAAAGTTTTCTAGATTTATGCTCATTGCTAATGCGTACACGCTCGGACGGGACTCAATTGATGCTGGTGTAACATAGAATTTATTCATAACCCAATTACGCGTGAAGTAGGCCGCGTTTGCAGCCAACCTCTCACCTCCTTCCTCTCTCGTCCACCCTCCACCCTCTGCCCTCTCCTCTCGTTTGTTAAATCAAGGATGAGGGGTACATTCTCATAAGTAAACTTTGAGAAATCCATCCTATAGTCAAAGTTGAAATTGAAATCTGCGAGTACCGAACGCGGAGACGTAGGGGGGTAGAGATAATATATACCTACAGCAGAGAATCCCCGAAGCTTTTTTACTCCGAAAGGTGTTTCGACGATTCTTTCCAATTGCCTGAATACGCAGTATGTAGGTATGTACGTAACATACGTTGCGTAATTTAGCGAGCCTCGAAATGGTCGTAAAAGCTGCGTGAGCAGCCACCGGCCACATCAGGGGTGCTGCAACTTGAATTTAACGGGCAACGTCCAGCCGCGTCGGCGAGTAATGTTGTGCGTACTATTGTTATTTCCGCGCGGAACCATCTAGGTACTATACGTTCAATTACATGAAACGCAGTTAAACCGCGTCCGCGCGCATGCGGTATACACCTCAATATATAGCGTAAGGGGTGGAATTTTTAAAAGGTCAGTCCGAACCGGGATGGAGAGAGAAAAGCAGAAGAAAAAGCGAGACCGGAAGATGACGTTGAATAAACCACTTGTTTAGTATACGATATAACGCGTATTACGTTTCTTGCGGTGCCGATCGTCAGCAGCTAAAACCAACGTTCACACGGCCTGCACGCGAGACCCTTTACCGTAACCCGCGTAGACGTACGAGGCGTCGCGATCGTATGTTGTGTATTATTATTTCAGGTTTTTCCTCGGACTAGTCAAATGTCAAGGTTGCGTCTACTATAGTTTCGCCTAAATTCAACCACGAGATTCTTTCATTCTGTCGTTCCGTTCGATTCTCGAGTCGATTTTTCTCCCTCAGTTTTTCAGTAAAACAATTCCGTTGAACTCTTCGCAAGAGCTGCATCGAGCCGGTCTCTCGTCTTTGTTCGATCACAATTTCAAAGTCGGGCTTGAACTTGTTTGATAAACAACGACGAACATCTGGAATAAGATGTCGCGAACGAGAAGGCGATCTTGGGAAGGCCAGAGGCTCCGTGAAGCCTACGTGCCTCGCGTCCTGGTCCCTCGGTACGAATCCACGATCATGGTAATACACCTACGTCCGCATGCGATTCCTTATACTTGGGCAGATTGTACGGACGATATATTTCATTCGCCCGGCACGCTAGATATCACGGTTTCTCGGCAAAGCTCTACCGAATCCACGGTCGGCCCGTGTCAATTGCAAATTGCTGTAACTACCTCAGTATAGTTTTAACTCGAGAAGCAGTTTAGTTCGTTATACATACCACGACATTGCACAACGTCAATTTATTTATTAACTCCTTCGAGAATGTATTGCAATTATTGCATTTGCACACATCTCTCTCGAGCGCCGGGATAATTTGCTTGTTTAACAGCTATACATTTACATTCGCGAGATCCAACATCGGATAAGATGATTGTCAACTGCGCTGTACCGTCGACATTTCATCATACCCGTAACACGCGTCTTAAAACTAACGCGAATTTCATATACCAATTGGTGCCGGGTAGCGACGGGTGAATAATATTCGTACCGCAATCTTTCGCATTCGAATATAAATTCATCGAAGATGGTACACAGTCATTGGGAACGATGAGCCCGAAGACTACTTCAATATCTAATTCCGTGGATTGTTCGATCGAAAACCTCGCCACGACCTCGACGCATGAGTGTCCTGTTACATTCTTTACCGCATCGTAGCTCATGGTGGCTTATTGTCAACCAACATAAACGACTCGTCGAACCTCGCCTCGGTTCAGTGTAGCTAACCGGGGTCCGTGCCGTAGCTAACACGATCAAGTTTACCCTGTTCGGGGTGTGAATTGTGGGCGGTTCTTATCAATTATGCGATTATCCCGTGAACTTTTGTCGAGTCCGAAGTGCCGTGGTGGATCCCCGATCGTCGCCTGCTTAGGTACCACTCACTGTGAAATCGTGTTGAAAACTTTGGACCATTTCGTGCTGAGAAATATCGCGGTCACTTCAGAAATAATTCTAGGGGGACACATGCCGTCGGTTTTCTTCTCACAATGAAATTATGTAAAAAACGAATGTTGGCATATCGTGTATGCGTACTCACCCAAGAAGTGGAACCGGCTGCAAAGCGTTGTCGATGTCCTGCCCAGGACCAGATGGCTGGCGAGGTCCTCGGGAGGGATCCTGGCGTGACGGGTCCACCAGGATTGCGACGACCAGAAGAGGCAATAGGAGTCTCAACATCGTGCCGGAGGTCCAACGAGAGGCGTTGATATTTCGCGAAAGTATAAACTCGAGACGATCTGCACCCGGGACACACGAGCGCGCTGCGCTTCACCCTATACCAAGTTCAGTCGCTGGTCAGGCATCAGGGATCTTGGTGACACGATTCGCGTTCGTAATTTCCTTCCCGTCAGCTGCAATTTTTCGTATATTTTAGGTATACTGGAATCCAGGCGAGGCGATCGATGAACGAATTATTTGACGAGTATCAGTATGTGGGGGATCGAAGAATTTCCCTGCTCTATTCAACGCTTCTACCAAGAAACTTGTGACGTCGTAGCATCACCATTTCTCTGTCCCGGCTGGATTATGCAAAGTAGATAATGTGTTACACAATAAGTTTTCGGCTCATCAGCCACCGCGTGAATATCAAGATCAACTGTCACGTTGAAATGCGTCTTATCGTTACCGCGCGCGGTCCGTTCCAAGACCTTAAACTCGGGCGCAGGCGAAGGCCGGACTATTACTGTCGATCCCTCAATCATATCTCCGTATTACGATTTTCTTTCGAACTCTCGACTCGCCCAGAGTCAACGATCCCCGTTCAAAGCTCTGTTCATTTCGAAAATAATTCTCTCTCCACTCGTTTATGGACAGTTATCCGCATTTCCTTTCGTGTCGGGTCCCTTTGTCGGTACAGGTGGTACGTGCGCGGGTTATGCAACCGTCCAGTTTTCTCTACGCGTGATACAATGAGCTCGGATTTTTTTCCTGCACCGCACGCGTGCCGATTTAAATCGCGAGTAACCGAAAACAATGTTTAGCAAAATCTCGCTTTTCGCGCGGCAGTTTGAATCCCGGAAGTTCGTATACGACGATTTCCCTGGCGGTCGGTTCGCTCGCTATCTCGTGGCATAAATATAAAACCGTTATCAACCAGGCAGAGACAGAAAGAGAGATGAGTCCGGTGGAAGGGCACGAAGGCGACGAGGATGATAACACTTCCGCGCCTATCATTTACTCAGCTCACATTAAATTCTCCGAGGGCGTCCTATCCTACGCACAAGTAGTTTCAATCGCTCAGGTATTTCCGTTTTTCGGAAATCAAGGATTCGTATCCTGCGGGGCTCGCGAAGAGCGTGGAGGGATCAGCGATACACTCGGACGCGGTTGAATTTTGCTCTTCGTCGACAGAATTCAAACCTTTCAATGTATGTACGGGCGAGAACTAGAGAAGTAAAAGTTTTTCAATCTGTGACAAGCAAAGAACGGCGAGCAGCTGTTCATCTCTTTGATATATACGAATGGAACGAGGCGGTAAAGAGGGAACGAAGCTTTATTGCGTAAAAGCACTCTGCGTCGGACAATTAATCCAACATAGGCATTACTAATTATAGCGGGTGATAAATAACATTAATTGTCTCGATTAAATTATCGCGGATCATTCGTCTGGGGAAATATTTTTCCTTCTAAATTTCCGAGAATGCGGGGGCGCGTGAGGAATCTCCAGAGAGCTTTTACTCAAGGCAATAATAGAGAAATCTGGATAACGAAACGATCCACCGCTCCCACGATCTATCCCGCTTCTCGAAGCCACTAAACTAAAAAAAGGGAATACGTGGTGAATGAACTTGTCCCCCAGTCTCGCTCGGTCATTCACGATCGTTCACGATCATCCATGCGTAGGTATTCCATCCGATTTTCATTCTCCCGCAGAATTCAGGGAAGAAACGGTCCTGACAATGTTCACGCGTATTCACTTTGCGGACACGGAATATTCGAACATCACATAATTGTATTCGATCGCTGCACTTACGTCGAATGACAATGAGCCTTCCGCCGCGTATGATACAGAATGGAACAGTATATACGATCGTCAGTTAATTACTTCATATTTGACTGTGCATTCATACATATATATATACCGGTATATTCGCAGTGTGTACAACATGAAATTTAGCGATTTAAAAGCACTGGTTCACTCCGACAAGAGCATGGTAGGCTTTCGCGGGTAGCTCGGATCGTCGGCGTGAATTCCTCAGATTGAGAGTGAGGGAGAAGAGAAGAAAAAAAAATGCAAAATACAAAAGTAAAAATCGCAGGCTGAATTTCCAGTCGTTCCAAAAAACGTTTCGATCTTAGGGCACGTACACGGGATGAGTCCCCGGTGAAGCTGCGTGGACGGGACTCTACACGGCACTGGCGCGTGCAGCGAACCACTCGCGTCTCATCTCGCCGTTGCTCTCTCACACGATCCAAGACGACGGCGACCACCACCACAGCCGCCAGCACTCCCGTACCCACCAATCTATACTTTACATACGCATAAGTAGTCACGTTCGTATGTACACGCATTAATTTTACACGTCTACGCATGTATATCTGCCTCTACGTACATATAATTATCACACACGCATCGGGACCACCTCCCACGCCCCATATCACTCTGGCACCGGCTCACCGCGGACGCTAACACATATTGAATAACGCAGGCTGCTTAACTTCTTGCCGAACCTTGTAACCTGAAGTCGGTCCATCTCAATTTGTCAAGATATTCCAATCCGTGCGGTATACTATAACAGAGATTCTGTGCGATCGGAGGCAGCCCGATTCCTGAGTCGGGTGCGGAGGTCGCGGTGTTATAGGCAGCACGCAATCGACAGCCCCTCTAAATTATGGGGTAGCTACTGTTCGGCCGGTAATCGCAGTTGGACCCGGACAGGCGGGAGGGCACGTAAAGTTCAAGGCCGCGGGTGGCACCGAACTATCCGGAAAATCCGTGTCGGTATATGTGAGAAGACTAAATCGGACCGCGTTACAGGCACTCGTCGCTGAGCGGCGATTGGCAAGCAAATATACCCGAACACGTCGCGCGTAGAATATTAAAATTCGTGATTCCTGGACTACAGGCATCACACTCTGTGGATTCGGGCATGTAACACAATGAGGTGTAATCCGCGAGGTTCCACGCATTGCGTAATACGGGTGTACCTGTACACGCGGTGTGTAACAACAAAAAAGGTGACGGCATCGCTCGAGAGACTCGAATAGCACCCAATATAATTCATGGATATGAGCACACAACAGGGTACAATATAACCGAATACGTATGACTGTCACATAAACGAACGGGGAGGGGCACGCTATCATTGTCGATCGGAATTTCGAGTATGACGTAAATGATGCACGAATCAAAAGTCGGAGTTAAGGTATGAGAAATACGTCACGTTGTGCTTGGGAGGGGGAATAGATACGCTACGAGGTAATTGTTGAGACCGAGGTACGAAGCAAGAGAGTTACGTGAAAAATTCCACGTTATAATTGTCTTATCAACTTTTCGGCCGTGATTTAGGTAGGTACATCCCGGAATACGTGCAAGACGTATGTACGTACGTACTTGCTCACTCTCGTCCATCATACATCTTATTAAACATATTATTGTGACTATACTGATGTATATCAATCCGAATTCATCTATTCCATTTCGATCGGGCGTTAGATTAGAAGTAACCCGAATCGATGAACATCGATCCGCTGTTTCTTGGTACCATTTGATACAGAGGATCGTGACTAGTTTCAAAAGTTGTGACATTTGTCAGGGGACCTGCAGCGATCCTTGTCTGGAAGTCAGATAGCACGTGGGTGGGCGGCAGCCCGGAGACCCGATGGACATTCGTTTTCTTACTTGTTTGAACTATACCGACTTGCAAAACCACTTGACGAGAGAAAAAAAACGGTAGCTCGTCGGGATTTTCGATAAGTATCCAGATCTATAGACCGGGACTCGTACCTACACTCACCGAGCTAATCTAAGATGATTTTTCATTCATCTTAACTTTTACTTTTAACATGCCTGATTATTCCGATCTTCGTCCGCCTCGATGAAACGATGGGCCGTTGCATCAGCGGCTACTGCACCTAACCAGGTTTCACTGTCCGTGTCCAGCGCGTGTTTTAACGGAGTTTATTGTTGGGAAAACTCGACGTCCCAGAGTGCCCATTTATATACCTATATTACCTCTGTTATTGCAAGTTACAAGAGACTTGGCGTACGTGTGATAGACGCGTGTCGAATGCGAGACGCGGTTGGATCGGCACGATATATAGTAGAAGTTAACGTTCGCCTCAATTTTCACGAGTTTCCATCACGCGAACAGCGCCGCTGAGAAGATCCTGCTCGGTGGCGCTTGTAGTTTTTCAACGGCGTTATATATCGACAGGATATGAATCAATCGATGCGTCGACTTGATGAGTGGTTTCACGAGGATCGAGACATCTCATTCCATTTTCAAGCACTAATTATAATCAATCTCAATCGTGCTACGAAGTAGATTGAAGGGCGTATAAATTCTTGTTGATGTATGTACGATCCGGAGTAATTTTCTGATTTCTCGCCAACTATACACATTGCGTAAACATTGATAGTTCGTAAACACACACACACACACATATGTATATGGGCTGCACGGGCCTCTCACACATGTTTCAACTCGGCATTTTTATAATCGGAGCAATTCAAAGGACAATTTCTATGCAAACTAGACACCGGGTCGACGAACTCCATCCAAGATATTGTACCACTCGGCGGTATAGGTATATTATATCTCGGAAATAGTTGCCTGATGAATTACGACTTTGTCCTAACTAGTAATTACATTAATATTATTATTGGAAACCGAGTAACAGGCCGATGGCGAAATAAGGCGATACCAACTGCAGCAGGAGTCATTCCGTGTGTAACTATACTGGAAAATAAACAAAAAAAACGATGGATCTCCGACCGAACACCGGCTGTCCCCTGTAGTACGTGCAGAAAATAGCTACACGCAGACGCAGGTCAAGCTTCCGGCAATTTCTCGACTAATTTCACCGCTGTCGTTGTGTCCCAACTTGCGCGGGAGAAAAGAGTTCAGACTATACCTGGGTAGCAGAAACGATTTCACCTGCGTATGGACGTATGTATATACATGCAGACCAATAGGCCGGAACGCAGACGGCTAGGTTTGGCGAAAATCGTTGATCTGAAGAATTTGGTGCATCCGATCTTCCCCAGCTTCCGGAGCTCCCACCTGCAGCACCCAAAGATCTGACAATGAAATCCAATCGCGGTCACCGGACACCGGCAGCCGTTGTGGACCGTGAAATTCGCTGTCTTAGGAACAATAATGATATTAATAATGATAACGAATTAAAGAAACGAAGTGCAGGCGATCGACAATCTCGAGGTTCGCGAAGCGCCCGACTCGCTCGAGTTACACGCATCACCGATCGCCCGGAATCCTTGCGAGAGAGGAGGTGAACATTGGTGAAAAATTGAAGAGGAAGAACAAACTTGGGGGAAAAAAGAAGGGAATGCTAATAGCCAACGAATTATATATGGGTACGAATACACATTCTGGCTGACTCGTACGCGTCATCGTGTAGAATTTTCCGCTTTGGGTGTCAGGGAGGTCACGGGATCGGAGATTTGCTTCCGCGAGCTTACACGCGGCGTTGCAACCATTGGCATACCTTCTACCTAACTAATACCAGCCTCGAGACGGCGCTCTGCGTACTTGCTAAAACGCAAACTATAACCACAGTGTTTGCTTCCCGGCGCGTTTAGTGACGGTAAGTTCAGAGCTAAGCCGCCTCCGCGGCCAATGAGAAACGTTCAATAACAACCGGGGAACGATCAATACCAAAAGCCGCCCGCACGGTGTAATTGATTTGAAAATATGAGGAAAACTGATGTAGATGGGGAAATCCAAGTGGCGGTTAACTTGTGTAACGAACTAGAAAAATAACAATTCGACGGCGATAAAGTGGTTCCGTGTCAGTGTGGCGTACGTCTAACGTACCCGAGCGAAATACTCCCCTTTCTTGCATATTATACTTATATGGCTATAGTTGAAGCGGTGCATGCGACAACTCCCGCTAACACGAGAGACGGTCGCAAAGGTTCTATCTGTCCATCCATCTAGCTACTGGTAGTAGCCTAGTGGACACATTTGCTGCAGCGTTACCGCCGCGTATGTAGTACCAGCGAACACAGAGTCCGCCCGGCTTATAGGTATAGGTACCGCTGCAGGGTACCGGACAGCAAACTGATACCGAGTGCATATTATACCTGTAATCTGCAGGAGCAGCCTGTTGCGCCTGAAGCATGCCACTTTATAAACTAGACGCTCTATTCCTTACTCTTCCTTTTGCTGTTTTCACATCAGGTACTTTCTTTTTTCCCTATTTTCTTTAATAGTAATCTCTCGGGCGAGAGGGACTGGTCTCGTGTGAAAAATCAACATAACCAGCCTGATAAGAGATTGCGTCTATTTTATACGCCATTAGCGTAGCCTTTAGAAATTCTTTGCCCACAATTCTCCTTGTTCCATTTATCTCACTTACGCTACAGGTTCATCTCCCCCTCCTCCGACTCTCTCGCTCTTTCCATCGGTCCCAGATTACTTGCGGTAGTGCTTCGAAAACACATGGCGCACGAAAAACACCCGTATATGTAGTTCGTAGGCATAACTTATATTGTTGTTTTCAACTTTCCGACCTCACGACTCGTCTCTGTACTCGAAAGAATACCTCGCGATGCTGCGTACGAAAAAAGGAAGGGAAAAAAATCGATTTGTAATGGTCGCCTTTGCCCGCCTCCAAGTAATTGTCTCACGGTGCATACTGCGCGATCGTTAAACACTTAGCCATAATCTATAGCTCATGGGGAATATCTCCGTCGCAATTAACCTCGAGAATCCCGTCCTCGTCTCAAAGTAGGCGAGGTACGTTGTGCAGGCTGGCACGCGGCTCGAGTCACTTCCGGCACATATAGGGTTGGGCTGTTTAAAATTGGGTCAACGTACGCCCGCGGATGAACCTTGGCGAATATCACCTCATCCTTGGTGGAATAAAATCAATATCGATCCATTTTTCTCCGACAACGTCTCCACGCCGCAAAGTCACTCGATGAAGATTATTGGAAAATAGAACATCCCCGCGTGAATATGTTTTGCAGTTAGGTATATCCAGAGATCTTACTCCGCAGGGCTGTTCGCGTCGCATTACTCTCCGGTCTTCTGGTGGTTATGCATTGCTCGGTGGTACATTCGCGATAACCGCTCAAGAATTGTTAGATTGTTTTATAGAGGTATACCCACTCCGCACGTTGAACCACCTGCCCTCTAGATTTATGTCCCCCGTTGCGACCTTTTCGCGACTCAGGGCACGGGACAAAGCCCAGGTACCTGGTATGGAGGCTAAAGCTTACGACCTTGCCTCGAGAGGGCAAGACCCTCGTTGTGGATACAATTCGTAAATCATGTTATGCATATCTCTGCCGGTGTTCAATTCTCTCGCTTTTTTTTCAATGATTAGATTTGAATTCGTTGTTTCATTTTCTCGTCAGACAGAAAAACGTGAAATTGAGATCATCGAATTGAATAACAAAATATACTACGGAGTGTTCTCCCGTGACTATGAAGTTCAAGATAACGTCATCGTATGAACAATTGATAATAAATTCATATTTTGCCGTTACCCGCGCGCGCTCTGGCCCCTAGGCCAAAAAAGGCGAGTCTACAGGTATATGGCAGGTTGGTATGTGTACAACTGTTGCGCCTATAGACGAATGATAATAAATTTAAACGAGCTTGTGTATTCAACCTAAATTAAATCCGCTCCCACATATCGTCGCTGATGTTGTGATGCTCTCTACACCGCGCATACAGGGCGATTCAAGTCGAGCCGGGCACATTCTCTGGATAGGTTCTTCGAGAAATCGTGGAACGAACAGTCCTCTGTCAAAAATTCGTGTGACCTCTGGTTTACAAGCTACAGAGGATCTGAGTTCACCTATCACGGACCTCGTACGAGAGCTAGACACGGCAGGCTTGGATGCGCGAGTCGATACAGTCTGCGCTCACTGCCGTATTGCAGCGTTGTGATTGGTTGATTTGAATATTCTCTAACTCGCAAACTATCGGTGACAGGAATTTTTGGTAAACGGCTTTTCGTTCCAGAATTTATCGAAGAATTCATCCACGAAACGCGTCCCACGTACTCGACCTGAATCGCCCTGTATACGTACACGAAATCATACGTGTTTGCTAACGCATGCACGTTGTTCGTATGCGCATGTATATGCCTACACTGTACGTCCAGCAACGATAAGACGACCCCTTTGCTATCCTATCCTATTGTCGCTAACTTCTATAAATATGCATACTATACCGTATTCATGAGCTTGTTTTAATAATTTTGATAATTACTCGCGTTGTCGGAGTGCTGACGCCTTAGCAACGATATTATACCAGAATAAACTCGCGCGGAATATCAACGCTTTCGTACTTATACCGAACAACGCGGCGTCAACGTTCGTATGTTCATAATAGGCGGACACCGGCGTGGCCCTTGGACCTTGGACATTGGCTACTGGTACTTCAAATTACCTCATGTCAAACATTCATTGAATATTTTTATTCACCAGCTATGGGCCACTCTTCGTAAATGACACAGGTACTCAGGTCTATTGCTAAATCGTTGAAACGTGTTTATATTTGAATTGGAAATCTTCTCATCGACAAACACAAGCATTGCACCTACGGTGCGTGGTTAGCATCCCATTGAACAATTCCTATTTTTGCTTCTTCTTTTTCTTCATTTTATCCTTGACATTTTTACTGGCGCCTGCTGACGACGTCTCCTTCACCTGAGCTACGTAAATGTCCCTCTTCTCGCGGGCCGCGTCTGTTAAGCTCTGCCAGTCGTTTACTCTTTTAACGTAGGAACTGAACAGATTTGAATAACGCTTCCGTTGGTCCTGAAGTAGCCCAATCTCTTCCTCTATGTAAGCCGCCTGTGCCTGATCGAAATCTAGAGAATTAATCGCACGCTGGTTCCTGAACATCTCTTCATCCCCTTCCGTTTTCACCCAGCGCTCCTCCTCGTCGTCGTCATCGTCATTCTTCGAAATGTACGCGGTTATATTCCATGCAGGAAGCACCCCCAACGGATTGGACGGTTGCTTCAGCGTCCGGATCTTCCTGGTGTCCAGATCCTGCACTGACGACATTTCAGGCTGGAGTGATTCATGGATGGATCCCACAGAGTTTGATGACGTCCATGAAACAGTCGAGTTATATTTGATGAATTCTTCTCGCAACTCTCGTCCGCGTAGCAACCGACCCGGTTCAGCGTCTTCCCATAATCTCTTCAACCCTACGATTTCCGTTTCCCGGCGTCTATCCTGCTCGATCTATTAGAGAATTAATTGATCACGATACAGTGATGTACGCAGTAATTATGTGCAGATAAAAAATTATACAGCTATCGGCTTTTCGTCCACATCCATCATCATGACGCCCGTCGAGAGAATTCCACCTATCACTTGATTGGATCGCCCGCTGTGTAAAACACCGTTACTTTTACCTGAAGTTTGGTTCCTACGTCGATAAGGACCTGGAGCCTGCATAACGGGTGTTGGAATATCGTCTGCGAAGTACCGTCCGACGGAACGTCGCCGTCTCCATGCAACTTAACCCTGGGTCTTACGCTGCGCTTGGATACCGAAGAAACCGATGTCCGGCCGTACCTCGGATCGTATACGGTCCCTCTAGCCTTTGCATCGTTCACCACGGTCCACTCCGTAGCTGTCAAAGGCCAAGAATCATTGGTGACGTACGCCCCAATGTAGTACTTGGTAGTAGCATCGCCCTCGTCTTTGGCAGAATTAGGAATGAGAGATTTCGAACGACTCCGTGTCCTTAGGACATCGTCAGGATCTCCTTCATTGGTGGGTTTGGCGACGTACAATAAATTGGCGACTGGTAGAATGAGAACAGAGCCACCGCTCGCCTCGCACAGAACGTTACCGTCCTCGTTAGTAATTTCAATGGCAGTCTCCACCATACTGTACGATGTAGAAAGTCTCAATGAGGCCAAACAATCAACGGAAACTGTGATGATCCATTTGCCAATGATATTGCGCACGTTGGGGACGTAATTATTCGACAGCTCCTGGACAGCTAAACTCGGTGGCTTCGTGCCCAGCAATACGGGCTGTGATCCAAGCAACTGCCGAAACGTTGGTTGACCTTTGATCGTCATCACACGAACGCACCAATCAAGTTCCTTGAACCTATAACCTTCGCTCCATCCATACCCAATTAATGTGTAACCATGCTTGGTATAAGGATAATGCACGGTAGCTACTCTATTCACAAAACGCGTGACTTCCCGATGAGTTTCATTGTTCACCACCCGGATTATGTGCCTCGGCAAGCTAGTCATGAAATCAATGCCTGCGTACACCGTATCTTCTGCGGTTGGAGCGTTAACAACAACCCTCAATACGGGGACCCACTGGCCCGGTTGCACGTTCCGCACAACGCCGCTCCACTCTTCGATATTCAACACTTGACTTAGGTCACTCTGACAAGAATAGAGCGAAGTAAGTTGTTCTCCATAGGTGATGGTCATTATCTTACGTATCAAGAAGTTTGCGGCAGACTCGTGTTTCGAATAGTTAAATATCTCGACGACTTTCCGTAGGTTGTGAACAATCTCTGAGTGTCTGGCGTGCGAAGGTTCGTGCATCTTTTTATAAACTTTGATCTGTATCATACGAAAAAATGATTGTATCCTATTTGCGGCGATTTCGTAAGCCGGAGGCTCCGTGTACTCGTCTTTATTTATTTGATAATCCGCACCACCGTTCGGTGAACCAACACCGATCGCTGGATTGAGGAAGAACACTCTGAGCGCGTGACGGATTGCGGTAGTCTCAATATCCGTGAACTTTTCCTTGACCAGTTTTACCAATTCTTCGATGAAAATCGAGTGTATGTTTTTTATGAACCCTTTTCCCACGTGCAATTGCTCCGTGTTTGCGTCGCGTGGCATGTAAGAAGCATAGAAAGCTTGTAATTGACTCGCGTACCCCGGTCTACCGAACTCTTGAAAAGCCGCGCTGATCCTGCTACCGATGTTCCTCGCAATTGCGTCAATTCTATCCGACTCCGAGGACATCAGGTCATACATCCTGAATCTACCGCCGACGTAGAAAATCGTGTCTGATAGGATTCTCATGAAGTAGGAATAACCCGATCGGAAGAATATGCGATAGAGATGTCTTCCCGGTTCGGGTTGGAAAATTGTCGCTCCAGAAGAAAAAGTTTTTATCGTGGCAGTTGGATCATCGTCTGACCACCTTTCGAAAAAATTATGCCTTTCGACAATCAAATGCGATTTACCGGTCGCGGTATTCGGTTGCGGCATCGAACAAAAATCAATCAGAACAAATTTTTTGTTGATAGAATCGATCAGCATGTGAAGAGCGTCATTTCTATCGCCTGCCGTCTTCTGCTGCCATTTTAATGAGCGTTGGAACAACGGTGCGGCTGCAACACTCGCGGCGCTTCCCACCGGTGCTTTTTTACCATCCTTCCCACCCGTGGCCTGAGACTTAACCGTTGAACCAGTCGCTGAAACATGCAACTGGCTTTCTGCAGTTGTTATCCCCAACGCGTCAGAGACGCGGGCGTAATATTCAAAGTCCGACGGCCTATAAAAAATGAATATCTCGTCCAGGTAAGGTGCGAGTTTGCCGAAGTCTGCCCATACACCGATATCCGGTAACAGTATCTGCGTATCCGGTATCTGTGTTACCCCCTTCGCAATATGACCTGATACCTTGGACAGTCCATTTTGTGACAGTGCCGGCTCATCAGTTTCATCGACATATTCTTCACACCCTTTCTGACTGCACCGTCTAAGGGGGCTGATGAATCTCAAGGAACGAGACACGGACCCCCAACCATTTCCTGCTCCGGCTTTCGCATGATTTGATACCCAATCGAAATACCGATACAGCTTCCATCTCTCCTGTGTTGGTGGTGTTATTTGTAATTTTATATCGACGCACTCAATGATTCCCTGCATAAACATTTCTATAACTCACTCCTTTTGCCTCGGCGGTGATATCTTTGAACTTGTCGATGTATATGGGGTGACCCCAGCACGGTGTGACGCCAGGAATAGCATCCTCAGCCAGTTCTGCTGCGGTATCAAGTTTTGCTAAAATTGCGACGGTTGGGCGAGGATTCTGGCGAAAAAGTCGTGAATCCTGCTCCTTTGCGTCTTCACCATCGGTATTTCCATTTGCCGTAGGAGTCGAAGCAACTTTTCTATTCAACGCTATTTCGCCTTCGCCTTCTCTGTCCGCGTACCTAGTCAGAAGATTCCATTTCTCGTTTTGGGACAGGGACCGGATCACTAGCGGTAAGCAAATCCATCCTGTTGGATTTTTCTAAATTGTTTTCTCTCAGTTGGTCGGGGCTTACACACCGATTGAGTCGTTAGTGCGAAAATTACCAACCAGTGAGACACGAAACGGGATAAAACCCGTTGATCTCTCCATGGTTGGTCCAGTACAGCGCAGCTATCTTCACCATCGCCTTTGCCAAAAGCATCGGCCATAACTCAGACTCGTTTTCAGTTCGTGGCAAAAGAGGCGTGCCATCCACATCGACGGGGATCATATCGTCGACGATAAAACGTCGCCAGAAACCCATAAAGAACAAACGTACCACGTACTTGCCTGAATTTGAAATTCAAGTACGTATATCATAGCCGCATACTTTATTGAACCTCCGTAAGCTGAGAATGATGGATCGAAATGTGCACCTCAGACCGTACGTGCGAAACTAATGTGGTTGACAATCTTATTTTGCAAAGTTGTGATAAAATACCATTCGGATTCATGACGGGTCTGTGCTGTGATGTGGAATTTCCAACTTTATTCATAGAGTAAACGTACATCCAACCTCGCCAAGGAAGAGCTTTCCCGTGCCAAACGAAATTCGGCGATTCCCCGTCAACCTGGAGGCCACCTCGACCCGCGTATTGGAGATTGATCATCGTCGATATGAACCATCTGACAAACTATTGACGAAATGATCGAGGTATAAATACGCGTGTTTCACACTACTTCACAGGCAGCAGCAATGAGTTTTCGCTTTACGTGCCTCGCTATGCAGAATATGTTTGTTGTTCTTAATAAAGTCTGGATATTCATTGCTCGGAGTGAAAACCACCGGGCTACTCTGTGAAAGAAATACAGTTGCAATAGAAAATTACAGAGAGGTAAATCGCAGAGAGATGAGACAAGACTCTCACTGTCAAATTCCCGAGCATAGATCCTCTCTTCCAATCGAAGGGCTCTATAGATTGCGGCATAATGCGTGGTTCAGGGTCTAGAAAGCGTCTGTCAGTGCCATCTGCGGAGGTAGCAATTAAGGCAGGGAAATTTCAATCATATGGAAGGATAATTAATACGCATCTTTCATTTTTTCGAGTTAATAATTCACTACTTTTAGGGACGTCCCACTTTTCCCCGTTCAATTCCGCGTCCGTCCATTCCGTCCACGGTATCGCCCTTGTTGGCTCTAGTTGGTCGTCAGACAGAGCCTCACGCGTTTTTCTTGACTTCGTTGACATTCTGAATTTCTAATATTCGTCTATAATTGAACGACTTTTCTCGTCAGTCTTCAAATCGGTTTATCGAGATCAAAGTCTTTATGATGAACGACTTTGTGTTCAGTTACGGTGAAAATATCACTCGCAAATATGTTTGCGGTTAGAATAGAAATAAACCAAACAAAGCAGCAACAAATGAGCGATATGGTGCGTGTATATTCGGCTCTGTTCACGTATGTACAATATATTATTTAAGGTAAAAACTGTTACATGAAAATGGTACGATTACTGCGGTCATTCGTCAATTTTTACGTAGTACCCCAAACTTGTAGGTCATATCGTGGGTGTAGATTTTACCAGGGTAAAGAATGCACGTGGGAAACCCTTCGGTGTTAATTGCGTTGGGGTAATTCTGTGGGGATAAACTGAATCCTCCGTGTCGTCGATAGAGGACACCATCCTTGCACGGGGTTTCTTGGAGTCGCGTGACCGCCGTCAAATTTTCTCTCTACGTAAACGCGCTTGTTAAATACTGCTCTATGGAAATGATCATTCGAGTATCCCACCTCGGAAAGTGCGCTTCTGCTATCCACGCGATCGCCGCAACTTCCCCAACAACAATCATCCAGATCCGAAGGATAGAGTCGTCCGGGTTCCGGGAGGTCATTACCGGTATAAACGTGCAATCCAGGTTGATTTGAGTAGACCTCCATGAATCTTCCGGAACCGGGATGTAGAATTCTGAATCAAGAAGATGATGTCTATATTCTTGAACATGTATCGATGTATGCGGACATGCATTAGAAAGCAACCACAAAGTTAAATATGCATGTGCACCTGGCGTGAAAACGGTAGCACCAGCAGCTTGGCGCATCAATGCATAGATTGTGGTCGTATCCACCTCCTGGCACTCGGCGAAGTCTCTCGCTCGTAAGACGGGTTGGGAAACGTAGATCATATATCGTCGAGTCCACCGGTCTAATGGCACCGGTTGGGATTTTGTCTCTCACATCGATGAACGTCCATTTGCTCGCATTTATCGTCACAACGTGATTTCTTAGTTCGTTCGGTCCAGTACCCTGCATGTTGGATCACGGCATTGATAAAAATACTCATCATCGGGATGGAACACCTTCCGTCATGCCGTATTACGATTGCCTGTATATCAGACGTGAACTCACGTGACCGGCAAGATTGAAGAGGCAGCGGGTGGTGATGTTGACCGGCATCGGCTCCGTCGAACTCGCACGAATATTCACGTGGAGTTCGTTCTCGTCCGTCCAGGAGAACTTTATCTGCGTCAGCATTTGACCAGGCCAACCCTCGATACTGGCATGGCTAAGATTACTCATCACCTGTAGTGAGTTCCGTGAGAGTATGCGGAGATATTTGGATTAGAACCGTGTGCATAAAATATAGGTATAAATATATTTGTATGGTATCTGGAACCCGATAGGCACTCAGAGATCAGTATATATGCACACGCAATGATACAACCGCGGTCCACTTACCACTTCTTTACCAACAATGGCAGATTCCCAATTTACGTTGTCAAAGTGACGTTTTTGCTCGCCTTTCTTACCCGACTGATGATCTTCCGAATTGTTTATAGCATCCCGGCCATCCGGCGACACGCGATTTGTAACTCGCCCGATGGCATTTCCAACGTAGCTGATGTTCTTCAAGTACTCTGTTTCCATTAGGAAGAATGATTGGCAACAATATTTTATAGATTGACAAAAAAAACTGACTAAAAGTGTGAAAAGTGACTAGCTGCCAGCTCCGTAATAGTAAATTATACCGTCCATAGAATCGTATCCTAGAACGACGTCGCTAAGTATTCCTTTATCGTTGGGGACTCTGATGGACTGTATCCCTGCACCCCAGGATATCAATCGAACCGACGAGTTTTCCTTGTTTGTCATGATGTACCTGAATATCGAATGGCATATTTCCTGAATTGCCGTCCTTCGAATTTTCGACTTTGCCTTTCAGATGCACGTAAGGAGAACCTACCTTCGAACTATTTCGTAGCACCGGTGATGATGTGATGCGTTGGGATCCGGCCTTTGCACAAGACCGAAACCATCCTCCTCCACGGATGTATTTGCAGTGGTCATATTGTGAATTGATGAAGATCATGGAATTTGTATGTGGTAAGGAAACTAGTCAATTTTCACGAATCATCCAAAAGTTTTATCCATATTTCTCTTCTTATTTTCACGCGGTCATCTTATATGGTCGCACACACCTTATCGCTTTTATTGACATTCTGACGACAACAAATTTTGTCAATTATGTTGAGCTTGTCGAACGCATGTGAATATTACATATTATGGTTCAGAAAAATCAGTTTCAAACGAGTTGATCGCGTTGTTGATGATAGGATGACGAAAGTATGAAGTAACGTGAGTATTGAATACAATATTGGAACAGTACAATGACTGTCGAAAATTCCGTCACTTTGCCACGTTTTTCAAGTTCGAATTTTCATTCTTAGCAATCATCATTGAAGCAATGTTACAATAAGAGTAACATAAGTACCTACAAATTACCCTATAATGAAACCAGAATTCGATTGCTGCACCGGCTCTTTTTTTTCTATACCGACCATGCTCGTGGTCTGACAAATTTTTGCGTCTATTTTATTGCAGGAATTTAGAACAAGTTTCCAAAGGGACTCTGCGCCACGTACGACCGTGCTTTGCGCTGATTATCCATTTAGGATCTAATTAATTTTGCAACCCTAGGTCTTAGAGAAAATAATACTTGAAATGTGAAAAACATGGTATTCACGTCATTTTTGAATGTGTGTAGCAGCAAAGAGTAATCTCATTTCGGCCGACGAAAATTTGTATATTCATATCATACGAATTCGGTGTCCAAAAATTCAATCACGCGATGTTTTCGTAAAATCAAGTCGAAATTCGAGAAAATTTGGTGTTTAAATTTACCGACTATAATAGACTACTACTCATTTAGAGTGTATCATTTCGTACGTTGTAGACTATCAAAATACAACAGATTTTCTAGTTCGGTTATTCCACTCCGACGTTCGGACGGTTCGGACCAGCCATGACACGACGCTTACTGACCACGGCTCCGTACAACCGGAAGTAAATTCATACATTTTTTTGGCTCAACGGTGGAAGAAATTTGCCGAATGCATGTTCGTAGAATTTTTTTATTTCAACAAAATTTTCTTTACATTCCCAGACTTTACCCGTGTCCAGATGGAAACCCTGAATGTATCACGTTACTAGTTTTCCGACCGATTCCACTTATCTATGGAAATAACTCGTCCAGCTGCAAATGCAACGACGTGTCAATAAAATGAATGAGTAATGTTCTGAGTTCGATGGAGATAGGGATAGAGAGGTGTAAAATATACACAACGTGAACGGCGAAAGAGTTACCGTTGTATGAATTTCTATTTTATTCAATTTTGAAATTCCGAGGATTGATGAAATTATTTAACCTGAGCACGGAGTAGAAGGAGATATTTCTCCTTATACACGCCTTGTCGAAAAGTGGTCCCGAAATCCCGCGTTATAGCTGGCGCTGTTAACAGCGAGGAAGCCAGGGTCGCGTAATCATTGGTGAAACATGGTTCATGTTGCGCGCACTGATCTATGCGCCATCTATAACGTGGACTATAACGCCCTCATGCTCATGAATCACTTTGGAAGCCTTCCATCTACTGGCAAAAATCGACACACTCAGAGACACAAAGCAATACGATTGGCTGGAAGGACCGGAAAAGATTAATCATATAGCTGTGTGCTGAGTGTGTCGATTTTTGGTTGCAGATGAAAATCTCCCATTGTATTTTGAAGATATATCTCCTTCTACTCCATGAACCTGAGAATAAAAGTCGTCAATAAGAACTAGGCTGATTGGATTGTGAGCCTAATGACGCCAGAGTAGCGAAGAATTTTCAGGAACCAGGAATCTTTGAAATCAACTGAATGACAGTACCGAAAATCAATAATCGAGCAACCAACAATCATTGCTCACAGAAATAGGACCAACAATCTATATGAAGCAAAAGTTATTTCTTATGTTCAGGAAATTCACAAATCTCGGAAGTAAATCATACATATCTACTTAAATCTAGATATACACACGTACAACAATTGTCAGTTCTTTAATTACTCGACAAAAATACAGATTAAAAGTTGTGAAAATCTTTGTTGGTGAACTCTCTGTGCGTTGTCTCTCATCACTCAATTTTTCTCGAAACTTTCTGAACGCAGTACCTTTGCCTCACGGCAGTGGAATAGATCGATCAATCCGGAGTAATCGCTTCCGTTTGTAGGGCAGGGTCGGCGGGTTTTTGATCAGTAATTACTCCGCTAACTCCATTAGCCGCCGCTACTATTTTTTTATCTCTATCAGTCTCGTTGCATTGATTATTTTTTTTCAATCCAATATCCTTGCTATTCTCTGCGTTATCTTCCCGCCTTACCGCGACACCGCCCTTCTGAGACTTGTAATCTATGTCCTTGGACCATGAACAACTCCTGCGATTTGGGGTCCTGGGAAGCGACCATGAACTGCTACGAGATTTGCGTTTTGGTGATACGCTTCGAGATTTGGCCCTTGTTACGATAACTCGTGAGGCTGATCTTCTTTTGCGTTTTCTTTTGCTTGTATTCGTCACCGAATGACTTCTCGACGATCTTCCCTGCAACTTCCGTGATCTGGACCTAGATCTAGATCTGGATCTGGATCTGGATCTGGATCTGGATCTGGATCTGGATCTGGATCTGGATCTGGATCGGGATCTTGACCTTGATCTAGACCTGGACTTAGATCTTCCTTTTGACCTCGAGCGATGTGATTCTTTCCGACCTGAATGAGATCTGCTCTTGCTCCTACTTGTGCTTCTATTTCTGCTTCTACTTCTGCTCCTGCTTCTACTCCTGCTTCGACTTCGGCTCCTACTTCCACTCCTGCTCCTGATACGAATCCGCCCTCTGCTCCTAGATCGCGATCTTGTGTAAGATCGAGTTCTAGATCTCCTCCGACCTTGGGATCTCGACCTTGAGCGTCTATCCCAGTCGCTCTCAGCATCCAAATCGTGATATTCGTGACCAGTCAGTTTCGCAAAGTATTTATAGTACTGCTCGTTGTAGATGTGAGGATTGAAGGGACGTGCTTGTCTGAAATGCCCCCGCCATGGAATGAATCCTCTACCTCTTCCTCGTATGAAACGTCCCCTTGGCGGTCCTCTTGGTATTCCTCTCATCATTGGTGGGAAAAATAACGGAGGTGCCGCACTGTAGTACCAGGTAGAATCAAAACCCGGATAAATCACTGGATAGGGTGATGCAGAATCTACATGCGGCGGTCCTGTGGAATGGAAATGGACAACGTTTCCAATTTTGCTCTCAGAGACCATAATTTGAGGAATGTGTATATCAGAGACAGCGCATAATCCGTATGAAATTTGACTCCAGGGATTCAATATAACTCCTACCTGATGACGACGAGGGCAAGGCGTTGCCAGTGATGACTACACTCTTTGCTTTCTTTGCATCCCCGTCCGAGTAACCATTCTCATCCTCATCGGATACCGACTTTTTATCTTTCTTCTGTTTTTTCTGTGAAGGGGAAATTAGCGTTCGTTTTCGGATATCACAAAAAATTTCAATTTAAAATACAATCACCGAGAATGGAATACCTCCATAAATAATGTGTTTGCAATAAGAAAGATTCACCACCTTTTTCTTCTTGTCCTTTTCTTTCTCTTTCTTCAGTTTCTTCTTCTTTGCCTTCTTCTTCTTCTTCTCTCTCTTTTTATTTTCGTCAGAATCTGAATTTTCTGTCGCTTTTTCCTGACCCTGTTTATCTGACTTTTTTATATCCTTCTTCGGTTCTGCATCTGGAGCTTTTACATCAATCTCCTTTCGCTCTACTTTCATCTGGGAATATTAAACGATCGATTAAATATCATCAAAGTTCGTTAAATCATTCAATTTCTCATTCGGTATTATTGGATAATCCATTTGTATCCTATATTTTTCATTACCTTCAGTCTGTCGAAAAGTTCATCAAGCAAGCGTATGCTCTCCAGCTGTCTCTGTGCCTTAATTAATTTCCGTTCCTCGCGTGCAATTTTCATTGAAACCTTATCTTCCTCTTGCTTACGAAAAATGGTCAGAGCCTTCCGTTTACGTTTCTCTTCTCTTTGCTGACGTCTATTGTGTTTCTCGCTGCGATCAGCTTCCTCCTTCTTCCTAAAGTCATCAACAAATCAATCAGAACCATCGTCTACTAGTACCAACGTTAATTCTGTGAAGAACCCAAAGACTCAGTTCTCACAAACCTCTGCTCTTCTTTCTTAGACTCTATCGCCTCTTGTTTTTTGCGCAGTTTCTCTGCAGCCATACCATCCTGTGCAATGAGTCGTTTCCTTTCAAATTCTCTATGTGCAACGCTGGAGTCATTCATGTGTTTTGTTTTGTCAAAATCCACCTGAGGGGGAAAAGAATTGTGATACAACTTTCCGTTCTCATGAAAAAAACGTTTTGCCCATCTCAAAGAAGAGCAAGAGAATTGCAGTATACCTTTATAGATGCTGTAAGGTACTTGAGTGGTTCTTTTTTTAAAAGTTTCATTCCTCTCAGAGCATCCATAGCATTTACAAAGTCCATGTACTCGATATACTGGATGTAGGCATCGAAGAAAAGTCCATCTCCAAAACTAAACTTATGTATATTTGTACCGAGCCTCATTCTAGACCTATAGGGATCTGCGGCAGGGACATCAACCCTTCTTAGGGTGCCCCATTTTTTGAATATTCTTCCTACTAAAGACTCGCTAGGCACTTCCGCTCCCTCTTCGGCAAACCATTTGACTGGGATGCCGGTAATATGTATAGTGTCGGGTCTCTCTCCAGGCTTCAATTCATTCATGTGTTTGGCGTCTCTGAAGTACGAATCCCACGAATGCCTGGTTGGAAATTCCTCCTTGGCTTCGGCAGCCCGCACTTTTAGGATATTTGGAAACCCAGCCAGATTGAGACGCTGGGAATCTAGCCTAGCTAGAACTTGCTGGAGTCTGCATCTGTCCTCCAAGTCCCCCTCGAGTCTGACGAATTCCAACGTACTTTTAGTCACTTTCAGCGATGAGAATTGGTCAGGACGTACCAATACTCGTATTTTCTCCATTACCTCCCACGTTGATATTGTTTTTCCTGTTTATATTGTACCAATGCGCTGTAAAACCTGCCAATTCTAGGGAGATTAGAGGTAGGGGCTTTCCCGGATCAACTTTCATTTTTTTACCCTCTTTATTATAAACAAAGAACAAGGAGCGCCGACTATAGTCTACTTCTTCCATTATAGATCTTCGATTGCGTTATGCATGGAAATGCGTGAAATTTCGTACAAAATTTTATTCAATCTATCCAAAACTTCACCCAAACTCGAAAGTCTGTGGAAAATGCATCGCCAAAATTTAGAATGGAACAAAAACAACAGAAGAAAAATTGAAGTGAATATTAAATCACGAGAATATAACAAATGCTTATTTAAATATCATCGTTAGCTCGCGTCAAATTTTTTGATGCCAGATGCACCGCGGCTCGTCGAAATATTTTTACCTGGTATTTTCAGTTGAGGTAGATTAACGGATACATTAATTTTTGCTATGGGTTTCAAATAAAGGCCTTGCGGCGCGTACAACGGAACGACATCGCTCAGATCCCTGCAGCTCCGAAACCCGTTGACAACCTCTCCGCCGTGGGCATCGCCTAATTTTGTATTACCTTCCATTTCTAACATAACCTAATAAAATGAAACGAAACACGGGAAATGGAATCTACTGGAACGTTGAAATTTTCAAATATATCACGTATTATCGTCGAAAAATGAAATTGTGGAGGCAATTGATCGAGGCTAATGAACAGAGATATAAATTATCCGAGTAAAGAAAACGAATCTAAAGCAATTGCGGCCAGCACTTTTAGCGGAGAGGTTGTGTTGGGTGTTGGAGTTGCGCGGGCATCTTGTATCGTTCTTTTATTCCTATTTTCTCTATTCCAGGTATCAGCGGGTATATCTTCAGGGTTGGTGATGACGAGCTTCATACATATTTCCAAAATCTTCTTTTGGTAATGAAATTTGTCTCCCTGTCACTACTTTTTCTTTCCTATTTCTCTTTGTGTACACTTTTCCGTTTTCACACTTATCACGTCACAACCCAGGATACGTTGAATGAGCCAGCAAGCAATTCCGTCGAGTGCAGAAAGCTCTGCAGAAAGTCTACACTCAATGGAATTCTAGGATCGCTTCAGCCGATCGTCGCTCCCCCAGTGTCTACCCTCGAAATTATATGCAAGGATAACGCCTCACGCTCGGCAACCCAACGTAGAGTTTTTATTCATCATCTTTGAATTCCGTTTCGAAAATATCCGTAGGAATTGGGGTACAAATTCGCAAAGCTAGTAAACACATCATTTGCATATTGTAACCTGTTGTTTATATAGTTATTCACTTATTTGTGTACAAAAGAACGCAGGTGAATCATAATTTACTATAAATAATTATAAATAGATCACAATATCCTAACAGCAATCGATCTTTTCACATCATTATCTCTATCTGACAACATAAAGGACTTATCTTCTTCAGTTTGGAACACATTTCATCACGTAACATTTCGTGGTATCTTCCAAATTTCTAGATTTCCTGTGGTATCCCCGATAGCGACCAGATCTCTGGAATTTTCATTTGTCATTAGACAGGCAAATGGATTTTTATCTATGACTATTTTACGTTGCTCCTTCCGATCGTCAAACGATTTGTAAAACTTCTAGGAAACTTATAAACAGACTCGTGACACAGATTTTGACCGAAAATTGATATTTACCTCTTAGTATTGAACTGTAGGCAACTGGTTTCCTCGCCATTGGTTTCTAGCAAAAGATTCGGCAAAGTTTTACCATTTTTCAAATTGTAGAATGTTATCGTTTGACCAGCACCGTAAGCTGCGAAAACATTTGTGTTACCAATGAGCCAGGACAGACCTATGACTGTATCCTCAATGCCGATAACGTGCTGGGAATTAAACTGCAATAAAAATAATGCATAGTGAGAAGTTATAAACCTTAGAAGGTATAAAAAGTAACAGAATATATAGACTCTGGGTAATTTTTTATAGACAAATTATTCTATTTCATAAATCCTGTTCACTCCGTTCAAATGATATTCTCGCTCGCAATCACCTGTGATAGTTCGTAGATACGTATCTCCTTGTCTGTTCCACTTGTTACAAATTTATCTCCCGATGAAGAGAATATTATCGACGTTACACTGCCCTCGTGACGTTCAAACTCTTCTATAACTGGATCCAAGGTATCGCTGCTGCCTGAAAATATGTTCAATTTGTTATTCGAGCCTTTCCTTGGGAAATCATTTGTCAGAATTTCCGGTATTTTCTCAAATAAATTCGGAAAATGTGATTCTACGATATTTCCCATATTTATTTGCAATCAAAAATGTAGAAACCGAATCCTTAACACCGATTTCACAACTTCTACAGAGTTTCACGACTCCTCACCTTCTATTGGGCCGGCCTGATCAATATTACACTTGTATAAACCACCGTATAAAGTACCAACAACGAATGTTGAAGGGTCCTTAGTAGAGAAATCCTGAGCTGTTATAGCTAAGCCCGGTTCCACTGCCCTTTCACGTCTACCACTTGCGCTACGTGGTCTTGTCTTTTCCGAAGGATTGTGTTCCTTGCAAATCTTAAGCCTGGAATAAGAAGAATCAGAGAAATTCTACGGATTTTTGTATAAACTACAAGTTTGTCAGAGCTAAACTTGTCCGTTTTCAAATTTGTTTCACAATATTATCAGCCAATTGTCATGCATATCATCTGATTCGGAAAACACCAGTCTTTTACCTCTTGTGCAGATCTACAGTCGTGAAATTTGCCGTCAGTTTATGAATTAGGATATATCCGTCTCTGCCTGCCGTAACAAGCGGCGATACATTGTTGACCAATTTAGGACGCCATTGAACTACAGACAGAGAGTCGCCGTGGGTAGACAACTGCAGTGGAGATATAAATTTGTCGTCTCTCAAATTCCAGACTAAAACGTCACCTAGAAATACGATGAAGAGTAAAAAAATACGTGGAATTTGACTGCACAAATATGTTCACAGAACTACAGAATTCAATGCATCTAGGAAATTTGCCAAAATATTACGATCACAGTAATAGTTACCATTGAATAATCCTACTGCCAAGATGGATGGTTCCGATGGATGATAAGCCAGAGCCGTAACACACGCATTAAGTTCTAAACTCCTATTTGCCGTCGTTGAAAACTGATCTTCCTTTGTGAAATTGAAAAATTTGATACTCGATAAGTGATCACACCATGTATCATGACATATTGCGCTATACGACAGAGCCAGAGTTCCACCTCCGGCGCTCCAAGCGGCACAGCTAATTTTCTTCTGAAACACCATTCAATGATCAACAAAACGATAATAATTCAAGCGAAAATGAATGTGGAAAGGATTATCATGTACCTCTGCATTAGCTCCATCCAATGTATTGATTTTGACAAGTAATTTAACGCTGGTAACTGGTTCTCCGCCTGCGCCAGGATCATAGTTATCAAACGCAGCGCTGCCGTAGATTTCATCTAGTTCTACCAACACCGCAGGTGTAACACGCTTTAAAAATTCTGCAAGCTTATCGTAGTCAACATTTTGCGTCGGTTTATCTTGAGCTGCTGTCTGAGTCTGTGAATTGTATTGTAAAACTTTATTGCAGTCATGCAGAAGATGGAATAGTAGTTTCTTACTCCGGTTATTACCTCTACATTTTTCAGCTGCACGAGCTGAATCCCGCTATCCTTGCTAGCAACTTTCTCGGTTTGAGCATGTGCGGTTGCTTGAGACCTGGGAAAGTTTCATAATTTCTAATTCGTGATTAAATCAACGCGAGACTTAATGTTCAGAATAGAATTAGTCACTTAACCTCCAAAAGAACCGTCAAACAAACTTACTTGTCCCCCGATGTCTGCGATGTAAAACCAATCGGCTCGAAGGATTTATTATTGAACATAATTCCAATCTTATCACTTTTCGATAGCGAATGTAAGGCCGATTGTGAGTTTCCTTAGCATAAAACCAATCTACGTAACCCGCATTTATCAATCACGAACTAGCTGTCAAAACTCTGTCAACTGCTAGCGAAAATTGAAATGAATGCGCGCGGCATTGAGGCGCATGCGCATAAGCTCTGTATGTGTTTCCAGCATTCAGGCGCCGGAGTAACTTTGTTTTCAAATCTTCGCTTTGATACCCTTCGCGCATTCGAGGATTCATCATAAAAATATATAATTTCTAGTATAAGATCCCGCAAACTTGTTGGGCATCCTACGTCATTCCAACGGTGGAACTCCCCGACAGCCTAATCGCTCCCCGTCCTCAATATTAATAATCGCGTCTTGCATGCACATGTATACATCCTATAGGTTTAAGTATATATACATACATACGTATTATAGGTATACTATAAGTTAGTTTTATTGTTTATTAAAAACGTGTACCCCTCCAGAGATTGAGCATTTCTTCAGCCATGCAGATAGAGTACTACATACGTGCGACAAGATTTTTCAGAAGGAATAATGAAGTCACGCGATATTTTTTGATATTTTTGTAAACATACATCAGGCTAGAGTATATGTTGATGGTTCATGATCTTACGCGCGCGCGCACACGTATCTTATAATTATAACACATAAAGATACATGATGCTTACGTCTGTTCGCGGGAATACTTGAAAACCGCTGTATAAAACAAGTTGTCGATCGGTTTGAACAATCACATGTCTCAGCGCTTTTGCCAAGCTCGGGTTTATTCTCAAGTCAAATAATCGTTACCAGTTTCTACAAATAGTTTCACTGCAGTTTCATCATATCGCTCGCCAGTATTATTTTTTATAAGTTATAAAGTTATAATCTTATTCATGCATACATATAGCATACGATTCTATCATCTACCTAATTCTTCTTGTGTGCATATAGGTATATCTCAAAAAGGAGTCCTATATAACTGTTGAAGAATTTCTAAGATTTATTATTCTTTTGAGGTAAGCCTGCTTATATACAAATCTTTACTCTGACGCCTGAGGTATGCGGTATCTAATTTCGTACAAAAGAAATTGTCAAACCAATTAACGAACTCTCACCAAAGTAGTATGTTTCATAACATAATTGAAATTGGACGTATTCATTTTTTCTACCCATTCCATTAGCATCATAATGTCTAACAATAAGCGTGTGATTGTCTTTTACGGATACGAATATGCCCATAAATAGGAGCTGATATAGCTTATTCAGAGTCCAATGCATGATGCATGTGATCACGTCCGGGCAATTAATCATAATTATACCGGCCAGATGCTTGTATATCCAGTAATTATTACGTATGTGATAATATACGTAAACATCATACGTAAAGCTGCGATAGTTGTACTACGCACGTATCTTTGTAATAAGTTGGGACTAAAGAAGGGAGAAAAAGAAAAAAAATGACCGCCTCATGAAACATTTGTGCAACCTTTGACAAGATTATCAGAGATGAGTATATGCGCACGTTCATTCGATCAATTTTCGGAGAGTGCGATTAGTAAACCTATATAACGAATGAGAAGAACGATAATTGCGAACGAACAATAATTGTCTTTAGTATTATTCATATCGATTGAAAATATAGCATGAGTATCCGTCTTCATTGTTTTGCAGACTTCTTATTAGCTCATCGGACGATTTTGATACGTAATAATCCTCGCAATGGATTTGCATCTTGGCCTTCACCTTGTACATCCACGTATAATATCTGTGGTGTATGTATATACGTCCGCACTGTATATATATTCACTACTTCCATGATGATCGCAGCTAGCCTTCGGGGCATCATGGAACCGTTTCGAAGTAGTAATGATTTAAAAAACATATAAAAAGATCATACGACCAAAGCGGAGATCGTATTACACGATATCGTATTGAAAATTACCGTATTGAATTGCTAAATATGAATTTGAATATTAAGCCGCCTTAAGACCGGATGAGCCTTATTAATTAGTTATATACGCGTAATGATAATCCATTGTTTTCATGTGTATAAAATACACATAGAAGGAAAACGATTATTATATACAATCTTTTTTCTTTTTCTCACGTATAAATTTGTTTGCCGCGCCGAAATGATGTACTATATTGTAGATTGCGGATGGGTGGGCTCACGCGGCCCGCGCGATGCTACAGTAAACACATATATGGATACACGCGTTATTATATTCTACTCATCCATATGACCATATGCATTCAAAAACGATGAACCATCCACGATTGTTCGATATAGTATATTATATGTGGGCTTACCAAATCATTCTTTTTCCTTATACGATTATGAATGCCGCGAGCATTATAGATACGTGTATCGCGTATTCATGTTATTCCGCCTAAATGTATCAATTGATTTATTTTTATTTTTATTTTTCCTTTAGCAAAAGGATAATCTTCATACACGACACACGCACACACACACACACACACACACACACACACACACACACACGCGCGCGCGCACACACACCCACACACACACATAAACTCGTGAACACAAATAAAAATGCTTCATTTGTATTATAATACATAACTGTACAACATCGCGGAAGATCATATCTATACATACAGTATTATACCTACTACATGTTCATCCGTGACTTCTGCATGTCATCGGGGTCAGCGAATATTATCTGAAAGTCGAGTTCTGAGAATATATAAAGTTCCGTTAACCGTTATCCAAATCTGTACATTAGTTATTATAATAATGTTGATGGCCATTTAATGTAAAATAATGACTAGACACAACTTGGCCATGTATTTAATATGGCTATGAATCTCCGGAATGTCCCAGCAATTTCGGTATAAACGTATGTATGTACATATACATGTACGTGCGTACGTGTTATTGACGGATATTTTCTTCGAAACTTGCACCGCGGACATTCACAAATTTCAATCATCTTCTCCTGTGAATATAGACTCATTGTCAATAGTATATATGGATCCTATACTATATTTTCATCGAAAAAAAAACAAACAAAGAATGAACAAAGCATCTGTTTGTTCGATGTAGTTGGTATATATTATAGCTAGCTATTTTATTATTATAGAAATGGAGGTATAAGATGTATCGGCTTCCACGATTTTTTATAATACACATCAGATTGCTCAATCATTCAGCAGCCTTCTCATAATTCAAGAATTTTAATTACATAATATACCTATATTATATTGAAGTGCCATTCATAGTAATTCCCATTGGCCGTGTTTCAGGAATATTGAACTTGGACTCGCGCGTTCCACGCTATGACTCAATCTTTGGCCTTTGTTGGCGTGCTGCTTGCGACCCTCACCCTCTGTGAAATCAGTTATGCCGACATGACGAACAGACCCCGGTATATCCAGTGCCAGAGCAACTCTGAGTGCATGCCGGGGTATTGTTGCACAATTGGTACGCACGCGTAATTATTGCAAAAATTTGAAAATGATATTGCATGCATACGCGATATAACATAACGATATGATGAACGTATATATATCGTCGTACAGGACAAAACAGATTCAGCATCCCGCAGTGCAAGCCGTTTGAGAATGAAGGTGGAGTTTGTCGACCAGGGAACCCCGTGACCCTGAACACGACTCTGCGGTATCCAGATAGATCTCAGGTGAAGGTGACCGGCGTTTATGTCATGTTCTGCCCTTGTGGATACGGTTTAGCGTGCGACGCTGTAGACGGTGTATGTAGGGACCCAAGTCTACGACGAGGTTTCAACAGTCTGTCGGGAGAACCCAGTGTTGAGGAGGATTAAGCAAACATGAGCACCCGCTCATCTATGCACATGCCTGCAGTGAAGCATACTAATTTTAGGACTATAAAAATGACTAACAGAACCCAGATTCTGAAACGTGAAAACAACAATAACAACGGAAAAACAAAAACAAGAAGAAAAACGGGCGACGATCACAATCGTGCCGATATCGCGCATTCATCCGTTGTAAACGATCGATTGTTAAAACAGGTAAAATATCGTATGATGCTGGAATGACTGTGCGCGTTAAGCCTCATATCTTGTAGTAAGCCTATACCTATACATAATTCCTTAGTAATTATAGTATATCGATAATGTAACCAAGTTATATTTTTGTGTATGCTCCATATCATGTGTTAAATTTTGACAAAAGGTAATTGTTTTTTTTATTGTTATACATGCAGTTTGTTATCTCTTATACATTGAGTATATGTGTATTATTTACTATTATTTGCTATGATAATCGATGCAATAATAAACAAAAGCCAATTAATATAAGCCCTTTGATCCTTGATCCGCTATGTCTATTTCATATCATTTAGAATGTATAATCCATATGACGATTTTATATTTTACATATACTTTGTATTTGGTTGTGATAATTATAATTCCATTTTTCAGAATATTCATCAATCGTAAGTAATTATATATATTTAAACTTGTTTTACTTGCGTATCAGCTGATGTCTACAGGTCTCATGACCCGCGCACACGTTCGCAAATCAAAATGTTATCAGTGATTTCCAATGTCGATATTCATATTCATGCGCGCCTATCATGATTATGATATACTGGTATACGTACCTGGGACCCTATTATAATTTTGTATAACGCGTGATAAAGCAGACTTTCCGGGTAAGGTGCTCTCTGATTGGTCTGAACGACGTTTATCTGCACAGTTTTCACGAGTGAAAACAAAATCAGAATAAGGGCCCCGTATTGCGTACACGTATGCATACCTATCCCAGTAGCTTGATTCTGTACACGAAATTGGTGAGCTAACGATATCGTTAGTGAGCGATATCCTATGGGCACTGTGCCTTTCCGGTAGATCGTCCCTGCAATCGGCTGCATGTCGATAAACAATATCGTTAGCTAACGAATTTCGTGTACAGAATCCCGTTGCAGGTAGCACAACAAAGTCCGCGTTGCCTCATTTCAGGCCCGGAGACGACTCGAAGACGTCCAACAGTCGCCGAATGTCCGCTTTTGTGTCTTGACTGTGAAAGCGGACGTTCGGCGAATTTTGTACGTCTTTGAGCCGTGGATTTTGTGCTAGCCGTGTATATAAAGCTGCAGCATATTAAATTGAATATCGTTTATACTTTTGCGATCACGAATCGTTGGATAAAATTCAAAATATATTCATGTCGGCGTTAAAATGGCTCACATAATAGACAGCGCCACAAATTCAACAATTGATTGATATTCAATCAATGCGATCCACGCAAAAATTGTTAATGTACAATTATATTCATTACTGTTATTCCATACCATTGGGATTGAAGTAACAGAAGTTGTGAAGTTCCGAGTGCGGAGTCGCTTCTAACTCGAACAATAATGATATCGGATCCAAAATGTTTGCGCAGTTGTAGTATTTCATAACCAACTTACTACCATTCGAATTTTCAAAATTTTTCAAAATCTCATGAAAAATAACGGAGGAGATGACTTTGCCGGAATATTGGCAAAGTAGCCCGGCAATTTTTCCGGCCGGTCGGATGGAACGGGCTGCCCTTGGAAATCATTGATAAAACCGTTAACGGATAAGCTTGATTCAAAGTTTATTGACATAAATGACACATAATTGGTAGTATACGAGGGAGTATCATGACGGCGAAAATCCTATTTACAGAAATTGTATTCGTCATACGCCCAGTTTTTGAAAGCCGTGTCCGTTCTACGAGCCCAGTCCTCTGTCATCCTCGAACTTGAATAAATTCCTAATTCGGTGGGGTGGCCCGTTCCATCCGAGTAAGATTACGGAATAGAAGCGGGAAAGTTGTATATTGTGAATAAAAAAAAAGTACTTGGTCACTTCCAAACAAGCCATACCGCCCGTTTTGGCGTTTGGTAGACTTCATCGAAAATGACGTAATTCTGAATTGCTCCAGGTTTCTAACGATCATCTCAAATGTCTGTATGTATTACAAAACTACAAAACAAAAAACAATTGAATGGGGAGTCGTATACTGCATTCTTACATTTAAATTTGTATCAGAATAACATCTGAGCCCAAGAGACGGTACAATCTTTTTCTTATTTTTAATTGTATGGGGATATTATTCGTTTATTGCACTTTATTTCGAGCGAGTACTATTAATAATACTTTCACCAAATTACTATCATAAAAATACACCTACCACGGGTATGTATCTTTGATTTCACTGCTATATTATGTATAGTACCTATATATGTATTATAATTTCGAGATGGAGGCATCGAGCTTTCAATCTGATTTTTCGGTTATCACCAAAACCTAATAGGAAAAGCTCGGTCAATAATGACGTGAGCCACAGTCAGCCAATGAATCAACGACATTTAAGACCTAATTTATTAATTATAGAATGAATATTGATTAAAAGCTTGATACAAAAGATCCAAATTAATAATTGCCTTCACAACTGGTTACACGTGACGTAAGCTGAAATCGTCGGCACTCAGTGCAAAATTTGTTCACCAATCTCGCCAACAAACACGGCTAATCGAGAGTACAACGAGTACTGAGGTACGAGTGGAACATATTGTGTACGTGTGCAGTCAGATAGATATTTTGTATGAGTTTGCAGATGTTTTCCAGTTGCCCATTACGTTTAACGAGTTTGTTTTTCGGCATATCATCCTCTCCGCTTTAATATCTAGTTAACAATTAGTCACGCCCTAGCTTAACATGTAATTTACATAATTATATCATTGTCAAACATCATAATTTAGATCTTGTTCCTTTCCTGGGTATATCAATGAAGGGTTTCAACAACGGATACAACGCTTGACTTGACTTAAAGGACATCACATCCTTTATTCTGCACGGGTTGTAGGGTGTGGATTCCGAGGGCGAAGATGACTCTCCTTCTGCAGTTTTTAATTCTGCATTTCCTGCACCGCCTTCCGCAGTCGAAACTACATGGACTGAAAGCTTGTGCCTCAATGGAGACGAATTATGCACGACCTCCTGAAACGCGAAATGAAATAGATAAATAAATATCGGTTGTAGTAACCGGTAGATGGAAGTAAAAAGCATGACACATACCTTGAAAAATTCAATTATCATATCCTTCGTGATAGTTCTCATGTAGGATACCTCGACGTTTGCTCTGTCAAAGTTGTACTGTTGTGTTGATATTTCGGACCAATATAAAGCCGAGAGTGCACTCATCATCTTAGGCTTCTCCAGTCTCTTAGTGGCTAGAGCTTCTTTGTGTCGTGAAAATTCTTCATCTGTCATATCCAAGAGCTGGCCCTAGAAGTCAAGTAAATCCGAAGTATGACAGATAGAAAATAGTCGGAAGTATTCCGAAATTCGTTCCTACAGAATGGATTCCTTACCAACATCGACTCTAAAAACGCCTCTATCCTTTGCTCAACGTGCTGAGGATGCTTGTCACTTTGGACGATGATCCTCAAGCCCTGTGCACCATTCGTCCTTCGTATACCGCTGAATACAATATAGCCGAGCTGCTCTTTTGTTCTCAACGTGTTGAAGCATGGCTCGGATATTATTTGAACTAATAACTCTAGGAGCATATTAGATTCCGTTGCTTGCAGACTGCATTGGTAATAAACTTCGGCGCATGAACTTCGATGTAATTTATTCTCAATTTGATAAAGATAATGGGAACCTGGAATGAATATTGCAATTGGAATCTCTACACGTTCGATGCAATAATGATTCTGTTAATTTTTCCACGCTGGTCATATCAAATTATATAAAAAATAGTCAATCATTACTCACCCTCTTCCAGTTTTACTTCTCGATTCAAAACTAGTTGCCTGGGTAAAAGAGGCGTAACATGTGGTATTGTGGTGGTGAGCTTAGACTCAATAAGTTTGATGATATCCAACGCCTCTGACTTTGTTACATTTCCATGTACCAAACATTCGATGTGCATTTTACCGAGAATTTGTGGCACAAACTGTTGTACCCTTTCTACCGTCAGTTCTAAAAGGAATATATTTCTCATTAGAACATTTATATTTGGAAAATTGAATCAATATACTCACGGGAAGTAGCTTCCAATAATTCATCCTTTGTCCAGACGTTTTCTGCCAGTAGTACAGCCAAATAGTATACTGCATGCTGATACGGTTGCTCTGCGTCAAAGTTCTTCAGACCTCTGATATACTAAAACCATTGTAATCAGAGATCAATTGATCAATTAATCAAGTAATTGAATACAACGCTGAGATTATTCGGAAGTTACTTACGTTTTCTTTTATAATTTCAAATCGTTGCGGATCAACTTTGAAACTGACCATCCGATCAATAATCTTCTCAAGTAAGACTTGCTGCTTGTCACTGTAGCCTCCGATCCCCAACTGTAATTAAGAAATGTGAATGAATCTATTGATAGAATCAGATATATTCATGGATCGACAGGAAATAATAACAAACTTTATATTGGTAAATAAGAAATGAACTTCATGCCAGAAAAGTGCATAAAAGTATCCACTTCTCGTCAGTACAGTAAAAATTTAATACACTTACTATCATTCCATACTTGCTGTTAGTGAGTTCCCATTTTAGTCCAGCTAGATCGGCAGAATAAGCATATTCGTTTAAAGAATCACAAAATAGCTGCACAAACATGTAAGCAAGGTTGCAACTGACTGGATCCATGTATGCCAAGGGGCTGGAAATAGAAATTAATAAATGAATATTGCATTAGGTTAATATAATTTCTAATATCTCGTCAAATCAGAGCTGAGTATGAGTTTGAGCGATCTGAAACTGCTGAAAATATCCTCAAAATTCATGGTGAAAGTCTCACCTGACAAAATCGAAACTAAGATTAGCTTTTGGCAGGAGAAATTCATCGTCCTGCTTAAACCAAGCACGGACAAGCGCTGTGTCTTCTACTATGACTGGAAATTTGCTAGCCTGAAAATGAAATTGTAAGAATAAATGAACTAAATTCACAGTGACTTGAGTTTCATAAATAAATAAAGCCGTCAATTACCTCAGGCTCTTGAGGTTTTAGCTCAAAGTTAGTTGGTATAAATTCATTTTTAACAGGAAGCCGTAAGTCTGGATTCAATCCTGCATTTTTCCATTTCTCAATAACTTCCTTCGGTATTTTTTCCTTTTTATACTGCGTTCCATACCAAGTTTCCTTTTCAGTAGCAATATCCTCGTACTGCTGAGCAATAACAGATATTCTAACGTTTTCAGGAGTCAAGTAGCCCAGTACCATTTCTATCAAGTCAGGTCTCCATTCTGGAAATAGTCGAGGACCCGTCAAAACTTCCTGCATAGGATATTCTTGCAAACAGTGTACCGTTGAATTCACCCAACTCCGGGGTGACGATTTTTCCTTGAATCGGAAATTCATTGTCGCAATATCCCTGTATTCCTGTAATTGATAGAATTTTTAAGTTGTTATATACCGAATTCCTCCATTCTTTGTTAATCTGTGATAGATATGTAACTGTTTGAATCTTAGAGTTGTTTTTTCTTTCAGCAGATTACATGAACGACATTTATTTATATGGAGAAATAATGATACGCACTTCAAATATCCAAGGAACAGGACCTTCTTTTTTCATCATATTAATGTACTGGAATGTCAATGTGACAATATCATCTATGTGCTTAATTCCTTCCTCAGTTAAATCAACATAAGCACCAAAAAAGCCAAAACCTCTAGCGGCTTGTCTTCGACCTGATACCAAGGAATTACTCCATCCTTTAGCTTTCAATGCCGAAAGGAGCGAACCCTCACCTTCATGTCCTAGGAGATGTGAAATATAATTGGCTGGCTGAAAAAGAGAAGATAAAAAAAATTCTCATCAATATTTGGTCTGTAAAATGTAAAACATGTATCTTATCCAAAAAATATAGCTATTGAAAATTGACCAAAATACAAATGTTATTCAATTACTCCACTAATACGGCATACTTATGATTTCAAAACTTACCGCAGATCTAAAATGTTCTCGTAAATCAGGTATGGGAAATGTTATGTTCAAATTCCTCACATCTTTTATGGGAACGATAAACCACCTCGTTTGGAAATCTTCTTTAGAAAATGGATGCTCATCCCAGCTTGGTACTTGGACGTCAAGATTTTTCACTTCGGCAAAAAGTTTATCGGCCAGAGTTTCCAATTCATCGAGGCTTTCTATAAACATATCATTTTCATCAGAAAATAGGCTGTTGAATGAAATTTATAAGACTTCTATTAAACATAGTCCAATTATTTACCGACCTTTACCGAGTATACTAAGCGACATAATATTTGCAGAGTACCACTGTTTATGGAACTTCAATAATTCATCTCTGACGTTAATACCATTTTTCTTAGGAATTACATCCAGAGTCTCTTTATTCCCAGTCCCAAATTTAGAGTAGGCATGATCAGACCTAGCGGATGATTTATCCATTTGATCCATCCGCCATGTATCGTTTGGAATATTCTTCTCATGCTCAAGATTTACAGCATTTAATTCACGCTCAGTAGCAGACTCCGTGAACAATGGCTTCAAAAAGAATTGGGAGAATCTATCCAGAGCGCCGGACAATTTTTCCGGATTCACATCAAAGTAGTAATTAGTGTGATCAGGATATGTAGCAGCATTACTCGCTCCTCCGTGCTCGGAAAGATATTTTCCATACTCGTTCTCAGCTGGATATTTCTCAGTCCCTAGGAAAAGCATGTGCTCGCAAAAATGTGCCAATCCTGGAAGTTCCTCTGGGTCGCTCATATATCCTATACGAAACATTGACAAGCATTAGTATAAGAGAGAGGAGATAAAATGTGGATAAAAACGACGGTGAAATGAAGAGTTAATTTACAACACAGCAATAAATGTGTACAATATTACAAAAATATATTCATTTTCACCGATATTAACATCAAGGGAAGCAGCGCTCTTATCCGTTGTTGAATCGCTTATAAGTAGCACCTTCATTTTATTGGGTAATATAAGACCCCTGTAGAGTCTTTTGTCATTCTGTGATTTTGTTATATCATTGAACCTTATTGCATCGCTGGGCTGAACTAGCGATGTGGCCATTGATGCTGTCGCAGTGGAGGACTGACGTCTAAAAGATATCAAATAATTAAAAAACAAGTAGTAAACTATTACTTTGGAGGCAAACACGCATGTATAGATACTTTGGAGCAGTTATAGCGATATTAGATAGCCAAAAATCAATTGATTTCCTCCAGAAATAAACCAACTAGCTATACCTAGAAAATAATCTGATAATAACTTATTGGCCTGTATCTGAGAATTATTTTTGTAGCTGGTAAAATTGTGTCGCTAATCGATGACCAAAGATAGGCGGACGAATGCATGCATAAGCTAAATGAAGTACCGTCAGTAACCATGTGAACTTGGGGACCTCGTCATTGCTATACCGATATATGATGTAATCTAGAATTTGCTTATGACGAATCAATAATATGGAAATGGAAAAAAAATAATCTAGAACAGGTTGCGGGATATTAGACATTCGTATGAGATCGATAATCGCGTACGAAAATAAATGGTTTTGTTACTTTTATATTTTTTTACTAACTTGCATGCAGGAGCCTCAGTTTGATTGATATCCACATTTTGACACAGGGTCTCCATTGTATTGATATTTTCGGTTTTAATTGATGAATAACGGATGTCTTCACGTGACAGAATGTGTCAAACGAGTTTGATCGAGAACGCGGACTAGGGTATCAGCTGCGATGCAATGTGAACCCGATATTCTAGATTCTCTCGCTCTATCTGAAATGACTAACACTGCACTACGCAATCTTTCAGTTCCTCGGTTGTAATTAATTTGATCTGATAAGGTTTGATAGGCTTCAATAAGCATCCACAGTATAATGCCTACTCATAACCACAGAAACCACGACCAATATGTACTGGCCGACAAAACTACGCTTTTTGAATTTTCTAAATATCGTTTGTAGAGGTCTGTTAATCAATTATAAACCATTGTAAATAATTAGTTTAATTGTAATTCTTGAAATGAAAATCGGCATCGAGTTAGCCTACAATCTTTTTTCCAACACTTTCTTTTCTTAAATAAGACATGTGACGGAAAGGATATCGTTTGTAAGTAACGAATACATACGATTCCTCTTTTGTCACTCGATAATTATTCAGTTATTAACTAACTTAATATTTGCGGAATTCATGACGCGTTTTATACGCGCATGCGCCGTATGTACGAAGTACGCGCAAGCGCATTGCACTGTATCGATACAGCATCGTGTGGAATAAATTATTCGCACCCACGTATATCAATTTACCTATAACTCGCATATGTCGTTACTTACAAATGATTCCCTTTCTATCGCATGTCTTATTTTGAAACAAAAAAATGTTAGAAATAATATTGTCGGCTAATTACATGCCGATTTTTATTTAATGAATTACAATTAATCTAATTAATTACAAACGTTTATAATTGAATCACAGACATCTACAAACGAATTACAAACGATTTATATTTAGAAAATTCAAATAGCGTAGTTTTGTCAGCTAAGTATGTATGTCATGTGGTGAAACCACGCACACCCGATGTCCGAGAACGAAATCACCAAAGCAAAAAGAAACCGAAAGCATACGAGCAGACTATATTCGACTCGGAAGAAGCGTCAGGGTCGATATTTACCGACATTTCGCTCGACTAACTATCCAACAAACATCTAACTAATAGAATAATGGACAGCCCTAACCTCAAATCAAAGTATAAAGTTCTGTCTAAAAACTAGAATAAATACCTGATGAATATTAATGATTCTACAGGAACATTGAACGCACGAGATCTTATCACTTTCGAAAGAAACATTTGGCGATTATGTATAGCAGACTATAACCAATTTTCCAAAGAGAACAACTATTCGGCTTGTATATTCCATCGACGGGATATATTGGCATAAAATTCGAATGGAACAGTAGAGGGCAAGTGTTCTTATTGGTTCACAAACTGTCGCCGTTAATATACATTCGGCTAACTGGAATCTGCAAAATGAAACGAAGTCAAAACAACTTCAATCTTCTCGAAGAAATTGATGCCTCTAGAATTCCAATGAACACCACAGAGTCATATCAAAGTTTTTCTTTTATTGGCTGAGTGATAATTATTATGTAGTACAAACGATAAAACTAATGGTAGTACATACATACAGTAGAACGAAAGATGAACTTGAAGAGCTCGCGAGAAATATGCTAAGTATAAGATGAAAAGCTAGTAATAGATAGTAATTATGTGAAAATTATTTATTAGGCAATAAGCGTGTGGTCTCCTTTAAGCGGAAAAGATATACATATTTTCGTAAAACCGCCGGCATTGATTCCAGGTATAATCTACAATATTCAAGCAGTGCTTTTCTCGAGTTTATTTATCAAAGACGAAAAATACGTGGATTATGGAAGATTCAGTCTAAATTTTGTTCAACTATACTTTACAGACAATTTATCACGATTATACATGACCTGATGCTTAAAATAACTTAATCTGTCTTAAATCACGCTCTCGCACGTTGGCAAAGCGGAATGATGCACGCTAGACAGTAAAAAAGGCAACGTTTTCAAAATGCAGTTTGTATCTGTTTCACTGTCGACGAGTTTAAAATTATGAAATGAAAGTGATGATAATTACATAGGTCTTCCCATACCACGACCTACAGGCATTTGTGGTGCATCTCCGCCACCACTTTTCGGATTTTTGATTGTCTCGTCAACAGATAGAATTAAACACGCAGCCTCACTAGCGGCCGTAAGGGCATTTATCTTAACAATAGCTGGCTCCCACACGCAAGCATCCAAATTGTCGGTTATGTCCTCAGCCATGATATCAACTCCGTACCATTTGTTGCCTTGGTGATGTTTCTGTCGTAACTTATTGAGAATATTTGTAGCGTCGAATCCCGCATTGTCACATAGTTGCCTAGGAAGAAAATCCGAGAATATTGTAATTATTGAGAAATGGATAACAATAAACAGCCAAAATATTTGAATCATCTTTTAAATTACCTGGGAATAACTTCTAGAGCACGAGCAATCGCTCCGATTAAAAGTTGCTCCTTCCCAGCGATGGTCCGTGAATAATCACGTAGCGTACGGGAGAGTTCCATCTCGATGGCACCGCCACCAGCAACAACCGCATCGTTCTTTATTGTACGTCTTACGATCATGATAGCGTCATGAAGAGATCTTTCAGTCTCTTCAAGGAACTGTTCAGCACCACCACGCAGAACAAGAGTACAAGTTTTCGCGTTTGGGCAGCCGGCAAAGAAGTTGAATCTGAAATAATAAAAATTATATTCAATAAATCGAAAAGTACGCTTGTTCACGACCTACATACCACATTACAGCATAGTAATATTTCATCGACTTAAAATACACTACACGTTATATATTTGGGAATTAAAATAGAAATTTCCAAACCTTTCTCCACCAATTTGTTTTTCTTCAAATGATTCACACTTTCCAAGAACAGCGTCGCTAATATCATGAACGGTAGTCATGACAGCGCCACCACACGCCTTCATTGTTCTCTTTAAATCCTCGTCAGGGACACGTCCTGCACAGAACATATCTCTGTCTGCAAAGTATTGAGTAGCTACATCTCCAATAGGTAACTTAGACAATACAACGTTTGCTCCGCTCTGGTGAATTTTGTCCAATTTTTGGTACAAGATTTGCCACTCAGCATCGACGATCTTCTGATATTCTGCTACATTGTCCACTCTGACTTCTGCGTTGTCACGCTCAGCTTTAAGTTCTAGTTCGATATTCAATAACGCGATTTTGCAGGGACGGTAATTTTTCGGCTGCATCTCAAAACCAGCGTAAGAGAAAGTTTTCTTGAAAGCAACTCCAGCAACCAGAAGAGAATCTTCCAAGGAACCTCCAGCAACCTGTAAGCAATATAGAATGTACATTCGTACACGTGGAAGAAGGGACAAACGATAATTACAGGTTCAAGCTACTCGACTGTCTCCCAACCTTTTTAATACCAATCATATTGAGTGGCAAAAGATCGTCTAATTGAAGGACAGCATTGACGACCATTTTACTGAAAAAGTCTTTCTGTTGATGAATGAGTTTTGAGCTCATAGCAGTAGCGGCGCATTTTTCTAGCAAAGCTCTGTGCTCCTGGACATTAGACTTCTCAATTTTAACACTTAGAGAATTAATCTTCTCGATAGCAAGATGAGTAGCGCGTCGGAAAGCTTTTATTATGATTCGTGGATGGACACCTTCCTCTACGAAAGGTTTCACTTGCTTCAGAAACTCCCCAGCCAAGAGTACGACGCTCGTTGTTCCGTCTCCAACCTGGGCAAAACAAAGAAGAATACAGGTAATTTTATTCCTCTACCAAATTGGAAGAGT
Source organism: Phymatocera aterrima (assembly GCA_963170745.1). NCBI lineage: Eukaryota > Metazoa > Arthropoda > Insecta > Hymenoptera > Tenthredinidae > Phymatocera > Phymatocera aterrima. The sequence continues at coordinate 11,306,076 of OY720664.1, forward strand.
TACTTTAATCTCTATCAATTTTTCAATCTGCATAGAATAGGTGAAATAATATAATCTGCTGTAAGAACGCAATTGAAACAATACCAATCCTCAGAGTTATTGTCAGTCTATGAGTTCGTTCATAATGTACTCTCTGTGAGATATAAGTACAAGAAGATGAAAGGCTTTTCAATGATCTGTACAGAGGTATCCACGGAGAGATTTAATCTGCTAAATGAGATGGCTATTTTTTGAAATATGAACAAAAAATTGTTGTGTCGATCTTTACCTCGGCATCTTGAGACTTGGCAATATCGACCAAGGTTTTTGCTGCTGGGTGAACAATATCCAAAAGCTTCAAAATAGTTGCTCCGTCGTTTGAGACAGTACCTTTGCCGTGCTGATCTACGATCAACTTATCCATACCACGGGGACCAAGCGTAGTCCTAACCGCATCGACTACCATTTGACAAGCATTAATGTTTGATATCAACTGGGGTTTGCCCTGAGTTGTATCCGTACCCTCCTTCAGTAGAATTATCTGAGGTTGCTGGAATGGAGAAAGAGCGTAAATAATTGGTACATTTTAGCGGTCGAAATTCTTTACGGAATCCTGAATGGTGTCCCGATCGATATTGACAAAATATCTATCCCATCAGTTGTGTGATTTGTTTGTCATTGACATCGATTATTGTCTTTGCTAATGTGAAGATGATGATGCAAGTAATGAATGCACAAGGCTAAACCGTGGAGATTGCTTTGAATGATTATTGATTTAAACCGTAAATTAGATGAATGAATTTCAAGAGATAAATTTACCCTCATGAATCTTCCCATTTTTATGATTTTTATCTTGTCTTAGCAATGAATGTTTGAGAAACTTCTTCTAGATATTAGAGAAAGACGATGGAAACAACTGACAGACATTAGACAAACGCCAATCGCCGAATTTTTGTTATTTTGATAGTTTTTTTTTTATTAACATTCTTTGTTTTTCAACGATTGTCAATTTACTTATGAAGAATAGCCAAAGTGCTTTGATCACAAGTTCAGAAAACGGCACACCCAAATACGCACTTCGTGTGTGTTAATTCAAATTTATAAAATGAATAATCGTCCGTATTTGTGTGTAACGAGAATAGAATTAACCAATTCCTGTCGCATTGGCATTCAGCGTAAGTGGAAATAGGTGGAAAAATGAATTGCTCCTTGATTTGCGGGGGCGACATAAAATCACAAGAGCTACGGACGTGAAGAAAACCATTCCTTATAAGGTTAGGATGTCACAGGAGGGGAGCCTCGGCTATAATTATGTATCTTGACAATTTGTAGTTGTCTTCGAAGAAAAATACGCTAAAATTATACGTTTTCCAATCAGCCATTGTATTCTACGTGTAAATTATGGTCACACGAATTTGAAAATGAATAGTGAAATACCGGTCTTGACAAACACTATATTTACGAGGTTATAGGAGCATAGATTTTTTACAAAATGATCAAATATTATTGTACGGTATTGTTTATTAAAATCTAATCCACAATCTCACATCACCAACAACACTCTACAATTTGAGATGCCTAAATTACATCTGGATTTAAATACTCCGTACCATTTTGAAATATTTCTCGTGATTCTCGTTTGCAGGACGCACAGCTTTTACAGGACGACCCGTATCGTGACGATGCTGCGGCTGTCTGTGTTGGTTGTGCTACAGCAACGACGGCGACGTCACGCTATGAAAAGAGGGCGCGCGATATTCCAGATGATTCTATCGTTGAGTGTAGAAGGGTATAGAGGTGCGGACGACGTGGTGGGGGTATGCTTATGTACTTTTCCTTATATACAAGAGCTTTGCCTCCCTACTCGGAGATGGCGCCCACAAATTTTGCTCCATTTTACGCACACATGAGAGACCGTCGTGTATATGAGACCCGACACATGCGACCGGCTCACCGATGAGCCGAGCTTCCCTCCCAACCGCTTGGTGCGCTACCGGCGTGCTCAGTTGGCCGCCCGCCACATGGAGCGCCACGGTCGGTTACCAACACATGCAACAATTACGCGTAAACGCCATACAATACATCCCAATATTTTCACCGACGACGGTGCTTTAAATTCGTCACTGCTAACTGCTTGGAAAAATCTAATGTAAGATGATTCTACTCCGGCGCGGCGCGGCGGCCCGCGTTCAAAATTGGCATGCGGATCAATTGAAAAATCGATAACTCGGTTATTATTGATCCTGCAACTAAATTTCTTGTCTCATTTTACGCGGAAAAACTTCAAGTTTTTCATTGTTATATGAAAAGACGTAAAAAATATTAACATTTTAATTGCTTATTCGCCAAAAACTGGAAAATTCAGAATTTCCGCTCCATAATATTGCAGCTGGAATTATCAAAAATTCCCCGCAGGGATGAATTGCGATAACGATGCAGATTGCAATAATTCGCACGACTCGCAGTCTCGCAGGTTCACTACCATGAATTGATGAAGAAAATGTAGTAGCATGCATTGTCGAATAATTCGTTCATAATGATTATCTTGAAGAATGATGTCGGGATGCTTGTATCACTTGAGCCTCCTCGCCTTTCACAATAGAATTATTATAAACAATAATAACTGTTAATAGTACATGAGGGATTTCACGTGGAGCGGGTCACTATAATAGGGCTTCGTTACCTTTGATTTCACTTCTCTTTTAGTCATTTTTTGTGCGCAATTTTTTTTATGGTATAATTTTACAGATTATCTTCAAAATGTCAATTTATCGTTAAATAAATCTTCAAAAATATAATTATTCTCGCGTATGCTACGGTCAATGAAAATCTAATTTGGACGTTACTATGAAAATATTGAAATCTAAATGTTTTTCGCTTTTTATTCCGTTTCATTATTTAATATAAATAAAATACTCGCAATCTGTGATGATAATCCTTTTCTATATCTGCAGCGTTCAAACAATGTATTGTGTTTACGAAAATACTGAACAACATTGTATGGGGATTGTGGATGGGTGGTGTCGTCCCCCGTCCACCTATCGCGACGTTGCTCACACGCTTTCGTGACAATAATATCCTTGCACGATTGAACGCAAGACGTAGTCCAGCCGAGTAAGCATTGACTCCTATTATTTTTGAGAACAGGTTCGACGATTTTTTTGTAGGTAGATTTGACCTCGACCAAGAAGCCCGTGATTTGGCCTGTATATAGAATTGACAGAATTTACATTATTTTTTAAATAAAATTATTTTTTCTCAGTTTTCGGAAAAAAAAATTGACGAAAATAAAAAACTCATGACATATTCCGATTGCTGAGAAAAAAATTATTAGGTTTAAAAAAAAAATCCTACGATAATTTTTGCCGGAGATATTCTTTTAACGACTGCCGTTCGACCGCCCGCTCTCGTATGCCCCCCACGGCCCCACCGCGTCGCCGCGCCATCGTTTGACGTTGCAGCGCCGCTGGAATACGACGCCTCGCGTTTGCCTTGATTCACTAATTAATTTTGACAAAAATAGAGCTCAAATCTGAATTAAAGAATTCATGGTTGACCCTTGAGGTATGGACGAGATATAGTATTCTTTTCAAACCTTAATATTATTAACATTGATAATAAATCGCAAATTAGTAAGACAAGTGTAACTCCGGTTCTAATAAAGATGAAGAGGTTTTTTTTCAAATTTCCGTCCCAAAAACAGGAATAACAATATGAAACAATTTGTTTCGTAAGTCAACAATTTCACCATTAATCGTATTTGTTAAGTAAGAAAATTTTATTTACTTTTTTCTCGACCTTTGTCGATGGAAATTTTTATTTTTTTATCGCATTAATTATCTCCATATCTGTAACTACTACGAGAATTCTTTTTTATGCTGTAACCCCATTGGCTCCGATTCTATTGGTACCCAACATTTTTTTTCGAGAATCATTATTTGTTGCCATAATATACAAGATAATCGAATAATTTTTGGACTGAGGCTAAACTAACAAACATTTTTTGAATTAACATTTTTTTTTTCTTAAACATGAGGATGAGACCTACAACTTTTATATTAAACATTTTTTCCTCACGCACATAACAAAAAAATAAAAAATAAAAATTGCGATTTTTTTTTCTCTAACATTATTATAAACAATGTTCTGTCAATTCTATATACAGGCCAAATCACGGGCTTCTTGGTCGAGGTCAAATCTACCTTCAAAAAAATCGGCGAACTTCTCAAAAATAATAGGAGTCAATGCTTACTCGGCTGGACTACGTCTTGCGTTCAATCGTGCAAGCATATTATTGTCACGAAAGCGTGTGAGCAACGTCGCGGTAGGTGGACGGGGGACGATACCACCCATCCATAATCCCCTTACAATGTTGTTACCAATTGCATTGATTTCAGTATCCTCGAAAACACAATACATTGTTTGAACGCTGCAGATATAGAAAAGGATTATCATCACAGATTGCGAGTATTTTATTTATATTAAATAATGAAACGGAATGAAAAGCGAAAAACATTTAGATTTCAATATTTTCATAGTAACGTCCAAATTAGATTTTCATTGACCGTAGCATACGCGAGAATAATTATATTTTTGAAGATTTATTTAACGATAAATTGACATTATGAAGATAATCTGTAAAATTTTACCATAAAAAAAATTGCGCACAAAAAATGACCAAACGAGAAGTGAAATCAAAGGTAACGAAGCCCTATTATAGTGACCCGCTCCACGTGAAATCCCTCATGTACTATTAACAGTTATTATTGTTTATAATAATTCTATTGTGAGAGGCGAGGGGGCTCAAGTGATACAAGCATCCCGACATCATTCTTCAAGATAATCATTATGAACGAATTATTCGACAATGCATGTTACTACATTTTTTTCATCAATTCATGGTAGTGAACCTGCGAGACTGCGAGTCGTGCGAATTATTGCAATCTGCATCGTTATCGCAATTCATCTCTGCGGGGAATTTTTGATAATTCCAGCTACAATATTATGGAGCGGAAATTCTGAATTTTCCAGTTTTTGGCGAATAAGCAATTAAAATGTTAATATTTTTTACGTCTTTTCATTTTACAATGAAAAACTTGAAGTTTTTCCGCGTAAAATGAGACAAGAAATTTAGTTGCAGGATCAATAATAACCGAGTTATCGATTTTTCAATTGATCCGCATGCCAATTTTCAACGCGGGCCGCCGCGCCGCGCCGGGGTAGAATCATCTTACATTAGATTTCTCCAAGCAGTCAGCAGTGAGGAATTTAAAGCACCGTCGTCGGTGAAAATATTGGGATGTATTGTATGGCGTTTACGCGTAATTGTTGCATGTGTTGGTAACCGACCGTGGCGCTCCATGTGGCGGGCGGCCAACTGAGCACGCCGGTAGCGCACCAAGCGGTTGGGAGGGAAGCTCGGCTCATCGGTGAGCCGGTCGCATGTGTCGGGTCTCATATACACGACGGTCTCTCATGTGTGCGTAAAATGGAGCAAAATTTGTGGGCGCCATCTCCGAGTAGGGAGGCAAAGCTCTTGTATATAAGGAAAAGTACATAAGCATACCCCCACCACGCCGTCCGCACCTCTATACCCTTCTACACTCAACGATTCTATGCGTCATATACATAGTACATAGGTGAGGTATACACACATGCATACCCCACGCATCCAATAAAACATGTTTACACGTGACTTATCCATTCCTATCGTTGCATATTATTGGCACAAGGCAATTCGGGGATTTATGCTCCACTGGGGCCGAATGGTTTCAAATTATTGTTTGGGGAACAAGGAGGATAATTCATTAATCAAGTGTTGTGTTCGACTTTCCGTTTTAGTGTGCACTCAGTGCACATTCCCTAGATTACAATGAAAAAGAAGACCAGGAAAACCGCACTCAGTGCACGTGGAGTAGAGCCAAACGAAATCGCTATTACTGTAAGTCGAATTTACTAAATGTCTCACCGATTATCATATTTTATTTATTCACCGCAGTGTGCTTACAAGTAGAAATAATACTGGTTTTTTCATCCAGGGATATAGGTATATAATTTATTAACATCTTGCTAAGTTATCAATTCGCAAATGTAACTACATTTAATAGCTATTGGAATTTATGCACGTTATATTATACCAACAAGGAATGATCCGATATTTCAATATGATTGTAACAATACTAGGTAGGTATATGATAATACAATACACGTTCCTTGAAAGAGAAAAAAAATCAATAGGTAGCGTTTTCTTACAATAAACAATGGAGTAATGAAATAGACGGAGTAAAGTGTAATATTATTAATCTTTGTCTTCCATCTCTAAACATGATTGGCATTCATGATATCAAGTCACTAATGCCATCAAGTCCTAAGCGCCAAAAATAATTCTAAATTTCTGCAACTTTGTAATTTGATTTAGAAATGATAAAAGCATGTGGATCTGTCGAAAGTAACATGTTGAATACGTGAAGCCATAAGGGTCAAAGTGTCCGTCAGATGGGTCCTTGTGGTAACATCTTTTACTGGAATTAGAAAACCTCTGTGGAAGTCAGAACCAAGAACAGTTCGGCATCACCTCTTCTTTCAATCTACTTGGTTTCACTTGGAAAAAAATTACGAGTTTCCAAAATTGTTGGACCCGTAAATACCAAAATGGACTATACAGGCGCTCAGGACCTTACGACATTAGTAATGTGATATTTGCAAATCAATTAAACGATCCCCACCTCCTCTTAACAATACATTCTGACTAGTCTAGTTTAAGATTACAGTAAAATCTTACTTGTAGCAGTTACAAGGAATTTTAATGGTTCAATTTTTCACATTCAATTTATTTACAATGACAACATAATAGGTTTCAGCAGTCTAGACTTTGCGGCCCGTCTGTAACAACAAATATAATCACACTTTATTTCACATGCATCAAATGTTTGGCGATTTTATAAAACGGACATCACAAAAGTCTCCATTTACGGAATTGATAAAGTTCATGGACGATACCAAAACCTCGCATTGTTTTGAAAAAAAAACTTATTTTCAATTAGAACATGGATGTTATAGTCTAAATGTATGAAGGAAACATTAGTCAACATTTACCCATTCACGAGCCATTAGTAACAGCGTCGCGTTTGATAATTGTGGTCCAATTAGAGGGTTCATTTGTGCCATGTAAGCGCACAGCCAGCTGAAAAAAATGCCATAAGAGAAATTGAAAAACAGAATACATGTATTTCGGATAAATTACTCAACGGCATTGAAAATTTACACCTGGTGCTTCAAATTACTCAACCAACTGGGTATAATTTAACGGGTATTTAAAGAATTTTCAACGTTTTCCCAATCCAGAGTAACCATTATTTGCCGCTGGGTACAAAAATCGTTCAGAGGTTACTAGACGAATGTATACTTACAATAACCAACAAGTAGCCGCTGTCAGCATTAAAATTGCTTGGAGTATTCTGGAATATGGAAAACAAAACTCGCGTAAATTTTACAGGCAATTGTTGTTATTTAGAAAAATGAATTCCACAACCAAGATCTTCATTAGTTTATTTATCAGAATCAGGCTAGAACTTCGAGCTGCATAAATACACGACTGGGTGTAATTTATTGAAGGATTAAAGTTGGAGATAGGTGAATTGTCGTGTTGATGAAGAGTTCGATCGAATAACAATTTCAAAATAAAGTTATAAAAAGTGGGATGGGCCATTATAATACGAGAGTAGAATACGTCAATGCCAAGTAGATTCAGCCTGTTTCTTACCCTCTGTTAGGACCTTTCGGGACAAAAATAGGTAGAATGATTCCAACTACACCCCAGAGGATAGTGACAACTAAAAAAGAGACAACTGATAATGCCATTTTCACGAATTTCTTTCAAAGAAAGATACGAAACGCCGATCGAATATGAAGCGCTACTGCAAAATGCAAATGGCCTTCCAACTGTGGGAGTATGAAATCACATGAGCACCGTAGGGTCTCTCGACCAAGGATGTAGCAGACATAAGAGCGGCGATACAAACCGAACAATCGATCTTCCAGGCATCGAGTTTTACTACAGTTCGAGCCACTATCGTGCGTGCGCTCCACGATGAATTTTCAAACATCAAAGTTCGAAATTGAGTTTATCTAACGAGTAGATATATTGAAAATAATATAAATTCAAGCACCTGGTACCACCTTGACTTTACTGTCGAAAATGAATCTTCGTGAGAACAGTAAGGAACTCCCGATGATTTGTCCTCAAATATGCACGTGCACGGGAAGTAGTATGTTGCTTCATTTTATCAAATGAGAATTCATTCGTAAATTAGAATGAAATAACCGTGGCAGGAGTGATTAGCGCGCGTATATGGAGGGAACTCGACGCCAAGTGTGAAAACGAACTGCCGCGAAGTGGCTGATGAAAGTCCAGTCGTCGCACAGCGCGCTTCGAGTCAAGTTAAGGCAGCGTCTGATTAGTATAACAATAATATTCGTGGCATATGCGCATATGTCTGATACTTCACTATCGTATCGATAAATCCAAATTTGAATAACTGAAGAAGAGAAATGGCAGCAACCGGCCATGCATTTGATTCGAACTGCATGACCCTGACGCGGTTCGTCCTCGCCGAACAGCGCAAGGTGCCTTCGGCTACGGGGGATTTGACTCAACTGTTGAACAGCATCCAAACAGCGGTGAAGGCAGTTAGCTCAGCTGTTAGGAAGGCAGGCATCGCAAAAATGTAAGCACGCAGGTGTAGCATTTCCAGTGCTCGAAGAGCATAGAAGACGCGAAGTAAATAAAACCACATGCTACTCTGATAGTATCAATAATCAGTTTGTTGTCATATAGATATAACAGATTACAATATCATAATTACAATGTAATTTGCGTCCAGTCCCAACGTGGTTTTCATTTCCATTCAAATTGAAATCTCGCTGAATCGTAAATTACCTATAGCACGATGCCACTAAACTAATTTGCCTGAAAGATGAAAAATAGAGATCAGTCCGTTTCGATTTGGGGGAAAATTATTTTCAGAACCGAAAGCAATCACTCTGCACTTCTACGAATAATAGCGTCATATATCTGACTCCCGCAAACGCATATCTTCAATTCTAATCACATAGCGTGAATGTATAATCCGAAGAGGCTGAAAGATATAACTATCATGTAGTCACAGGCATATACTATACACACTGAGAATCGTTTACACCTTGTATACAGCTGAAGTTGGCCTGATACAGTATGTATAATATATACTGTATATATTATGTGCTTCACAGAGGCCCGCGATGCTAAATCGAACGATCGCCTAAATGACACGTATATATTGAGCCAGTTACGTAATACACGATATTAATGTACCTACATAGCTTAAAAAAAATCCGAATGAATATATATTCTACGTGACCGCATGCTCGTATTTTCTCTCTGGAGCGTTTCAGTAAATAAGATAAGGGAGGGAGTGGCGACAAAAATATTTTCATTGCCGAGAGTTTATCGCTTATGAGCTCTTGCACATAGGCTACGACCTGCCGGTTAAACGTACACGGTAGGTGTATGTGGTAAATAATAACTCGCTTGTGTTGGAATATGCATTGTATTGGGTTTAAGGTACGGGATTGCCGGGAGCACAAATGTACAGGGCGAAGAGGTGAAGAAGTTGGACGTACTGAGCAATGAACTATTTATCAACATGTTAACATCGTCGTTCACCACCTGCCTCCTCGTGAGTGAAGAGAATGAGACCGTGATCGAAGTAGACGTTGGGAAACAGGGAAAATACATCGTTTGTTTCGATCCGCTCGACGGCTCGTCGAACATTGATTGTCTGATTTCGATCGGCTCGATATTTGGGATTTACAAAAAATCCGAAAACTCTACGGGGGTCCCGACTACCGCGGACGCTCTACAACCGGGTAAAAATTTGGTAGCTGCAGGCTACGCGCTATACGGTTCAGCGACGATGATGGTACTCTCAATAGGCGCGGGAGTAAACGGTTTCATGTACGATCCGGCCATCGGTGAATTCGTATTAACGGATCCGGACATGCGGGTGCCATCGAGGGGGAAGATTTACAGGTATCCGCGGCATGCCGATAATAGTCATAATAGTCGTATCAATCTCCACATTCAATAAATTCATTACACATATACTTATATATTCACACAGCATAAACGAGGCTCATGAAAGCAAGTGGGAACCGGCGATAAAAGAGTACGTTCACTCGAAGAAATATCCTGCCGTTGGCAAACCATATAATGCTAGATACGTCGGTTCAATGGTTGCCGACGTTCACAGGACGATTAAATACGGAGGGATATTTATGTACCCCGCAACGTCTGAGAGTCCGAACGGAAAGGTATAATGAAAAAAAGAAACCACACGTAATCTGAAATAATTTGGAATATTCTCTCCCAGCTCCGTCTCCTTTACGAGTGCATACCGATGGCGTATATTCTAACGCAAGCGGGAGGCCTCGCGACAAACGGTCAATTTAATATCCTCGATATTGTGCCAACGGGAATCCACCAAAGAAGTCCGATCTATCTGGGATCGAAGGATGACGTCGAAGATGTTCTGACCCATTTTAAGGATCAGAAAAAACGATAGACTGATCAACGTACGAGATTACAAGCTTATACAAATACACATTTTACGTATTACACAATTGTATAATGGGTGTTGGGCAAACAAAGTTATCTAAACAACATCCAATCACACTTTATCTCATTTTATGTTACACATATGATAATTTGGAATAAAAAGAAAAACAAAAGAAAACTAAACTTGTAATTGATACTTGATTTATTTAAATTAAATCATTCCACTTTCTATGTTAGCCTTTACAGATAATTTGGAAGGACTTTGTACTCTTGGACCTCTGTAGTAGACATATAAGATTTGATCTTATTCTGTTACATCTGCATTAACGTCAAACTGCTGCTCTCCCTATTAGCATACATACATACAAGATACCTACGTATACAAACATACATTGTTCATGTATTCCGCTATTCATTTCTCATGAATAAATTTCATTCCAAGACGTTGAATTTGTCGATATAAATAACGTGCGTTTAAAATGCCGCAGTTTATTTAAATAAAATTTTCACATCCCATTTATAATCATATATTATACCGTAGTCATAATTGTCTTAAGTCAATAGAAAGGAAAATATTAATAACTATATCATACTTTAAATATGAATTCTCATAACGTAGACAAGACAATCGCACGCAAGCGATTCTAGCTTGATAATTTCAGGCGCGTAATGAAACGAATTGATGAAAAATGTCGAGTATATGGGGATCCAGGTCTGGCGTAAACAGAAGTGTCTCAAGCGTTGATGAATACTTCTGCACTTGCTCGTGATGCTGAGAAAAAATCGTCAAAATAATATACCAATATTTCAGTTACTCCTCACTCTACGCTTTATGATTTCAAATATAGGCATAGCAGGAAGAAGAAAAAAGTGTAATTATTTGTGTCTCGCACACTCGAATGAATATAATTTTACTTACAGCCAAAAACACCTGCTGCAGCCTTCCGATGGTCCACCTGTACCAGTGAGTATTGTAATCAACGCCATCCGTATCACATCGGACCAGGTGTTCAGAGAGAATCATAATAAAACGCTGTGAAATGAAAAAGAAATGATAAATACAATGTTAAGGAGTAAAGAGAATCAGTACGATTATCTTGATAATATTAGGTGCATGTAATTATACCTGAAAAATAATCAGGAACAGATTTTTTTGATCAGCCTGAGCAGCTTCCAATTTTTCTTCCATCCTCTCAACAACATCTTCGGACGGTCTTTCCCCAGAATTTTGTTTCGCGTTGTCTTCATCTTCGGAAGATGATCCAGATCTACTTTCGGCTCTTCGTAACTTTTCTCTTGCCTCTGTTAATTCCGTGTTTAGTTTTATCACGTGCTTGTTCTTCTTGCGGATCGTTAGATGAAGTATTTCCCAAATGTAGAGTCTGAGGAATGTACAAATTATTCAGTAATCAGAGTGAGTTCACAATTAGCTTAATGTTCAAAAACAAGTATCCCTCGTAATTTTCATATAAATTTCGTATTTAGTGTGTTCTCCTTGAGAAGAGCAACTTTTCAACAGTTTAGATATGAATAAAATACAATATATACAGATATGAATAAAATCTCTAACACTCACTTGGTGAATTCAGACGCCATTTCCCGAGAGAATATCCAATTGGCGATAGCGCTGCACTCGATGATTCCAGTTTTCAGAAACTTATCTGAGAGGACAACCATCATTTGATAATGATTCTTCCAGAGCGCGTGCATATTTCTCAAAATGCATATTTGAGCCTCCTCGGATTCCGCTAGAACCTATTAACAAAGCCCAGGTTCAAGATTAGATCTGCTGTTCCTTCGAAAATTTACGATTATACTATACAAATAGATGACCAACAACTTCGGTATCAAAACGGACCTTAAAAACATGATGAAATTTTCCAATCGCAGCAAAACTGTGGCTGAAACTCTTCGATCCCAGATTAAGGAGCGTCTGAACGAAGACGTCGATCTTGAGTGGATTGAACGTGTTTGCTTCTTCATTGTCTCCTTGGCCTGGCAACGTATTCAAGACTGTCAACACTTCCTCAGGTGTACATTTGCGGCGTATCGACACTACCAATTCATGGGCTGCTGCTGTTCCGGGAAGAGTACCTAAAACAAATCGGAGAAAGGATATCATTTGTCGCAATCTTCAAAGCGCCTGATATTATTAGCCATATTCATAAAAACGGAATACTAACTTGCTCCCTCTGAAGTATATTTGTAAATTGGTTCTGGCGGCAGAGGTATCAATTCAGCATAAGTTTCTGGCATCATATCCCGAATTCTTTGGTAATAAGATAATCTGAAAAACAAATAGAATTATTTTCAATTGTCCAAACTATTCGATAAGGGTTTAATCTTCAATTTTTTCACATGCCCCTCTATGGAAACAAAATGAATATCTTCCACGAGGGAATTATCAACTAACATGGATATTTCGTTGATACTTAATCACTGTAAAAGTCAATCAAATTTTTTGGCTCACCTTAATGCTTTCAGCAATACTTCTTTGATGAATTTTGGTCGAGGATGTTCGGCGTCACGCTGGAGACACGAATCCCAATCTTCCCAGGACCACCGAAATTGAAAGTTGCTCAGATGGTACGCGAACCACCAAACAAAACGGTCGAATGCTGCTGCAGCCATGCTATCAATGCGCCGAAACAAGATTTCCGTAGCTTGAGCCAAAACCTTAAGCACAAAATGCGTATTATATCAATTTGTAACAGGTACGACAAAATTCGAGTAGATTCATCTTCTAATTCAAAGTTCATATTATATTACCTGAGGCATAGTAGATGGTTGCAGTTTGCACAGTTCAATAAGAATCGATCCATAACAGACCTCCAAATGTTTTGGAGAAGGCAGCCTGAACAGCTCTCCGAACATTACTTCCACGATACAATAATCCAGCGGAATTTTTGCCTTGTACGGAAAGTTCAGCAATTGCGCGGCGCTGTGGATAAAATTTTGTTATCTCTCGTCGGACAATAATTTGTCAGTAATTTCAGCTCCCAAGTGATATTTTCTCAGCATCAATAAGACAAAAATCCAATCGTTAAATCGAGCACGCACAAGTAAATGCCAGAAAGAGAAGAAGATAAACTCACCAATCCTTTCTCTCGAAGTAATGGTTGTCGATGATTTGTCTGAGATGTTCCTCAATGAGAAATCTTTCAATAGCATGGCTACCAGGTAGTAGCGGACCCTCTGCAGGACAATCAGTATAATCAAACATCCTGAAGACAACTGTAGGTATGGGATAAGAGTAAGATTCTTGATGCGGTGGTGGCAGGAGAGCCGGCAAATTATGTTGAAGGGCTTCACATAAAATAGAATCGAACGCTAGATAAGGCCTCGGAATATGTTTCTCTGCCCAATTGTCCTGCCTGAGCTTGCGCACTTGAGCCCAAAGACAATCCAAGTATTCTTCTTGAGGGTGGGGCGTATCACTTGACCATACTTTCAGCGCCGGTTGATGTTTTTTACTTCTTTTATTAACAAACACCTCAATGGTGACCATCAGGTGATCCAATTCTTGTTCCTTCTTTTCATACAGCTCTCGTCCAACCCATGGAAGGGTGGAAAGAACGGCAAAGACGTACCAGTCTCTTCTAACTTGGGGAACGCTGTCCTCATTAGCGGCATCCAGCATATTATCGAAAAGCTGCATAAGCGAGCCACACGACAAGACGTGACAGTTGACCAAATCAGCAAGGAATCTGAGAGAATATCTAGCAGCATCCCATTTGCAACTCTTTAAAGAATCTTTGAAATTCTTCACCATATAGTCGACAAATTCACCTCCGAAATTGAAATTCTTAGCATTTAAGAGTCCCACTAGCGTTGTATAGATAGTGCATTTCTCTGGCATTTTTATAGCACAATCAGTTAATATGCGCAGAATTTTAGTACGAAATACACCCAAATCTGCTTCCAATACCGACGCTAGACCTTCCAAATTACTTTCTAAGGAGGACGTTGATTTTTCACCAACCCGTAGAATGAGGGTCTCGAGGCGGTCCTCGATCTCCTGATTTTCAGATACCCTCCTCCGTTTTTTATAGACACGTTCTGCAACCGCAATATTCGGGTGAATACCATTATAAACATTTCAATGATCATTCATCAGAGGTAGCAAGATTAGGTTAGAATACGGATATTAGGTTAGGTGTGACGGTATAGTGACCCCTTGACAAGTATCTACTTCGTCACAGGCACTTAGTTCAAGCATAGCTTAATTGTGATAACAGAGATCCGAGTAATCAGACAAACCGCGAATATAGTATATTTTGACATTGTAAGTAATATATTTACCGTATCCATCGTCATCGTCGTGTGCTCTTCTACGACTCATTTTTTCAGTAGAGGATTAGAAAAATGGTGACAGGCCTTCCCGGCTGGAGATTTCACGGCAATTCTGTTGATAAGAATTCCAAGTTTTTTGCATTGAGAAAATGGATTCTCGCGTTCGCCGTCTCGCGAACGGCAGTGCCCCGAAACCCCGAAAGTAATTTGCGTGTGAAGCCGAATGAAGCGGCGTCGTTGATATTAGCTCACCGATTCACCGTTAGATAGCGACACGGGTTCAAAAACTATGCTAGAAGACCCGACGATAGACGACGCCGAGCGTCGCGTCGCCCTAGCGCGCAACCAAGTTTGCGCAAAGTAGTTTTATTATCTTCTCTCCCAATATCGGAGTACCTTTTTGGTAGTGTCTTGTGTATCGAAGATCGCGTTTAAATGCAAACATAGTGCATTTTTTCAATAGTTGCAACAATTTGGCAACATTATATCGTGTGCCGAATCACCGTTCGCGGCGACTCAACTTCCCGGGAAAATCATAATCATAATTTAAAAATTGTTTATATTAAAATTCATCACCGAAGCTCGGCGGAAACGCACGAACCCAAGCATTTAAACGTGGATTTTTGATAATTATTACGTCATCATCGGCGGAGAGGGCTCGGTGGGGGTTGAATATTGTTCGGCGAGGGGGTTGGTCCGCCTCCATTGCTCGTTGTTCGGCATAGAAAGCGAGCGAGATAGGCTGATAGAATATATCGAGGGCGGGATAAGGGAGGTGGGGAAGGAGCAATGTCATGCAGCTACGCCGACGGCTTATCGCCGTACGAGAACAAGGGCCAGCTCGGTCTCGAAGAGGTAAATCCCACCTCTTCTCTCTGCTTCACGGGTTGGATAAACTATTGTCCGATGATTTAGCAGCGAATCAATATAACGCAATGGTCTCCTTTCTTCTAATTTCTAGAAATTTGACAGCGTCGAGACGCTGCGTATCAAATGCGACTTGTTGGCCGACTGGATTGACGGGGCAAGACATGTTGTCGTGCACACCGGCGCGGGAATTAGCACCGCGGCCGGTATTCCTGATTTTAGGTAATAAGATTCTCGTGTAGTAATCCTGTCATAATAAACCGCAACAATGCTCATGTGTATCGACGTCTGTTTCCAACTGTTCGGCGCAGCCATGGCGCTGCATGTACCGCGAAAGATATTTGCGACAATTGATTCACGATTGATACGCCGGCAACAAACACAGCCGCGGTCTCATCTCTCACATTATAATTTTCTATTTAAAAGTTGAATCGAAAACCTAGAAAGTAACCTCATGATAATATCATGCACCGGTAGTGCCGGGTTTTTTTTACAGTATTATAAAATCTCTATATTCACTGGAAGATTTAATTCTAATCCTGTAATGGACAAAGAAAAATTTCGATGTTCCTCTTCCACGGTAATTCGTATAACAATTGGTGTCCGAAGATTCTGCAATTTGATTAACTCATTCGAGTAATATTATTCTCATATATTTATGCCAACAGAGGGCCGAACGGCGTTTGGACTTTGGAAGAAAAAGGTCTAAAACCTGAAATGAATATATCCTTCGATGAAGCGATACCAACAAAAACTCACATGGCGCTGAAGAAGCTGATAGATTGCAGTAAGCTTTCTAGATTGAAAAATAATGGAATTGAAGATAACAGTGAAGCTCCAGCTAATAGTATTCCATTTTTCCATACAGATAAGGTGAAATTTATCGTCAGTCAAAATATCGACGGTCTGCACCTGAGGTCTGGAGTACAGCGTCAAAAACTAGCTGAATTGCACGGAAATATGTTTGTTGAACAGTGTGATAAATGCGGAAGGTGTGGATCTGTTTATCTAATGCACGTTATTGCATATCATTATACGGAAATTGATTCATTCAAAAATTCACGCTATAATCTTTTGAAGTTTAACTGCAGAATTTGAGTAGAATGAATAATGATTCTTCCAGACAATTCATTCGCAACTTTGCCACAAAGAGTGTTGGTAAAAAATGTTTGGGAACATCATGTAGATCTGAAAGGATTGGAGGACGACCTTGTCGAGGTCGAGTTCACGACACGATACTAGACTGGGAACATAGCTTACCCGATAATGACTTAGCCCTCTCAGACCTCCATTCTAGGTCAGTACCGCATAGTTGCGGTTACCTGCAACCGCTGGACTTTTAGAAATCTTTGAGAATAATTTTTGATGATAAAACTGGAGAGTTTCTCGATTCTAGTGTCGCAGACCTGAGCATCTGTCTGGGGACCACTTTGCAAATAATACCAAGCGGGAACTTACCCCTTTACACAAAGAAGTATGGCGGTCGATTAGTCGTTTGTAATCTGCAGCCGACGAAACATGTAGGAGGGGCTTCTATATGATCTCATTTTATTACACACGATGGAATAGTTTATCAATAATCATGCTGGATAAAATTTTTCCAGGATAAAAAAGCCGATTTGGTGATAAACGGTATGGTGGACGACATCATAATGATTGTAATGAAGAAATTAGGGCTGGAAATACCGGATTACGACAGTGAATTGGATCCAACAAGAAATTCAGACATGACGTCGAGTGAAATGGATTGGACAATACCCACGGCACGTGTGAAAGAGATGAAAATACTGTATAAAAAAGTTTGTAAACCAACGCAACGAAAGCGGAAAACTTTTATGTATGAGAGGGACAGGGAAGAATTCCCAAAAAAAGTCCAGAAAGAGAAAATATCCATCAGCGGTAATCGAGCATTAGAAACAGAAATTATGAACCGTATATCTCACAATAATTCGGTAACAGGAAACTCTGGAGTTACCGTGGGGACGAAGAAAATTAAAGAGGAAAATATGAACGAGGATTTCAAAGTGAAGGAAGAGACAGGTGATGAAACTAGTCAAAATTCAGAAATAATTAATAATGAGGAGGCATCAATATCAGACAAAGAATCTTACGACTAAGGTGGAACGGATTACAATCAAGATCTCATCGTCGACGAGAAAACTTCCTCGATTTAATATTTCATCTAGCTTATAAAAATGTAAACACGGTATTTGATATCTATCTGTGCTAGAGATTATGTCATACTATTGTTTTCTTTTCAAGTGTATTATTCGTCAGGTTCGTTATTATGACTTTATTTTATAGAACCGTTATGTATGCGATAAATAAAGCTTCTTATTTTTATACCCGGATTATCTTGTTTATAATATTTTATCGTGAAATAACTTTCGTAGGAAAAAGTACAACATATAAATTGTAGGGGTGCAAGTTGGGTACTGAAGTTATGCAAATGTTGGTGGGGTATCGCTGTACCCGATGTCTAGAGTACCAGAATTAGAATCGGGTACCTGGGTCAAGAATCGAGTAGCTCGAGTGAATTTTGATCTAAATATATGATGCTACACACAAAATCAGTCGAAATATATCAGGGATACCCGGGTAGAGTCGGGTTGTTGGGCTGGACTAAGGTAGCCGTCAGTGCAGGTACCAGAGTTCAAAACTTGGTTGGGTACCCGACCCAATAAAATCGACTACCCGCAGACCCCTAATAAATTGTTATATTAGGAAAATCCTTGATTATAGGACATACAAACAATTCAAATTCAATTCAATTCATTCTAATATCTATCCACGTGGTTTGCTTTCTCAAATTATATGAAAGCGCACACAGAAAATTATATTTAACCAGTTCAACTTATCAAACTGGAAATATCTACCTTATAGTGAAATGAATCGATGCGAGACGTTGATCAAGAAATAGATTTTTGCGCCGTTTATTGATAACATACAAGCATTTTACTTGAGAGGGATAAATCTTGAGGAATGGGTAGCACCAATACCAGGCCTTCCGTGCTTCACAGGTTTGTATGTAACAGAGAACTCTCCGAGGTAATGGCCGATCATCTCAGGCTTGATTTCCACTTGGTTGAAAGTTTTTCCGTTGTAAACCCCGACGATAGATCCGACCATCTCTGGGACAATGATCATGTTGCGAAGATGAGTCTTCACTATCTCTGGCTTTTCATTTGGTGGGGCTTCCTTCTTAGCTTTACGCAGTTTCTTCACTAAAGCCATTGGCTTGCGCTTGAGACCGTGAGAAAAACGCCTGCGAGCACGAGCGTGCAACAGCTCCATCAGCTGTTCACTGAAATAAATTTATACACATTAGAAACGTAATCAGATAAAAAATATAATTCGAACGTCTCAACTGTACGCGTGACTCAGATTTATATGAACTATATCATGCCGCGAGCGTGTGATCACCTGGCGGGCCTCTCATATCAAAAATTGAAGCCTTCAATGTACAAACAACGAAAGTAAGGTTAACGAGAGTTGTCACGTCACACCGTACACATTTCTTTCTACTCACTTGGGCATGTCGAGGAGTTGGTCCAGGTCGACGCCTCGGAAAGTAAACTTCCTGAAGGCCCTCTTCTTCTTCTGAGTTTCATCAACCTGAACAATAAAAATAATAAACAATCAGCATGTGTCGGTAGAAAGGTAAGAGATCTTGTCGAAACGACAAGAATTATTTTCGACGATACACGGGAGGAAGGAAACATAAATAATACGTGAGGATGTCAGAGAGAGCCGAGAAAACAACGAAGGAATAGTTCTCGCATTGTTTTACGCAAAGATCAACAAGATATTCGTTGATTATTTCACGAAATCACTAGGAACCCACCTCTGCCATGTTTGCGCTTCTTCTTCAAGAACGCGAAAGGTTGCGCACGCAGCTTCAATCCATTTCCGTCGTAGAATAGCGATTTATTTGGTTCAATCTTATCTCACCAGAGTGAGAAAGTAACCAAAATGTAGGGAGAATGTCCCTAGATTATACCGCATGCGCATCCATAGGGAAAGCTGAGAGCACGGCTGAGAGCATCTGCTGAGAGAGCTCATGCTAACATTTTGAGTGCATTTTATCTGCCACCTTCGGGAAGTGATAGAGACGAGAACATCATCGGATCGGTCGATATTTCAAAAATGACCAACCACACCTCGTTCTTCAAGCTTTCGTTGTAGAAAGATGGCAAATAAAACACACCCAAGCGCACTCCCATAGCCTTTAGGAAAGCGTTTAGCTTCAAGAAAAGGCTTGCCTGAATAGACAGCACGCGCTTACCGACCGAGAGTCCTGCCAGATTAGTTACGAAAATCAATTGCGTGTTAGACAGCGCCACTATGTGGGAACACGCAAAACGTCGGCACGAGCTCTCTCAGCTCTTATCCACTCTTATCCACTTTTATCTCTGCCGTATCGCTCAAGTGAATCTGCTCGGTGGCCAGTCCAAGGGTCGAATCCGCCCGTTTTATTTCGTAATTTTTTGTAATAAAATTATTCGACTTTGATTATTCTGTTTCAATATCGGAGCGCGGGTTTTTCGACAATGCCGGCACCCTCGCCTTTTGTTTATTGGGCTCAAACCGAAAGCCAAGTTACACTCAAAGTCGATTTGACGGACGTCAAAGTTAGTATACTGCTGTCGTACTGTTTACTACTTCAACAACGATTTACGAGAGAATACTCATTACCGAAGTTCTTGGTTTTTCCAACAAATACATTTTCAGGATCCTAGCATCGATTTGGAGAAGGAGAAACTAAAGTTTATAGCCAATGGACAAGGTGCCAGAGGACCTGACAGCTATGCTTTCGGTCTGCATTTTCATTCAGAAATTATTCCCGAGGTAGTACGATTCAAAATGAAATTTCATGCATATTTCCGGCATTGTTATACAAATGATATCTACGATCGTTTCATTAATTCACCAGGAAAGTAACTACAAAATAATCGATCGTCAAGTGGATTTCACCCTACGCAAAAAATTGAGTGGCTGGTGGCCGCGACTAACTAGCCAACCCCAAAAGCCGGCTTGGCTCAAGATTGATTTTGATAAGTGGAAGAGTCAGGATGGTGATGAGGATGAGAGTCTGGGAAATGATGGCGAGGAGGCCAGAGACATTACAAAAGATTATCCAGACATGTATGACAAACTTTACAAGGAAGAATTTGGATATAGACAAGGTAATTGACCTGATATATACGATTTTCTGTGCTCAGGATATCGATAAAGTAATGACGGACAAATTCAGAATTCTTACATCAATTAATAAATATCAATTTGACAAATGAATATTCTATTTATCACAGAAGACTTGAGGAAAGTTTACCTCATATTCTACAACTTGGCACAATTCGTTGGTTTCATGTATATACTAGCGGTGATGGCAGTTAGATATTCAAGAGATGGGCCAGGTGAATATTCATACCTACACATACCTCCGTAATGTTCCTTGTAACACCCCCCTACAATTCATAAAAAGTTGTATATTGTACTCATAACTCCGAAAAAATGAAAATCAAGCATCTACGGATCAATGAATGCATTTTACTTATCTAGTTATCTAATTACAGACTCGATGGTGGGAACTTACGAGGCGGTTGGAACCGCAATGAAATTTGTTCAATTGCTCCAATTTCTGGAAGTGATGCATCCACTGTTTGGATACACAAAAGGAGGAGTTACCACACCTTTATTCCAAGTCGGAGGCAGAGCCTTCATTTTATTTTGCATGATGGAGATGGAACCTAGAATGCAAACAAAGCCAGTTGTATTTTATCTGTTTGTTGTATGGAGCACAGTTGAAATAGTCAGATACCCTTACTATCTAACACAGCTATTAAAAACAGAATTCGGTTTCTTGACTTGGCTCCGGTATACGATATGGATGCCTCTTTATCCGCTTGGTTTTCTTTGCGAGGGTATCATAGTACTCAGAAACATTCCATATTTCGAGGAAACAAACAGGTTAACAGTAAGCCTACCAAACCCATGGAATTTCGCATTTCATTTGCCATCATTCATGAGAATTTATCTGTTGCTGCTTTGCTTTCCGGGAATGTATGTAATGATGTCGCATATGAATCGTGCTCGTTACCAAAAATTGTCAAAGACGAATGTTAAACGGAAATACAACTAGTCATATCTCAGTTTTTGTATAATATGTGTCACATTATTTATAGTTTGCCGATTGGTTGTCTCGTACTCGTGCGCCGTGTACATTTATAATGAATTTGTTGTTGTAATATATATGAATATATACATATTGTACATACCTGATTTGTGTAGGTCAACGCTAAAAATTGTGTAGATTCGTATGAAACAAAATTGTATCCTACATAAATTTCATTACGATAATGTACCATACACCGTTACTGGAAGTTCAGTCCTATAGAATACTTAGTACCTTACGGCATCTAATTTGAACGATATGCAAAGTAAAAGAAAATATAAAAAATTTAACTGATTATCACTATAATTAAATACTCATGTCTTATGAAGAGATTTTACTGTGAAGTAT
Source organism: Phymatocera aterrima (assembly GCA_963170745.1). Taxonomy (NCBI): domain Eukaryota; kingdom Metazoa; phylum Arthropoda; class Insecta; order Hymenoptera; family Tenthredinidae; genus Phymatocera; species Phymatocera aterrima. The sequence goes on from OY720664.1 coordinate 11,328,332, forward strand.
ATAATTTTTCTCTTGTAAGTTTGTTCAGTCAATAGAAATTTAACTTTTTGCACACAAAGAAGTACCTCCAATTTTTTTTCTTTTTTCTTATGTAGTATAAGGAATTTAGTCACGATGAATAATTACAGTACACATGATTTTCCAACTTGAATATATGTATATATTCACTTTAATTAAACCTTAATAATTATATTTATCTACACATTTGGATAAGAATTACTTTTACATTATTAATAATAATAACAGTCAACGGAACGTATATTGATATAAAAATTGATGCCAACTGAGAGCTAATTATATCGATACAATTAGTGGTGAATACGGTTTAAGTGAACAGATTGCGAATTGGAATCTCAAATATTTCACGATCTGAATCAGCCATTACCAGTGACGGAAATCGACTGTAATTATCGTTACCATTATCGCTGTGTTCTCCCTTGGCAGAGTGACAAGCTTCACAATCGGTGAATTCTTCTGACAAAGGCGGCGTTAAGAGAGGTGCATCGAATTCCATGTTAAGGGCATCGAGGACAGAAGATTTGAATACTACAGGTTCTTCATCTTCCACAATAGTCGAAAGTCGTGGGCTGTCCCAAAAATGGTCAGGATACTTTTTCACGTGATAACAAGACGACGAAGATGCCTTATCATCGGAATCATGATTGATATTGTCTACAAGATAATCATGTTTTAGCTTAAACATATCCTGGGTACTAATTGAAATACAATCTTCCACAGCCTGGTTTCCACTGAAACTTTCTGTAACAGATTCAATGGCAGCTGACGATGGATCAGATTTTGTGAAACAGAAATTAAATTCATTCATATTTGTGTCCTGAATCGATTTCAGAGTGAATTTATTCTGAGAGATGGCAATCTCTTGTTCTTGTTGTATTTCGGATTGAGTAATAGCTCCTTTCAGTGAATTTTGAATGTTCTGTCGAGGCGATAAACGTTTTTTAAAAAACTCCATTCTTGGCGGAGTCAATTTGGTGTTAGCTCTACCCTCTTTGCGGCGTTTCTTTGTATTTGTGATGATCAGGTTCTCCTTATCCCATAAACACATTCTTTTTCTTAATCTATCTGCTCCACTGCATGGTCTGAAATTATGTCGTGATATTTACATTGTAATTTATGTGTTTAACAGTTCCTATTTCATTACCACAAGAAAAGAGACTTGCATAAATTGTTCCCTGGTTATTCGCTGCAGCAAATTTCCAAAGAATTCCTCGTCCAATTCGTTTTTTACAGTAGTTAATCCCACTTCTCGACTATTTGACGGAGTATTCAGCCCTGTCTGATGTCTGGTTATGTTCGCAGATATAGCCATCCGCTTGCGCCAAGGATTATCTGTTGGTCGTCTAACTACTCCAGCGATCCTTGTACGAGCTTCGGCGATTTTCAGGATCTCTGACATCGACAGTTCTTTCAAAGAATTTGAATTATTACTATTTATTACATCGGTTCCCTTCTCTTGATACATCCTTCCATCAGCTACGGTTATTGGAACGGTCGATCCACACTCTGCTGCACCGGAAACTGAGGGTACTGTAGAATTATACTTTGCTCTGAAAGTTTCCATTGCGGTTCATCTTTTACGTGTTAATTCATAAGAAGAAATCATTGAATTCGTTTTCCATCATAAACGCAGTGGGGTAGTTTTTCATGTATCGTATTTTGAATCTCCGCGCGATCCTGACTGATGTTTATCTCGATTATCAAGATGGGACGCATGCGCACTGCCACACCGCAGCCGTGATATCGTATCTGATATTTCCTAACCTCGTAATTTCTCGATAGTTCCATCACTTTGTATCACATCTGTATTCATTATATTCATAGTTCAAGTTAGGTACGACCACGGGTACGACTTACGAGCAACGTGCAATAATTCAAACTTTAACTAAGCGGCGAAACTGCTCCGCAGGCATAGCGAATATCGGCGTAATAATAAGTGATCAAAATGCGAATATGCGTGAGTGGGATGCAATGTAAATTACTGCCAATATATCGCTATCGAGTGACATGGAGCCGAGCATTCTCCAACATTCAACGTTTACCAAATCACCCGGCGGATCTTACGGGTATTGCCAGACGTCAATGGGCAGGAGAATCTATTACTAGACAAGTAATAAACTACGGTAGAACTCTAGAAAATCTTCCACTAAGGTACAGGCAAACTACGGCTCTTATTGCCATCCGTGGATTCTCCTCCTCTAAGAAATCCGGAGACGAAGATCCACCAGCCAGGTATAATTTCGTCATTCTTTGACCACTTTCGTTTCACGACAATAATAGTATTCTCGTGTTCTCTATTTCTACAATCAATATATCATACTCTATGTTAGTAGTAACTGACAAATATGTGTAATTTTCGTAGCGGAGAAGAACCCGAACTCCCTGACGATTATTCTGCCGCTTTACCAGCAACTGTAGTTGTGCCAGAAGTGTGGCCGCATTTACCGGTCATAGCTATAAACCGAAACCCGGTATTTCCAAGATTCATAAAATTGATTGAACTGAGTAATCCAGTCCTGATAGATCTGATTCGTCGTAAAGTCAAGTTGAACCAACCATACGTTGGAATATTTCTCAAGAAGAGCGAAGAGTGAGTAGACTTTGCTTATTTTTCTCTCCATTTTAAACTCGAGACTATAAATAATTTGGATTTAACTAATTTCAACCCAGAAATGAAGCAGAAGTTGTTCAAAATTTGGACGAGGTTTATTCCCTCGGTACTTTTGCACAAATACACGAAATCCAGGACTTGGGTGACCGGCTGAGGCTCGTTGTAATGGCGCATAGACGAGTGAAAATTACTGGTCAAATTCTTGAAGACTTTTCCGCAAAGGCGCCCAAAGGTATAGATGCATTTTCTATAAACCTTTTTGTCTGTGAAACGTCAAACTTCAGACTTTTCAGAGCAGCTTATACCTTAGCTAACATGAATATGGTAGAAATTTATATCAATAAATGTGAATCCATATGAAAATTCATATCGAACGTTCATGGTATAAAAATTTCTTAATGGCACATTTCTCAATCATAATTTCGTGTATTGTACGTATCTCATGTGTGTGATGTTCTGCCTGGTTTGAACAGAGATGAAACTGACGTTTCCTCTACTAAATACCACAATTAACGTCCCTATAGAAGACACAATGCCCAGTGGTAAGAAAAATCGTAGAGCATTGCAGAGGAAGAAAGCAGACAGTAAAGCGACTGAATCGACTGAAAAAGTCGAAGAAGCCCCTGAAGCTGTGCTGAAAGAGAATGAGAAAAAAGCAGGCTCCACAGAAAGCAAAGAGACAACGTCAGAACCACAACCACTACTTATGGTCGAGGTTGTTAATGTTACACATGAGAAATTCCGACAAACAGAAGAAATAAAGGTAACAATTCAATCATATAGTCGAAATTCCTTGATGATATTATCTGTGCTTTCAGCATAGAAAGATCTGCCAAAAGTCGTAAAAGATCCGTCAGTGAATTGTTTTTTATTTTTCATTCACAGGCACTGACCCAGGAAGTGATCAAGACTATTCGCGACATAATCAGCATGAATCCTTTGTACAGAGAATCTCTCCAACAAATGTTGCATCAGGGTCAAAGAGTCGTCGACAATCCTGTTTATCTTAGTGACTTGGGTGCTGCATTGACGGGAGCTGATGCTCAGGAACTTCAACAAGTTCTGGAGGAAATGGATGTACGTTACTTCACGAATAACCTGAATTTTCAAAGATCTGAAGAATCGAGAAGCAGGGATTGATTACTATAATCTATCGTCAAGCTGGTCTTTCATGGAAAGTTATTTTCATAAAGTTATTATTTTCACTGCAGATCCCGAATAGATTGATGTTATCATTAGCGCTACTTAAGAAGGAATACGAGCTGAGTAAATTGCAACAAAAAATTGGCAGAGAAGTAGAAGAAAAAGTAAAACAACAGCACAGAAAGTATATACTTCATGAGCAGTTGAAAGTTATAAAAAAGGAATTGGGCCTCGAAAAGGATGACAAAGATGCGATCGAGGAAAAGTACAGGGAACGAATTAGACAGAAAGTTGTCCCCAAACCTGTCATGGATGTTTTAGATGAGGAACTGAATAAATTGAGCTTCTTAGAAAGTCACAGTAGCGAATTCAAGTAGGTTTAAAACCGAATTTGTGGTATGAAATAAAATTTATCTTTATCAGACTAATAAACTAATGAGGTTAATTTCTCAGCGTGACGAGAAATTATCTCGATTGGCTGACATCAATGCCTTGGGGAATGACGAGTCCAGAAAATTTAAATCTTGACCAAGCTGTTGAAATCCTAGATAAAGATCACTATGGCATGGAGGATATCAAAAAAAGAATTTTAGGTAAAATATCCATAATATAATTGGTTTTCCGTCAACACACAATCATCTCTCACATCTGTGTACTATGTAGTGTTGCATTAGACCCAGGTACTTCATTTTTTCCAGTTATAATAATTCTGTGTCATTGATTCACAGAGTTTATCGCCGTTAGTCAGTTGAAAGGATCAACACAAGGAAAAATCTTGTGCTTCCATGGCCCTCCAGGTGTGGGTAAAACCTCAATAGCAAAATCAATTGCTCGTGCCCTTAACAGAGAGTACTTCCGATTCAGCGTTGGAGGTATGACTGATGTGGCGGAGATCAAGGGACACAGGAGGACTTACGTTGGAGCTATGCCTGGAAAGATAATACAGTGCTTGAAAAAGACAAAAACGGAAAATCCCTTGGTTCTTATAGACGAAGTTGATAAAATAGGAAAGTGAGTATATTCTTGGATTGAAAACATTAGAATTGAACTGGTTATAAAGATTTTGCTCATAATCGCTCGTATTCATTCAGAGGTCATCAAGGGGATCCAGCCTCAGCTCTGTTGGAAATGTTAGATCCTGAACAGAACGTAAATTTCTTGGACCATTACCTCGATGTGCCTGTCGATCTATCAAAGGTGTTGTTTATTTGTACGGCAAACATTCTAGACACTATTCCAGAGCCATTGAGGGACCGAATGGAGATGATAGACATGTCAGGATATGTCGCCGAAGAGAAACTGGCCATTGCTAAACAATACTTAGTACCTCAAGCTATGAAAGATTCGGGTCTTTCCGAAAATCATATAAACATCCAAGACGATGCGTTGAATTTATTGATAAAATCCTATTGCCGAGAATCGGGGGTAAGAAATTTACAGAAACATATTGAAAAAGTTTCTCGCAAAGTTGCTTTCAAAGTTGTAAAGAAAGAGGCGGAGAGGATCGATCTGACTAGCAGTAATTTACAAGAATTCGTTGGGAAGCCTGTCTTCACACAAGACAGAATGTACGCGATAACGCCGCCCGGTGTAGTTATGGGATTGGCATGGACTGCTATGGGTGGATCTACTCTCTTTATAGAAACAACAGTCAGAAGGCCTTTAGGTGATAAAAAATCAGAAGGTACTTTCGAGATAACCGGACATCTTGGCGATGTGATGAAGGAGTCGACTAGAATTGCCATGACTGTAGCCAGAAATTTCCTCAGAAAAGAAGATCCCTCTAACACATTCCTCTACGATTCCCATCTGCATTTACACGTGCCGGAAGGTGCGACACCTAAGGATGGCCCAAGTGCCGGATCCACGATCGCTGTGGCCTTAGTTTCACTTGCAAAGAATAAACCTATTAGACAAAACCTTGCTATGACAGGAGAGCTGAGTCTCATGGGAAAGGTACTGCCTGTCGGTGGTATAAAGGAAAAAACTATTGCGGTGAGATGATTTCTTTGTCTAAATACGGGCTAATCAAATCATTTTAAGTATTTTTCTTTACTGTTATAACCATGATGATTGTAAACTTGGCTATTTTTTCTTTCAGGCTAAGCGTGTCGGTGTCAACTGTGTAATTCTACCAGAGGAAAATAGAAAGGATTACGATGACCTTCCCAAATACATTACAGATGGTCTGGAAGTGCACTTTGTGTCAACATTTGAGGATGTTTACAGAATATGCTTTCTAGATGGATCAACTAATCCAATTGAACCCAGTTTTGACCCAAATATTCATATAACAAACACACAATCTCAACCATTGACCACACAACAAACAACTCTCTGAGACTTTGTCACTCTGGAAGTTGATCTCCAGTTGCTTCATGAATTTCTAATGGATGTGTTAAATAATCCATATAGTTGGCTACCACAGTTTATAAAAGGAATCAAAACTCTCATTAGCTAAGTGCTGAACGTTTTTAAATTGCAAGCACACAATCTTCAATGGATCAAAAGATGTGTTCAAGTTCACTATCGAAAGATAAAAGACTAACGCCAAGTTTGATTAGGTCGCTCAGACTTCAGCGAGAATTACAGGTATTGTGTCAATTTGAAAAGTATATACATAGCAGCTCCACAGCTCAGACTTTAAGCTATAAAGAAGCACTACACTATATACTGTAAATATGTAAAGATATTATCATAATATAATTACTTCTAGAATTTATCGTTCCCATTGAATAGATTACAACATAATTTCCATCTTCCTTGGATTTGTTTTATTTTTATCCACGTGATAAGCAACGAGCAATGAAGTTCATTTGTTGCGTTAAACTTTCGGAAAGAGTAAGGAGCCCTTCAATGATTAGGTTGTTACACTACAGTAGGTATATGAAAATATGGTTCTCAATAAGAAAAAATCAAAGCAAGTGTGCTCTCATACAAATAGACCAGAGCATTTTAATTGAATGAGGGTCAAAAGACTACTTTCTTGTGAAGCTTGAGGACATAAGTGGCGAATGGTGGCATTATAATAATTGGTAGTGAAACTATTCATTTGTAAAACTCTAGAAATTTTTTGTTTTTTATACTTGTATATGGAATACAAACACCTGACATCAATTTCATACTTGGCTATTTCTTCGATAATTGATATTGTTTCCTTAGTTTATTAATTATTAATATTATCTAGCAATAATTCGTGATCCTGCAGGTAAATGTTTGTTAACAAGGTATTTCCATGTTGCTGAGCCTGATAATGAAGTCACATAGTCTCATTTGCACTTGAATTTCCATAGGATTGTTCGTGACATAAAAACCGGGAACCCCCGCCTTTTCCAATATACCCTGTTGATCCGAAACTTTCTGATCTAATTGCAGCACCAGTTTCATGTCCGTTTGCCGGAGCTCATCCTTGTGTCTTTTTTGTAGAATTATTTTAGCTGCGATTCGTTTCTCCTCGTCATGAATTCCGGACAGTGCTTCTTGAGTCTCAATCTTCTGTTGATTGAGTAGCTGAAGACGCTGCTGGAACAAATGCTTCTCCGTGACATGTTGAATTTCCATCAACCCCTTGACTATTTCAAAAATTGTATCATTTAGCAAAGAATTTGCGAGTCCAGAGAGGAGTTCGTACGGTAAACGCATCTGATATTTCGGTGGCAACTCGCTTGCCATGTGTTGCAACTGTTCTACGAGGAAGTAAAGTTTTCGCTGAAGATCTTGTGGCGTCGGATTTCCAACGTCCATTATTGCGTCGATTATTTTCACCATGTCATTGTTGGAGCTGCCGATTTTTCATTTCTTTCACAATTCACGAGCTTCCTAGTCGGCAATGATACATAACAAATACTTTTCAACGGCGATGATCGTATGAAAAAGCGGAATCGGAGTCGCATTGCGTCCACATTAGACGTGTTCGCAGATAAAATAATGGCAAGTCCTGCGGGACTGTAGTCACGGCTGTCACCTGAGAAACTCGGGTTTTGCACTTCTGTTTTTACCGTTAGATGCCGCCACCATATTCAAACGACAGAGCTTTGTGAATATTTGAATTTTACGTGAATGAGGTAGGGCTTGGGCTCCACTGCATTTTATTATTTAAACATGAAAGGATTATTAAATAAACAGAGATCGAATTTTTCATGGATATGAACAATAGTTGATACGTATATTCCATCGGCCTTTATTATTCTGTTATGAACACGATAGGTATTACATTTAATCTTTAATTTATAAAATTGTAGCAGTAATATATAAGGTATAAAATGCAATGGTTTAGTTATTATCACGCCGTACAATGCCGTAAATGCTTATCGATAAATACTAGACCACAGTGATTTCTAATTGAACAGAAATGTAAAAATATATATTATACTCATGTATACATACAACCAAATCGTTTATACATCAATAATCGACTTGAATATAGCGAAATCGATCGGTGTCTCAATATTTCATATGATAAGGAGGACACGGAATTTGATATTCTACATATCTTCGTCTTCTTCGTCATCGTCGTCTTCTGATGTTTCATCAGGATCATCAACCTGAGATATACATTTATCGCACTTGCATACAAACAGATAGAGAGAGCTGAGTGCCTTCTGCCTGGAGTATCTACTTCTTTCGAGAGCACAGTCATCCAAATAACTAGTGCAAATCTCTTCCTCAGGTCTTATATCTTTGACTGCTTTCAGTACCAGTGTGCTATTGGAGTATGGAAATTCGACTATCGCGTTTGGAGAGCAACTGTGATTTGCGGATGATTGAAGTTTATAGAGACCCGAACCTTCATTGTTTAAAAATGATCCAACAACTGTAGAAAATGATAATATCCCATAATATACCTCTATTATTACGATTAATGTAACTTCATTACAAATTGTCCAGAAATGATTGAGATCAGGTATAAATTTCACCTTCTTCCATGTCGTCGTAAATTCTGTCAATCAATTTATCAGCCTCTATCCGTTTATTCATCGGCAATTCGAGCGCTGAAACGTTTCTCACCCAACGGCTAAATGCGCTCGTCCCAATACCCTGGCCATTTGTCCCGATCAAAGCCAATAGACTCCTGAATCCGTCCGGGGTGAACCACTGCAGAGATATGCCAGTTGACGACCAATTAATACATCTATACCAACCGACATACGTTTCATTGATGGTAACGAGGTCCTACACCCCTGAAGGATCTATTGAATGAACATACTTGTGACACAGATTCAGCATTGAGGGCAGAGAGCGCCATTTCCCTTAGGGTGTCAATCTGTCCCACATATTTCTCTCCCAGAAGGTTGTGAGAAATTTCTTGCGTCTCATTAACGGCAAGTCTACAGAATTGAGCGAACTCTGAAAGCGCAGCTTCTTTGTTCAAGGATTGTTCAACCAGCGCAACCATCCTAGCTAGTAACATTATCGTAGCAGTCTCAGGTGGATAATGCATTTGCTTCCAAGATTCATTGAGCCTCACCAGTGGATGACGATCATTTTCAAGATCAATTCTTGACTTCAGGCACAAGCTTTGGTGGAACCTGGATATTCAGATATTTCTTTAATCGCACATCTAGTTATGGGTGAATTTTTCAAATATAAAATTCATTCATCCTTATATCTACACCATGAATTGCTACCTGGAGAGGCTCTCCTGTCTGCATTCTATCGTACAGTACTTCACTCCGCAGTCTGAACATTCGACAATGGATTCCTTCTTAGTTTGGCAGCATTCAGGATAGGGCAGAACTAAGTCTGGCTTACCAGCGAGACGTCGTGCATTTTCCTCCGCTGTTTCTAGAGGAGTCATGCAGTTATCACAAGCAGAGTATCCATAGTCTGCGTTCCATGAGAATTGACAGCAGACTATAGGCTTCTCTTCAAATATAGTTTCTCCCTCTTTGAAAGATCTCAGCGCAAACAATCCTTTACCCTGTGCAAATCATCAATACATCCGCGAAATTCATGAATATTGAAAGATCGAAGAATGAAGGAACAAAGGTCGTAGAACAGAAGCAATATGCTCAGTTGTAAACCTCGTTCAAAAACTACATAAAGCAGAATAAATATGGAGACGGGTGTGTTTTGGAAGGATGGTTCCAAAGGATGGGCCATTATCGAAACCATATTCATACCTTTTCTTCTCCGATAATTCGGATCTGGCACCCGTCACCTTCCATTGTTACTTCAAATCGTAAACGGCAAGGTCGTTGCACCGGTGTAGTCGAGAAAATCTAATTTTCCCCTATCAGTCACTTCTACCGGTTTCGCGCGGTAGCAAAATTGATGGCAATATTTCAACGAGCAGGTATAGTTCTAATCAAATGATTCTAAAGGAGTCCATTTTAATCGTACACAAGTATAACATACGTCTGGTCTTCGACTGCGAGACTTGGAAAATTACGGTTCGGCTAGGTTAGGTTATATTATATTATATTGGGTTAGGTATGCTCCGCAACCACGACCGTGGCCGGCCGCAACATGACCGAATCTTGCTATTGCTTGCTAGTTGCTACCTTCACGATGGCTTTGCGCATAGCTCAACTCGGACTCGATGGTGTCGGCCATCGCGCTTTGTATATCCATACATACAGCCATACATACATGCATACTTAAAGTGGCCTGTGCGTAGTACCAGTGCGTACTGACTGGAAGCTCGAAGCTGGTGCGATAAATTTGTGGAAATTCGTTGGTGCAATTAATTGTGTTGTTATTTTCACAAATAAATTGTTACAAAGTATATCCTGCTTGGGCCGTACTAAATTATGAACGGTACAATGGCTATGGTAAGAATCTTCCAACTGATAAATTCGACTTTAACGGATTGTCGTGATCGGTTCTAGTTTCCGCGTTAGGCACTTGGTTCTGTTGGCATCATGGCGGTAGCTCAGACGTAGCCCCAAGCTTACAGTAGATTCAAAATTCTCGAAACTTATACGTAGGAACTGAATGAATGATAATTAATTTGATTCGGCATAATAACAGACAATTTTATCATACTAATTCACTGATCACACGAAAATGAGTATGCATTACGATTTCAGGCACCGCCTACCAACGCTCAGCCTCAAAACAACGTCGAGCCACCGGCGAAGAAACTGCGCTCTGAAGGTAAATTGCTCATCCGTGGGTATTACTTGAGTTAGATTATAAATAGCGCTACAAAGAGAGTCCAATAAGTGGCGCAACCTTTCATCGACGGAAATCACAATCCCTTGAAAGATAATTGGACAGCACATGAATATAAAAACGATATAAAAATCTCGGAGATGGACTCGACTGCCTGCCAGTCCGATACACTATGACTGTAATATTACATATTACACGACGGGAATGTGTTAATAAAATGAATTTGTTGAAAGACTAAACTGGGATGATTTAGATATGTCATCCGGGGGCAATGGGCTCAAATAAAACTAATGTATGGTTGTCCTTCTGTTCTGAGATGTTACAGCGGAGAGACAGTACAGAGTCTGCAGGCTGAGACTGAGCTGAGACTGAACGAACGAAAGAAAGAAAGAAAGAAAGTACCCTTCGTTCGTTGAACACAATCCGAGTTTTAAACTTCCTTCGACTATCTACGCAACGCCTAGTACCGAGTATGCGGTACTCGATGCATATATGTACATTAGATAGGTCAGCACTCACTTGAGGGTAGCTCGCAATCCATACATTTTCACAAACATAGTCTCGCCAATTGGTCTCTGTAATTCACCAAAAGATATTGCGTCACTATTGCTATAAGGCTGTACGCGGCAAAAGTGCGACTTGGTTGCTAAAAGGTCGTACACTTTTTGTTTTCTATCCATCCAGAAACATGAAACATGAAATTTGCTAATCAATTCATGAATTTCAATGTTTTGCACGTGTTAACATGTCTTCTGGGTGAATGAAAGAAGAGAATAGGAAAACGTTTTGGTTTTGGGAACGCCGTAAAGTTGTACAATGTCACTTACGTCTTTATGGCATTAGTAACAGGATATAACATGGTTTTACTAGAGTCTTAGGTGAGGCAGGTAAGTTCCCAGGTCCTTTGTTATAAAGGATCCGAGGAGCAAGGGTCGGAGGGTGTAGAGTCTTTAGGTGACTTCTAGAAGTCTGCTAACATCTTTTCCAAAATCGGAACTGATAGCTAGAGTGATCTTGCGAAGAAGTTTGAGCCAGCTGTCTTGAAATTAGGTTGGAGAAGGCAAATAATAAGCAAACAGACGGAAGTCCACTCAGAGAGTTCTCCTTTTGCTTTGTGCTTACAGATCACTGCCTCGCCTCGGTCTGTCGGATATATTGCGCGCGCAACCTTCTCACATTGTTCAGCCGTGAGCGCTGTTAGCTGTTAAGACAATGAAAGAGAACAAACAAGCGGCATCCGTTGGCCAATATGTGAAAGTAATCTAAAGAAATCTTAGAAAATACGTTACACGTGTTCTGATTTCTGTTTCAGAGACTAGTCCTACCAAATTGGTCACGAATGAACCCATCAATTACCCTTTGCTCAATAGACTGGTTATATTAAGTCGGCGATGTGCATAGTTCGACGATAACAAAGCACGCACCATTGAAAATTGAATATTTCGAAAGGATGTGAACATAATTTATTACCGAAAAAATAATTCCAGGCAATGTGTTTAATAGCTTTCCAGCAATAGATCGAGGCCACAATGCAGCTCTGATTTTTTAATCATTTTCCTGGAAAAGTAATTCTTATAATTTGGTTTTGGATGGTGCGTGTGGAATTGACAAGGGATTCTGTTCTCCACTTTTTCGGACATAACATAATATGTATGATGTGTGAAATACGATATGTATAGATACATATGTATATTATGTTCACATATTATTATCGACACACAATCAATTTGAATACAGATGAGAAAATCATGTTATCGCGATTGCTTTGACTGTTTTAATTTCTTTAAACTTACAGTTTGGCGGAAAGTCCGGGTCGGGGAGCTGCTGCACGGCAACATTCCATTTACCACCCTGTCTCCTTTAATACAGCCAAATATTGCCTTGTATATTTAGACACACGATATTTATTTATTCATTTGATACATTTAATATTGAAATATTTTAAACTGATGTAGGGAACAGTTCAGATCAGCTTTCTCGGTGAAATCCGTAATCGTTGATAAAAAATATAGACGATTGTAATAAAGTTCAGAAAGTCTATTGATTGTTTTTCTCAAAAGATCTAAATATTAGAACAGCAGTGGGCCTAGGATATTATGGTTTTTACACCGGAGGGCACACCGTTTTCTTCATAGCTTCATCTATTTTAAACACCTTTATAACAACCAGTGAAGAATAATATCAGTTATCTCATTTCAAGCATATAGGCTAAAGGATAGGATTGGCAATATATTCCCGTGATTCCCAAATATTTTTTAAACAAGACCATCGATAATGCTTTTACCTTCATTGCAGTAATTCATATTACAATTTCAATAGAAACTGAACCAATGAAATATTGCAAGATGGTAGAAGTAGTAAAGGCGGTCCTGCATCAATCGATAACATCTTCTAATCTACTGTTCTTTTATAGGAAATCCGTGCGACTTCTTGCCAGGGCCAATATACGATCTGAATCAGACTGGCCAAGTTGTTGCTGGTGAGTTAGCTAGAAATAACTTTCATTCAGCCTTCTCCATAATTTGAGAATATCCTATCTAAAGTTTCACCACATTGTAATTAAACGCATATGCTATATTTTGACTCTGTTCTTCGGCCAGGTGGACATATAACATTTCCATTTTAGTAAATAATTTCCTTGAAAAAGTATGATGTATCTATATTTTGTGACGATCGTCGAGTCCCTGTGGCCATTAACTTTGGTCTAAGGTTGATTCCGAACCCGTGGACACTTTGCTGATAAGATCTGACATGTTTTACCTATGTATAATATGAATCTCTGAATAGTAGTACATCCCAATTCAAGTTTTATAATTCTAATTTATTTAATCAGGTCCAGGTGCAAAGTACTTGAGCCTACCAGGTATTTTGGGAGCTGGTTTACCTAAAATAACATCGGAACAGCAGGACACTGTGAACAGGGCAAAGAAGTATGCGATGGAACAAAGCATCAAGATGGTCCTGATGAAGCAGACTCTGGCTCATCAGCAACAGGTGAGCTGGCAGAAGGTTCAAGGCTCCAAATTCGAATCTATACTTATATGTATACGAATGTAGAATGTTCTCACTAACATTCTACCTGTCTAGCTATTTCTGTGCATTCCTGAAGCAAAGTAACAACAGGAAATGAAGAGTCACGATGCGTTCTAAAAAGTTCGGTGAACAAAACTTGACAAATTATTAATTTTACATAAAATTGCCAACTAGCACAATGATGCGGGAGAGCATGGATATAGCGATGACCTGTTAACAGTGAGAATATATTAATTGCGTCAACGGCTGGTTGCAACGTAGACGCAATTGAAAATGGAATAAAATTTCCAGAGTATCCGGTGCCCAAATATATTCCAATAAGGAAGGTGCAGAACGTCAATGCACCACTTCCTCCGATTGCTACTAAAATTTCTATTGCCATTCTACAGAATGATTTGATATTGATATCAATTACCTCCAAGCTCCGCACATTCCGGAAATGTTTCCCCCTGGAACTGTTGCTTTTTATCTGAGTTATGTTTTGTGATAATTGACGATACTATTACACTCCTCCACGCTTTGTTATGCATCATCAAGTTTACTGAGTATTGCTTTGAGTCTAGAATACAAAAATCAGTCTAGGAAACTTTCAAACTCTGGCTGTTTGCACAAATTTAGATAACAATTAGATGTTAGGTATTCTATTAACGGGTATTACTATCTTCGTCAAACATTTCGCCTTTTGAACGTTGGAACATCCTCCGGTTATATTTCAATTTCTAAAAATCGAACGTTGACTGATATTTGGGTTTTAATTTCTACCGCCAATCCACCTGACATGTATTGTCATCTCTGTTAAATTTGTGGATTCAGCGCCCAACTCCCAGTACGTATTGAAAGAAAATTAAGAAAATGAATGGTTTTTTGGATATAACTTGAGTCTGATCGGTTGATTTTTTCTCCCCCGCAGAAGAATAAGTTGGTCCTGCGGCAGCAAGTATTATTGCTAATGTGCAGGTTAGTGTCAACTAAATCAAGGAAAAACTCAATACTGCCTTATATTCAATCTTTCCCTTTCAACATTTCCCTAAAACCGTATATGAGATTGGAGTTTCAAATATCATTCGCTGGGAGCGGAGCAGAGCGGAAAGGAGCGGAGCCGTAACAGCATAGAGAGGAATAGTTGTGCATGGGTTACAAGCAATTTGAAAGAGTATAATTCTGCACAATTCTATCCTTGACTATTCAATGCTCATTCTGTTTACCATTTGGCTCATTTAATTTTCGATACTATTTGAAATAGCTATTATCTCATACACCTGTGGAAATCGAAATAATGATTCCTGTCATTTGGAAGTTTCTCATATCTTATCACCGTGAGAAATAGCTTTCTCATTCTTGTACTGTTTTAGTTTCTTTTCCTCATTTTCAGCATTCTCTGCGTGTGTTTGCTCTACATGACTCAGGGGTGCTTGTATGTAGTAATTAATAGGTTTGTGCAATTCTGGAGATTTGAAAGATATGGTAAAATAAAGGGAGGAGAAAAATAGTCAAGGAAAGATGTGAGAATGGCAATGCAATGGATTGGGGGATTTATGAAATGTGAAAAAGCGGTGGTGTACGTAAGGGGGAGGGATACCAATAGAAGGCCTCTGGTCCTTTGTGTTGCAGCAAATGGCTAGTCAGCGGAATCAGGTGCAGAGACAGCAGGCTCTCGCCCTCATGTGCAGGTTTGTTTGTTCTTTGCCTTAGATCCCCCTGCCCTCCCCCTTCCCCTCCTTTCCGTTCTCCGTTCACAGACGGTCGGCTATAGTCTAAAATCATCCTTTCCCTACTTATAAACCACAATTTCCTCTCTACTTTACCATCGCCCTGATCCACTTTTAACTACAAATCGCCCCAGGATCGTGGGACTGTCCTGTGTGTGTAAAATTTCAATTCCTTGAATTCAAATTCATTACTCCAAATTAGAGGCATTCAAAGAATTATTTATTCATTATTCATACATCATATATAGCATGTAAAATATAGCGACTTTGAGCTGATCATGTTTTTTTTCTAGATCATTGAGTATCTTTGCAATTCAGTAAAATTCTCCACTGCTTGAGTCTATTATTACTTGACGAAATATTTCAATAACAATTACACAGTCCTTTTTAAGTGAGAACTTTGTCCTGATAATTTGTAGAAATGACACGCCCCTGTTTTATTGCATAAAGCAATCATTGCATGATAATAATACACAATCATTTTACTAATTTTTTCAATACCTATCACCGCACAACAGAGTCTACGTTGGCAGTATAAGCTTTGAGTTGAAGGAGGACACCATTCGACAATCTTTCCTACCATTTGGCCCCATCAAATCCATCAATATGTCGTGGGATCCAGTCACACAGAAACACAAGGGCTTTGCCTTCGTAGAATACGAAATTCCTGAAGCTGCGCAATTAGCGCTGGAGCAAATGAATGGCGTTATGATCGGAGGTCGAAACATCAAGGTAAAGTCTTGAGTCACACAATTCATTCCAACTCGTTTTCATTTACCTACTCAAATCAGATATTCCTATTAATTCCTGATTCCTATTATCAACAGGTGGTAGGACGCCCATCCAACATGCCCCAGGCACAGTCCGTGATCGATGAGATAACAGAAGAGAGTAAACACTACAACAGAATCTATATAGCTTCGATTCACCAAGATTTGACAGAGGAAGACATAAAGTCTGTATTTGAAGCATTTGGGCCGATCACGTACTGCAAACTTGCTCAGGGCAGTTCACCGCACAGGCATAAAGGGTATGGCTTCATTGAATACGAAACAATGCAGTCAGCACTCGAGGCTATAGCGTCTATGAACCTGTTTGATTTGGGAGGTCAATACTTGCGGGTCGGAAGGGCCATAACACCACCAAACGCGCTAATGGGGCCTCCTAGTGGTACAAGTATGATGCCCACTGCTGCAGCAGTCGCAGCTGCAGCAGCTACGGCCAAGATACAAGCCATGGATGCAGTAGCGAGCAATGCTGTCGCCTTGGGTCTCACTAAGTTGGGGACCACTGCTCCACCCATACTAAATCAAGGTAGTGCGACATAACGTTTGTGTTAAATGTAGTGACCATTCTTTAATTTACTCGGAACTTGTTCAGTCGAGTTCAATTCGATAGAGTCAGAAAGATTCTAATTTCAGCAAATAACACAAAACAAGATAATTCCAGTAGTTTTTTTTCTTGTAGCGTTTTCGATTGGGGCTAGACCGGACCAAACTGGTGTAGTGTATCACTTTGTATCCCTTTCTTTCTCGGAGAAAAAAAAGAGAGAAAACGGTCTATGCTACACCAGAGTATCCCCAATCGAAACCGTTATTAATCTTCCAAAAGGGGGAAACCAAATTATGTTTTGATTACAGCACTTCCTGGGATTGTTAGACCCGCTGCGATCACGACCGCAGCAATTATGGCACCTCCGACAATTGCGAGTGTGGTACCTCCCGCTGTAATTCCACCGCCTGGAATTGCTATTCCACAAACATTAACGCGTCCACCAGCTTTGATTCAACCCATTCCCGGTCAACCTAGCGTCGTAATATCACCACCAGCTGTTGTAGCACCAACCGGTGTTGGCGCTCCTCTTGTAAGTGAAGAAAGTCTATTGAATAATGATTGAAGAAAAATTTAGAAGGTGTTATGTGTATATCCTCTATTTATGCGCGTAGAGACAGTAGTAGAAGTACTGGTGTATTACAGGATGAGCAAATTATTAATTGCCTGTGAATTGATTTGGTAATTGCATTTTCGCAACAGTGTGCATTAAATTCGTTTTCTCAATTCGTCATCGAAGACTAAAATGCTGTTTTATACAACAGTATGCGTAAAATGAAAAGTTCGATTTCAGCCGATTTGATACTGAATTATATGGTTTATACATTCGTTTTTTTTTCCTTATTAATTCTATGTGTTCATACAGGGTCATGATTATTATAATGTGGATATTAATTTTGAAGATTTTTCACAAGTATTTTCAAGAATACTGTCAATTGAGTGATGGTTTATTCCTACGTGCAAATTTTTTTTAATTCAATTGATTTCATTCTGTTAAATTCGGGGAGTAACAGGTTTCCAGGTGGATGGCGGATAAATCGAGGGAAGTTCGAAAGAAGAACAACCGTCTCGATGCCGGCAATTGTAGGGTTTATTTTAATAACAAATCATGGACGACACAACAGAAACCTCAATTATGGCAGTTACAGCCATTTACTTTATAATAATCTATTATAGCTACATGGACTGGAATGTATATCACTATAGCTAAAGAGAACTGGAACGTATATCATTGTAGCGCGTCTGTTCTCGCGCAGTGATAATCACACACTCCCTTCGTTCGTCTCGAGTCGGCCTCTCGAACTTTCCCTCTAGGGTTTGCATTCGTTCGTTTACATTATCTTTCATTCCTACTCACTCTTCCTCATTCTCACTCATTCTAGGTACCCATCCTCATTCATACACAGTCGTTCAGCATACTCGTACATTCTCACATTTTGCATCCTATGTCACTAACAATTCTCACATTCATCATTTTTATTTGATTTTTCTCTATGGAATGATTTTTTTTTCTCGTGGGGGATTTTTCCCCTGGACCCCATCGGGGCGCGCGGCCCTAGACCTACTCCCCAACTGATTCCCACGCCCCACCTCTAGCCATCCATAGCTACATGATTGTATTACGATATTACGAAGACTACATGACTGATATGCGACCGAATTTTCCGCACACTGTTGTGAAAGATATCGTATGCACCACAGGCGTACGATTTGTCCCTCGTGTGATCGGCTTCGCCGGACCTCGGGCACGGAGATCAATATTCGGGTGTAAAATCGTCACTTACGCCCCAGGTCAATAATATACTATTACCACACTCAGCAGGTGCCAGTCACAACAGCCGCGGGTGCAGATGTTGTGAGACGAGCTCAAGAACAAGCCGCACATCAGAAACAACAGGAAGAATTGCAGAAGAAATTGTTGGAAGAAACGGAACCACAAACACTCCAACAACAAGAGAATATGTCGATTAAAGGGCAGAGCGCCAGGCATCTTGTGATGCAGAAGCTAATGCGTAAAGTTGAATCAAGAGTTGTTATTTTACGGAATATGGTCGCACCTGAAGATGTTGACGAAAGTTTGCAGGAGGAAATTCAGGACGAGTGCTCGAAATTTGGTGTTGTCGAGAGGGTCATAATTTATAACGAACGGCAATCCGAAGATGAGGAAGATGTAGAAATTATTGTTAAAATATTCGTTGAATTCTCTCAAATGAGCGGTGGGTAGTTATTTCTCAGAGACTGGCGATTATTCATCAAAGTCGAGGGCTAATCCAATTCCATTATGTCTTAATTTCAGAAGCAGAAAGAGCCAGGGATTCGTTGAATGGGCGGTACTTCGGCGGGCGATTGGTCAAGGGAGAGCTCTACGATCAAACATTGTTTGACAACAATGACTTCTCCGGTTGACGTGCCTCAATTCCGATATTGTCATCCGTGTAAGATATCAAAAATCAGACCAATTTCTCATACTGCAGAAACAAAAGAAGAAGTCAAATAAGACGAACCACCCTGTTACCTCGTTCAATAAATAGAATTCAAAAATAGAATCCTACCATACGTGGTGACATTTCCTCTTGAATATCAACCAGGGGTGAAGCCTATCGGATAAGTCATATGGTCGAGTCTCGAGTTGAATTTTCTAATGTGATTTTATTTCGTATTGATCAATGTTTATTGATAATCTCGTGTCTCTGAAGGAGTAATTCCTTGTTTGCGTTGTGCTCAACGCGTTTATGTATGTACCTTATACTCACAATCAGTACTGTAGTTAGATGGAATCATAAGAGATGACAAAGTTCACCATTTATTATTATTTTAAGTACTCTGAATTAACAAGTTTACGTGAAACAGTTCCACTAGCCATATCCATATCGTATATTACAATCAAAATCTGTAATCCATTATATCTGTATATGATCATCGATGAATGTCATTTCATGGTGCTGTCTAGTTGTTCAAGGCAATATACCGAGACAGAAAAAAAGTTATACACGTATTGCACTATTTCTATTGATTTCACGCACAGACGTGCCAACTTACCATGTGGCACCTTGAACGTCAATAAATTGTTTCGCATTTTAAACAGTTGACCGGGGGATCCCCAATTCTTACTTTTTATTCACCTACGATCTTTCATCCCCAACAGAGTTGAGAGAATAATAAAGATGAATGAGTATGTGGGACCACAGAATACAATGAGACATGTATAATCTTGAATACAGTTTTATTTTCTAATTCGTATTCGATTTTATTCAACAACTTTTCGCCTCTGCTTCATATGTATATACAAGATTCATACCCTCGAAGTAATAACAAGTTATTTATATTTTTTTATTTATGCACTCAAAGTCATAATAAGTTAATCTTACTACGAACTTTCAATGTGTAGTTACAATCGCTTCTAGGGTGAATGAACAATTATATTATATCAACAATTTCCTATAGAATTTTGCTAAGATTGTGCATTATCTGCAAACCAGAAGTTGGAATTAGTCTTTGCTATGTTTAGACTCGCTTTCAATATTCTGGTACTCGCTGTAGATTGGGAATCCTTTAGAGCCTTTTGGAGGTTCGTTCTGATCAGCAGGCGGTCTCAAAGCTTGCACCGCTTTATCTAATTCAGCTGCATTTTTCTTCTTAGTATTCATAAGGGCATAATTACGAAGGACCTCTGCTTCCGTCGGTGGTTCTTTCCTACGATATCTTAGCCATGCCTCCCATTCCGCAGGTAGTTCTTGCTCAAAGTCGTCTTTTGTTTTCGGATCAAAGTAACGAGCCGCAGTTTTCTTATTGCTGTCCGCCTGCCGCGGTATCTCGTAATATTTATTACCGAAGTGATCGCTGCCGATTAAATCGCCCGTAAATCTCCGTGGTTTTAATGAGTTTATAAGATGTTTGAAAAGCGTTTGGAAAACTCCGCGCGTCCGTTTACCTGCCATCACACCTTCTCGGAATCGTGGATTTGCTTATTACTCTGTAAAATAATAATGAAACGCAAGGTTAGGTTGCGTTGAGGTTATGATATGATAGGGTAGAACCGGTATCATCGGATTACGGGTATTGTCACAAGCAGTAGAGACACTAACCGTTTTTATTCGCTGCCCATATCTTCTGATTAATTGACGAAGAAAGCTATTTGACATATGTCGAATATATACATTTATAATTGGCGTTTGGATTTTCGAGGTTTATTCGATGAACCCGACGGATCATAATTGTATTCATTCGGGTAGCTCCCAGATGGAGCCACTTGGTCAAAAGCGTCCTTGTTGTGTGTTTTGTCTAGCTACTATCCGCTTATGTTTGCGTGGGTGGATGCTTAGTTTGAATTGTGATGTTGATTATTCCATTCTTTCATTTACCGTCACCGATATTTTTCTCAATTCTCGGCTTTATTGTTCTAACAATTGAACAAAAAAGAAACGTAAAAACATAAAAGGAAAAAAACCTGAACCCAATCACAGTTATGAGTTGCACATTCCATAAAATGTGAAAGTATAGCGACTATAGGTATTATAACTATGTGATACCATCGTTGAACAAGTGGAATCCTAGTAAACCACCTGCTCGACATCTAAATTAACCTCATTTGATTACGTTGCATCGTAATGATCGTTCGATGTCGGTGGATTCTAACAGGATTTTATTTTAGGGCTTCTTAGGGCCACCGCTCCCGCAGTGAAACCAACGAGCAAGACAGGTCAACGTCAATTACGTAATTAAATTAAAAATGAAACGACGCAAACGCGTTTGTACTGTTTGCCCACCCATCTAGGATAGCATAAAGTCGAGTTTGTTATTCTTTCCCGAGGACGGAGGAGACAGAAATATCGGCAATAAAAATGAGCCTTGACTGCTGCAGTCAGCGGGAGAGGGGAAATTGAGATGAAGAAAATTTACGAATTATTTCTACTGCGGTGTGCTATTTAACAAGCGACTCGTTGTTCAGATGCACCTGAGTTTTTTTCAATTCATTTTTTTTTTCTTTTTCCGTACGCATTTCTTCTTTTTTTCTCCGCTCTTTCCTAATTAAGTATACAAGAGCTGACAGCAATGTCGGTTGCGAGGTGGGGAGTTAAAATGCCGCAGCAGTACCATGGCAGTGGCCAGTCCATTAATACCAAGACTGACCGCGACGCCCTGGCAATACCGAGCTAGATCAAGCGTGCGGCAATTCCATTTCCCAGTTTAATTACGAGAAAAATGCTAAGACTGCGACCTGGCAGTCTCTACCGATCACGATCGCCTAGCAAGTAGCTCTATAGGCGTGGACGCGTGTGCAAAGAGAGTGTCGTATCATAGTCGTACTCGTACTGTCTTGTATCTCGGTGCCTGTACTATAGCTATAGTTATACCGATAACTCTATGGGTGGATCAGCGGTTTACGTCACTTCCAGGCGTGGTGTGTCCGTGTTCGTGGTCTGTCGTGTGTGTGCTGAAAATGGCCGTGTTCAAACAGATTTATCAAGCTCGATAAATTCACAAATTGAACTCTGACGTGCCGCGTACTGTCCTGAACTGTTTCTGTCAGTTGTGTGAATCTTCCGAAAGTCCTCTGTTGGATGCGGTGTTATTAAAAAGAATATCGTGCCGTGAAAACGACATTGCAGAGAATATGATTTGTGACCGTTTTGTCGACGAGGTGAGCGGATACTTTTATACCATTTTGGCAGTATTTTTACTCAGTTTTCGTACCCTTTTACCGAGTATAACGTTCTCACGGACAATTATTACTGGCTCTCCGTTTTCAATAATCGAGATTAAGTTCCGAGGCTCCGAAAAGCTGGTGTGCGTGAATACATACGTGCCAAAAATTGGGTTAGCGAAATCGTTACCGTCGCGACCCGTGCTCAGATGAATTTCCTCTCCTTGCGAATTGAATGATATTATGTGATTTGCCTTGACGCGTTGTCGCGGTCGTAGTGGTAATTTTTCAACTTGTCCGAATGTCTACGGACCAAGTACATTCTGCGAAACAGGTTCGTCGATTCTGTGACAAACGCAAATACCCAACAAATCCAATAATAAATACGACGACGTACACACATTGATTTTATTTATTATTATTTTATTTACTCCACGGAATTCGTTTCAGTTCTAGGATTCAACATAGTTGAGCACATTTCCATGTATCTCTACTAGCATTTATTGACGATCGATATTTCAGGAAAAATACGTGTATTAGAAAAACCGTACGACATTGTATTTTCCAGTTCAAGCTCGGCTGCCATGGTTATGCTTCCTCCGTTAACGCCTTATCTTTCTTATCTTTCCTCCTTCTGTGGTACTGCACAATAAGATATCAGGACGATCAAATTGTACTGCTAAAATCCGTGTAACAGACAGACTTTTAATGGAGAGCAAAAAGCCAATGAGTATGCGGAAAACCTTGTGCTATTCGGCTCATAACTGAACTAACAGCTCTGGCATGGTTTTTATTTCAGAAGTCGTCGTTGATATAGGCATGAGATGAGGGTCAGCATTGTATGCAGCAAATCTTATCTACAGCGAGCACCTTCCCAAGTTTGCGAGAAAATAACAAAGAAAAACTAATCAAGATGCGGGAGCGATTGGCAACAATACCTCGATGTGCTCCAGGGATCTGAATGGCTAGCACCAAGCCAAAAATGTTTCTATGCATATTTTGACATCGGTGAAAAAAGAAATATTAGCGTGCGCAATATAGGAATCTATTAGTTTTTTTATGGTTATTCCAAATTTCCATAGCGTGTGATATCTTTCTATCTTCCTTGCGAATTCGATTTAGTATCATTGCAGTCTTGCATTCAAATTATATATAAAGCCCTATTTAATAGTAGGGTCGATGTTGTCGCCAGAACGCTTGAGATGTTTGAGTCAATCGTACGGAACGAGGTAGCATTGTTTGTTTGTTAATTTTCAATCACAGGGGCAGGGGGAGGGGTGAAAATTTCAATATGTCGTTCCTATCAAATTTGAAAAAGGCATTCCACTTCGGTGGCAATGATGCTAAGAAGAAAAAATTATTTAATAATATTAAAATGGACTGCGATCCGGAAGAATTTTGGGAAATGATCGGAGAGCTTGGCGACGGAGCTTTTGGCAAAGTCTACAAGGTGATTATGAAGCTATTTCCTATTCCATCACTCGGTATGGGATCTGGATCATTTCATGCATTTTATTTGGATTTTGTTACCAGGCACAAAGTAAACAGACCCAGCAACTAGCTGCGGCTAAAATGTGTGCGTTAGAAGGCGAGGACGATCTGTCCGACTTCATGATAGAAATCGATATACTCTCGGAGTGCAAGCATCCAAATGTTGTTGAATTACATGAGGCTTATTTCATGGAGGGTAAACTATGGGTATGTATATACAAAATATTTTTATGAAAATTGTGAAAAACTATAATTCTAATGATACATTCGAGAACTGGAACTATTTCAACTGACCATTATTCACGTACATTCACAGATGCTGATAGAGTACTGTGACGGGGGTGCCTTGGACTCGATAATGGTGGAATTGGAAAAAGCCTTGACAGAAGCCCAAATAGCTTACATTTGTCAGCACATGACTCAAGGCCTAGCCTTTCTGCACAAGGCCAGAGTTATCCACAGAGATCTCAAGGCTGGAAACGTTCTTCTCACTATGGCGGGTGGCGTAAAACTGGGTAAGCTTCAGCTGAATTTCTTATCTATAGGTATGATTTTCTGTCTAGGAATGTTCTACCCAGTTATGTAAATCACCGTGATGTTAATAGTGATTTGCAATTCATTAATAGCTCTTACTCATCATTAATAATGACCTATCTATTTGTTCAACAGCCGACTTTGGGGTCTCTGCAAAAAATAAGCATACTCTTCAGAAGCATGACACGTTTATTGGAACACCCTACTGGATGGCGCCTGAAGTTGTCTTGTGTGAGACATTCAGGGACAATCCTTACGACTTCAAGGTAATAAGGGATCGCTCAGAAAATCTTTTCTACTTATTGTACAGTTTTGTGAACTACTCAGGGTTTCGAAAAGATAGAAAATTGGAAAAAGTCAGACAGAAATCTGAGAATTTGATTACAAATGTGAAATTCTGGATCCTACTTGTAGCCAGACATCTCGAAACAATAGCTCAAATAGTGGCACAGCTGGATGACTTGATATTCTAAAATGATAAACTTATCAGGTTGACATATGGTCGCTGGGAATTACTCTGATTGAATTTGCTCAAATGGAACCACCGAACCACGAGATGTCACCAATGAGAGTGCTCCTTAAAATACAAAAAAGTGATCCTCCGCGATTGGATCAGCCTGGGAAATGGAGCAGGGAATTTAATGAATTTGTTGCCAAAGCATTGATAAAAGAGCCTGCAGCAAGACCCACAGCAGACGAGCTACTGAAGCATCCATTCATCAACCGGACCTTAGATTCTAAACCTGTTAGAGACTTGTTGCTCGAGTATAAGGCTGACGTTGTCGAAGAGGAACTCCTCGACGAGGATGCTGAGGTAGGACTCTATACTAGACGGCCCCTTCCACATTCATGTCTAATATCTACTTACATTCTAACAAAGAAAGAGACTTGAAGACTTTTGAAGACTCAAACTTTTGCATGTTTTGGAAAGAGCGGTTATTTCCTTGCACCGATACCACAGATTGTTTCCAAAAGTACATTGCGCCAAGTCAGGGTTGTTACAAACCAGGGAAATCACGAAAAGTTGGGGAGTTTTATGGCAGCATCCTAAAATTAGGCTTCTCCTATACTCTGAATACTCTGATACTCCTACACACGGGATAGCAGCTTGGCCAATATGATGAACTAACCAGCTATATCTGGATTTTATTCGTTTTATGATCTTATCTTATGGAATCTTAAGAAATATTTATAACTATTCCAAAACTCTTCAAACTGGTAGACATTCGTAATGATAGTTCTAATCATGGTTTAGAAGAAAAACTTCCGCAAAAACTTACGAATGTATTAAATAATATGAATCTTCTGCTCCGAGCGCATTAGACCATTACACAATTTGGAAAATCAGAGTTTGCAGCAACTCTGTGCTATGTGCGCATACATATGTCGAACGATGCACGATCGGTGCCTGCCAGGCGTAACCATTACTTTATATGGATAGCAACAACTTTACGAGATACATGAGCGGTCGAATTCTGTCCATTTTTGTTTCTTTTTTTTTTGTATTTCATTCCTCGGCGTGTGATATGTGAATATGGATTGATGGAATGTTCCGGCGTAAAAGAGGGATGAGATTTTCGAACATAAGTGAAATATATTTGGTCGTCTGGATTGGAAATTGCAAAATTTTCTCTGAGTTGCCTATCTTATGCACCATGTGACGGTTCTATACCGTAGCGATAAATCGAGCAATGAGAATGCAATGATGTGAAGAATTAACGTATAATTAATATATCTATGATTCCATGCTTGCATTATGGTAGAAGGCTAGGAAGGCAAAAAAACACAGGGAACAGTATCAGCGGATCGGTAAGCTGCTAAAAAGTGAAACACATACATTTATCAGAATTTGTTGCATCTAAAATGAATGTTGCGTCGTGTTATTTGCGTTAATCAAAATATTGTGATTCAATCTAAAATTCACGCGAAGTACTGCAGTATACTACATGCAATTTCGTTTTTCTCATCCATTAGCCACTTTCGTATACATACTACATACATATATACTATGCAGTGGGAATGTAGGTATGGGATGATTCAGTTTGTGCTTTTACGTGTTCTCTATAAAAATACAGAGGTAGTTTCGATATCCATTTACTCAATCTCTATGTTAAATATTAGATTTTGATATCATTGAACCGGTACAAGTTTGAAAAATGATTTTCACCGAAAATCATCGCACGTTCGTGTAGAATATTCGTCTCAAATGTGGAATCAAAGTAATATATGCTGGATATCTGCATGCTTTGATCAGGTTCAGCGTAGGAGTGATGTTCATGACTGAGATATCCATCTTCTATTTCCAAAATACCCGTCTAAATATAATAAACTGAATGTATAGGTGCATGATTGAAATTAAAGTATGCCTGTGCGTATTCGCGTTCGATAGCAACCTATAGCTCAATATAGACTTGTGTAGTATACATACATATTATATAACTTGAGAATTTGGCTGTGCATGCGGCTCGCCTGGGCCTCGCCAGCCCTGTTCCTCATCCTCGTGTGATCGTCAGGTCAGTAGACACATGCCTATCGTATTGTATAATTTCATTAGATACCCTGCTTGTATAACTGTGTGAGTTTTTATCGACATCCATGGTTACTCTCACAACTCAGTTTCTTGTATAGAAATTTGTTATCTGATATTGATCGACTTCAAAGGTTCAAAAACGATTGAGGTAGCGGGATCACCCAAAGATTGAATCTTGATAAAAATTTGCAACAATCTGTACCTGACACATGGGAAAGCCATAGTCTGTATGCAAATGACTATATGGTGGCTACTTCCTGCTCTGAACTATAGCGTAATTATCGCTCGTACGTATATTAACACTAACTGGTGAATTCCAGGAGCAGCGCACGTCCCAACTGCCACTGGAGCTGGACCAACTTGGAGATGACTCTGCCTCCCTGCGCAGCGACAGTGACGTTAAACGTATGTGGTTCGACCTAATACAGGATGTTTATTATAATCTGAAAAATCCTGGGAAATTCGGAATGGATTGAATTAGTCGTACAATTTTAGTTTGCTTCTCATTTTTATGCCTTTTAATCATATAGTTGGAACACAAATTCATGTTAATAATAAATGATTGTTATCTTACTTATGCTAAAATTAACAGCGACGGAGAAGGATAGTGTCGCTGCACTTTCTGTGCCACAACAAAGGGAAGAGAGTCACAAGAGGGAGGGTGAACGGGAGAGTGAGAAAGAGGAAAGAAATAAAAAGTTACGAAAGGCTGATTCCAAAGAGAACATTCCTGCATCTGCTGAGAAAAAGTTGGTAAGTCCCACAACTGTTATACCTGTTTCGATAAGCATGTTGATCTAATGTTGCTGTAATACTTTCATCTAGCAAATATTCTTATTCACTGTTTACCCACTATACCTAACATTAGTCATCTACATATACCTAGTCATAGAGTTCCAGACCATGGCTATAATACAAGATTATGATATGATTTAGGCACCCAAGCCGCCTGTTTCAAACGAATCAAACGAAAGGCGTGCTCCCAGGGACAAGGGTCCAGCGCCCCTTCCACCTGGCGCTGCAACCCGTTTGGATAGCAGTAAGACAGAGGAGAAAGAAAACATTCCGAAGGCTCAGGGTGAAGAGAAGAGCGATACTGTTGTGGTATTCGCAGATAAGGAGAAGTCCTCTGTTGTTAGTAAAAAACTGGAGAAAAAGCTGAGCCTCCAAGATGATGATCTGACAAAGGCCGATAGTGCACAGGAGCGGAGCAATCACGTTGTTGAAACCCGTCACAATGAAGAAAATGTTGATAAATCAAAGCCTGCCTCTAACACAGAAAATTCAGCTGAAGGAAAGAGGAAACCACCTCCAGAAAAGCCTATGGATGTAGAAGTCAGAAGGAGGTCGATGGAGGAAAAGCGGAAGTCTTCCACTGATAAACAACAACTGAATAATGATGATAAGAGGAAATCTGCACCGGCTAAGCCAATGTATACTCCGGAAGGTGTCAAGGATCGTACTTATGTTAAAGAAACATCATTGGAAAAGCGTGACAGGTATCATACAAATGCGTATCTATTTTGTTATAATATTATTTATTTGATGGGATACTTATGCATGACTTTCCTGTTTAAGCACGTGAATTTTGCTTCTGAAGGAATAGACATCTTCATCGGCTATTGTGAACTCATTGTTTGTTTGAATTATATATTACAGGTCTGAGAAGAAGCCACTATTTGAAGAGCACGGACCAAGACATGATGTGAGAAATGACAACCGACCGTTAGTCAATGAAAACTTCCAAAGTTTAGAGGAAAAGCGTAAATCTGTTGAAGACAAGCTTAATGCTGTTCTTGAAAAACAGATTTCAATGGATTCCAGTAAACGAATCTCTGCGGCAAGCACTATTTTACAACTGCCAGAAAAAGGTACGCCAAGGTCTGGATCCACAGAGAATATAGGCGCTAAAATTACCCCGTCGAAAAGTCGAAGCCAAGACTCCGTCAGAAATGACTCTCTGGATAATAACGTCTCGCGATCACAATCTGACGAGATTTACAGGGGTAGTTCTGATGCCAGGAAGGGAAGCGGAGGTGGAGACGAAAGTAGCTGTAGCGATACAGTTGATCGTGTTCACAGGAGAGGATCATCGTCTGGTACTGGCGTATCTGTGGTCACGTCGACGCCAGTCAGTAGTCGAAGTATATCAAGAAGCGGTAGCGGAGATAATGTCGTCGTTGTTACTGGTGAGACAGAATAATTATTTATGGTATCTGTTTACCGAGATGTGTGTCAGAATCTTACCAGTGCATAACTTTTTTTCAAATTTTTTTACAGGAAAATCACAGCCTACTGATTACCAGGAGGACTCAAAACTCAATAAATCTACTGTAAGAATAATATCGGATACCCCAGATCCTTCAAACAGCTTGGCCAGTAACGTTAGCCAAGTAACTGTAGTGACAACGCACCCTCCTGTTTTGATCGATGCCACATCAACGCCCCCACCGCCTCGTCGTCAGTCCCCAACTTCAGAGGTGGTAATCGTTGCCAATGAAACAAACAAGACTCAGGTTAATGAAAGCTCAACAGATGACGACGGTTTTACGAGCTTAGACAGCCTCGAGTACACACCGCAAGAGCAACCGATTCTAATATGCGCCAATGATTCTTCACGACGTATAGGAAAGAAACTGGATGAATCAGAAGTGGTGATAGTCAGTCCAATCGTTGATGATGATTTAATGGACACGAGTCACGTGTCGGTCGTTACAGTTGGCGATGACAAAGAGCGGGTCAAAGACTCCTCGATTATCGGAAAAAAAGGCAGTGGAAGTAACACAAGTACGAGTACCAGCAGCGACAGTGGCAGTCGTGGCCCCAAAAATGTTGTTGGAATTGATTTGTCCTCCTCTACGGCTGATGGCGGTGGTTCCAACAGGCGTAGAAGGCGAAGGACCAGCTCTAAGAGCGACAGCAGCGACGAGATTACGCCACCTCATATGTCGGTCATGGTGGCTGGTACAACAGTCAGTTCTACCGATGTAGACGCTCCCAGCACACCTACCAAGATAACTGCTAATGGCTTTGCGCAGCAGCGGGGTGACGGCACTCCAACATCCCCGGTCATTGGGCCATGGCCCGCAACATCTAGCAACAAACAAATCGGTGATAATGTAAAAGATGACGGGGGCAGAGTATCAAAAGATAAACGCATTTCTCCCGATAGTAGTTACAGTAATGAAGGGGGGTCGTCTCATCGGTCTCAGAGCGATGAGGGATCGACCAGATCGCATACGCCAAGTAAAAGTGTGGATAGATCCGATGCAGAGTCTATATCGACGACGATAAGTCAGGACAGCAGGGGTTCCAGTAGGGACAATCATTTGGGACGTGATTCTCGGCAATCATCTGAAATCGATGACGAGGTTGTACTTAGGAGAAAACCGCCCGAATATACGGCACGTGAGACGCCAAGACAACCGAGGACAAAGGAAGACATACAAATGATGAATCTGAAGAAGAAAACACGTAAACGAACGAGAAAGTTCGAGATTGACGGTGTGGTTGTTACCACCACAACATCCAAGGTCATATATGGCGATGATGAGAATGGAAAGTTCTACGATGATCAGATATTTCGTAAACAAGAGCTTCGTGAGCTCAAAATGCTGCAGAAAATTGAGCAAAAACAATTCCAGGACCTATCCCAGAAATCCCAGTTCACTAAGGATCAGCAGGAGAAGCGTTTTGAGCAAGAAAGACTTATGCTGGAACGTGGGGCTGAAGGTGATCTCGACACGTTGGCTAGACAGCAACGACAACAGATCGAAAGGGCCGAAACTCAGCAGGAAGCTGACCTCAGACTTGCTTCAAAGAAGATACGTGGTGAACAAGAACGGGAATTGAAACAATTCCGTGAGGGATTAAAGCAGGAGCTTCGACTACTTAAGCAAGAAGTTGACCTGATGCCAAAGGAAAGACGAAAGAACGTGTTCAAAACAAGGAAAGATAAGCTCGAGGCAGAGCACGAGGCTAGGGAAAAGGTATTCTTAGAGAAGCTAAACGAGAGCCACGAGACTTCATTGAGGAGGCTGTCCGATAGTCATCGCGAGAGGATCGCTCTCATGGAGAGACAATTCTTGCAGCAAAAACAACAGCTGATGAGAGCGAGAGAGGCGGCGATATGGGAGCTTGAGGAAAGACAGATCAAAGAGCGTCAGCAGTTACTTAAACGCCAATTAAAGGATATATTCTTTTTGCAAAGGCACCAAATGCTTATAAGACATGAGAAAGAGTTGGAACAAATGAAGAGAATGAATCAGAGGAAAGAGGAGGAACTCGTCAAACGGCAAACAGTCGAACGTAGAAATCTTCCTAAGAGGATACGCACGGAGATGAAAGCCAGGGAGATGATGTTCCGCGAATCCATGCGTATCTCAATGACTGCTGCCCTCGCCACAGATCCAGACGCCGATCGTGATAAGTTGAAGAAATTCCAAGAGAATGAAAAGAAACGTTATACCGCCGAACAGCAGAGATTTGGTCTCAAGCATGCCAGGCAGCTCGAAGAGTTGAGAGCCCAGAGCGACGCTACTATCAAGGAGCTGGAGCAACTGCAGAATGAAAAGAGGAAAATGCTGATGGAGCACGAGACTATGAAGCTCAAGGAGCAGGAGGAGGCATACACGAAAGAACTTAGGGAGTGGAAGGCACAGCTCAAACCACGAAAACAGGTGAGTCCCTGAAATTAGTCACTTTACTTATTCGTGATGATATAAGAACTGAAAGATTGGGCTCGTGGTTATCGATTCTGGAGGCAGATGCACCAACTACTCCATTCTAAAAGCCAGTAATGGAGATTCAGAAAAGTTTGCAGATGAGACAAAAAACATATACTCTCTCAAATGAAGTCTTTCTTGTTTGTTGATGATAGATAACTTAGGTCTTCTTCCTGCATTGAAACTAAAGTGGGCTCATTAAACATTTCAAGTTACCATTGTAGTCGCGATTCAATCTATCCATCAATCTTCTCAATTCAGAAGTCATATACTTATGACAAGATGGACTACTTTCAGCTTCCTGACTAGTTAGGTTTTGCTTCTTATATCTCAAGATGCGGTGGATAGCAGGATGCAGAATATTATTGATTACACAAAATGATGAAGACGATATTTCATTTGTCTTCTGTTCAATCATCATCATCGTTGTTTTCATCTTCCCCGTTGTCGTTGTCTTATATCCTATACTTAACGTCGAAGTTATTAACCGCAGCGGTGTATGACGCAATTGTTATAGAAAATAGAGGCTGAACTGGCGACAGAAATGGAAGCCCTGGAATCACGATATCGAGGTTCATTGCCCACACGTCTCAGCCAACTTTCATTAATGTCCTTAGACACTTCTCACAGCCCAACTGCCGTCAGTTTTGGCGTTGAGTCGTCGACAATTATGGGCGCATCCAGCTCCTGGTGCAGGTCGCCTCGTTTGTCCAGATCAGCTCATACTCCTACATCTATATCCACTACAGCCCCGCCATCCCCGTCCCCATCAACTTTCAGTCTACCTCGCGTGGCCCTCAGGTTTACCGGTCCAGAGGTTCAATACCCAGCCTCCTTGACCGGCGCCGAGATGGGTAAACCTGATAAAAATTTACTGACTCCCGACGACCTTCCACCATCTCCTGTGCTTGAATGATCCCCAACATTGTCGTCACAGTTTCATCATGTAATCCATTTGTTTCACCATTCGCTTCTTCCAAGCTCTTTTCTGCGTCAGACAGACAGTTTGTTTGAATGTTACCATTTTGCTTTTGTGTTTCAATCTGCATATACTTTGCTATCCATGTAGCGATCGTATTTCTCTGTATCCTTTCGTAATTGTCACCCGACATCCTTATAGTGTGCGCCGCAAATTCGAAAATTCCAACATGTTTG
Organism: Phymatocera aterrima; assembly: GCA_963170745.1. Lineage (NCBI taxonomy): Eukaryota > Metazoa > Arthropoda > Insecta > Hymenoptera > Tenthredinidae > Phymatocera > Phymatocera aterrima. The sequence goes on from OY720664.1 coordinate 11,361,372, forward strand.
TACCGTCGTCACTGTTGGGTCATCTCTACCTGGTTTATGTATGCGTATGTACCGTATTTCTCATTTTTGGAATCTGTTTACGTCCAAACACTGTACCTTTGTGAAATCTCGTATGTTATTTAAATTCCCTTGATATACCCGACCTGAAAAGCTGTATTCGGTGGAAAAATGGAATAGGAGATGCGAGATTTGGCCGAGAGGAATCGTAGCCCTTCGATCCTGAAAGGTTAGTCAACAGCAATTGATCTTTGTCATCTACAATTTAGGCCCAGAAATTTGTGAGCGATAACTCAAAGCTGACTGTGTTCCACTTTGGTTACGAGCTTCAATCTTCATGGTATACAAGAGTACATATTAATACAACACCTACCGCCACATGGAATTGTATGGGCTATAAATTTTCAACATTTTCAAATTACAGAGACTAGAAGAGCAGTTTGCTCAGCAACTGGAGTTGCAGGAAGAAATTTATGGACCTTCGGCTGTCCCACTTTGCTTGCCGCCTGACCTACCCGATCTTCCAGATCTGACGCATCACACTGCTGCAACGGGTGGATCAACACGGAGTTCTCTGTCGTCTGTCAGCGAAGGGTAGATAAGACATGACGGTGAAATAGTTGATGATTCGAAAGACGAAGAGGCAAGCAGTAAATACGTTGTCATAAATAGATTGATAAGTGATGAAACTTATGCCACGTGAGATGCAATTAGAGGGCGTGTATGTACGTGATACCAGCGCGGTACCAAAAATTTCATTGAAATCAAAACGAACCGCAAATTCCGTGTCTAAAAGGATCCGGTATACACGTATTGGAAATTCCAAGCGAAACGATGTGAGGCCTTTTTTTCTCTCATTTCTCTTCCTTCCCTCTGAAGATTTTAGGTATACATATATCTATCACAGTACTATACGCGTGCACTAACTCTTCCAATTACCAATTTGTGTACAATAATATAATGTTATATTATATGCTATGTGCGTATGTACAGATGAAGGAATCTTGCCAAATTTCGCGGTATAAACGCCGATTATTTTTTTTTCTACGACTGTTGACTCTCAAAAATCTGTGGTCGAATGCTCGCCGACGATGGTATAGTCGCACTGAATGTTCTTCGTTTATATTTGTATATTGATTTTCAATAACGATTATTATCACCGTTCAATACATATATCTACTTAGATTTTCCGTCCATATATTATTTCGGAGTGAACAAAAAAATTATGGACGAAAGTCTACTCCAACTACTTAAACTAATGAAACTCTCTGCCATGAATGATAATCATTCGGTTCAAACCCCAACCCAACTTGTTACTCGCGTTCTTCCTTTTCTTAATCTAATTGAACCCATTGACCGATACATAATATAATTACAATTATTAATAATATAATTATGAATATTTTCCAGATTTTAATAAGACGACAGTATGTTATATGCATACATAGGTATGTAAATTACGCTGATTGTCGCCAGGAATCAAAAGATGACACCAAATATATTCCTCTTTCTGTCGCTGCAGTGTATAGATTAACCAATAAGAGTTTAAAACATCTCTGGCAAGTTTTCGTGCTTTCCTTTTCCTCTCTTTATCGCGTGATATAACGTAACTGCAACTACCAACAACAAGTACAAGAAGAAAAGCGCGTGGTTGGTATAGCTGAAATGGCAATGGCACGTGCGAAGTAATAACGCCTAATGCTACGAGCATTCAAGTTCTCGTTAAATTTCCTTTATGCATATACTATACTCATTGTTATTCGATAATACCTATACCTAGGTATATCTATGTACACATTAGGTGTTGTTAGTGGGGTTGAATTTATCATATACGCATTCATATTCACGATCGTAATGAACGTAGTAATATATTATTTGCATTGACATTGCTATTGTAAATACGCAGGAAAATTGCACCATAGAACGTCATGATGCTAATAGTGATAGAGCTATGCCTCAAATCAGTGATGCAAAAATTTCGATCACGTTTATCAAATTTTATTTCGTAGAGAGTAATGCCGCGTGTGATTATTATCGGAAGATCGATTGAAATATTCAATACTACGGAGCAACGCGCGAACGCTTCTCGAAATTGTTTTTTTTCTTCTCTTTTCTCATATCTACTATACCTACATATAGCAATACCACAAAAATACTGATATGACATCACGGGCTAGTCTGTATAACTAATGATACACCCATAATGTTCTTTGTACCTATAATGTTCACGTTTACTTAGGGTCGAGTACAATTAATTTAGAAATAAAATTAAAGACAATTCTTTTGAGCTTGATATTTATAGTATGTCTTCTCTCACTGTCAGATAAAACGAGAATTTAATCTTTAAAATAACTTATATACCTAATTACGAGTTCGAGGAGCGGAACATTACGCGGGTGGTACTATATACATATTTACGAATTATTTATTAGGTATATCGAATGTACTCTTGCGCGGATATGTTACACATTAGTTATACACGTATACATATATCTATATACCTGTATGCACGTATGCGAGGGTACATCTCCATGCTAACTCATAAGTTTTTACACTTCCGCAGTTATATGTATTATCTTTGTTGTTGTTATAATATCATCATCATCATCCTCGTCATAATCATTGATTATCTATTTTATTATTAATGTCATTTATTATTATTATTACTATTGTTATCAATTATTATTATTATCATCATCATCATCATCATCGTCATTATTATTATTAATAATATTATTACGATTATGAATATAAAATACTGGATCGTAATTTGAGACCTGCATCTTCGTATCATCTGTATAGATAAGCAGAGTAGGCATATTTTGATCATGCGAGTATTGGGGAAACTTGTCAGAGGTAGTGCTTCTTATGAAAAATATTCCCTTTGTGCACCACCCCAGCTGACCGTTATTAATCGTTATTTACGAACCAATATTATTTAGGTAATTATTGCGCATCTCTGGTATATATTATAGTATTGAGGTTGTTATACTATTCGCATTGCTGGCCTAAATATTATATATATATGGGTGTATATATATGAATATTATTTATTATAGGTACTATAGTATGAACCGATATTATCGCGTAGATGAAGAAAAAAAAAACAACAACAAACAAAGAAGTCATGCGTGAGCTTACTTCGATCGCGTATAGGTAGTAGTATGCATATATAGGTATAATTTATGTATAATATTATGAGAATTTCTACAATCCGTGAATATATGTATGTATACTATATCATGCATGTGGTATATAATATTATATGTATAACTGTGCATAGGTATAGTATACATATGTGTATTTACTAAATGGCCTCTGCGCGTACGATGTAACTATCGATTTATTTCGCACTTATTACTTATTATAACTTATGTACTACATTATAATAATACTACAACGATTGAATAATTGAATGATATAATAATATTATGAGTAAATCAATGATCGAAGTATTCGTTGTAACATATATATTGGAATATAATTGCTCAGAACTGGATATCTGTAGATTAATTTTTATTTTATTACATTAGAATAAAAGAATGATAAAAAAAAAAGAAATAATAATAATACCATATGATAAAATACGATGAAATAAAATAGAATACAATGAAATACAATCATATATTAATATTGTAATGTTATATTATACATATGTATATGTATGCTAAATAGGCTAGTGTTAACATACATTTCAAATGCTATTAAACAATCTCATTTCAAGTTTATTCCCGTAGCTATACTTACCTATACAGCGTGATTCAGGTTGAACGGGACACATATTGTGGATAGATTCACCGAGGAATTCTGGAACGTAAAGTCCTTTGGCAAAATTCCGGTGATCTTTAGTTCGCGAGTTGGACAATATTTGCATGAACCAATCACAAGACTGTCAAGCTCTGTGATAGGTCAACCTAGATCTGATGTAGCTTGAAAACCGGAGGTCACGGGAATTTTAGCCCAAGGAGTTCTTGTCGCAGAATTTCTCGAAGAATCTATCCGCAAAATGTGTCCCGCTCAATTGGAATCACTCTGTATACCTCGCAGTGAATTCCCGTCTCCCAATTGCTATTCATGTAAGAATATACGATATGCTTAACGTTTGTGCGTGGAAATATGCAATTATCTCAGGAATGAACGAATGCACTTCGCCTCGTTTCACACGCGATTGATTACTTGCAATCGTTTTGGTATGTATGTATGTAACATATGTTTAGTATTACATTTATTCTACCGGATTTTGTTGAAAACTATTTCATCCTGATGAATATTCGTTTATCTACCTGCAGGGGCCCTCGGTATCGTTACGATAGAAAGTTTTTTTTACGTAAATCGATGTTTTTAATTTCATGTAAGTAGTACAAACAAAAGTGGCAATTGGTTCCGGGAATTCCTATAGTTATTATGTATGGACGCGTACTATGTCAATGATGGACGCTATGGTAATATTTTTCAATTGCCAATTCTCGTTGGAATGTGCGATAAAGAAGTCACTCGGTTTTTGAAACATTACTTTCTTGCACATTTTCGTGAGAGTATTGAAGTTTGAATTTACTGTAACATTCGGATAGCAATAATCGTGCCGGGAATGTGAAAATTCACGCGGCTTACATACAATATACTATACAGTATTATTAATAAGCTGTATACGTATGTATGAAGGATTCTGAGAGTCTACCTAATCGGTTGATTTAAGGAACGTATAGTCAATGATTGTTGGCTAGTGGTGGAGAAGAATGAAGAAAATCATCCGATGTTCATTTTATACGAAGACACTGCAGACCGTCATTACCTTGTTATTCATCATTCGCAAGCGATTGCTCGCTATCGTACCTATTTCCGGAGAAATCAGATAGTACATCGCGCCATATAATTATCGCACCGGAGTCCGGAGTATAAAAACACGATATTTATTGGGTTGGTAGCTGTTCGGTACGAGAGATAAGATAATCATCGGAAAATGATAACGCACAGTAAATTAATACGCGAGTGTATATGATATAAAACTGTAGATTTCTCCCATACATAAAGAAAGTGCGTGATATGGTATAGGACACATGTTATATCTGTACGATATTCTGATGCATATTAGTATGTAGATGTGTGTTCTGTATCCCTATCTCTTCTTCTCTTCAGTGTATAGGTAGAAGCGCGGTTCTGATCCAGCAGCGTATCGCTGCGGTCAACTGTTATTTTTCGCCTTATGTTAGTTTAGATCGCGGTTCACGTTGAACTCTGTTATTTCTCTGCTCGGCGATATATAAGGCGTGAAATCTTCGAAGTATCTGAGTCTATCATATCCTTCGCGGGTGTTCATACTGTCCTAATAAGTAGGCAATACATCGTAGGGGAGAAAAAATCGCAACATAGTTCGTTAGTACGTAATTTCTACTCGAAGAGCTCTGGCGAAGATGTCGGCGGCGGCGAGAAAACTGCGCGTCTGCGTTATTGGGGCCGGCGCTGCGGGTCTCTGCGCTCTGCGTCACCTGGCGAGTGATCCGACGACCTTCGAGTTCGCGGCCTATGAACAGACGGACCGCATCGGCGGCACGTGGGTCTACACCGAGGATATTGAGGCCGCTTTTCGTTCGAGCATGTATCAGAATCTCAGGTGAATGGCACGAGGAGTGATTTTACTTCGATCTTACAGATAGATTAAATAATAGTTTTTTTTTTCTATTACAAATGTTTCTGGAAATTTTGGACCCACGATTTATGAGATCATATACGGCGCATCGAGAGCTCTAAAAGTTCAAAAAATTCGGGTCGATCGAGGGCTTGATCACTCTCGAAGTCCGATGTACACAAGTGTATGAATACTAATTGCATCTTTGAAGTTCTCATGAAGTCCGTAAAATCCCTACAAGTCCCATGATGTCCCACGAAGTCCAATGGAATCTCAAGAAGTCTCATGAAATCCCGTAAAGTCTTGCGAAGTCTCTTGGAATCTTTTAAAGTTTTTGGAATCCAGGGCAGGGCAACATTTGAAATGGTTCAATTTCAAAGAAATATTTAAAATGGGAAATGGCATTCCCCATTTTCCATGTTGAATGCTTTTTTGGAAATCATATTTCGATTTAAAAACATTCTTTCAGCCTTTTTCATTCGGCATTCAGAGAAAAATCAACATAGCAATTTACCCGAAGATTCTATTTCAAATAGATATTAAAAATGGGAAATGGCATTTTCCATTTTCCGTTTTAAATTCCTCTCGCAAACGATCTTCCATTTCAAATACAATTCTTGAAGCATTTCCCATTTACCATTTTGAATAGATTGCTGAAGGCATTTTATCCAGTCCTGTTGGAATCTATAAGAATCTCTGAAGTCCTATGAAGTCCGCGGTGAAATCTCGTAGAGTCCTATGAAGTCACGTGAATCTTTCGAAGTTTTTGAAATCTCAAATCTCAGAGGTCCAGTGCACACGCGTGAAATTTTTCGGAGTCTCCCAAAGTCTTACAAGTCTTGAAGTCTGGTGTATGCTGTTTTCGGGACTTATCAGCCTTTCGGGGTAGATATCATTCACAATCAGTAGTAAAACTACAGTTCGTCGTGAGTCAGACACGCCTAAGTAGTCGACGTCTGTATGATCAGACGGACCTTAAGGCTGCGTTAGTAAGGCGCGCGTAAGTAGTCGACTACGTTCGTTGTCCGGCAGGGAATTGGCCGCTTCTTCATTCTAACCTTTGCGATGTGAAGGCAAGCTGAAAAACAATCTTCTATGGAATGAGCAGCAGTTGAAATATTAGCGCGAACGAACTGACGAAAAAAAATCAAGCTGGTGCTGCCGATATAAGACTTCGATACCAAGAAATACATCTCTTCTAATTTTTTCCGTATCAAATTGTTCTCGAATCGATCTTATAGTACAGCTACAACAAATTTGCTAAAATGTGTTTTTTTGATACGTTTGACTGGAAACATATCTTGACGCCGGCTTCAGCCATGGACGCGTATAACGCCTTAAGGTGCTATTAAAGAGCCATTTGTGCCCATTCTTACTCATTGTCGAAAGCATTGTTGTCATTCGAAAACGTGATTCGTCACCACTCCTACGCCAACCAACCAATTTGAATGAAACTTTTTCGATTGGTTGCAATATTTTAGCAGAAAGTGGCTAACTATTTCATCTCGCTAAAATTTTGCAAAAATTCAGAGTTTTAGGGGGTTTCTAGTTGTTAGGTCAGGTTTGTTCGTTCGGGAGATTGGACAAACTTGAATTTTTGATAGAACTGTCTGACATTTCGTGGAGATGAAATACTTAGCCACTTTCTGCCAAAATACTGCATCCAATTGCAAAAGTTTCATCCAAATCGGATACGTGGTGTAGGAGTAGCGACGAATCGCGTTTCCGAATGATAACAATACTTTGAACAATAAACAACAATCGGTGCAAATGGGTTTTTAATAGCACCTTAAGGTTGTTCGGTATAAGTTTAGCAACGAATTCCATTTCCGAAGTGATAACAATGTTTTTAAGAATAAGTAACAATGGGTCTAAATACGTCTTCAATAGCACCTCAAGATCCCGACTATGAATATCACCCTCAAGCTCGATTCCTTTTATGTTTACACAGAACAAATCTGCCAGGTGAAATAATGAACTTTCCTGATTGGCGGAAGATGGGTGGTGGCTCGAGAAGTTGTATAACGCACGAGCAAGTTCTCTCTTACTTACAAGATTACGCCAACCATTTTGATCTACGTAAATATATCACGGTACTGATAGAACACGCAAATCACTATTATGCCTATTTTTAATGTGAAACGAAGCGTGCAACGATTCTGTTTCGAATTTCAGTTTAACGCTCAAATTGAAACAGTGCAACCCGATGACCATCCCGGAGTCGCATCTTCCGCCCCCTCGACTCTCGGTGGCAATACTTGGAAAGTGAAGATAAAAAATTTAACTGATCAGACTATAGAGGAGAAGGAATTTGACGCGGTGATTTCTGCCAATGGGTATGTGTCTCCTGCAGAGATTTGAATTATATATTTATATGTATGTCTCATTATTGATACCATTTACATACAGCCACTTTGTCGAACCAAGTATCCCGTTTATACCTGGCATCAAAACTTTTCCCGGACAAGTATTCCACAGCCACGATTATCGCAAACCTCAACCGTTCGCTGATAAGACTGTCGTCATTTTGGGGGCATCTTCTTCCGGGGCTGACATTGCGATTGAACTTGCAGATCACGCTCGTCATACTTACATCAGCCACGATACACCGAGGTGAAAAATACTCTATACTTGTGAGGGATATATGCGCATACGAGGGAATTATACTTATACGTATGTCTTTATTTAACGAAACATTCGTAGACTCGTTTCTGCCTTACCGGCTAACGTGACTCAGAAACTTGGTGTCGCCGGGATGGAGGGTAACCGAGTGATATTCAAAGATGGTACATCCGTGTTGGCGGATGTGTTCATATACTGTACGGGATACAATTACAGTTTTCCATTTTTGCACGAGTCCTGCAGGATCGCCGTGGACGACAAATACGTTCACCCTCTTTACAGACATCTAATAAACGTGGAATATCCGACGATGTGCTTCCTTGGGATTCCCTCCGCAATAATACCTTTTCCAATGTTTCACCAACAAGTAAGATCTAGTCCAAATCCGCGCGCACGCAGTGAAAACCTCTCGAATGCAAAACATACAAGATTAAAATTACATCTCGATTCTACCATTTCAATCGACTATCGACAATTTAAAATCACCGCGTTTTCTCAACCATATCATATTTGCACTCGTCGACGGGTTCACAGTCGCACGTTATTGCATGTGCATACGAATATTGTAGACCCATATGTTTCCATGAAAATAGGTGTTATACTTCATCGCACTGCTGAAGGGTAACGTGGTGTTACCGCCAAAGGATGTAATGCTGGAAGACGCGGCATGTAAAACTCCGGTCAGGAGACACGCGCATCGAATAGCAGATGCTCAATGGGAATACAACGACTCATTGGCCCGCGATGGACACTTCGATCCGCTGCCACCGATGTACAAAGCGGGTTACACGGCGTGGAAAGTGCAGAGGACTCGCAACTTATTGCATTATAAAGAGGCGCGGTTCGTCGTTGCGGACGATGGCGAAAGCGTGCAAATTATTTTCGACAATAATACCACCAATAAATAATAATAGCTATTATTACCCTCAATTGCTCGCAATATTGCAATTCTATTATTGTGACATCGTATGTAATATGAGACGGATGCGTGGAAAGGTCCGTGTAACGGGTTGTCGACAATATTGTCGACAATATTGTCCTCCGCGTTGCTGCCACGCGCGCTCCTCGTTTCATGTGTTCAGAGTTATTGTTACACATATATACGATGCATATAGTGCTACGTATGTATATGTATGTACGTCTTTCAATGCATATAGGAATACAATTATAGAATAATAATTAGCCTTCTTCAAAGATAGTACTCCTCGTCGCGGGCTACAATTGGACTCACGTATATGAGCCATTCCACACGTCAGACCGATCAGAAAAAACCGTCATGTCGTTGACATGCTGAAATGTTGCAAAAATCGACCCGATACGATGAATAGTTTCGGAGATATGATTTTTCTAATGGAGCGCTGTAACGTCACTTCTCAGGAATTCGAACTTTTTTCCGCCGCATAATACTTCAAATTTGTAGAGTGACACACACATCCGTGACGTGATCGTTTTTTTTACGACGTCTGACGTGAAATGGCTCGTATACTATAACCGACAGATGTACTACCTATGCTCATCGTGAAAGAAGTATAATCCGTACATTAAATAAAACTTTTTATTACAAAACACTCGCCGCACTCTGCATACTATAAAACTGTGTTCAATTGTTAAGATACATGCCCATTATTTACTGACACATGTGTGTTAAATACATTTTCCCCATGTCGCCCTGCTTCTCGTCATGATTCACCTATTACAAAACTAATTGCCACACCTATCCCAAGATACAGCTACCAGCGGAGAATTCTGCAGTCGAAATTTCCCACTCTGCTTCATAGTCAGGAGAATATACTTTGGGTGGGGGTCGAAATTCCGAATTCCAAAGATACCAGTTCTAAAGTAACGGAAAATCAAAAAAGCGAAATTTTCATTTTTGATGCATTACTAGATTGAATAACTGTTTCATCGGAAGGCTACTTATCGGAACGCGTTTTTATTTGAAAATGTATTTTCAGATAGTTTACATTCCGAACGAACGAAGTGTAGATTCACAAAATTTGGAAAATTAATATTTTCGATATTGAAAATTCAGAGCGGCTAACGTTCCTTTCAGCCAATGAACCGGGCAAAATCAGATCGAGAATAAAGGTTCAGAAACGTTCGAACTTTGATGAGCAGAATATCTAAAAAATAGAATCCCGGAAGGCCAAAATTTCGAAAAAATGAGGCGTATTCCATTATTTTCTCAGTACAAAAGAATAAATGTTTTTCTGGTGTCTCCTGAGTTTTCGCTTCCTTGGCCATTATATTTCAATGGATTTCGAAACTCTGATTCTCCGAGTTTTCAGTTTTTCCATTCAATAAATTTCGATTTGTTAACTTTCGTAATAAGTACGATTCTGAATTCTATGCACAGGACGTTTCGAGCGTTCGATATTTTGACCAATCGGATATTTTTCCGCGTGCAGTGTTGCCCGTTTTGAGGAATCATTTTCGATATATATTTATTTCAGTCTTTTCGTATACTTCATAGCCTTTCGTTATTTTGCAGTTTCGGTAATTTTACGTTCGCAATCTTGGCTCGTGTATTCTTTGGTTTTTCAGAATCGTGTGCGGTAGGTATAGGTAACTCGGTTTTACAATTAGAGATTGTTATATAAAAGATCGAGTCGCAAACGTCTCAATGAGAAAGTTGTAAGAATTAGTTGGTATTCGAGACAGGATGAATTTTATGCTCCGTTTATTAAATAACTTTCGATACAAACGTAAATAGTTTGAATAGAGATTAGTAATAGCCACTGTGGTATACATATATTTCTGATTTTTTCTAATTTGTAACAATTTTCCAACTATCGTAAAACGCTCGACCGTTTATCGGCAGAGGAATACTAATAAATAAACGCGGATTTCATAAATATCATTCAAATTCGCCTTGGTATAACTTTTTATTATCTATATTGGCGCGTGCGGTTCACGACGTGCCGCGTAATACAACGACACTATACGATACGATACGACATAGGTGATTGCGCAAACATAGATATGTATATAATATAAAACATTACGTATCATTATCAATTCTGCCGCATTGTGGGCTCGAAATATTAGAATAGAATTGGACAGTTCATACACTGGAAAAATTTCCCTTTCGTAGATACTGGTATACATCGTTGAGTTTCTAATTTTGTCCCTCGTAGGTCAGCCCCAGCAACTTCTTTATTCTCAAGACCAAGTGATCGCTGGTATTATCGAATCTGCTGTTCTTATATTTTTTGTACACCGCACCTATCGGAGAATCCTTTGCAGCGGAGTCGAGGACCCCTTGAAGCAGCGGACCTATCACGCGATGTATTTCCTCCTGAGTATATCTGTCGAGTGATAGTTAGAGCCGATTAGAAACTAAAAAAGTTGAAAGGAAACCCGAAGAGGAAATAAACTCTGATTCCTACAGCCTAATTCCCGTCCTCAGAAAGAACCAATCTCTCCCCCTTCTAGCCGCCTCAGACTATGAATCATAACTACTTACGTAACCGATACGCTGCCTACCTGGTCAATTTCTCCTCATTTAAGGGCGGGCTCTGCATCGGATGTTCCTGCGATCTGTTTAGCACAAGATTAGCGGCGGCCTGAGTTGTAGCTGCCGCCAAAAGCTCTTCCGAAAGGCCAGCATTGTTCTTCTCGAGGAGAGCAACGTCCATCTACAACCAGCACATATCATCAATATTCTCGAATACCCCAAGCGCTTTGAGATACACTGTAAAGGTGCAAGTATCACATACGAGATAGCCAGCACAGTGGTAGATGCTCTTCAGGATCGATGGTTCGTCCGTTACCGTTCTCAAGGACGACCACTGCCACAGGTAGTAGGCAGATATGTGATAGGGATCGGGAAATCTGATGTGGAAGCCGAGTGTCCTAAGAATTTTTCGTTCGCACTTGCAGAGTAGCCCTGGGCCTTCGGTGTGGTACATGTCCTTGGCAAACGATATCATCTCGCTCGCCTGCAATTTTAAATTGCCAATTAGATTTACGGGGTCGTAACTTTCGTTAGCCGTTAGCTGCTAATCAAATCGTTCGTATATGTAGACCCATTATAATCACCGTTGGGACTCTAGTTTCCATGTTCTTTATTGCAATCCATGAAGCTCCCAGTGCTACCAGTTGAAGCTCCTTCACTGATACATCCTTGATATCCAGTATGGCATCGAATATCTTCGTCGCTTGATACAAGGTGCTCGAGCTGGTCGAGAGGTAGGCCTGTTGACGATTACATCAAGTATTTTACAAACGATGGATCCAGTTAAGGATACACGAGTAAATCTATCAACTTACGTGAACGCTGATGAGGAAATTAACAACGATTCTTCTCTGCTCCGGCGTGACGGCCTTGCCTTCCAAAAACGACTCGGAAATCCTGTAGCAATGGGCCTCCCTTGCGTACTCGAGATCAATCGTCTCCTTTGTATAATCTGTTGCGAATTGAATTTCAGATATGACAGGGATTTCGGTCCCCTCGGAGCTGGTGCGACTGTTCAACTTCTTTTTAGCTGCACCAGTTAACGGAACTGCGATAGATTCCTCGACGTTATGTTTGCGCTCCTTTGGCCCACCAGGACACGGTATCATCGACTTTTTGAGCTTCTTTGTCGCCCTCGCGTTATTCGACTCGATTTTTGAGTTCGAGGCATCAATCTCTGCCGCTAATTCTTCCGCCGCACCCTTCTCGTTGAACCCGCAACTCCTTCCTATGGTCATCCCTGATGCTTTCAACCGATTGATGCGTTTCTTCAACGACGATACGTCGTTCCCCTTCTTCACTGCGATGCATAATCGTCCGGTATCCGATCCTGATTTGGTTTCACTAATATTATGGCTCGTAGGCGTCTTGCCGCCGATACACTCAACCCTCTCTATACGAAATTCTGCTCCAGAGATTTCATGCTCGCGAGGCGAACGCGCATTGACAAATTTGGATTTGTTAGATAATTGCTGCGTAGCCGATGACACACATATTTCAGAGCTATTTTTTTCAACTTGCCTCGCTTCGGAGCTCGTACGACTGCATGTCTTTTTTATCGCTCCGCTCGACGGATCTACGGTCGATTTGTGGAAACCACATTCCCATTCCCTCTTTCGATTCGAGCAGGGCACCAATGACCCTGTGACTTTCTTCGCCACTTCCATGCCCTTCGACTTTATTTTCGAACTAGCTGAATCAATCTCTTCCATAGTCACTGCCCCAATAACGACCGCGGCTGTTGCATTCCCGCATTTTTTGTTGATCCCATAACTTCGCCCAGTGATTATTCCCGATCTTTTCAACTGATTTATACGTCTCTTCAAAGGGGATACGTCGTTAGCTCTTCTTACCGAGACATTCAGCCGCTTGATATCTGATCCTGATTTGACTTCGCGAAATTTATTCATTACAGGCACGCGGCCGCCTTCGCTGTCGATTATCTCGATGTGAAATTCTCCACCGGAGATTTTCTGTTCTTGAACAAAACGCGAATTGAAAAACTCCTGCTCTTCGGACGAATGCTGTGTCTCCGATGTTCCGTCATTTTCCACGTTTTTCTCAGCTGATTCATCCTTCTCCGTGATCTTTTTATCCGATATTACTGCATCAACATGCACCGAGCTAGCTGTGATACTTTTAATCTCAAAAACGTTCGCCTTCCCGTCATCATACACGGAAAATCTCTTTGTGACATCGGCTTCCGATGGTTGTATGGCTTTTGCCGAAAAAATAATTGGCTCTATGGGTGTAGCTCGGTATAATTTGTTCAGTGATAATTGATCTTCGTAGTCGCCTGACAAACGGCGTCTTATAACCTTCTTTTCGGAATCCGTAATGTAGTTGGTAGGATTTATAGACTTGTTTCGCTTGATGGTGCTCTTAGCGATCGTCGCTTGCGCCTTTCCCACAGAATCTGGCAAAATCAGTGGCGACTCGTTCTCTTTACCGGGTTGCTTTTGCAATAACCCGGTTGCCTGCCGGAATAACGATGATGACGACTGCGGTGTTGTCGTTTCTGCTATTGCCGCATTTTCCGAACGTAAAGATAATCTTCTCTTTTCATAGCCAATTTTTGACGGAGTATTCGTGTATATATTCCGCGGGAGACCAAATCGCCAAACCTGCGGATTAGTAGGCGAGCTTCACGTATCTAATAAATCCATTGCGTATGCATGTATGTACACCGAGAAGAAGGATTTATTCGAAAAATAAAAATATGCCCAAAATAACTTACTTCCCAATTGCGTTAATTTTTTGTAACCAAACAACATCATCGACTCTATTTCCTACCACAGTTTCGTTTTCGCTCTGTACATCATAGTAGGAAAATAATTTTTCTCGATATACCTAAACGCCATTTATCCATCAACAGCCGATTAATTGCCAACAAATCCTTTTTCTCGGACAACGCACAACTGTGTGAATCAATGGAATTTTGTACCTAGACTTGGGTGTATCGGTCAGTCAGTAAAGACGTGGAGATATGGATTTAGTGGGTACACAGAAAAGCAGGAGTGTGTGCTATACGAAAATCATGTGTCTTTGCATATCGTTACACGAGTACAAAAACTGTGAACATTTTTCCATGCCGTATTGACGATTCTGAAATTGAGCTCGCCTCCTATCAGAGGCGGCGAACTGAAATAGCGATTGTCTCGTATGATAAACTTACGTGTGACCGTTTTCGCTGACTCCCGGCTCCTTCCATGATTTTCTCCAGTATATACGTGCCGTTTGTGTTATTTCCTGTCTTGCAGATGTAGAAATATTACCCAGTGTCAGCGACCACCAGATTCACATGATTCCGCAGAACTATTTTTCTAAACACGCAGCGAGTAGAGCTCAACGAATCTCTTGGAGCAGTGAATTAGAATTTCCATCGAAAATTGAGAGGAATATGGAGAAAGATCAGCGCGCTCAGCCGACCTGTATACTATCGCTGGCTATGGCGTTACTTCCAGCTTGTGTTATTCTCTGCCGCGTCTACATACGCATACGCAGCGAGCTCTATTATGAATAGAGCCGCGTGCGTACAGACGTAGGTGTATTTGTTTTGCTCCTTGTTTTGCTCATAAACCGAGGTGTCTCTTCAGATCTTGTGATATCGGCTGCAGGTCTATCTTATTTCCACCTTGAGCGGGCTTCTTCCGAAATGTTCACGCGTCGATCCTCATGCGGTATACTTGATACATAGCTAGAACTAGACTTATTATATTTATACCTAGGCAATAATATTACGCGCCCCCTTCCGCCATCGTCAAGCCATCAGAGTAACGACGTGCGAGCGTCTATCGCCGATGCGGTAATCTCTGTCCGAGCTGTGATCGCGCATGTCGCATAATGACTCGTTCAGCACAGACGAGAATAATCCCAATAATTACACCACAGATGATTACCATTATCAAAGGCACAACGTCCCCGAATTTCACCGAGGTCCATTCCGACTCCGCCTGCTGGGTGACAATCAATTACGTCAAGTGAAAAATGGAAAATTCACGGATTGAACCGTCCTCCATCTGATACACGTAATGACCTGCATACCTTCGAAAATTTAGTCGGCCATTCGTACTTGATGATACGATTCAAAATACCGCCGTCCCTCATCATCAGGATGCTACGTCAAAATATAACATGAAATCTTGCAGCCACTTGACTAAAATTTAACATAGCTTGAATCCACCCGCGAATCTGAATGGGATAGTAATTTCGTACTTGGCATTTATGATCCCGCGGTAGGGGCTGCCTTTTGGTACAGCCATCGCCAAAGAAGTCTGCAACATGGTTTCTAGCGCCTCGAGTATGCAATCGACTCGATTTTCAAGAGCTCTGACTATAGTGTCCGTTGTCATGAAACCGTATCCAGGTTCTCGGCAGACGCGTCGTAAACCTTCGAGATAGTTCCGCGGTAGCTGTTCGACCGGATCCATACGCTCTTCGAAGAGAGCTCGGAGTACCCGGTCCGTCGTGTTCTAACGTGAATCAGGTATGGAAATATGAGTTACAGTCGGATGCCTGTGTCTGTATCGGATGAGTTTATCGTCGTGTATTATTGTATTGGCATTACGCTGAACAGATTGTACTCCGCCGAAGTTGGCGCAACCCCGAATCTGTAGGTTCCGTCTTTCAGTAGGCCTTCCATCGTCGTAAATGGCATAGTGAAAATTTGAACGGCCAAGATACTGACGAGAGCTCCGGAGTATGCCGCCAATAAAATTACGAACGTCAAATGAACCGCTAGGTGGACGGTTCTCGTCGTCAATATCGGCGAGGGTGGGATGCCTGCGGGAGGAGCGAATGAAACATTTTTCAAAAGCCGGAATCTACGCTGCAGATCATTCTCATCTGTGGCTTATCTTGATCTCACGCTTCCAATCAGCCACCATTCTTTAGGTCGAAGAGTTTATCAATCATACTAGGTATTACCTTGGCCGCACAAAGCTCCAAAGACGCGGAATATCGTCTCCGATAACCTTGGAACGTCCGCATCACGAAGACGGTAGTTAGGCGAGATGTATGCCGATAGAAATATGATAAAGCTGGATAGGATGATCAATGAACCTATGGACATCCAGATGCTAGCGGCAAAGGGCGCCGCGTAACCTTTCCACTTTATGAACGCGAATGATGGTCTTTGGATGTAAGTATGAAACCTGCACACATTGGCTCGTGTCTATAAATTATATTATAACGTACATAACGTGCAGAAAAGGGCATATGGATATACATATCAGAGATCAGGGTGGAGCAGATCATATTCTAATTTTCACCTGGACGATAAGATTGGTATCGTGAAGTCTACGACATCGATTCTTCCGGTGGTTATCACCAGTTCACAGGCTGCGAGGTCAGCCGCCTTTTCGTTCAGCTGTGAAATTATCCCGTTCCAGCTACCGTTCGGTGATAACGAGCCCCAAGCTTTTCCCTCGATGTATTTGTACCTATTAACCGAAAGATTCCAACCATCTTGCCTCGCCACGTGTGGAAAAAATAGAAAAACGGCAAACAAAGTTGTACGACGATACGAAGTTGGTTCCAATTGTCAAAGGCTGAACTCTTTCTCGTTCTCGCCGTTCACATTTGTCTCTTCGCGACCAAATTTCTAGTTCAAACCGAATTCTCCTTATTCATCTATTTACCGGAATTATAACAGGACAGGGAGCATGGTGAGGTGGCTCGAAGCGAAGTAGCAATTGTGAGATGCGTTCAACGGAACGTGAATTATGATTCGACGGGGATTACGGAGAGCCGTTGGGATCTGTCGAGGTCAGGTCAGGTTATTCTCGGAACGACGTAGACGAAAGGGCGATGGAACGAAGACGGAAATTTTCGAAGAAAAAGGTCTGGCTAGTCAGGACCGATATTTTAGGGAACAGACCGCGAGACAACTCGAGCAGCTGAAAAAAGAGAGGGAGCGAAAGGAGCAGGTGAAGGAGGGTAAAGTCGATGAGTCCTCCGAGAAACCAGATGACGACAAATGATCAGCCTAAGGTCGATACGTCTACTCACGTGCAATTCATTTCGTCCTTGAGTATATCCAAGATTCGGCCAAACATTCCACCGACTCCGATCATCTCTCCGCGCTCGTTACTGAGGATGGTCGAAAACGGAGGGTTCTACAATATTCCAATCCGATTAAAAAATTCACACTGTTCACTTGCCGCGCGGGTTAGCGCAATCATGCACTTTCCTGCGACGATGCAGCCAAGTGTATGAAAGAGAGCAAAATGAGATGCTAGAGAATAACAGAGGCACAGGCCTATTGATGATTCATTCACCTCTATGGACGTGACCCGAAGTGTTTTCCCAAACAGATTGCCTCTCCTCTGGTATAACGCCAGACTGGTTATTCGAACGCCACCGGAGGGGCTCCAAGTAGCAAAAGGCGTAGTTCTCAGCGGTTCTCCTGGCGAAACTCGGTAAACCTCCGTGATGACTTCCATAGTCCCGTTACTTTCAGATACCATGAACTCGCAGTCGAATGGTATGTTCATATGGGAGAAAAAATCACTCGAATTGGAACCCTCGCTGAAGAATATTATCCACGTGGGGTAAGCCATGGTTATCCAGGTCGACACCTGCTGTTTATACATGCATAATGTACTCGTGTTCGCAGGCGCACTGTTTAACGATATTCTGTACCGAGATCGAGTGATGTGTAAGAATTGAGAATTAAGAAATACTAATACGCTCGTCAGAAGCTGTCGGATGTCGCCCTGATCATTGAGGATGACGAAGAGCGGCCGCTTGATTCTGAAGTAGTTCGGGCCGATCTATGGATTGAAAATATACAGGTACGCTTCAAATTCTGATCAAAGCCATGGATATGTGCATGCAAGTATTGTCCAAATGGCGAATGTTACTTTTCTTCTACGTGTAACATCTCAAACATTCTATTCTAATCCTACGACTCTCTCGTATCAGTGAAGTGATTGGCCGTCGGTAGACCCGTCATCCTTCTGTGAAATCAAATTGAGAAATGTATGCTGCGTTGGCATTGTAATTACTTCTTTCGCGAAGGTCTTGAGATCCATAATTGCAGTACGCGTGTGCCGTCTGCGAGAGAAATATAACTGCAAATTCCGGAGAAGTACGGCGTTCTGTAGGTCTGAAAGTAAATCCCGATTTGAGAGATATTGTGCCATATTAGGCGATTGCAGAATCGTCACTGCTACCGCGGTGTATTACCTTCCGAAGACATCGGCTCTACCGTAGAGTGAAGCAATAGAATACAAGTGTTGTTGAAATAGTCGTGCACGCCAGATATCAGGCTCTCATATACGTCTGTGGATCTGATAAGCTGCCCCCTCGCATTATGCTGGTTTAAAAATATCATTGTCACGAGCAAATAGACGAAGAACGCCGGTATTTCCCTCGGAAGCATTTTTACCGCGCGGGGTGGTCTCTGCCAGGACTTCTACTGGACGTCTCGGTCCATCTTCTTCACGACCTCCCGTAATTTTCTTGGCATACTCTAAATCGCACCAAAAATGTATCCCCTGTCGGCGATCTACGGCTCTACAATTGAACAAATGATTCAGCTGTGGCTGTCGCGTGCGAACGCTGATCGGTAAATAGCCGCCGTTGTCTCGCACTCCCGCGGGATACCAACAAGAAGCAAATTACATTTTAATAGCTCGAGTTTGCTCGCTATAAAGCTGGGCGATTACTTTCCGTTTCTGCGTGCACGTCAGATACGTTTACTTTCAGTTTAGTGGTTCTCATTCTTCATGGAGATAGAAGCCGAGAATCAGCTGTTCCGGAAGGACATAGAAAGTAGCTACTACCTTGGCTCCAAACAGGTACTCAGGCAAAGACAGTGGAGCCGTAGTGCCAAAGAACCGCGACGGAGAACCCTCGCGCGTAGTGTACACGTCGATTTGCAGATTCGTCGGATGACTTTCCCACGTAAATTATTAGCTATTGACCTACCGATCAGAGCCAATCACCGCAGAACCGCAATTTGATCAGCGCAATTCCACCGTTCGGTAAACCCGCAAGCGTACGAATGTGCCTCTCTATGTATGGATCGACAGACAGGTGGACATAGGGGCAGAGCAAACGATAATTTAATTGCGATTGATTTTGTTCTTATTTCCTTTCCATTCGGATCTTTCGTAGTACCCAATCTTCACAATTATTTCTACACGTATAAATATAGTAATCTGTCCGCGGTGGCATATGATTGAACGTTGGATGGGATTAACACGTTCATTGCCAGACCACCGACACCTCGTTTAGATAGACAAAATATGCCGCCTGATAATACATCGTAACTAACAACGCCCGCGCACATGGAAGCCCTAACGATTAGTCGATGTAGCGGCGAGAACGCTGGGCTCGGTAATCAATTATAGGATCTATCGGTATTGCCATTTACCACGATAAGTGTCACCCGGCCGTATGTAGGCCAAAGTGCACCCGTGCATACGCGGGTACGTTGCTTGCACAGGTGTACAGCTACAGCTTGTACCTATCAATACTGCTCCCGTCCCTCTGCGCTTCTTTCTCGGGCTGCAGGCGATCGATTATTGAGTATCATTTGAACCAGTAGGATGTATATCTTCGAACTGGAAGGACGTTTGATGGCTGAGAATGAATGTAGAATTTTGTATGCATCCAGAAATGGAATGAGGCTCGAACGTGTTCTAGAAGAATAAATGTGTAACGGGATGTCTTGCAGATCCGCAGACACTCTCTCATTCGCTCGCTCCTCACTACTCGCCGATATCGCACGCTGATCTGCGTCCCTGTTGCCGTTTGTCACCGTATGATTTGATAAAATTCACACGCCGATCCCGCCGATCAATTCCCGAGAATTTATCTTAATCTGTTAATGCCCTGGATTCGTGATGAAGATAAATGGAGTTGTATATCTGCTTGATAAATAATACCACGAGGCTATATAAAGGTGGAACTTGGGGAGGATTTGGCTTAAAAGTTCTATCATAACCGAGATGACGCAGTTCCTACTACTACTCTTAGTCGGCCTTGCCGCCGTAACCGTCTCATCGGGTTCGTTCGGATTTCCTTACACATATATCGACATTAACATATACGATTTACATTCGAGCCTGAATTCAGTGGGTTTGCCTACCACACATATTGATCGTTTAGAATGGAATACTTGAAAGTGTGTGCGTGTGTGTGTATAATTGAAGAAACCGATCCAAGTCAAAAGCTGGCACGTTCGGAGAACGGAAGATACTTGAAATAAAAATCTCCCCTTTCCTATTTTCCTGTACCGGTTTATCTTCAGATGCATATTATTGCGCGGTCTAAAATTCACTCATGTTCATTGCCTGATGTCTACCGCGAGCGATCTACTGTATATATAAGTGAGGCATTTGGATAACTGCAGGATTCTGGAAAAGCAAAATCGTTCGAGACATCGTCGTCGCGGTTACGTTTCCACTCAAACCACGATACAGAACAGTTATCTTTGTCCTGAATGATTCGTCTCGACCTTGTCATATTAGAGTCTGAAACACGTCTATGACTTCACACAATATGACTTCTCTCCTACTTATACTTGAACGCCCTGAAACATATGAGTGACGGTGTGCCCTGTAATATAGTTCAATATTGTTCTGTAAACACGTTTTATGTCTATGAAGTAACACATGTCTCTCATTTTACAGCACGGATTACAAAACGAGTCGTCAACGGGGATAATGCCGCCTACGTGCAATTTCCCTACATGGTGATTATAATTATGACGATCATTATTATTATTATTATTACAAATCTTGTTGTTAGATTATAATCAAACGTCGAATGTGGCAAGTGGCAAAACGGCGATGCTGGCTTCCGAATAGCGTTCATATAAAAATTGCCATAGCCCCTGTCAGGACTCCCGGCATTATGTGGATCATGCATTTCGCTTTCTGTACTCGCGATGCGGTATCTCCCGGGTTGGCGGGCCACTCGCCATGTCTTTGGTTGATCGTCAATAATGATGTATCCCCTGATTCAGGTGTCAATGCGTGTGTCGTCTTCCTCCTCCCACACCTGTGGCGGGAGCCTCGTAACCCCCGAGCACGTGGTCACCGCGGCTCACTGTGTAGCCAAGTAAGTAAAATTGCATTATCTAATGAATACATTAATGTATCCACGAACATACGTCCCCAGATGAGATCCAGACGTGTGCGCGGTATAGACGCCTATCGCAAAGAGAATGCATGTGCGCAGTATACTTGTGCAGGTGAATATCCGATGGCAAATCAATTTCATATCACGTATGACAATTTCAGCAACGTCCCAACCCCAGTTCTTCCCTCGGCACGCTTCATCGTCACCGGGCACTTGAGCAATGTGTGGGGAGGACGGGTTACCGGCGTGTCGGAAATACGCGTACACCCTGAATACAACCCAGCGGCTACATGGCGTAACGACATTGCGGTAATGAAGCTGGCCTCTCCTATACCGTTCACGGCCACGGAACAACCGATACCCATAGCAAGCGCCGACGTTGACATCTCTCCGTGTATACTGTCCGGATGGGGTCGCATCCACGTGAGTGACCGATGGTTATAATTAATTGCAGTAATTCCGTTAGCCGCCGCCTTTACCTTCCCAACGAAGTTCTTTTGAATTCTTCACCTGCAATAATCTTTCACAGTTTCCCTCAACCAGCTTACCGAGTCAACTGCAGACGCAAGTGCAGAACACGATGACCCGAGAAAGATGTATCACATATTGGTCGAACAGCTCGATATACGAGTCTACCCTGTGTGCGGGTGCTTTGAAAGGGGCGGGCGTATGCAGCGTGAGTCCATCTTCGCCTACATCCGATATCCGTTATCTGAGATATGCTGGTTTTCCTCTGTGCCTACCATCTTGAGTATGCAAATTCATATTGGGAGATACATTCATGGACATTCATCTAATGTATTTGCATGACGCAGGGCGACTCCGGAGGTCCTCTTGTATGCAACAGTGAGTTGGCCGGCGTAGTGTCCTGGGGAAACGCTTGTGCCAACGGGCTTCCGGACGGGTATGCTCGAGTGTTCTACTTCCGCGACTGGCTTCTGGCGAACACTGCTGACCTGAGCCCTCGGGGCGAAGCCTACATGGCCGAGGCGCTCGAGGCCAGGAAGGCCCTAAAATAGCCAGGTGCAGTATTTGTCGATAGGAATGTGACCGCCGGTTGGCTCGTTGCAATTACACGGTTCTGCATAAAGACGAGAAGTACGACGACGACGATGGGGAATCGAACACCGATCGAATACACGTATACTCATAACGTTGATTCATCTTAGAAATTACACACAAGCACGACAGAAATAGCTATGAAAATGGAAAACGGAATGTTCAAATAAATACTGCGTACTTATAATATCCGCATCTATAGTCTTCCATGCAGGGAACGATGAATGTAACGGTAACACGCGTTGAACGGAAGCCTAAACTACACTCGTCCCTCGAGCCTTTCTTTGCATTTGTCTTTCAGCGTGTTCGAGTACAAAGTTGTCAACTGCGAGGGCATGACCTGTATACCATCTTCCAGATGTGAATAAGTAAGTAGTTCATGTACAGGCTCATTTTGTTTCCACCGAGATCTGTATCGATACCTATATCTTTGGAACTTAACGAGATGGCGAGGACGGTTTCACACGGAATGTTCGAAGTCCGAAGACGATGACATAAAGTCGCCCAATATACGTATGCGCAATTTAGTGGCACGCGTCACCCAGCTTTCCTTGTAACCACGCGCATGTAGGCAGAACGTACATACGTCTCTCTAGCCTGCATATTTTGCCTGATATTGATACCCATGCGTCGTCGTTGATAAGAACCTACTCAAGGTGCCGAAGCGTCCACCTTACCGCGGTATGCCTCCACGTACCACGTGGACATTAGACTTCTATATAAGGAGGTGCACTCGCCCGAGGACCTGCACTAGGTACCCAGTTTACACCTGGAGAACTTTTCATGTCCAAACCGAAGATGGGAAATCGCTTCCTACGCACGCTCTTCTTAACGACGATCTCCTCGGCGTTGATGTTCGCCGGTTACTGTGAAGCTGGTGAGTAGTCCCAGACCAGGACTTGCTTATATCGTTGTCGTTGTCGTACCAAGGAGACCATCCATTTGAACATCATGATCCCGATTGCGAATCATCATACTTTGCCATACCGCAAATGTTCATCTCTCACGAAGCAATTGATTTGATGAAATTTACAAGACATGCATGTGAGTGAAGTACTTGCGCCATACACCTATATCATTGTATGTTTTTTCTGATCTATACAGACGAAATGCTAGATGGTATGATGATGCTGCCGGGATATGGGGTTATTCCGTCGGGCCCCACGCCAGAAGAACAAAAGGGGCCGACTGACCCTCACAATCAGTCAGTAACACCAGGCGTAACGGGCTTACTATCGAAGGTGGCATGGCCAGCCACCTGGAGTTTCCTAAAAGGCCTGAAATTCTTCTTAGAGAACTTCATTGGGCAGACCTTCCCCTGCACCATTTGGCAATGGGTCCCTCTGAGAGTGGAGTGCTCGCCGATGGCATAGGATGTCAATAGAACGGCGAAGTTCGTTGCATTGTCCGATCATGATCGTCGTTCCTGGTATATAATATTATTTTGATTTGTTGGTCCACTACAGCCATATTATTATTGCGAAACTTTATCCTGTGTATTCTGTGTATACGAATAATATGTATATCCACACAAATCCATCATCAATAAATATACGATACATGCCACGCGAAAGGGGGTTGTATTTATCCTTGATCACGCTTGCCCTCGTTCGAATTTTCTCCGGTCTGATCCGAGCTTCGATCTCTACACATACCTAGGTATGTGTCCGATTTGTGTTTCTATCAGCCGCGGTACAATTTCCATACCGCTAGATACGCGGCGCGTACAGCAACCGTGACAAAGATACTACTGTCGATATTCGATCGCAGAAATCTCTGTCTCGATTTTCACATTGACCTAAGAGCCAAAGTGCATACGTGCAAGAATAACTTGACGTATATTTAGTATCGAGTGATTATTCTTCCCTGTGATACTTTTTGTACCAATTGTTATGCTAGTTGCATCCGATAAGTTTTCTATCTGCAGCTTCCGTAGAATTGTATCTCGAGATTGAATGATTATCATCCAATACTGCATGACCGACGGTTTAATCTTTGAAGCGCAAAAAACAACATCAGCCCAAGTTAAATAGTGCAGACTTATTACTTTTATATAGGTAGGTTCGGCACGGAGATTCGGCCCGAATCCCACCGAACGTGTTGTAGGCGAAGACGCAGAGATGTTATTGGAACTTATCTGTAATTGCTGTGACAAAAACGCATGAATTTTTGAAATTGCAAATTGGAAGTTGGGCTGTCAGTGGTCGAACACCCCGTTTGGATAGACAAAATATGCCGCCTGATATCCTATCATAACTAACGGCACCCAGGCACCTAGAAGCCATAACGACTAGTCCCCGTGGTGGCGGGAATGCTCGGCTTGGTGATCATTTACAGGATCTATCGGTATTGCCATTTACCACGATAATTGTCCCCCGGCCACATATAGGCCAAAGTGTACCCGTGCATATACGGATGTGTTGCTTGCACGGGTGTACAGCTACAGCTTTTACCTATCATTACTGCTGCCGTCCCTCTGCGCATCTTTCGCGGGCTGCAGGCGATCGATTATTGAGTATCATTTGAAGCAGGATGTATATCTTCGAACTGGCAGGACATTTGATGGCTGAGAATGAATCTAGAATTTTGTGTGCATCCAGAAATGGAATGAGGATCGAACGTGTTCTAGAAAAATAAATGTGTAACGGGATGTATCACTGATCCGCAGAGACTTCTTTCATTCGCTCGCTCCTCACCACTCGCCGATATCCCACGTTTATCTACGGCCCTGTCACGTTCATGATCGACATGGCGCTTAGCCGTAGGTCAGGCCCGAATTGGGGGGGGGGGGGGGGGGGGGCTACAGGGGCCATAGCCCCGGGCCCCGTGGTTCAGGGGCCCCCGAGTATTGCGATATTTGAAAATAAAAAAACCCCGATTCAGCTTGAGTATTGGGAGGGCAGAGGTTACACATACTCAAGCATTCCTGGCCCCCTAACCGATGAATCCGGCCCTGCTGCAGGTACATACCTACCTATACGATGCGATGAAATTTATACATCGACTGTCGATCAATTAGCACTTGGCATTCATTCTAATCCGTTAATGTAGCGGATTCGTAATGAAGATAGATGGAGTTGTATATCTGTATGATGAATAATACGACGAGGCTATATAAAGGTGAACCTCGGAAAAGATTTCACGTAAAAGTTTCATTATAGCCGAGATGAGGCGATTTTATCTACTACTTTCCGTCGGCCTTGCTGCCCTGGCCGTTTCATCGGGTTAGTTCGGGTTTTCTTACGCTGCATATTCATATAGGTATATTTCTCATCCGTAGAATACATGTCACTCAGGATTATCAGAGTTCATATCCGACCCAAGACACAATGTGACTGCCTACCGTAGGTATGTATCGTTCATTGAGGGTGCCTGAAGAAAGATCGGTGTATAATTGAGACGGAGAACCGTTTCTGGTAAAAAGCAGGCCGGATCCAAAGAACACGAGAGATTTCCACAAGAAATTCCCAGCTTTCATTTTTCTCCACTACGTAGATGCTTGCGAAATCTATGACTATATTCATTACCTTACCACCAACGATCTATATTCAAGTGCAGATTCTGGATGGAGGTAGGATTCTCAGGAAAAATAAGACCGTTCGACATTGTGGTTACGTTCTCGTCTGTTCAAGTCTCGAACACGCCCATAACTGTACATGAAATGATTTCGCGCCATAATGTGCTCTGTGATATGTTTCAGACAGTTCAATATTGCTCTGTAAAACACGCGTTATGCCTATACAATAAGACGTGCCTCTCATTTTACAGCACGGATTACAAAACGAGTCGTCAACGGGGATAATGCCGCCTACGTGCAATTCCCCTACATGGTGATTATGATTATGATTATTATTATTATTATTACTATTACGAATCTTGTTGTTAGATTATAATCAAACGTCGAATGTGGCAAGTGGCAAAACGGCGATGCTGGCTTTCGAATAGCGTTCATATAAAAATTGCCATAGCCCCTGTTAGGACTCTCGGCATTATGTGGATCATGCATTTCGCTTTCTGCACTCGCGATGCGGTATCTGCCGGGGTTGGCGGACCACCCGCCACGTCTTTGGTTGATCGTCAGTAATGATGTATCCCCTGATTCAGGTGTCAATGCGTGTCTCGTCTTCCTCCTCCCACACCTGTGGTGCGTGCATCGTAACCCCCGAGCACGTGGTCACCGCGGCTCACTGTGTAGCCAAGTAAGTAAAATTGTATTATCTAATGAATACATTAATGTATCCACGAACATACGTCCCCAGATGAGATCCAGACGTGTGCGCGGTATAGACGCCTATCGCAAAGAGAATGCATGTGCGCAGTATACCTGTGCAGGTGATATCCGATGGCAAATCAATTTCATATCACGCATGACAATTTCAGCAACGTCTCAACCCCAGTTGATCCCTCGGCACGCTTCATCGTCACCGGGCATTTGAGCAACTTCGAGGGAGGGCGAGTCACCGCAGTGTCGGAGGTACGCATGCACCCTCAATACAACCCGGCCGCTGCATGGGAGAATGACATTGCCGTATTGAAGCTGGCGTCTCCTATACCGTTCACGGCCACGGAACAACCGATTCCCATAGCAAGTGCTGACGTTGGTGTCACGCCGTGCATAATTTCTGGATGGGGTCGCGTCTACGTGAGTGGCTGATGTTTATTGTCGTAATCCTTCTAGCACTCGCTTATATCCTCTCGATAGAATTCACGTCTTCGTTTTTTACCTCTTCCAGTTTCCCGCCGTCAGTTTACCGAGCCACTTGCAGACGCAAGTGCAGAGCACGATGACTCGAGAAACGTGCGTCACTTATTGGTCGAATAGCTCGATATACGAGTCTTCCCTGTGCGCGGGTGCTTCGAGAGGGACGGGCGTATGCAGCGTGAGTCCATCTTCGCCTACATTCAATATCCGTTATTGGAGATATGCTGGTTTTCCTCTGTGCCTACCGTCTTGAGTACGCAAATTCATATTGGGAGATACATTGATGTACATTCGTCTCATGTATTTGCGTGATGTAGGGTGACTCCGGAAGTCCCCTCGTGTGCAACGGTGAACTGGCCGGCGTCGCGTCCTGGGTAAATCCATGTGCCAACGGGCTTCCGGACGTTTATGCTCGGGTGTTCAGTTTCCGCGACTGGCTCCTTGAAACCACCTCCGACCTGAGCCCCGAGGGCGAAGTCTACATGGCCGAGGCTCTCGAGGCCAGGAAGACGCTATGATAGCCACGGATATTCGATGGCGGAAATATGAACACCGATGAGCGGATTGCAATTGCACGTTTGGTACACGCGAGTACGACGACGACGATTTGGCAGCAACAGCAGGGATCGTAGTCTCCGATCAGGGCTCACCAGACATAGCTCTGTCACGCACAAAATAATAAATATAACGGCACTGAATGCTGAATAGAAACCGAATATTCACTTTTCCATCGGCTCCACACATTTTCCTTCCAGCTGATTCAAGTATTAAGTACGTAATACATATACGTTATCAACTTGGTGCATATGGTCTGTGCAGGAATACCCGCTTCCAATGAAATGAGTGATTGTATCTACGAGGTAGAGATCTGCTATCATCACCATCTCTGTAGATGAATTTGAAAAGTCTTGTATGGAACATTCGAGGTCCCTGGGCAATGGGAGAAAATATAGCTTCCGGTTTTGTGTCTAAATATTTGCATTCCCCACTGCCACATCATGAAATTTGGATTCTTTTAGAGAAATGCAGCAAACTATATTTCGTGAACTATAACGTACCAATCTCTAGATACCCAACGACATTATTTCATGCTATTCATCGAAAACAGTATTGAACAAAATTTCACAGCAGTATTCGAAATTCTGATGAATGTGTGCCGGTCAAAATGAGTGCATCTTGAACCCATCGAACTTATTCTTCCGGATTTCACACACACAATGAAGTGCGCATTCAATAATAATATAGTCGCGTGTGCAGAGTACGCGACGCAAGTGTTTTCGAAAAGAAAGGAAGTGTTCGAAGGTTAATTGACTCTCGATCTTCATGTCCAATCTGTGTCTCCACCCGCCTCGAAACAATTTGTATGGGGAGACGCGCGATGCCCGGTGTAACCGTAACAATCAGTAATGACTGTGGCTCTTCGAACGTACGGTTCTCTGCAGCCTTTGAACATAATGTTAGCCTACGGAGAAAAATGTCCTCAATTATACTCAATATTGAGTGATTATTTTTGTTCTATCGCACTTTTCATGCCAATTGACGCGCCGATGGGGGACCAATATTTTTGCTAACAGCTCTCTCGACATTAGGTCCGGAGATTGAATGATTATCATACTATACTGCGTGATCAACGGTTCAACTTTGCGGGCGCAAGTGAAGAGCTGCTCGTACGCTTTGGCACTTCAAGGGACAATCGCTCCATTTCTTCACGACTATTGGCACCCTGAGCAATGCGATTACGAGGCGCATGACTTCTACCTCTTTCACGAGATCTAGAATAAAAATACGCGGAAATCCGGTTACTCCATGTGTGATTAATTACTCATCACCATCAGAAACACCGGAGCAGTGTTCGTCCGCAACATTTTCTTACATCGCCAAGTAAATGCATAAGAAAGTGGCTACTTTGTTGAATTGGTAATAAGAGTGTATACTCTATTTCTTCCGTGTTGCCCGGGTACCCGCAGTCATATTGCATAAGATAAAACTTTGCCGTTTTTCTGGCTTTGCTGAGTCACTGTGATATCATTTCTGTTCGTGTTCTAATTTCTAAGAATGTCCCCAATGACAAATCCACCAGGGTTACGTGTGTGATTATTCATCGTTTGCAATCAGCAAGTCGATTGTGCGGAATGTGGCCTCGGTAGTCTTCCTTATCAATGGGGGGTTGCCGTGGAGGAATTGTACGCCTCATAATTAGGCTTCATTACGTCCGCGTGCTCCGATCGCTTTTTGCTCAATCATGATCGTCAGCAAAAAATAATAACTCCTCCAGGTGTCACCTTATGTAATTGTTGATTGCGACCTACGCTCACAATTATTGTTTTTCGCGTAAACTTGTGCAAAAAAAAATGTCTTCACAGTTGTTACGATGCTTATACAATGATATATGATAGATAATGGTATGGTATAGTGCAGCGTACGCATAGCTGCACAAACTGTAATTGGTAGCCGAAGTTTTATCATTATTATCTAGTTGAAATTTCATAGCATTCGGACAGAACGTCGTCTTATCGCAAAGGCATACGTTAATTGTAGAACTGCGTATTCAACGTACCTCACATGCCTGATATCGGCAAACATTTATTACGCAAAAATATGACCCAATGAAAATTACACTGTCATTTCTCGAAGTCGCCAAGAAACTCATTTGATTCTTCCATATGTCGTTTCGACATCGGGAAAAGCTCGGTGCGTTGGACCACGAGGTGAACCGGGACCGCTTAAATGGAAAAGTATGGGGGCAAGCAATACACTTTTTTTATGAAGCGATCCGATTCACCTGGAGGTCCAACATACGCTTCATTTCCTCTAAAGTATCAACGCGGAATTAGACGCTGATGGAGCGAAATCCAGGCAATATCGTACGGATAATTTTCTGATACATAAACATGATGCGGAGTTGACGTTGGTTAATTTATTTGCGTACAGAATAGCCCAGTTGCAAATATGTAGTCATGTGGTTCGCCGTTGTCGATATATTGCCGCTGGTATGTAACCTCATGAAAATAGCCTTCGGTTGATAGCAACGATCATGCGAATCGCGAAGGTGTGTATCTAGTAGTACGTATTTCTTGCTTGAAGAGTGCGGATCACGGGCCCGGCGTATTTTCGCTCGTTTTCATAGTCTCGTAGGGACGACGCACAGCTCATCGTAACAGAATGTCGAGGAATCGGCTCTTCCTAATCGGCATTATATTCGTCGTCCACTTGGCTACCCCGCGCGCGTTTGCCGAGCGAACTAGTACACTCGCTGGCGAGAAGCGATCATTGGGGGCCAATAAATCGGCCGTGGGTCATTACAACACCACCCACAGCGAGGGTGAAGGTAATCAGCCAATTATCCGTTGCCGAGGCATTCATATGCCGACGGCGGTAGACGAAGGGCAGACGATCATACTTTCGCTCGTACCGAACGGAATACCAATCCACACATGCATGCCTATGATCTATGCGTAATAATAATTTTCAGAGGATGCAACGACGGAGGTCAGCGACGAAACGTCGGGCATCCTTGCAATACCGTCGATTCTTATCCAGCGCATTCTCGCCGTGCCCAGGACCATCATCCAGCATATAACGAATTGGGCGATTGGGATAATTGGGAGAATTTCCCAAACGATGGTGATCGAAGGTTGGAAATTCGCTGTAAATTTCGGCATACCGATGCTGGACGAAATGTGCACGAAGATTGCGGGAGTAGAAAGTGTCCCGGAGCCAATCAAGAAGATGATCCGTTCCGCGCATTCCGTTTACAGGCTCATAAAATCAATGGGGTACATGAAGCCCGCTTAATACTGCCCCTTGTCATGCTTCCAAGGATTATGCTATGCTTTCTTGTATTCTGTATCACCTTCGCAGCGTGGATGCAATAGTCAACGTCTGTGGATGTGTATGTGGAATGTGAAATTTGATCATTTGACTAATAAACTTCGTGGTCGCGTGAGAACCAGTACGCAATACAGAGTACACGATACCTTCTACCATATGATCCTCTTGAGTTGCCAGCCTGCCGGCTAACAATATCCATGTACGCATATAAAATTCCAAAATTCTCCTCTTTCGAACCTTGAGCGACAAACTCGCCACCGTCTGCCATTAAGGCAGCAGGATTCGAATCCATTGAGCAATTGGATCTCGATCGTTCAAAGAACAGGCTGCTTTGGCACTCATATGCATGCGACTATGCGCAATATGCGGGATGATTGAGATCAACCAGCCTTCTTGCGGTCGTTGAATTCCTTCCGAAAAATCAAGAAAAAGTTCCTTAGGAAAAACTCCCAGGTGGTCTTGGAGCAAAATTTATTGAACCAATTGGAGAGGTCGCTACGTCACTGGTCACGCCGCCAAATCCCTTTCACGCCTCTAATTCGGAAACCTAGATAGCCTCGAAGTTTCACGGAGGGATCGCGGTCTCAATTTTCCACGACTCGAGCAACATTCGAGGAAGGGCAGCCGATTCCTGCAATCGCTCTACAATTCGGTCATACAGTGTACACGCGTATATAGATGCCCGATAACAATTAGGACAGGTCGGGTAGGTTCGTAGGACGCCGTGATATTATACGAGTGTTATTCACACGGAAGGGATCTTAGAACTTATCAATGAAATACTCTGCAAGCGATGTGTAGTTGGAGGCGCATCGTTTATTCAGATCGTAAGGGGCGACGCGCCGCGTGACAGGCAATGTTGTTTTAAAGTAATCATCGTAACAGGCTCGCACATGGACATACGGTCAATCTAAATATATTTCATACATTATGGATATACATGTATTTCGAATCTGTGTGTATAATATTGATATTATAAATAGGGATCAGTTCGATCGGAGCTAATTGTAAGCGCGCTTGGTATATATGCCGCCCAACACTATGTCGAGGACAGGATTGACCACGTCGTCTAAAACGATTGAAATAATGGTTATGAGAGTCTCCGGTAAGACGGGTATCTCTTCCAGAACCTTGACGAAGAGGTCAGCGAAGTGGTGTCCCCGTGTGAGTCCCGTGCACTTGAACCCTGCATCGGATATCTCGCACGGCAGGGTTCCCCCTAGAACGCGCGCAAAACCCCCGTTCGTCAAGTTTTGCAGAGCCTCGAAGACGTTAATGATCTTCGTCCGCACGGCCTTGACGATTCTACCGGCGAGCGGGATTTTCTCGATGAATCCAAAGATCCTTGCGAATATGCCACTTATCCCGCTGTCGGGCATTTCCTCCATTTCGGCCTGTCGCCGCGGCCGCAGAGAAACTGTAACAATCCACCATTCCGATTCGCTAAAGCTTTATGGTACACATGTACACACATACTCGCACGCGTACGCACGTGTATCAGTGTGAATTCAGCTATGAATGAATTTCAACTTTCATTCTCCGAGTGTTCCCACCTCTCGCGAGAAACAAATTTTACCGAGCGAAAAGAAAAAAGGAACAAAAAAAAGGGAAAATATACACGAACAATCCGATTCCTGATCCGTACAAATATGTGCGTGCTTAGGTATAGGTATACATCGACAGTTCTCCGTGCGCTTACCAGAGCTGGAGCATTGAGCCACGAATACGGCCATCAGCAGTAGGCCTCCAAGCAGCTTCATGTTATTCCTCTGTTGCGGTCAAAGGGGGATAATACAATGGAACCGCGCGTTCAGAATACTACCTCTTATAACGTGGTATGACACTGCCCCGCGCAAGGACACCTAAAGCGACGCGTGCGTAAAGAAAAAAAAAATAAAAGAAAAAGAAAAAGAAAAAAAAAAAAATTATATTCAGGTACACAGAGGTAATGCATGATTCTTTATCGTCTGCGTATATCCGCGCGAGCACGCCCACCCCCCGCGTATACCACAGCGTTATCGTAAGCTTTCTGCGTTTCGATAAATAACTATTATCATTATTATTATGAATTGTATATTTTCGTGGAGGGAAAATTCGTCAGCCGTAAAGGTATACACTCGATGCTCACCTGCACGTGTATACATGCTATTGGCGAGTGTGTGCAGAAAGAGGTGTATACATGCTTTGGCGGTATTCCGAGCATCAGCCCATAAAGTCAGAATTCAGCCGAGGCTCCGGTTGCCACGTTAGTTTCATTGACTCTTTTTCGGGAAAAAGCACATCGGAAATATGCTACCAAGCAACGGAGAGTCGGCTGCTGCTGCTGCAGTCCATCCTTCCCACACGGCACAAAATATTTCATCAATGCGTCAGAAGTATGTATTATGTCCGCGTATGTTTCTGAAATCTTCATGCAATACGGGCGGACGTAGACGAATTTCCGATACGTTTCTGACACGTTACGGAAACGTGGAATATTTCGTGCCGTGAGGGCTCCCTCCCGACGCGACGAAGTCCATAATTTCGTTTCTTATTTTCTTTCGTTCACACCTAACGAAACGTAATATGTATTCAGTTTCACTCTTCTTTCAATTTATTTCCTTCATCTCAATAACCGCTGTTGTATTCTTGATCGGATCCAAAAAATTTCGTGAATCGTGTGCTGTTTGAAAAAAAGTACATGAATATTTTTTGATTCGTTCGTCACAGCGCATTTTGTGCACGAAAGGGTTAACCCCAATTCGAATGGAATAATTTTCTTTTCTTTCTTCCTTGAATTCCTGAAACAAGAACAACAATTTTACAATTTTACAACAAAAATCAAGCCCTGTTCCATACTGCGAGGTTGACTCCTTAATCCGTCTCTCCCATGCATTTGATAATTTTATCAAAACTACGAAGCGTGGAAAACGATGTAGAAAGAATCCCTACCTCGCAACGAAATAAGTCGTTATTCTTTGCTTACCAGAGGTTAACAAACCACTGTCTCAATAATATTGAGAAATTTTCCTACAAAAATAAACTTTTGTGTGTTCCATTGAGAAATTCGATGTCACAGAGTGACGAAGAAAATGGTTTTGCATATCTATTTTGAAAAAGTGAATTTGACGTCTGTGATTGGATGAATCTTAAACAAAAATGAAACCACTATAGAGATTGAAATTCCAGTTAGAACGTGAAAAAAATCAATTAGCAAACATGCCGAGATCCGTGTATCTGTATAGATTTATTGGAGATAGAATTTCGACGTAGATATATGCTTTCGGATTAAAATTTTGTCTGTTGGGCTTGGAGCTCTGTATCTGAGCTAGGAAAAATTTGAGAGCATCGCATTGTATGGGACAGTTTCTGTAAGCGTAGAATCTTTCACGTCCAGCTATTACACTACACACATAACTTTTCGGGAAATTTCCCGCCACAGATATCGCAACAAAATTATCGAAAAACGTAGATTTGTCGCGGCTTTTTTCGTGGGTCAACTTCAACCCGTTGCAGTTAGTATTCGTGATCTTCTGGGAGTAAAGGAATTTGGAAGATTTTCATATTTTCTAAATTAAAGTATAGCTATGTCCAGTAATTGGCGGTATCGCTATCTCGGACACTGCTGCATGGTCGCAGTTGTATGTGGTGAGTTTCATAATTTTGTGAATACCTAAATACAGAAATTGTAATCCGATGAGCGAAAATGTATTGCATTCGCGGTTTTATCATAAACTCAAAATACATTATGACGATTTTTCTTCTGGAGTGGGGTGCAGGGCGTCCCGATATTTGAAAAACAATTTAACATCCTTGTTTCTTGGGTAGGGGAACCTCAAAGCGCCGAATGTTGAAATCGTCCCAATGTATAACTTACATCCACGCGGAAAACCGTAGATGCAATTAATTTTTTCTAATCGGATCAAAAGCATGGCATTTTTTTACAAAACTGAGAATCTTACCACATACAACTGCGACTGTACGAGTGTCCGAGATCCCAATTTCACCAATTACTGATAATTCAGAAGATATCGACATTTTTAGAATTGCGTTAGACTCAGAAGATTACGAAGATGACGTACGACGTTTCTCAGATTTTTATGTGCATTACGAACAGAACTACGTCGGATAGAAGTTAACCCACGGAAAAATCCTCGGCAAATCTACGTTTTTCTATATTTCAAGAACGACATCTATGGCGGGGAATTTTTTCGAAAAGTTATGTGTCCAATAGCTGGACCCGGAAGATTCAACGCTTTCGGAAACTGTCCCATACAAGGCTCTCAGATTTTTTCCCGCTCAGATACAGAGCTCGAAACCCAACTGACTACAATTTTTGATCCGCTAGCAGATATTTCGGATAGAACTATATGGAGAAAAGAGTTTCGCAACGGAATCGAATCTTCAGGTTGCAGAGTTGACGTGGAATGCTCCAGACGTTATAGGTACACACTGCACGGGTGTAATGTTCTGATACATTGCATAATCCGATAGAATAGGTGAGTGGTTTGTATGCACGAGCGGAGTTAATTACGCCGCGGTGGCTGGCGATATGCTCCAGCTCTTGGATCCTCTTTCACCGTAGGTGAGTGAAAGTGAAAATGCGAATCAGTACCGGCGCCGGACGCGTGCCGACCGTGAGGTGCGGATTGATGGTTGATCATCCGTCGTGAAATTATATCAAGTACATGCATTATAAAGTTGTATCCTCCAAACCATTGCGCGTCCCCATCAAATGACGTAGACCGAGTAGATTAGTATATGAAAATGCGTGTGCCGTGCATCATACCTTGGTATAAATTGCAGTGTTGCGTTCATGTGATTGTGACTCGGGGGCAAAATCATTTCCGACAACCTGCGTGTCCCACGCTGCGGTTGCAATAGGTTTATACGGAGGAATAGGGACATAGACATCACAAATGGTACATCACACACGTATGTAGCTATGCGGATAATATGTAGACTGACAAAGTGAGTAATAATTGATTCCGATAATAATAGAATGGAATATATGTAATTGGAATGATACGGCGACCGCGGTGCCCGGTGTAATGCCGAGTATGCCCGTGTACACGCGTCCATTATAAACTGTAATCGATGTCGGAGAATGAGAGAGAGAGAGAGAGAGGCCCTCCCGGAAATTACACCGAAATCGGTTCGCGAAAACCATTCAGCTATTGAAAAACGTTGCCGCAAATTAACCGGTCAAGTTTCAGCGAAATTGATTCCCACGTTCACTGAATTCCCGTCTGAAATCGACGCCTCGCATTGGGATAGCATGAAATCTCTGCTTCCCCTTGAAATTCATGATATAAACCATTTTTATGTGGAATTTTGATTTCTGTAAACTTCCTCGTCCACTTGATGCAGCAGAAGAAATCAAAATAATAATTCATTTCAAAACACTTTAGGACGCGCACACAAAGAAATACTCGTGATATAATGAATATAATATACTTGTTATGAAATAAAGCTCGTCTTCCTAAAGCATAGTATTTCTGAAGTTCGTTAGAAAATCTTGAAAGAATCACAAGCAAATCTGTTGAAGTCTCCTGGAAATGCGTGAAAACCAGGAAACGCCATCCTATATACCACGTTCGGAGCTCTTCTGCTAGATTCAAATGATGGTAGTCAGAGAGAAAGTATATTCATTCGAAAGAGAGGACATTTTCGCATATTTTCAGACCCAGATCATTGTCATCGGACAACTGGCTCAGATCTCAGTGCGCTCTGAACACAACAAGACAAATTCTCCTTATCGATGAACGCTTCGGCGCCCGGTACGCTTTGCTCGGAATCTATCATAGCTACAGATCTTCTTCGGGGCTGGAAATCCGCCGAACGACATGCTTGACATCGTACAGCAATTATATTCTGATACCTCGTGTATTCGTTTCGTTCCATTCTCTAAAAAATTTGTAAAAATTACTCTCGAAAAATCGCTCAATCGTTTTGCCACAGCTGCGAGCAGTGCTCCGCAGTTTTACTGTCAATTACCTAATATCACTCAAAGTTAGCACACGAACAGAAGAGTACGGAGAAATGTACAGATACTCTGCCATATTGGGCGCCTCCCTCATGCGATACCAGAGAAAACTCACCCTGTATATTGTACTATATTTGTTATCTACGACCGTGACTCGTCAGTATGAATGTGGCAAAATATAAAATGCCCACAGCTATACGGATATACCTACGTATGCAAAAGTGCAGTGCGATATTATAGATGTGCCTATGTAACCCGGTTACATAAAATCAAGGACTTTTGTCCGGACCGAAGTAAAGTCATAGTTTTCATTGCCCTGCATCAGGCGTGCATATAAGTATAGTGTTATGTATCCACATGGACAGCGCCGTGCCTAGGCGTGCGCCCATGGGGCGCCGGCCGGGGGCGCCATGATGAGAAGGGCGCATCTAAGCTCATCGTACGTTTCTATTTTTAATTTTAATCCGAGGTTTTCAGGTTCGATTGATCATATTTCCTAATTGAATCGTCATCTGACAGTGCCCGTGTTAATCGCCCTGTCCGCGATAGATCTGAAGAAACACGCCATGATGTACTTAGGCCTATTGTACTCCGCGGAGACATAGAAGCTGCACCGCTCGTTAGCGAACTATAAAGCTTCGGATTCATGACGGCATCAGTTTTTTCTAATCTAAAAAAGGCCACACCGTTACAATTGCTTAATGGGGTATCGCACCTTTCAATTTTTGTTATGTTAACTACCTGGAAAACGGGATTCGTAGTTTCACAAAGACCACACAACCGATCGGCAGGAAGTTTTGGAGAGTGATGTAGTAATTCGGCCGAAAGTGCTCAAGTATTTCAATTTTTCGAAAGATGGGTGAAATTTGAAAAGAATGGATATTTCCTACATGTTAACTGGGTTGGGTGAATTACTTGTCATGTCAGCAAGGTTATGCGACATAGAAACGGACTATGTCAGAGAAACTACAAATCGCGTTTTCGAAGTGATTAACAATCGCTAACAATTCAGGTAACACTGGTGCTTATGAGGTGTAAATATATGGAGAAATAGTTTACCGATTTTTTTTTTACTATGCCTGTTACTACTGCATCATACGAAAGAGGCTTTAGTAAACTGAAGTTCATGAGAATGTACCTACGATCAGCAATGGGGCAGGAAAGACTGACATCAGCTAAAACCTTAGATTATGACGATGCGATTGATGAATTTGCTTCTCGCAGAGCGAGGAATAACTAATCTGTAATTGGCCTTACGACGTGGTCTTGCTGTATGCTCTTATTCAACAAAACCGGTCAACGATTATTTGTGATGCGATTTTAGAGCAGCCGGGGGGGGATATGCTTTCATACTGCCCAGGGCGCAAAATTATCTAGGCACGGTGCTGCAGATGGACATAGTTTGCAGTCTCGTTATAACGATGGCGTTGAAATTTATGCGAAAACCGCACTGTTTTGCAGCAATACAATTGTCATCCATAGACTATTCAAAGATCTACAGAAACATTGATATTAAGGGGAATTTGGACTCGCTATCTTAAATGTACAGAAACCGTTTCAAAAACGAGAATCGTAGTTTCCGGCAAACGACGCGATCAATTTTGATGAAATTTTGAGAATTCATTGAGTACGATGGCAGAAGGTGGCTAAGTATTTCACTTTTTCAAAACATCGCTCGGGTTTGATGATAAGTAAATATTCCCTATGTTAGCTAGGTTAGATTGCCAGCGGCGATTCCAAATGCCCCTTAATACTCGAATCGATCAGCTGATCCATCGGTCGTCTAATGTGTATGAGGACCTTAAAAGTTTGAACAGGCGGGACTCTATGTTCCCAATGATCAGAGGCAGTCCAAAAGAATAGGCACGGCGGAAGAGCCTATTAGAACTAATGCAAACGACATTTACGTCTACGTATACTATATTACTTCTATTTATTCAGTGATCATCATGCAAGCACACATATCTCGCCACCTGGAGCCACGTTCGAGTGGAATATACCTATGTACAGCATGCCAGTGATGCACACATCAGGATAATGAATTGTGTACTATCTATCATATACATATCCTCTAATTAGATGTTCGCAAAGAATGGATGGCACAACCCAGAATATACGTATCCGTGGAAAATTTATTGGAATCTGAATCTAGCTGTACAGAAGTAGCTTGAATATTAGGTAGCCAGTACAGGTGGAACCCACAACGGCCACAACTACGTACATCGTCCGGGCATAAGCCCGTTGCTGTGCTTCGCAGTGCCTGAAATGAATTTCTTGAGCGTTTACAAAGCGGCTCTCTCAATTACTCATTGTTCGCGAATGGATTAACCTCGCACGCTTTCTAGACACTTTTTCGCTGTGCGCAAAGTGAAGTTCACTCTTCCTTGCTGTTGCGTATACCAATCTTTGTATAATCGTGGTACGCCCACATAGATGTTATCGGGTCTAATCAGATATATTCTGCAAACTAATAGGCGTACTCTTGAACATTGTTATGCATTATACAAAATGCATTGCGAAAATCTTTACGCCAGGCCCACAGGCTTCTGTCCTTAATTGGTTGCCAGCATTTAAATGCGGAGCAGCAATCATATTCGGTTGTTATTATACAAAATTCGCAAAAAGGGCAGCCGTCCTGGATGGAGGCTAAACATTATATCCTACATATTTTACGGTTAGCCTCGACGACGAAGATGCTTGGCGTTCAGACAAATGCCTGCATGTGATAATCCTGTACGAAGCGGCCGTCCAGGACGAGGAGTGAATGATGAGCACTCCTCTCGTATATTTTCGCGGTGATTGGTAGAAACAATTATTATTCTGCATGATTTGCCTCTTCCCTAAATCTCAATAGTTCATTTTTGTTTCTATGAAATAACGTACAGCCAACTCGACTTATCCCCCCCCGCGCGAACGGTGCCATTACCATACATTTATTATATAATTATCGTGAAATACTCGTGACATGGAAACACGTCACTTAGCGACTACCATACCTGCATAAACATAGACATAGTAGATAACATTATCGCAAGTTACTCTGCGTAGACTCGGCTCGTGTTACAGTATAGTTACCGCAGTTTGGTAATATCCGAAATGAACCTAATTTCGCCATCAACTTAATAACAATGACGAATGAACAAGTATGATGATATTTTTTGGGGCGTCTAGCGGCCACAACTCCTGATCCGAGTAACCAATGTGCACCTTGATTATCGTAATGGGGATGAGCGATTGACCGCGCGGAATGGCGACACGATAACCTGTACGTGTGTGTAGATAGAAAGGACGTATCGTACGCCCACCATAATGAAATCTTCCTACATATGCCGAAATGTCTGTCTCTACTTCCCGTATCCTGTCTTTGTGTAGCCGACTTATAATACATCCATGGAATCGTAGAATTTCATCGCTCCCGCTATCACCCGTATTTAGTAAAGGATATGGCGTAACCTGCATCTACACGCAATAATTTGCTCTTCGCGTTATCCTGCCGCGTCGACGGCGAAGGCCGCGAGGATAAATGCCCTACTGCAGTTCAATCAAATACACGTCCTCGCTGTCTCCGTTCTCGCTCCTCTTTTCAGCATCATGGGCGCGAGCATTACCTCGTCGACCCCTGAACTTGTGACAGCCCGCAATGGTAAACATGCCGACGCGTCGA
This sequence comes from Phymatocera aterrima, assembly GCA_963170745.1. NCBI lineage: Eukaryota > Metazoa > Arthropoda > Insecta > Hymenoptera > Tenthredinidae > Phymatocera > Phymatocera aterrima. The sequence goes on from OY720664.1 coordinate 11,402,387, forward strand.
ACATGGTCAGATGTTATCGCAATATTGTGCATGCAGTGCGCATCTGGCGCACACGTGAATAGTGCATCTACGTATCTGGCGGATACATAGATATCGCGCACCGATCGTCGTACACATGGCATACGCACAGAGCCTAGACTATTGCCGGATATGAAGCATAATCATCGCCTGCACAGCACAGCCGTGCCGTTTATTGTGGGCAACGGAAACTTTCTATCTTCGTTCCAGTAGTCCTGTACCGATTCCACACAAGCGAACGCGATTTGCCGCGCGTAATGATGAATAGTAACCCTGCAGAACCTCTATCAATAGCCGGTAGGGTGAATCGTCGCCAGAATCGTCAGATTTCGCATGACAATAGTACGCGAGATTGCAGCGTACATATAAACGGCACGGGTATGATGGTTCCCCAATCTCCTCTAATAATTCTCCAGGAATAATAGGTGTGTACATAAGTATGCCCACGCACGCATGAATTATGAAGCATACCAGCCTATTTTAGCGACATACTTTCAGATAAAAGAATATATCACTGCTGTCTTTGAATGCCGAGCGGGCATAGAAGAGTTTCGTTTGATAATGCAAATTCTGAAGCGTTGTCAACAATGGTTGGATAATTAACAAATTTACATTGCAATTGTGTCGTTGAAATATTCCGTCGTTGAAATGGGGACGGATGAATACAGGCATTTCGCCCTGCGAATACCCGCACCCAACATTAACAATATCCGTAAACGCATACACGCTTAGGGTGAGTATAGTTATATAATTGAATACCGCCTGTATACTGTTGGAACATTTGAAATACTCCACCCATACCAAAGCATGGCATAATGCCTGTACAGCGGATTCTAGCTATACAATTACTTATCGTCGAGAGAAACGAGCTTTGCCACACGGTTGAGCACGCGTGCTGCCATAGGTAGGCCCGGCGTCTTTCTTGAGGAGTTAGACGGGATCTCCTCTTTTTCGTATTTACATTCGAATGCGCCATCGTATTTGTACTACAGGCGGTACCACATACGCACGCACCAAGTCGACCAGCTGTTAACGAGCAGGCATGAACATATACCTGCGTGATGCCCATACACACGCGCGCATCCCGGACCGAGACATCATGCACACTTGGGCGGGCACTTATACTTTTCATTTCAATGAACGTAATGTAATGTCTTTAGCCGATTGACACAAATATTTTCAAGCTCCTCATTATCCGGCACCCCCGTCCCCGTCGCCGCTACGATGGTGAATATAACCATAGATACGCGTTTTCTAAACTTATATTACACGCATGCGATACCCACACAATTGGATCGCTGTGTTCGCGATTTATTGGGCAGAGACTACACAACTATATCACCATGTTTTGGAGATCGGATGGATTGGCGGTCCGCACGCGGTCATGGCGATGGCGATGGCGATGGCGATGGAGATGGTAGTGGTAGTATAGGCACCGTACAATGGGTGTAGGTGCGTGTACGCAGTAGTATGTACGCAGTACCTCTATCCAACATAAGATCGGTATGTATGCCTATAGGATATCCGAGCCCCGAACTATCGCACAATATCGTATCCTCGTGTCCCCTGTGCCTACTGCACCCACGTATGTATGTGTGAGCACATAGATTCTCAACGATGGACAATGCACGCGGATATAAATATATACAAGTTTGCCCGCATCCGATCCACAGCCGCAGTATCTACCTTGACGTTGACGCGAGAGTAACCGGCAACGGTTGTGGTATACCTCCGCCTCTCATTCGGAATCTAATGTGCTACACACGTTATTATATAGATAGGATCCGGGAGTTCGATGCGATACGATTTTGCTATCCGTGCGGTACTGGTGAAATTAACAGATCTTACGGCATTATTGGCATCTCGTGAACCACTCTAGTGTCCATAATATACTATTTCTATAAATATACCGCATGGTCCATACTGCGTTGCAGATATATTCCTATAGATTCTGGCCTATTGATAACTAGACTGCAGCATGATTCTCGGCCATCGAAATTTACTGCACTGTCCTAATTAAAGCCGGTCCATTGGCTGTAAAAATCATATTATCCTATAAAAATTATATTTAAAATATTTCCTCAAAAATATTTTTTTTATAAATTTTATTCCTCTATAATAACGCCTTAAATATATACCAAAAATAATAATATTCAAATCGAGAGCTTGCGGATGATCGATTTTCCATTGTACCATATACCCTCCGGGTTGTGAAAATTGTTTCACCTCTCTCCTTTCCTCCATCATATTCGAAAACGCGTCTAAGTATCAAGTCCCATAATCAATCGGCACATGGATAGATGCGTGAGTAACAGAACATACTTACAATTAGAGTTGTAAATATGTATAATACCTACATGTAGGTATATAGTGTGTCATCTGTGTAATAACTAACTCGGCGGATAAGAGCCCGACATGTGTTGTAAGAATTGCGACGGTGCGGGTGACTCAAGTTGCGTGGACAAGTGTCGATACCACGTCCTTGTGTAACACATTTGAACAGGTATTACTCGGCGCGGTTCGGCTCTAAGATTATGGTGGTAAAGTACACGGGAAGAAGTGTGTATTCTTAGTGGAGGATCATCGTGGAGGAGAGTGTGCCGCGGATTTTGTGAAATCGGAAGAACGTCAAGATCGGGTAGAGTGACGTAAAAAAATGAATAAATAAAAGTGTTTCGTAGTTCAAATCGTGTACATTATAACATACGCCACGCACGCATGTGCTCCCTCCCCCTCGAACGCATTTGAGCACAAACGAACTCATACGAATATAATACCTACGCCTATATATACCTTATTAATTACATGAATGAGTTTGTGCATGCACGCGTGTTCGTGCATACGTATATTGTATGCATGCACATATCACGAACACACCAATGAAAATAATGTCGTGGAATCTCTACGTCAACTCTCTGTCGTTCCTATGTGCAGTCTATGCAGGTAAGTGCCACGGCCGGGCTCACTAGATTATACATACCTACCTGAGGAGACGGATATATATATATATATATATATATTTGTGTGCCACATGTGTTACCTATGTATGTACAATGCTCGGTTTATGATTTGAGACACCAACCCTATAGTCTAGAAACTCAAATCTATGGATTCTGATACCGGATGCCAATGCGCCCGGAATCGAATCATTTTAATTCCCTAGGAAGGACCGAGGAAGTTGAGTGTCTTATTATAGCTCAAGTGGTTGTTGTTAAGCTATGCCGTAGGTTTGCAAATTCGTTCATCCAATTCGACAGCCTAACAGCAGTTAGATATTTATACGTGTGTTTCGGATAGAGTTATATAATTGCTCACGTACATCGAGGTCTGCCGTTACAATTCTTGATGAAAATTTTGTATCAAGATGTTGAAGCCTAACGCTAGCTATAGTGTTCTGTCTAGTTTCGCAGACTCGAAGAATAACGAGTAGACGCAACTGTCTTGTATATTCTTGATACTCGTTGACAGTAGTGAGTAGTTTATACCTAGAGTAATCCGGAAAGCAATAAGCCTATAGTATAGAGATAGATAGATAGATAATTTATTATCGCTCCCGGAAATCCACTTGAGCAGAAGAGAATTAGCATAGTACGAAAATCGTGTATCACAATAGGCATTGAGAGGAAAAACGTGAGTAAAAAGAGGCTTATTACGCAAATCGTATTACAAGAGGCATGGAAGGAAAAAACGTATGAGCAAAAAAGAAGCAGAGTACAAAAATTTTATCACAAGAAGCGTAATAATAAAAAAATGAGCATAAAGAAGCAGAAATCGTATGAGGACAAGCAAAGAAAAGCAAGAAGATGCGACAAACAGATCACGAAACAACGCATTGGAGAACCTCGACATTACAGAGTATGAAGTATGAGGGAAAAGTTTGAGAGAATCAGTGGAAACAGGTAAAGGCTGGTAAAGAAGACTCCAGTGGCAGTACGACAGAGCCGATTTGCCTACAAAGCAGTGAAAGTGCTGATAACAGAGTGATAGAGATAGAGAGAGAGGGAGAGAGAGTAAATTAATCAGGTATATTATGTGAAGCGATGATTTTGTAATTCACGTTTCAGTTCGCGCAGCCCTGCAGCATTGCGACGAGGGCAGCGCAGGTTGGGAAAAAGTAACGGGGATGCGACCGGAGTCTGTTGCATCGAGTACAATCATGTACGAGGGAGTAAATTCGCAAGGAATAACCACGACGTGTTTCAGAAGGTGCGAACGGGACGTGACACCCGACGGAGATCCTCCGGCTTGCAATTATTATTGACCACTGTTATTCTGCCATACCACTCGAGTCCATGGTCCTAATTGCTTACAGATGCAAAGCGATGAATTGCACTGCCTTCGTAATAGATTTGGAAAGAGGCGGATGCTTCAGCTTAGAACTCCAGGGCTCGCAACATCTTGTCCCCGAACCCAATGCCACTTTTTATCATGAGATATGCATCAACGGTACGTCTGTATGTGTATGTATTTTTGCCGATCGGTTTTCGTTCAAATTGGTTGGCTGACAATTTTTACAGTGCCTCCAAATTGCAAGCTCAGCAGGCTCTGGCAGGTGGAACGAACGCTCGGTGCGATCTTGGTGGATGCGTCAGCTACGTGGCTGCCGGAAATCATGACGAGGGCGCAATGTTACCAAAGATGCATAGCCGCCGGTAGATACATCATTTCGCAGTGTACACATCTAACACTATTCGTAACCGTCTTGTGACTAGCACATGTATATTCATACCAATCATACAGTTGGATGTTTTACACCTTCCCGTGCGGAAAGAACCCTCGAATTCAAGTAACCATCAACTTTCGGAACTTTGCCTTCGAACTTCAGGCTTCACTCTGAGGTTTATGATTTTTTCCATGGCGACGCCCTCAACACAGGTACACCTATTATATACAGGGTGCACCGTAAATTTTTGGGGTGAACCCCTGAAAGATAAGGGCGATGAATTCATCTCGTATGTACATTCGAGGGTTTTTTCCACAAGGAAAACCTTGCGGCATCGTAACGAGTTGAGGGGCGTCTTAACTCTCGGCTGTAAATGATAGACCAATATTCATCTGCCCAATACGAACAGGAGGAAATTGCAAGTCAGCGCGTTACCGGACCGCCGAAGACTTGCGAGTAGGGGATACTCGGGGTAGATGCGCTCTATCTGCTCTGGACAGAGGCAGCAGACCACAAGCTTACAGGGCATCGATGTACAGAGACGAGTATCTCCAAAACCAGTGCCATAACCTCTGTGAGTATATTGAGTCCTATTTTTGTTTTATACCCTCTATATACGTGAGTGTGATAGACAGCCCGAGTATATGAATAGGCATAACTATGGTGATAATTATATACCAAGGCCAAGATGATCGACAGGTTACAATGAATACATATAGCAGATCAAACGATTGGACAAACTCTGAGAAATCAAACGCTATGATAAGTGTACTCATCACTCAGTACCCTTTGGACGACTGAATTATGTTTCAGCTAAGGCCGACTACTGTTCATACGCCGAGTTCCGGAATACCACGATGTTGTTCTCGGATTTCAGGCTACTCGGGCTGAGCCAAGAACAGGTAGGTGCGGAACAGCATTTTTAGTGGTCGACGTTACACTGGAATTGGCATATCTCTTAAGCTCATTGCGAAATTCAGGAGATAATACTATAATGATACACTATACAGTGCGAAAAGAGATGTGACGCGAGCGCGGACGGATTCAACTGCAGGGGGTACACCACCGTGCTTCGTCCGTCCGCGGCGACCTCGCTGTGCCTCCTCCACGCCGAGGATACTGTCGGTGCTGGACCCAGCTCTTTAGTCTACGCTCCGAACCTTGTTTACAGGGAACGCGAGCCCTGCCTCGATCGTGAGATTATTATGCTTCTACAACGTATCATATACCTAGATAGTATAGACACACGTTATACAGTTTAATGAAATGCAAAATTGTAATGTGTTATCGCAAGTACGGGTCCGGTGCACCAATGACAGCCTCACGGTAGAGCTGACAACGGAGGGCGGCTTCTGGGGAAGAATGTACGTCAGCGGCTGGGGGGAACTATGCGGTGTTCACGGCACCGGTAAAAACTTAACATCCTTACGGTTGATCCTGCCGCGTCCCGAAGATTTCAGCGCGGGAAGAAGCACCAGCTGTGGACTTAGCCCCGCAATGTCCGTGGACAACCGGAACAGGTACAACAAACTACATACACTCATCTTATGGAACCATTCGATATTATACGAATATCTGTGCCTCCATGCAGAACACGCACCGTAGCATGGGCTACCGTGGTTGTGCAGTTCAACCCAATTATCCAGAGACTCGGTGACCAGGCGGTCAGGGTCGGATGCTCCCTCGACGGGGATGACGATCCTCCAGAGCCGAGAAATATCACGGTACACTCGGATCTACACTTCATCGATCCAAAGTAAGCAATGTCGCGCGTAGCTATCTCGGTATCGGAAATCATTCAAGCCTCTGGCGCACACGAGAATATATCTCGCATACATCGTATACTCATATGCTAGAACCCGAAAGGCTATTCAGTTGCGGACTAAATGACGAGCTGTTTCCAAGAGATTTCCAAGCGATTCCCAGTGAAGTTGAGCGATCACGTGTGCGAATTAAAGATTTTCATTCGCATTTTCCAGCAATGTTCATGCCGATCAAATGGAATCTGCTCCATTTTTTGGCAATTTTGAGTCGTTTCAACGCATTGTGCTTTCATAAAACCTTGCGGGAATTTCATTGATTTCATGATTTCAAGCGATTCCCACATTGATTCTGGAACCATCGTTCACGAAGTGGTTCGCGATTTCAGCAAGTGGAATAGTCCCTCGTGACAACCCGAGTAGAAATTATGCAACGTTAAACCCACCCAAAAAGTGGAAAAATTTGACGATAATGTATAATAGATGTATAAGCGCATATATCTACAACTATACGTAGGTGTATGGGTATACGACTACATATAATAGGTAGTCGGGGCAGATGGGGGTTATCAATAACTCGGAAGTTCTGTTCTTGGACGTTTGAAGCGCCGGCCTGCCACCCATCGTCTCTACCGTAATTAATTCGTCGTCAGAGGCACCGATTGTCAGAATGAGGATACTCGACGACAACGGTCTCCGGGACGCCACCGTGACTCAGCTGGGTCAGAGGTTGATTCTTAAGATTGAGATCATACCACCGGACGGTGAGGGCTATCTGGGTACCCCCAGGATATTCCGATTTTCATATGTCGGCTGTGGAACTTATCGTTAACGATTTTCAGGCCCATATGACATCTTCGCCGGGCACCTGGTCGCCAGCAGCGCGGGAGGAGATTCCTCGTATCTTCTTCTGGATGAAATCGGCTGCCCCACAGACGCTGGCACATTCCCAGCCCTTGTACGAGATACCACCGACAACAGTTCTCTCGTCGCAAAATTCACCGCCTTCAAATTTCCAAACAGCCAATTGGTCAGGTTTAACGTCGTGGTCAAATTCTGCGTCGGGAGATGTCCGCCGGTGAGTTTACACCGTCCAACCGTCTCATTTTGTACATTCATACTACACAGAGATCTAATTAGTGCATTTGCGTAACCCCGGTATGAAAAACCTCGATGGACTGTGCCCACATACAGCTATATGCGATTCGTTATCGCTCGTCAACCAATGTAATCAATTATTACAGGCACGATGCGCTAACGGCGCAATCTCACATGGGAGGCGACGGAGGGATACATTCGATGTACCCACGGAGGCCAACGTAAGCGAAGTATCCCCGACACCTCAGCCCACCGCGCCGGACGAGCTTCCCTTGCAGTTCTCCATAATCGTACAGAGCCCCGTAATGTCACCAGACCCCCTACTGTCGCGGGACACCGCGATACCAGACACAGTTCTCATCGCCGGTGGCCGTGAGTATAATAATTATCATCAATCGTACCAATATTGAATCTACCACTAATTATAACTGTGACTTTCAATCGTTTTAGAATCGTTAGACGGATTGCTTTGCGTTGATGCAGGGCTGGCACTGGGCTTACTAATCTTTTGGCTAATAGTGCAAATAGTATTGACGGCCGGCTGTTTGGTCGCAGTCAAACGATACCGGCGATTGGCTCGCCGCGCAGAAGAAGATCGTGCCGATATATTGGCCAGGCATCTCTACGGTATCCACGGAGGAAACTTTGAGGTGGCCAGGCGCGTCCGGTGGGCCGATCACAACAGTTCATCCGTCAGCTAACTTTATAATAGCTATGAGACATTCGTTCAACACATTGCCATAGCTCGTTCACGTATCTATCGTCATTCCTCCCCTCCTTCCTCCACCCCCTCTTCGCCGCCCATTTCGATGAATCTTCCGTGCGCTTGATCGGTTAAAATACGTAAGTAGCACGGAAAGGACCAAACCTACGTACATATGATACTACTCTTCATGAGCGGCCCATAATTTCTACAGACAAGGCGATTGTTTATAAGGAAACAATCAGATAGGTGTTCTTCCAATTCGATATCTTACCACTACTTGCGTACAAGTGAGCATACCAGGTGACACAAAATCTTTTCCCATTTATATGAGGCCCTGAGATGACTCAAAGACGTCCAAACGTCACTGAACGTCCGCTTTTACAATCAATATTCAAAAGCGGACATCCGGCAACTGTGGGGCGTCTTCGAGTGGTCTCTGGGCCTGAAATAAGGCAAAGAGGATTTTGCGCTTACTGGGCATAAGTATGCAGGTACGATATGTAATTCACCAACTAGGTTCCACCTTCGGTATCTGTGTACGAATGGGAAGTTGCATGTACTACGTTTGACACGTAGGTATGTATGTACATACAACATACGTGCTTCCAAGTGGCCAGATAGAATAACACTAATTAATTTTCTGAGATCACAATGTTCTCATTAGCCTGTATTATAACACTACAATCAGCCAATGCAGCTGGTTTGATATCTGCTTCCATAATACATATACATCTAGATAACAATTGTACAAGTTATGAAGGAAGTGGACTACAAATTGGGTGAAATTTTACTCGAATGTGAATAAAATATATACACGCACGTATGTCACACCACATATTTTCTCCTACACTATTATCTGTGAATATGCAGCCGCATGCAATCTCGGAGTATTCGTGTATATTTATTGTGTACCAACTATGCCTACAATGTATTATCTCTGCGATACGAGATGTCGAGATGTATAAATGTAATTGTCTCGTGACACGCGTGCAACGTATTCGTGTGACTAATTCAATTAGAAGTAGCAGGTTGTTCGACATAAATAAATTTCCGTGCCCACCGTATTTCCATAGAAAATATGAAGAATATAAACTCTAGACTTTCGATTGAAAACGAGGTGAGAACTGATTCACATAGATGCGGACGAGCGTGGAGGGTAGATTTCGTTATGTCCATTGCTGATGGGGAATTCGAAATTATTCAAATGCATAGAGAATATGAAGATTCGTCTGGCCAGGTTGGTGCTTCTTGAACGGATGCACTTGACCTCCGATTTTATATATATTATATACCTAATTCCGCTCGATTTCAAGCTATCATTAGCCTCTTTCTGAAAAAACTATTGGATCGAGGCTAATTTCACACTGATTGCGAGCGATTTCAACTGATTTCGTACATACACACGGATTTTTGTCCGATTCACGTAACATACATTATACCTATAGTTGACCCTCGGGTTTTTTTCTTAATCTAAAACCATGCGAATATTAATGTTCAGAATTTACCTGACTCAGCGTTGATATTTTTTCATAACCTCTCGAAGAACGTCATGAGAAAATTGAATTCCATCGCTGAGAAAATTCCATCGTCATTTACAACTAACATTTACATTATTTTTTATAAAACTTTTGTTCTCTTCAAGCTTTGCTCGCCTGAATTTAATTCACGGTACTTTCGAACCTTCGAATAGGCGCACCGTTGAATGGTACTGTGCTGAGTAATTCGGTGGCGCCATCTTGATTTATCACATTCCGTAGCCTAGCCTTCCAAATTTCTACCTTACCGACAAGCCCGAGATCAGCGCGACAAACGAGAAGTTTGTTTTATTTGTGTCGTTTTGAACAACATTCGATAGCAATTGATCGGTTATTCGATTGACCCAAGCAGCCATGCGAAATATTCTGCTCACTCTCGTGTAGCACCAACATTTTGTGATTAACAAATATTGAACGTCGTCAATCGAAGCAGGAAAAAACGATTACAGTCGAAGACGGTACAGCTTCTCATCGTCGTTTGATACCGGGCCAAATCACTCTTATATCCCGCCGGATTATACGCGGATCGAAGAATCTCCTGGAACATCAAGATGACCCCGCCGGTGGAAAGAATTCAAATATTGGAGATGATCGAGAAGGATATAATAACATGTTTACAAACCGCTGGTGAGTCCGCACCGCGATTTCAATACATAACCTCCAAATTTCCCAGCCGAACTAGTTTCATCCTCGAAAATATAACTCTCATAATATTATTCTCTGATTCAATGGCAACGTTGGAATCATTCGGATGGCATTCAATGCAGAAACTGTCCAACGACTTTTCTTCTCCCTTTTTCAATAAACTATCATCTCTAACACCTCTCCTATTTTGTCGCCACAAGTCCTCTGTAATAGGAGCGCCAGCTCTTAATGTATGTTATTTTTCGCGTAAGGTCAAGCGTTCACGGAACTGAGTAAGGAGAAGTCTAGTCTTAAGCAAGCCGAGGGTCAAACACATCAATTTCTCAAGACTCTGGGACACGTTGAATCAAAACTTAGCGAACAAATACATTACTTGACCCAGGTGTCGACAGGTAATGTGAAAAACCTCACTAGTTGGCAATAGAAACTCAGAACATATCTAAGATTACTTCACTTCCGTTCAAATTATAAAAAATGTACAAAATAGTCCGTGAGAACTGAAATCGGACGAATAGATTTTGAATACGCAAACGTTAGGTTCCCGTTTGCGCCATCGCTCAATCAGATCTTCTCCAAATACAGGTCAACCACACGAGGGGTCCGGCTATGCGAGTCAAAAAGTTCTGCAAATGGCATGGCACAGATTAGAACACGCACGGAGCAGAGTGAACGAGTTAGAAAGAATAAAAAACAAACATTTGCATGGTAGAACAGTAGTGAGATCATCGCAGCAGCAGCAGCAACAACAGCAGCAGCAGCAGCAACAACAACAACAGCAACAACAACAGCAGCAACAAATACCACCCAGCGTGACTTTGCAACCGTTGTCGCAGTCCGGTGTAAATTCCTGAATGTCACTTCAATATTAACTCTGGTTTATAGGAATAAATTACAAACAATACTGCTGGTGTTCCTCCAGTCCCCTTCGGGGAAACCTCCTTCAACTGTTTCTGTAAACCTGTAGAAACTTTTATCATTAATGCATAATAATATATCAGAATTAATGTTGTATAATTTTTTGTACAAAGCTAATTCGAGTGAATTGTTCAAGTATCATTTTTATTTACAATGTTTCAATACAAAATACATGATTGCTTTATTTTGGTTTACTCTCTTAAATTCTTCTACCTACGTATACCTATATTACAAATAATAGTTCGAGTTATTTATTCGGACAAAGCTGAGGCAGTTATAATATTTATAGGAAAATACTGGTAGAAAGATGTGAACGGGGTACAATGGTTAATTTTATAGAAAAAAAAGGAGAAAAACAACAATTAAATGTTTGTATGCATGTACAGAATTTGTTGTCTCTATTTATGGAAAAAATGACACCCACGTCCTTTTGTCCCAATGCCAAACGCTCTAAAATATCCTCAGCACTTGGCGAATCTATGCATAGTATTCACTACGAATCAAATGAAGAAATCTCACTATCCGGAACCTTGGACCCCCTTTTCCCCTGCCTCTATTTCCACAATCTGATAAAAACATTACGACGAATGATCCCCACACAGTTTTCTAGGTCAAAATAACTGACGATTTGGTATTTTTCTCTTCATTTATATCTGATATATTGGTCCTGCGAGACTCGTCGGCTAGCGGCATATTACGCCGTTAATATCTGAGTATTTTTTTATGCGTAAACATTATCAAAGTTATTCTATAACACAGAAGCATCCATTACGGCGATACTACGTTTCACAGTGGCGGCTAAGGAGAGACGAGACTTCCTTTCTTCGTCCAGCTGTCTTGTCAAAAGCACCATTTGCGTTTGTAGGTCAACTATTTGGTCCTTCAGGGTATTAACCGTCTCCGATAAAGTCCTAAAAATCGAAAGATGAGAGGAATACGATTGAGCAAGCACGCATAGAAGTCCAACGCATCTAAAACTGCATATTCAGAGGCGAGGAATGAAATACATCGGTACAGGAAGAACTTGATTCTGAATAGTCAAATTCATACGTTTTTTATTGCTTAAATTCTAATGACAAACGTCGATCGAAAGAGATGGTTCCCAAACAGAGCGTTAAATTATAATTAACTGGGATTCATTGATGGTCATTATTTATCGAAGACCACTGGTTGGAAGAAATTTTCATAAATATTGAAAAGAAATAAACAAACTGCAGGATTACATACCTGTTTTCATTTGCATCCCAATTTCCAATTCTATTATGCGTTAAGGACATTCTATCACAAGCTTTATGGACTGCGTCACATTCTAACATGGCTGAAATTTACATTCCGTTATTATTAGAAAGAATAATACTGTTTCAAATCACGAAATTCTTACTTCGATATAAGAGAACCACCGCTTACGATCGATTGCAAAAGACTGGCTCGAGATAAAGGTTGTCAAAGAGATCCATGTCAGGTTATTTAAACTTGATAATGAAAGAGGGTTGCATTAAGGGTGGGTATGATATAATATTATTATGCGCTAGTAGGCTGTGACTGTCCAATGATAAGGAATACCATGCACGTTGATGATTCAATTTTCGATATGAAATTCCTCAAATAATAGCGGTATCATAATACGTATTAGATAATCCATAATGCCAAACTTACAGAGTAAGACAGCGAGCTCGGACACTGTTTCTCGACTACTTTCCATCGTGCGGATATTTTAAGAACGACTTGAAATACCGATCTGTAATTCAGGGAAGTTTTCAAACGTTTTGCATTCAGGCATTGATCTATCTATAGTATATCACACAAGAAAAATATGCATGATCATAGAAACACTTCTGGCTAACAGTGAACGTACGTACCACCCTTAATGGAGACCACGGTTCTTTGGTGAAAAGATCATAAATCAAACATTTTACAAAGCATTGCAAAAGTATAAGTTCGAAAACTCACCGGAATGTACCGTAAGTCGTGTGTTGACGGTGGCGCAGTAGCCTTCTATTACTCTTAATATAATTGCATCCTCCTCGAAGAGCCGTTCGTCTGAAAATAAAACATCAGAATTGATTGCTATACGAGATGATTTGGGCTCATTCCAGGGTAATGATAGCTGTGAAAGTAAATGGGACTTACTACAAATCCGCATTGAACTACTCGAATCCGATGGGTCAGTCTTGCCAAAGGTTTTACAGGAATACAGAGGAGGGGCTGGCCGCAGCGAAGCGAGAGACCAAGGCGTCCTAATCCCTGGGGAATGATAATTCTCCGCCCCCGTCCGTATTTGTTTTCCATTCAGAAGTGGACTCACCTGCTAGACAGATAATTATGTGTGACAAAAAGTAAGCCATTTGGAGGCAATTGTTTTCGAAAAAATTAGGAATCCATTGTGACATTCCCTGCCAATCAACGGTTTGGATTGATAAATACGAATCGAAAATACTACTAAACTATAATATGCCATAGTCACAGATGGCAGGTCACTCCGTTTAGCAAGCATACACGCGTAATTCTATTTTATTCTATTAGTTGCACCCGTCGCTTGAGCCTGACGACCGGTCCAGACATAATTTCCTCGGATAAGCTGCTCTGATGAACTCAAATAATGAGTAGTCGTTAGGTAGTGGTGGTTAGTAAGAGTGAAAATAACAAAGCGAAAGCATACTTCACACAACATGGCTGTGAAATAAGCGATACGATCTCTGTGACAATAATTAGTAATGAAACTGGCCAATGTTATATGTGATTTATTTTTATGGTAAAACAGCCATGCCATGGAAGCTTGCCTTGTTCAGTGTTCCCAGAGATTGGGATTTTTTTTTTCAGCCACCAGTGCGCGTACAATCCAGAGGTATAAATTTGTTCCGGCTGATGCTCCTCGGCGTTATGACGCCGGTGGGCATTGCCCCTCCGTGATTTCTTGGTAATATTCTCATGTTTCTGCGGGATCGGTTCACTCAAATGTTTGTGACTCGTGCCCCTAATAACGAGCTCAGAGGTAACGATCGTTTTTTTCTCAGGTTGTGAGATTGGCTCCGGATTCAAGTCTTCATTGGTGATTTGCCCAGCAATGCAAATACTTTCGAAAGCCAAATTCGGTATCGGAATAGACGTCACATTTGCATTCAGTTTTTCAGAAGACAAAGCACCACGAAGACTGTCCCTTGGAGTCGAGCCAAATGGAGAAGAGCAGATGCATTGATGCTCGAATTTATTCTCGTCATTTTCGCTCTCGCTGTGCGATATCCTTATCGGATCTTCTTCACTTTCGACTTTGCTTCTGCTATGACGATAGGACTTATAAGAGGAATTCAATTCGGAAGAGTTCAGATGATAGCTGTCTGCCATTCCAGAATCCGAAGACCTGGGAGTCGTATTATGGAATTGGAGTATCTGGCTATCCGCTTCGGCGCCAACAGCAGCCGCCTCATCTTCGGGTCTTATTTCTAAGCAAGAATTCTCTGTCCCGTTTTCTTCTTCACCCTCCTCATATCTCTGGAATAATTCTGTTCTCTTCCAATTCTTCATTCGAGAATTCCAGCAATTGCATGTTCGGTCTTCGCAATTTTTTCCCTGCATGACATTCGTGGAGACGGCACAACCCCTGTGTAAATCATGAGGCTCTATTGCCGATCTAACAGACTCTGGATGTACGTTGGACGCAAGGCATTTCACCATTACATTGGGCACGCTCCTGCTTGTCTCAAGCCTCGGGTATTCTGGCTCAGGCAATTTTAAGTCGTGACAAATAAACGACGAGGTACTTTCTGTGGACCCTTCACAAAATCCAGGTCCTGAACTGGAATCATCATTTTCCCACAGTTTATATGTAACGTCGAGTTTCAGGCTCGATTTGTGACGCGGCTGGTACTTAACGGTTATAGAATTACCATCCGTCGATCCGTCGTCAGAGCAGCTGTCGTATCGCGACGGGTATATGGTATAAGTAACGGTACACTTTCGCATTTTAACGTTGCTTAAATCAGGTTTAAAGATATATTGAAAGTAGAGTAATTTTTTCAACAGCTCCGTATAGATGACTTTTCTGCGCACAAGCTTTGCGAAATATTTCGACAGACGAACGTACGGAAGAGACGAATAACTCACATGCGATGCCGTTGGTGATCTTGCGATATTAGCACGCTGCTCCTGTGACAAATATTCCATCCACTGTTGCCTCTCTTCCCGACTTGGGCAGACTGCGATTATGCTTTCAATCATCGGTCCTGAAGGCAATCAACATTTGCAAGAGAAACAAGTAGAACAACAGAACATTGAATGGAGCTATCGCTCTCTTCTTTCCTATTACCTGATATTTCAAAGCCGTTTTTCATCTCTTCCGTATCTTCAACTTTGGTCACAGCAATTCCAGTCAACGGTAGCTTACCCTGGAACAGGATATTGTTTCTGGTTACAGCCTGTTCGGTTCGATCATCTCGCAGACTGAGCTATTGATTCTCTGAATACACCGACAAAGGCATCTGAATTACCTCATATATGAACGAGCTCATCCTCTGGCTGGTACTAAGAACCAGTAGCGTTGTCGAGAAGAGGACAAAGTATCTATCCCTACGATCCATCCCTGTGGCCAGAGTCACTGGTCCAACGTAAATAATGTCTCCTAGTGTATGGAGATCTTCACCTTCCCAGCCTTTTATTCCTCCGGCCAGAACAGTCAACGCCAATTCCCTTTGTTTTCTCGTTGCACTGCAGCTTTCCTATGAAGTAAACAAGTTGGAATTATTAATTATTTGTATTGAAATATTTGCCAGCATTCTCTTTGAAGTACAAGTATGATCCTTCATTTCAAGTAAAGCTCATTCAATTCTGACTATTCTGCTTTGGAATATATTCGGATGATATGCATATGCACCGCTAGTTCTCGATAGACGGAAACACTTCTCTGCGTGTCGCCCCTATCCGGGTGGTTCTTCTCCATGTGTCTTTCCAGCTCTTGTAACATGGCGGAATATTTTTCTAATCTACGGAAAGGCTTGCTGAGTCCGGTCGTCAGCACCAAAATACCTGGAGAAACAGCTCCAGTGCGTTCCATGTACTCGTTTAACTCGTCTCTGAAATACAAACCACAGATTAACGGAGTGTCTACTAAGGTGTAGGAACCTACAAGCTCGAATGATATTCTTACGGTTCTGGCATTAAAAAACTGACATAATAGAAATACAATACGAATACGGGGGGATCAACAACAGATGAATGAACAAATAGATAAACACAAATAGGATCAATCGTCAGAGAAACTCTATGAGATATACGGAATTTTGTCTATTGGGAAAAAAATTCCCTACAAGTTATAAGTTTTTTCAAGTACCAAATCAACTTATCAAACATACTACAACTTTGGGGTAGAAACTTTGAGTGAAACTCACCTAAATCTATCTAGTATGCAAACGGCTCGGGGATGAGAAGCGCAGTATGCGGCGTGAATAGATTTGAGCCTGGGTGCCATTGCGAGGAAGAGATTCCCGACTCTAGCGTCCGGACCTTGGATGAACGCTGACTCCAAATTGGTCAGCAGATGTCGATGCGCTTCCAGGACATCATGGATATTGCCTACCAACTGCTTGTACTCATCTCTGGTCAAACTACGAAGGTGCAAGTAGAAAATGATAAAATTCAATTCATGCAATCAGTTTGTAAAATCGAACGCCTAGCAGTCTGGGAGGCACTTACATACTGGTTGTTTCCAAGGGTTGTAAAAAATTGTTTACCAGCCCCTGGAGTTCTGCTACATTAACTCGTTCTGAGTCGATTATATCCTTGAGCACAACGCTCCGATTTGCTTTCTGCTGAGTGGATAACTCTTGAGAGATTTTCTCAGGCGACGACTTCATGGGTGTGTGACTGTTGTCTGTAAGTTGAGGACGATTAGGTATCAAAACAAAGGTGAGAAAGAGAATACAATATTGCCGTCTCTTTATTTTATCGATCTGCGAATCTGTTGGAGAAGCCTATCGCCATTGTATAAATTTAGAGTTTCCAGTTGGGACAGTGGTTAGGTTCGAGCTCTGTACCTGGGACTTTGTATTCCTTGACGTAGTTGGAAGGAAACCATCCTGTTTTATCGTTCAGCGTGCCCTCCCACCATCCGCCATCGTCCATCTGAGTAATCGTTATGATATCGCCCTTCCTGAAGCATAACTGTGGGAAGCGATCGTTAGAGAGATTTTGGATAAAGTTGTTGACGACAAGCTCGCCTACCTCGTCATTGTTCTTGCCCTTAAACGTGTAGAGCGCGACGACGAGCTTTGCGTGATCGACTTTCGACATTGCTAGATATGCTTTGTGAAAGACTTCGTGAAATCCTTGGCCCTCAGAACTGGACGTGATACTTTGATCCTGAACTAACTCACGGCATAGAATTAAACGTCAGGTTTGTTGTTCTCAAATTGTGACGGAAGCACCTCCTCCGCACACCCCCGCGCCGTGGTCAGTAGCTGCGTGAAGAGTAACTCATTCGGGGATATAAATTGAGGTTACGTCAACACATCGATGGTAAAAATACATGATACACTGCGTTCCGGGAATCCGTAGACTCGGATTTTCAATGACAATTCGAATATTGAATAATTTTTAATTATTAACCCGCGAGTATGAATTTTTGCCACTGTCTCGTCTCAGACCTTGGTAGAGTTAAGAAAGTATAGCGATTGTCCCCAGCCGTCGAACGAGGGGAGTTTTTTAAATTTTTGTAGCGCGGGCCCGACTTCATCTAGATTCACTCCTGAGGATTAACCCGTGAGCGCGATATCACCGAGGACTTCGGCGATATTCCCATTTCAAGCGTTTAATCAACGTGAACTTCAGCCTGGCTTTAATAACCTGCAGGCTTCAGCGAGACCTCGACAGCGCCATTTTAGACAATTTTTAAGCAGGGAGTCGACGAGGCCGCCGAGGCATCGCGTATAGCTAGCATTGGTCTTGGGCTTGGCCATCCGATTCTAATTATAGAATCTCAACCCTTTCGTCACCGTGAAAGAGACGAAACAAACGATCCCCATTCGCTCGAGATCATGAATACGTTCATCAATGAGAAATGAAAATAATTCCTCGCGTATTCAACAAGTGAACCAGCAACGGCGGATTTCACATATTTTTTCGCTCCTCAAGGTATATTTTTATACGTTAGTATACCAGTGTGCAATATAAGTGTCCAAAGTGTAAAACCCCGCGGCGCCCCGCGTCGTGATGCCCGGCCATTACGGCCCTGAGATTTGAATCCGCAGATCCGAAGAAGCTGCACGTGTATGTATAATTTATTTTACAGATTCTATGCGTTTCCTCATCTACAGTATATAGCATATTGTAGGTATATATATGTACCGACTGAGTAAAGAATGTATACGATACAGAACGCAGTATAGATTTAGAAGTCTAATCAGAGTCCACGGAATTTTCTACCGTCGAATATTTCAGAATTTTCTAGAGCTATTCTGAAAGTTTTGAGAAAATGATCCGCCGCGGTTATAATTTGTCGCATCTGCCAACACCATCCCCAACAGAGAGCGATCGAGGATCTCTATTATAGTTATTAGGTACCTCGTTATGTACTATCTGCGATATGATATTATTGTAGCTAAGAGAGACAATTATTGTAGCTAAGATTCGATACTAATTTATTTCATCATAAACACATTACATGGCAGATATAATCGTAAAATTAACTAATAATACAAGTATAATAACGATTCCACGCACGTAATAGTGATATAGGTTCATACCATATCATACGCGCACAGCAGTGTACACAGTTATTATACACCTCGCTCACACAGCTCAAATTTCAGGTCATTTTTATATATTATCGTTACGAAATTATAGTTTCTTTCTTCCTGTGATTACCCCTCCTGAAGTGCACTGCGGTAATATATCTGGATCTCCGGGTGCATCAATCCTCGCATCCAAATACCGCTAAATTCAATTCAGCTAGTTATAATTCTAATACTTCTACGTTCGGTTATAGTAGACAACCTGGATCATGCAGGTTCAGCACAGCTGAAATTCCAACTTCCGTAGAAATGCAAATAAATTCTTTCCTACATATACATACACTCGGCCAATAGCCATTGATCTCACGTAATACTATTGTGTATTGCAAACGTAAAACATGAAACGTAATCGCACGACATTGACTATATCGTGTAGTAGGCATAATAGGTAGATGGAGATGAGCGAAATCTCCAAAATGTCGCTTACAAAAATATCCATACAAACATATGCATTCACGCATGCATACATACATACATCGCACAGGATGAGACACGACGATCCTCTGTCCGTTGAACACAATTATTATAGTCTTCCGAATCCTCTCGGGGCGTGCGAAACCGTACGAGCTGGTATTGCTACCGGCGCGGCGACACGTGAATCCCGCACTCTATTCGTAAGAATCATTCATCATTTCTCATCGCGGGCTCGCTGCACGCATTCACTACAGTATACTAGTGTATATAGTTATAATAAATGAAATTGTCGTTAGCTAAAAATAATTAATAAATTATATCCGTAAAAATGCTCAATTATTGCGCATTATTGGCTCAATCACCATTCCCGGTGCCTCTTCTAGCGCTTTGACCTAACTCTCTCGCTCTCTCTCTCTACATACATACATACATACATACCTATACTTGAATAACAATCGATAATATACACACACAAACAATATTGCACTACATTTGTCACGGATATTTAGCTAACCGATCAGTTCGGGTTTCCGTCGTAATCTCATCAACGTCCATGTATAATATTTCTCCCCAACGTATACGTATACTACGTCCTATAAAATCCTAGACTTTGGAATTGGCATCACGCCACGTTATCCTCGACTGCATTCTCAGACTGTCTCTAGGGCTCTCTTCAGGTTCGTATGCATGGTTAACAACGCCCGGATGACTCTCGAAGACTTCTTTGACGGAAATCTGACTGCTCCTAGTCGGCCGCGGCTGTATACCGAGGGCATTCCCAGCCACCCCGTATATATTGTTCGCGCCTAGCGTCTGCATTTGCGACTTCTTTCTCTCTGCCATGATGCTATTGCGTCGCCCCTCGAACGCTTTGAAAGCTTTGGTCGATCGTCTGGTGGACATGTTACGGGGCAATCCTGTAAAACGAGCGAAATAGCGGAGTTTAAACTCGTCCAGCTATGAAACTGACCGTAGCCGTGAAGCTTGGTGAAACATGCATGCATATGCCTACTCACCGGAGCCTTCGGCCATGCTGAAGAATCTCTGCCGGAAGGCAACGTCGAGGGTGTTTATTGCCTGCGTCTTCCGCCGGCTCTTCTCCAAGTTGCGAATTGTTTTTCGTCTTCCAGGACCGCTGCCGCTGCTCTCATCATAATCTCCCTCCATACCATCCAACCGTTGGAGATCTCGTACTATTTCGACGGCATGTTTGCTAAGCAAAGCTTCCTCCGAAAGATCCTTTGCCTGTTACAAGGATAAGGAATTTCACACCACCGCTTTCCGTACCTGTCCTGTATCATTTAGAATAAGGCTGTTTCCTCACCTTCTTCCAACAGTACCAGTTCAATGAAGTGCTCGCGAGGATGTGCGCGAATGTGCCAAAACGATGGAACAACATGGCGGTAAATTGAATGACGAGAATCAGAGCGAAGAAGAATACGAACACAAGACCGATGGGTTCGAGCTGTAAGTACTCTTTAGTGATGTGCACCTAACAGATGGAAAATAGATCGGAATTAATACCCCTGGATCAAGAGAAACAGCTTTAATAAAACAATAAAACCCGGAGCCAAAGGTGCTATAGAACATTGAAAAGTACACTTGGCGAGGTTGCTGCGGATTCTGACCAATTGAAAAGGCAAAGTGGTCAGCATCAGCCTCGTTAGGTGCACACTTTTTGTTCATATACGAAAATTTTGGTTTCCATTCGAACTGTACTATGCTTCACAATCATTTGGTAAAATTCGTGGATACGAAACCAAAATTTCGGTCTACATTTAACTGGTGAGAAACAACGGTGTTATCACAATATCCTGCAAAACGTATGTATGTATTTATATATTATATACAATGCACACGTATTTCGTACATGCAACGAACATCGATCAAGTTAGACACAACGGGGGGAATCCTCCTCGTTCGGGCCCTTGGTGCAGGATTAGTTATCCCAGATCGCATTATTTATACAGCTATAGAAGAATAGTGTTCCTGTGAAAACAATTTAGTATTTTCCCTTGGCAATTAATTGTACCGTTCAACGATAGCCTCGAGATTCCGCAGTGCTGTGAGACTAACGAGGAATTATAATATAAGTATAAAGGTCGAGTGTCAGCGTAATAATATGCAGATTATTGATCAAGTGTATGAGAATAAAACAACACTGGTGATGTTATTGACAATGGATTCAGAGTAAAATGCCTAGGACCACAAAAAGAGAAGAATGTATGAATCAGACAATATTCATCGTGTGTAACACATAAATGCGTGAGCAAGTGCAATCAACACCACATAGCAGCCATGCTAGTGCAGCCAGCTGTTCTCGGATCAATCGCGAAAGCTGGATAGAAAATTCATTTCGCATACTGGAGTGAGTGCAATGGAAATTCATTGGAGATCCGAGAACGTAGCTGCACAGGGAGTTAGTCCCGGTTAGGGCTGAGAGGCACCCGGAATACCGGTACCTCTGAGGTTTCCTCTATGTAGGTGATGTTTGTCTTGACCCCGAGGGGCCACACAATGTGCAGCTGGTCTTTGTTCAATTGAAGTAAAAATACAATCAGAATGAAGAGCGCATTGAACATGAAAAATGCGAATACGCTTTTGTTCCGGAGTTCTATCAGATCTGCGGCGATGCGAGCCTGTTGAGATAAAAAAGACAACTCGTTAGAATAATAATAGAAAAAAGCCCCACGGTGACCTGACTTCGTTCGCCGAAGCTCGTCTGCAGTTCTTTCGACGATATACAACGCAATTTGACGATTGAACTTTGGAGGAGCTTTGAGAACCAGTCTGTCGGCCCCGTGAAGCGGTGTTTACCTCCTGTGAGCTCTCGTCGTATGAAATATTCGTCTTGATACCGAAGGGCCATTTGATGTGGAGCTCGTCTTTATTCAATTGCATCAAGAATACAATCAGGACAAAAAGGGCGTTGAGCATAAAGAATGCAAATACACTCTGGTCACGGAGGTCCTTTAGATCAGTAGCAATACGTGCCTGATGTAACCAGCAAAGGAGTTAATATATCTTATCGTGATAGACATCCAACGCCGGTGAAAGATAAGTTCAACAATTCTGTCGTCTTAGAATACTTAAGGACAAAATCTCAAATAGACGTCATGAGGAAAACAGATAATGAGCTGTGCCTAAAAATGTTCAGTGAGCAGGTGCCGATTTGGTGAGAGGCTCGTGTGATGAATAAAATTGATACCTTTTCCGCCTTGTCTTCGTCAATGGGGAAGAGATACTTTTCAAGTAGGTCCTTCCAGAATTGTTCCTCCTGCGGCGAGAGGAAGTCAACCTCTCCTTTCTTCAGTCCCTCGTCCTCCAGCCAGTACGGACTGGCCAAGAAGGTCCGCTCACGATTAGCTTCCGTGTTCTGACTAATGGTCGTCTCGGTGTCACTGTCACGGTGGTCCTCGTCGACCGGATTCTCCTCTATCGGATTCATGGGATCCACGAAGCGAGATCCTACGGATGAGACGCGTCTCCGTCCAGAAACGTTACCCTGAGGATCTACGGCCCTATTTGTCGAACGGAAACATTTGAGACGTGCAATTTCTGTAGATATTACATCAAATCTACCGGGAATGAAAATATCGCATACTTCTCTATGGTATCCAAACGTTTTCCCAGCTGTTCCAGAGACTCGGCTATAGCGACTAGCTGCTGTTTTTCATCCGATGGCTGGCCATGGGTGCAAAGAATGCATTTGAACAGACCAGCCAATGAGATTTCTATGGAGCCTTGGTCATCGTTGTTGTTACCACCTCCGTTTTGGAGAAAACCGAGAAGCGACTTCTGCTTAGCTTTACGCTTAGCTTCCTCGGCCTCCTTTTTCTCTTGTTCCATTTCCTAGTATGTCATACAATTTCACAATTCGATTATAAAATCATATGAAACCAAGGAATTCAGGGCTGTGCACAGTAAATTCATAATGCATATTAGTCACTGTCTAGCTACCTGCTCTATGATCGAATGTTATATGATACATGGTACATATATCTGCGGATGAAAGAAGCGTATATATGTGCCACCCGAAAGTGTTTGCTAAATTACTAGTTTGGATTACAGTAGTATGTACTTAATCACCGCGAGAGCCTTCTTGACTTGTACTTCTCTGGTGTCCCAGGTAACGTTGCTGGGATTTATCAAAGAGTACACGACCAGTAACAGGTACATGGAAGGTATTGTGACGTAGATTATCCCACATGGTGGACACATTAGTTCTCGAGGGAGCATAATCCCCGCTACGATAATCTGACCAACCACCAGAAGAAAAAAGAAGTGAGGCAGGAAAGACCCAGCCGTCGTCAGCCACTTGTATACAAATAGCTACCACTACGGCTATCATGACGAACCCATGAAGGACGCTGAAGGCCGGAGCTACGATAAGCTGTGAAAGTTATAGTGTTAGTAGAGTGAAATGAGAAGAAATCGGTGCCGCTGCAGCGCGTTTTGGGGGAAGATTATTGTTGATTAATAAATTGCATTACTTAACACGCTCTGTGGTAAGTAGAAACGAACTGAATGAGCTATTAGAGCTGTGGATCGAACGAATCAGTGACGGGATGTATACCTGAGATCCAAGGTTACCGTGAACCTACACTCCTTACGCACCTTCGACAAAAGACATATACATGTATGATTTAAATGATATATATACACAGTCGAGTGAACCGCCACCAAATTATACGTGTAAATGAAAGTGATTGCTCGGCCATCTGCGAACGTGGGCAAACGAACCTTCTTTGTTTTCTTGACTTGGACTTCTCTCGTTCCCCAAGAGACAACGTTCAGGTTGATGATTGAGTAAAGGATCAGCAGGAGGTACATAGAGGGAATCGAGAGCAGGTATATAATGCCGGGA
The DNA here is from genome assembly GCA_963170745.1 of Phymatocera aterrima. Lineage (NCBI taxonomy): Eukaryota > Metazoa > Arthropoda > Insecta > Hymenoptera > Tenthredinidae > Phymatocera > Phymatocera aterrima. The sequence continues at coordinate 11,426,789 of OY720664.1, forward strand.
ACGATGCACCAAAATTCTTGGGGATGAAGACAGGCGGCTATAAAGAACGAGCTGGACATTGCTATCAAGAAAATTGCGGACGGAGAGCCTACTCCGTCCTCGCCCAATTGGAGAGCTGTTCCCACGATTACAGCCATCATGATCATCGCGTACCCTGTCGAAAGCATCTGAGCAAAGAGAAGCTGAAAGGGAACAGGACAGTGTTACGATAATCACGAGGACAAACAAATCACGAACTGACAAAGAAACAACGCTCTCTCTCTCTCTCTCTCACTCTCTCTGAATCTTTCTCTGTCTCTCTGTAAATTGGAAATCTCTCATCAAACTTGCATAGCACTTATCATCACGAGGCAGTAAATATTTCCCTCGCGTTCACATGGCGCATGACGATACTTACTTGTATGTTAGATTTACAAGTGAAACAGACGACCATGAACAGCAATATCGGAATAATGTTGTAATAGAAGCTCGTCCAATTGTCGATTTGGAAGGCAGCGACGAACGCTCCAACCAACATGAGGAATATCGTTCCCGGTCCGAGAATTGTACCTCCTGTTGATCAAACAATGTACCATTCGTTTCATTCATGGCATTCACGAACATCGACGCAGATAATCAACGCAAAGAGAATAATGATACCTACCCATGAGCAGAATTTGATAGGATATATAAGGCAGAGATATATTGTCGTTGATCTTAATCGTGCGTTTGTAGTCCATAAGCAGATCCATTATGTTGGCCATGGTCGAGGGTACCCATCTACGACGCTGGTTGTAAAATTCATTGAAACCTTCGGGTGCGTGAGTGTAGGCATCGCTAGCGGCCGAGTACTCGACCTGGAAAATATCGCAAGTTTCAATCAATCTTGCGTGGTTCATGGTGAAAGAAAACCATCGAGAAGGCCCGACTTTGCACTCACCCTGTAACCCCTTTGCAGCAGTAGAGTGCACAGCCACCTGTCCTCGCCCTGATCGTACTGCACGTAATGCCTCGCCTCGTCCGATCTCGTAGTATATTTTTTCATCACGTTGTCGTCCATCAGTGCTTTTCCTCGGAACAACGAAAAGCAACCCGGGCTACATAGTACGCATCCAATCATGTGCTCCGTCGCCTTTTGCAGCCAATGCCCGATAGCGTATTCGAACATTTGGTACCATACCATAGGACCTGTAACAACGTGGATATAGCCAGAAGTCGAGCATTAAAACACGTTTTGAAGCTGATATCAGCCGGAATTCAGGGATTACCAGATCCAACGGGATGAATGCGACCGCATGCGGCACCAAGATTTTTATTCTTCTTCATCAAGTCGATCAACAGCTTGACAGCGGCAGGCTGGAAGTCAATGTCGCCGTCCAGAGTCAGAAGGAATGTATTCTCAGCAATAACTTCCTTCCGATCAACGCTGATAGGCAGCTCCATGAGTCGATGGCCCAGGAGGTAGTACATGTACATTACCTGAGCAGAAAAACAGTTTGACGTGGTCAAAGTACACCTTTACTTGGTGTTCATTTCTCTCTCTCTCTTTCTCTCTCTCTCTCTTTTCTAATTCACTGCATTCCGTTCGACAGAGTGAGCTGCGGTTATCATAACCGTTCCAATTTTGTCTTGTAAATCTCACGGTCGTCAGTCAATGCTGAAGGCATATCGAATCTGACTATTGCCTCACCTGGCTCCAGCGTTTCCTGTGACGAATCTTACTCTTGTCCTTTAGATGAGCGATCATCTTGGTTTTACCGGGCAGCGTCCATACCAGACGTCCTCCGTACGGCGTTGGGTACTTCTTCGGGGCTCTGACATGCATTCGTGTTTGATGCACGTCGGAAGCAGCCTCGTCCAGCGTGTCAACGAGGAGTTTTACGAATCGGTTCACCTGGGACTCGTTGTCGTCGTGATCGGATATCTCGAAAGCGTCATCGAAGAATATGTGTGCTAAAAATGTGATAAGACAACGATTATACAGGCTGAAGTTTTTGGATAGGTAATGGAAAACACTTGGAATCTTGCGCAATCTGCTTCACATGAAAACCTGCCAGTTTTGAAGCTTGGATTTCGTGTCTTATTTGCATATGAATGATTTTCCTCAATTCAGATATAGCAATTGCACTTACTCTCGAACTCGTAGTAGTCAGGATCGACGACTTTCAGGTACTTTTGGGCCACTCTTCTCGCGCATTGATCCTCATCGAGGCGGAGAATGCTCTTCAAGAACTCGATCATCTCTTCCTTGTTCTCGTGCCACATAGTGGCACAGGCAAAGATCCTGGTAACAAGATCGCTGTTCTTGACGGAAGACGGGGGTGTCGCGGATCCGTCTGTCTGTTCATATATGGTCTCATAGTCACCGTCTCCCTTCTCCTTTTCTATCTCTGCCAAATCCTGCAAATACAATATAATTTCGAAGCTGTCGGTGGCAATGAGAGCGAAATGATGGATAAACACGAATTTATATACACGTACCTCCACGGTCACTTCCGGCTGGTCGTCTCGCTTCCTGTTCAACCCCATGGACTGATCGATTAAAAGTCCGTCGTACATCGGCGCGACGAAGAGCTTCTCCGTGGATGCAAGACGCTCACATTTCGGAGTCCATATGTGGAGGGTGATCCACGTTTGGGAGAGTAGCCAGAATAACCAAACCCAGGCATACTGCTTGGAAATGAAGTCACTGAGGAAGGACAGGGGAGGCGACTCGTAGAAGAGGTAGTCAGGTATCGTGCCATGGAAGAAGCAGGGATCTCCGTTTCTGAGACCACATGCAGCGATGAGGAGTGAGATGGACACGGGGATCGTGAGATTGACGGGGAAGGCGTAGCTGAATCCTTGGATCAATATCTTGCAGGCGAATTTACCTGGAGTGGAAAGAAAGAAGTACGTTGAATCGGTGAGCTACTGTGGCCGGAAGGGGAATGAATTCTCTTAATTTGGTAGCACTCACCGAAGACATAGGCAAAGTAGGCACCGGATATTTGTAGCAGTAATACATATACTGGAGTGTTGAAATCCGCAGTTATTGTCTCGCTTTCTCCGTTCGGGAGGATCTCAGAGAGGTCGGGTATCGTCGCAATGGTCGATTGTATCTCAGTGACTACGATCTTGTGGTCGCCGAAAGCGCTTCCGAACATTGTGAACAGATGACTTACGGTGTTGCCCTTGAAGTGGAGAACTATTACGGAGCTGACGAAGAACGCGATGATTTTCCACACGGAGATGAATATGTAGGTGAAATACCTCGTCAGTCTCATATCCTCCTTGACTCGCCCCAGCGATTTTATCAGTCCTGCAGATTAACGGCAAGTGTCGATCGTTATTACCATTTTCTATATTGAAACCCAATCCACAATGGGAAGGCGACTTCGCTTCGAAATCACACTTTTCTGACTCTCAATTCATCCTTGTAATATCGATAATGGTGACGCTGCGTTCAACTTACCAAGGGGACTCTGAACGGATACGTAATTCTCCCACCAACCGCAAGAGACGAGGGCCAGGGCGACAGGGATGAGCCATAAGGATGGGTTCGAGCTGTCGAGCAGAGGCCATACGACGAAGGCAGTTGCCTGAGCGGCTAGAGCAGCGAGATCAACGAGGACCAGAACAAACCGCCGCGATTCGTCGCGTTTCTTATTCCTCGAAAGTAGCCCTGCAATTTTGCGATCAAATTCATTTACTCATTTATTGTTCTATAACAATTCATCCTCGATTCGCAAAGCTGTTTTTCATTACTTGAGGAATCTTTTTTAATATACGCACCTAGGAGCCCGGGCACGAAGCAAACACAGTTGGTAAGCATCGCTCCCTGTACGACATCAAGGTCGGGTAAAACGCTCATGAACATCAAAGCCAACCCAACGACATGAAAAGTCTCCATAACAAAGACCAACATGAAGTGACCGACCGTTGGCTTCTTCCATGACTTGAAAAAGCATATTCTAATGCTACGTATGAGGGTGCCAATTTCCGGCACCGCGAACGCGATTATTATACACCATATCCACGCTATCCTCTCCTCCTCCGGCAGCACGACAACGAAGGTCTTATCCCTCCCTGGAAAACGTAACAACCGAGCGTGCGACAAATTTGTTCCAATAATGATCTATATGAATTAGCAACTTTTGAGTCGATCAGTGACACAGGAAACGGAAGAGATGCTTACCCAGCAACCGGTTGCAGTATAGAATAGTTCTATCGGCTCGCAGTTGCGAGGTCATGAGGAGGACGGTGCCCTTGGCTATGACGCCACTGCCCAGGACTATAACAAAGACAACGAGGTACACGATGACCTTGGTGATCTGGACTGTGACCTCCAAGCATTTCTGATTCGCTGTGGAACCAGAGTCCATCTTGGACGGAGGGTTCCGGAACACGTCCCATCCCTTAGTCTCCGTAACAGTTCTTTGGCTGAGCGGAGCAGGACCGAGAAAAAACGCATCGAGTTCAGTTTTCCATTGCTGACCAGTGTACCCTACCGCCTACGTTTTATTCCTACACCTTACTGCAGCTTCGTTTACTCACCTCCCAGCATAATCTTGTGCCGTTAATGGGGAACTCTCATCGTCCGAAAAGTCGTCCGGGCCGCCAGTACCTGTCCCCGGGACACCACCGTTCTGATTCTTCATCATCCTGCTGCAGCTTCACTGGTAAACTAAAAAAATTATAAATATTCCGATCACGATCCCCGAAGCATAGGTCATGGGTATAATTCCGAAGCGTGGAATGAGTATACGAATCGATGCAGAGAAGATGTGTAAGTTTATAAATTTGAAAATTTTTTTAGTGAGAGAAACTGGTTACTCAAGTAATCATTCTAGCGGATACGCAAAAGTTGTCTGATCACGAGATACCTAAATGTTTGTTGTCTGAACAACTTGCAATAAAAATCTGTAAAAGCAGCAGTCCTTGCAGAAGTGGTTCAACTCTTGCGCGCCTATATATTCTCTGTAACTAAGCGTGGTGATAGCTCGCATATCCTACCTCTGCGGTACTCCGAACTATCGGTAAATTTCTCTGTTCGAAGTCAATTGTATCGAATATCATAATAGTATCGTATAATGCGTGGGTAGGTATATGTATACGTGCAATATGCCGTCGTATCCGAGCAGGACTAACTTGGCGCCGACAGCCACCGGCCGTACATACATAAGTATAATACGTACGGAATATCTGCAAGCGAGTCAATGACCGCAGGCCACGTGAGGACTGCACTGCCGCGACCGAAGGGATCTCGAGATTACAATATAGGTATAATATAGAGTCATTCGTCACGGTGGAAACGAATTGTAGTTATAAGTCGATGCCTATATCCTCACGCGATAGCTGGATCGGAGGGAACGCCTCGATAATTGAGAATGTGAGAACTAATGAAATCTTTCGTCTCATCGGTCAGGTATTCTAAAATTCTATCATGTATGTAGGTATGTTGTGGTATTCGCGCGGTCGAGCCTGCCGAGGTCATTCGCTGCGTCTCACGGCAGGATGACACATCGCGATCGTTGAGACAAAGAAAGGTAAAAACAGTTGATCGGAATCACAAGGAGGGAGCCGTTATACGGTACTACACACAGCAAGGACCCGCGGCGGAGATCCGGGATTTTGCGTGAACAAAACTTGTCTCGAGTTGCGAGATAGAATTTCGTCTTTGTCCCTGGCCCGTGTTCAACGATCGACCGCGTGCCTGCTCCGCGTTAGGTCCGGCTCCTCTGTGGCGCGTGGAAAGTGAAAGGAACCAAAGGCAGATAACATGCGGCAAGGACGTCGGGTGCAGCCTTGCTAGTTGGCGGTTCCCCGACCCGCCCTGAACATGAAACATCTGCGCCACTTCCTATCGAAGCGGGCGAGTCCCTGTCAATAGGTGTGTGACTATGCCCGTTGATCATTCGATCGTAAATTACCGACGATGATCAAAATATGCGTATAGCCAGCGATCTGGGAACCGCACAATGTCGCGGACAAATATCTGTCACTGGCCTTGTGGAAACAATACGGAGACGTGACTTAAGTTGTTTGTCGCTCAACGATGCACATCTCGTGTGCAGCGATTCACTCCGCATAGCATGCGATCGTTGCAGGAATTCAACCCTGCGGGCAGCTCGGTGTGCCTGTTCTATTTATAGGTAATAGCGCGTTGTACGCCCTCGCGCGAAAGTAATTTTTCACTTTCGCTGTAGTGCGGCGGCTGCTCGAGTGACTCGAGCCAGGAAACAGGTTTTAGTATGTATGTACCTATAGCCGAGTAAAAATTCACGCCGACTGTTATTTCAGTTCGAACCCCAGTCGATGCCCAACTATCCGCCTTTGTCCTCGGTGCAGTCGATCCCACCGGAGTCGATTGTTCGCCATTCGTCATATGCCGATCACTCGCCTAAATTTTACGGTGCCCATTCTTCCGTCGAACGTATGTAGCTTATAGCTAACAGATAATAGTTTCCATAATTTTTCGTTGTCAATATTATGAGTCGAAAGTAAAATACGATAGATATTTTTCCTGTCGTACACTACCGCGCTGAGTCTATTATCATGAACAGCCACGGTACCATCCGAAACGATTCGCTCAAATCCCTCGAGCCGTTCGCCACCAGCTGGCATCCCTAAGAAGTAATATGATTCCACGGAGAATCTTGTTTTCCAGATATTGCGTTTGCCTATTTGTATTACACGATCGGACATGCAGGGTTACCGTAAAATTTGTGATACCCAGTTCATCGCATACCGCAGAAAAAACTGATAATCTGTATATTTCTCAAACTTCAAGAATGACGTATCATTCTAACACTTGGTTGCATGCTGAGTCAGAAATCGTCAGCAATATTAGTATCTAATATTATCGTTATTCGATGTCATTTATTCGAACGATTTGATTCAGTTATGAAAAATCTCAAACTATCAAGTAATTGTCGCGTATGAGTGAGTCATCTGTTGTTCGAAAAATGAAAACTAAATTCATTGTCAGTCGAACTTGTGAAATTGAAGGAAATCATTAACGCTAATTACCTATTCATGTTTTCATCAATGCGCGGCGATTTTTACCGATTTTATTCGCCTTTTATGTATGTCGACTCTGGATAATTCGGCAAATCGATTTGAAAATGTTTCATTATTTGCAAAATAATTTTTATGTGTTTATTGATATTTAAATTATGAATTGAACTATACCCATAGTACATCATTACGGCCCCTCCCCTTTCTCCCTTTTTCCTTTAAGGCTACGTTGCCTTGTGCCCGCCATAACAGTTTCACCGTTACGCGGGGAGTAGTCGAATTTAACTGATGAAAATATTGTTTATTTGAAAAATCTACATGCCTACTTCAAGTTTTATTCATGAACTGGAAAGGTTGAAGTGTACACATTGCAATACATCAACCTCGAAGTCGATTATTCGTCATTCGTCCGATCACTTACCTAGATTCTACAGTGTCTATTGTTCCGCCGAACGTTTATAGCTAACGGCTATCACTCTCAAACGAACTTCGCAACGCCGAAAGCCCACCATCTGTTAGGTTGCAGTGGAAAAACTGATACGATATTTCAGAGTCTGCAACGGTCCAGCAGTTTCTTTAGCAACTCTATCGGATTACCAGACGGGCGTGCCTAACCACTCTGTATCGGTAACTTTTCACCTGCAACAGTCAGATGAGAGAAGCTAAATGAGCCTGCAGAAATAGATTCGAGGCGAGTCAAATTATGCCTAATCTTATCTGGACACGAATCGGCAGCACGGTGTTCGTCCTGACGTGTTTTTGGTACTATACCTATATATGTGTTGTATAAATATGGTTCAGAAATATGTATATTCAATCGTTCGGAGGCGCAAATTTGAAACGCGGATCGTTTCTCGCGTATAAATATCGATGATAATTTCTCAATATAAATCGACTTTAGTAGGTACATAAAAACTGAAACGATTCTCTGACCACGCAAGAGTTGCGCTACCGCGTTTCAGAGTTCGTAGGTAGCCTTGGGCTAGAACTCCTGTACTGTACATACATACACTAGCGCTTGTATGTACATGGTGAAGGAGCGAAGGAAGCCAGAGTAGTTAGGTACCTGGAAATAAGTAGAACGTCGGTTATTATCGGCGGCTGCTGCCGTCGGTGCTGCTGCTAATGTTGAAGAACGGAAGAAACTTTCCCTCAAACAAAATTCCGCCTTGATATTTTAACGTTCCCGCGGTAAATAACTATGCCTAACAATATTGTATGTAGTTCATAGTGTACGTATGTTGGTACGTGATCCTCGCCCCTTTACGACTCCGCGTTTGCACCGCCGGGTCATTTCTGTTACGACATGGGTCAGTGTGTCGGGTGTGGAGACCCTTTCGGTAAAAAGTTTTCGCCAATCGCCGTCGCTTGCTAGTTTCCCTGCTCGCTCTGTATAACGCAGAACGACTTTCACTTGGTCTGTAACTCGATTACTGGATCAATAGACAATGATTCGGGTCATAGGCAATCTCGCCTCACTGTATTTCAAACCGCTTAAACGTTTTCACGTTCCAATCACAGGGAGGGGATTCCATTAATCAATTCGTATGCTGTAACGTCAATGCCATGCCTGACCCTGCGTCGAGCTCTACTACTTTCAACCCCTAACTACACCAGGCGCCTGTGGCTAGGCCGCCCGCGCTACCCCTAGTAGTGATGTGCGCTTCGTATTCAGACGCGGCTCTGATCATTGTAGAAGTCTCCGCGCTGTCCTGCAAGTAAACGTGACTCTCTGTGAAATGGATTTTCGCTATAACGACTGGAAAGTCCAGCAGATCTGATAAATATTTGATTTACAACAGCGTCGAGTTGGGAAAAGTCGGGGCTGTGGAGTCATAACGAGTTTCGAAGCCTCTGTCGAAAGAACAGAGGAATGGAAAAAAATACCTCTATATTTTCATAGGAGCTTGACGCGGCCCCTGTTATGTCCAGTAAGCCGGAGGGCCATGGCTTCTAGCAGTTACCTTTACTTTGGGATATTCATGTAATTATAACTATCATAGATGTATACTAGCTCGAATACTCTATCTACGCAGTCGGAGAAATCGTAAATAGCGCATGCGAGTATAAAACGAATTATATAAGCTGTCAAGCTGTTGGTGCAATGAGATAACGATAAACGGCGATTCGAAAATCGGTTTGATTCATTGTTGACTTCATACTGTTATCCCGTTTATGCTAAATCCGTTTTTTCAATTGCATTATCGTAGCTGTGCTGCAATCGAAATATCGCGATGCCGCGGCCGTCGCTATCATCTATAATATTAGGTTATCACATATAAGTATGTAACCCTACGAGTGGATACATAGATAATCTTCAAGACTCTGCGGAACGAGTGTAATTCGAATGATCAAAGGCACGTCAATCGAACGGTGACGATCGACGCCTCGTGGGACGTGGTCCCCGCACCCGTTGCTCGCCCACACTGCTGGCTACCGCGGTGAATACAGTTATGTGCGCTTTACCGCAGAGGTATGATGAATCAGGAAAGGCCAAATGGGTTTATTTTTCGTGTTTTCCACGACAGTCATTCACAGGTGAATAATAAACTATAAAAACTGAGTGATTGTCAATACGTATAATCTAATATAATTCCTACTACCCCCAAATTGAATATCTTGCAATGATATGAATTTTCATCTGACACAGGAAATTCCCGACTTAGATGGAAGGTATTCAATTGTGGAGGGTATAACATTGGCTGAAACGCGAATGCGTGGTAAACGTGCATGACGCGTTGATCCGTCGTCACTGATTATACTCCTGTTCGAACCGAGCGACACCAAATATTGAAAGTGAAAATCATCAAAATTATTGTCATTTTCAAGCGTGAAGAACATACAATATATAACAGCTATATCGGCTGGCGGCGAAGTAGCTCGCTGGTGCAGGATCGTGCATTACGTCTAGAAGCATTGATCAATCAACATCGACTATTTAATTTAGCATACAATCTGCCTGGGCTTTCGAGAAATGCTCTACGATGTCGCAACGCAGTCAGTGACGCAATTTTTGACAGTTGGGTGACTCGGAGGAACGCCGATGAGAACACTCAGACTTTTCACCTCTTTCGTCCTCGAGAAATTCCGAATGACTATACGGCGAACCGGATCCATGCGGAGCGCGGAATATGTCTCACAACGAAAGTCCAGGATTTTTCTCTGACCCCTAGTCTGCGTATTGATAGATCATATCCTCCACGGTACGTACGCATTATACTTGTATAGCATTCGAATGGTTTATATACCATTAGAAGAGACCCAGTACCTACTCTGCGTACGCTACATCCGTTCTTCGAACGCGCAGCCTAAACGGAGCGCGCTAGAAAGTAGACTAGGGCACGATTGTGTGAAAAAGAGACCAGAGACTTGTATATTATTACTTTCTGCGACTAGAGTGCGAGTGCGAGGCTCGAATGAATTCACATCAAAATTTACTAACGCACCTGATCCCTTCGATTGCACGAATCACAGTCAGTACTGGATAATTATGTAGGACATGGTCGTCCCTTGATCACTGAAACCACTGCGTCCGTTCTGTACGACACTTCCGGTAGCACGTCTTCAAACGATAAAGATCATACAAGGGGGCACGGAAAAAATCGTGGAAATCGTCGTCGCGTATCGAACTGGTGAAAGCGTGAGCGAGGTAACTGAGTATACAACAGGTATGTGTGCCGGGGGCCACTGGCCAGAGACTGGCCGTAGATCCCGCGCGGCAGGGCCACCAGATACTTTCACGAAGGTAAGACGGGATCTGATTGGCCATGACGTCACTCAAAGATCTGTTATATCAGAAAGAGCGGGGAACGGGGCCAGTCGCGTAAATGTCACATACTTTGGGAGGCTTGATTCACCGATCACGGTATTTATTTATTAATTGAACTATCTCACCCCGTAGCTCCGCATTCCCGAAGCATCCATATGGCCGCGCACGGCCCAGAGTGGTCTCCGCACCGTATTCTACCCAGTATATCAGCCTACTGCAAGGGGATGCACCGAAGCGATCGTGCAATCTGATTATTACATTGAAATAGGGGAAAGAATCGATCACCCGGAACTAAAATTGGCCAAGATCGTCACACTGTTACAAAATGCTTTTTCGCCCGTGTATATTTGCACGGATACCGCAAACTGTCGAATCTGTGGATGAGATAGAGACCACGGATCGGCAGGGTCATGAGTCCTCGACGCGAAGAGGCGATGATACACCGTTTATAGACCAGTCGGTCAGCGAATCTTAGGCCATGGTCAAATTCGAGATGGCCTGATATTTCCTGGGACCAGGAACCCATGTGACATCCATGGATACCTGATTTTGGATCGTTTGATATAATATGCATGCTTTGGCTAAAGATGAGAAGAAGAAGAAGAATATAATACTAGCGAACCGCAGTAGTCGGAACTCGTAGGACTATCCCCAATATGCAGACTTGACGAGAGCAATACGCATCAATACATGGATTGAAACTCAGTTCTGGAGGACTAAGACTCGCTGATAAAGAATCGACGTCCATTATTCAGGATTCAGGTTTTATGCTCGTTTTTTTCTGGTCTAACTTCTTGGATTTCCACACACGATATTTTTTGTCACGCCTGTGGGGAAAGATTCGGCTTTGAGTGCCTGCAGTAGAGCGAAGCGCGCGTCGCTAGAAGCTAGAGAGAATAGCCTGAGAAGTGAAGAGGCTGGACGGAAAAACTAACGCCCTAGTGCGGAAAACGTAACACTCGCGATGTGCGCATACGCCAACATCATTCCGCACGCCAGTCGGAAATCGGCCACTTTACGCCCGCTCTACAGGCACGAAAAGTTGTACTTCCCACGCAGGTGTTACAAAAATGATTTTCTCTGTGCATGTTAATACCATGACGAGAAGGAATACGCGTAGGAATTATTTTAGAAATTTTTGATGTCAGGTTTGAGCATCCAACGTCTCTGAAACAATTATAGTTCGATATATCGGTATGTCCTATTAAAAACTTGTTCCTGCTAAATTGCTCGGTTTCCAGATGTATGTATGTATGTGTGTAATACGCACTATTCGATGAAAAAAAATATATCAAATTTGAAATACTTTTCTTGGGCTTGAAAAAGTGAAAATCTTGAATTCCCAGATAAGTCGATAACTAAGTTAGCTACAAATTTCACGCGACATTCTGCATCAGAATACGAAACTATAAAGACCCTGAAGACAGTGGACCTCGCATTGGTCCTTGAGTTGAAAGTGTCACCAAAATTTTTAACGATTATTAGTGAAAAAATTCAAAAGAAAAACCGCCGTAAGCGGTTTAGCCGAAATTTGCCCACAAAACCCCGCATCAACATACTTAGAATCTACAAGATACTAACGGCAGTCAGTTTTTTTTCCTCTTTAGTTTAAATTTTTTTGTGAAATTAGTATAATTAATTTATGTAAAACGTAATTTATGTTTTTAGCCAATCAGAAAATCGGGAACCACTGAAACAATTGTCGTTTTTGGCTTGCGGCTACCTCAACGCTCCTCCGAGTATTCTGAAGTTGGGGCTTCTCCCTGTATAATAATATGCTCTAATTAAGCAGCCGCCGCGTAGTCGTCCCATTCACAGTAACGCGGACCATACCGCGCGCGTATATTATCCCTCATAAGCTGATCAGAGAACGAAAGGAAAAGAGGTAATAAGGAAAAAAATTAGATTATTGGAATAGTTTTGATTATAAAATAGTTTATTCGTTATATTGTCGCGTCGTCAATTCAAACAGGATCAAATCGAGTACACATAAAAGACGGGGTTGACGCCTGACAAATTAGATAAACTTTACTTCAGATCATGGTCGGTTTATATAGGCACCTTCTAAAATAGACACAATATTATTGATTGCCTTTCATATGTGTTCCAGATGTACCTCATCCGTGACTCGCGATCCTCATGATACATCGTCGTAGTTGCGTATGATCCAATAAATTACTAGAGTCTAGAGGTGCGCGGGTACCCAGGTCGGATTTTGAAGCCGCGCGAATACCGGCCGGGTCACACTCTACCCGATTTTCACGCAAGTAACCGGATCAAAGTTGGATACCCGGGTCAAAATCGGGTATCCGTCAACGCGGGCGCCCAAGTTCCAAACCCGGGCGAGTACCCGGATCGACCCAGCCCGGAAAAAATGAGTACCTGCACGCCTCTACTAGAACCTACAATTGAAAGGACATTTACAAGCTGGGCCAAGAGAAAAATTAATCCCCCTCGAATATTTGCTTCCACATATGTTCAAATTTGTTCTCTGCCAGAACTCGTGAGGAGGCCTATAATTGAGGGGTTGGAAAAATCACAGCCTGAGAAGTGAAGAGTATGAGCAACGATTCGCTGATTCTGAACGAAGACTGTATTTCCAAACACGTGATCCCAAGAAAATACATTTTTCGTCATTGTGACAATATCTTCCCTCAAACGGTTGCAGATGAATAATATAATCTCTCTGAGTCAGTTCCATTCACTCCGCTCTCTGGTGGCCAAGGATTTTCCGAAAGTCAAATGTAGGATCTAATCAACTCGACCTGTCACTCTCGTCATTTGCTTGATTGATGATCCTTGGACAAGTTTAGAGAATCAGGACAGTCGTTGTGCTGCTTGACGATCGGTTTCATTCCATGCACCGTCATATCTAGCATAGATCCAAAATCTTGCTTCACGTTTGTGATAGAAACGTCCTGCATTGAGTAATCGGATCTTGGCTTTAAGGACTCTGTAGATTCCGAGAGTTTTTTCTGATCGCCGGAAAATTCACCGGCCAATTTAGAGTCCGGCATGGACAATGACATGAGACTTTTGCCGATGTCTGAAGTTTTGAAAGAAATCTCCGAAGAGATAAAATCAGCCATCGGAAACTCGGTTGTTTTGTTAACATCGATGACCGTCACATCTTGACTTTTACCGCCGAGGGGGGTGAAGAGATTTGCTAAATTGCAGGCGTAAGCCGGTGAGGATTTTGCAAGATCGTTTATTGAGAAACCAGACAGTTTAGCCAAATCACTGGGCGAAAAATTCGCCAGTTTGGAAAAATCAGAAAACTTACTAAGCTGAGATATATCCGCGAGCGGAAAGTCCGTCACTCTATTCTTACTGGCGTTATTCGAGATATCGCTCGCGAGTAAATTTGTGACCTTGGAAAAATCCGCGGTTGTAAATTCGTAATCAGGTTTAGAGTTTTTAACAGAAACTGTCAGCTCCCCGGACGTAAACTCGGCCGGCAATTTGTGCTTGGTGCTGATGTTCATGTCTGGCATTGGTAGCTCAAACTTTTGCCCCTTGACAACGTCATGGGTGTCATTCTTATCTTTCGAAGTTGATGGCACGTTGAACGGCTTAAGTAACGAGACACTAGAGTCTAGTTTAAAGTTAACTGGAGTGAGGAAAAGATTGTTCGGATTGAGACCAGGTCGTCCGATTTGGTCCGAGACCAGTGGAAATTTAACGTTGGAATACAGATCGGAATTCGCGACAATGTTTGACGACTGTGTTGTCACTGGCGGATCCTCCATGCCAGGTGCAACAATCTCCCTGATGATATCCCAGTATGATCCGTTTGATTGATTACGCGGTAGTTTTGAAGCCAACGAGCTCTGTAAACGAAGAATTTATGTATCTTAAGGATCAGAGAAACAATGTTATTGTCGATTCAAGGGAAACCGTTTTTATGAACGATTTCAAGTACAGCAATGTGTTGAGCAGATACTTGCCTTTAATTTCTCGAGATACGTTACGTTCCCATTGAAAGTTGCTCTGAAGTCAACGCAGTTCTCATTTTTGTAATATTCGACACATTTTTTCTGGAAATTAGCATAAAATATGGTATAATTCGATCCTCGATCGAAGACACCGCTGTGCCGCAAATTGAGGCTGCTACAAACGTAGCTTCTTCTTTTCAGATCGCTTATCGGTATAATGTGTGTACTTGAACGTCATACGGTAATCGAAATTATCAAACTCTTACAATTTCATCGATAGCTTCCTGCGAGAGAAACTGTTCCTGTGAGAGGGTGTAGCTCAATAGCATCGGTCTTGGGTATTCGTGAGGTCGATTCTCTGGCGGGGGAAGTGACCAAAAGAAATTGAAGTTGGACTCGTAGCAGTTGTTATCGGTATTGTAGGGAGCTGCAAGGTATAAACAAAGACAAATAGTCGCACATTGCTGAGACAAAAAAAACACAGATACATACATTGCACGCTTTTACAACTTCTACAAGAAAAAGTATGAGCATAAGGACAGAGTAACTTACAGCAGATCAATCCAACGCACGGTGTGTAACTGTTGTCGCTCAAGCCCTTCATTTTAATTTGATAATCCAGCTGAGAATCTACATCCCGCAATGACGGAGATGCGTGAGTCCTAGGATGGGAATGATACCATCCTACCGGAGTGAGCTGCTTCCACTCCATGGCTCGAGCAATTTCTGCCTCTGCCGCAGCAGCCGCACCTTTGTCTTTCACGTCACATCGGCATGGGAAAGCGTAGTTTATTGTCAGGTCTATCAAACATGTCGAGTTATGCGTAAAGGAGACCATATCAGAGTTTAGATCCAAATGAGAGACACAATAAGCATGTGATTGAATCTTACTGTGAGCATTGATGTCCCAATGTCCTCCCAAGTAACCACACACCTCTTTGTCTTTCAGGTGACAATGTAGGTCCACTATAAGTGCTGCGGTGGTGGAAAGCGTGACTAGAAAAGGTTGAATCTTTCCAAGAGAACTGAACGAGGTGAGTTCAACCATGGTGCTCATATCCCTGAGTGAGATAACGAAGAAAGAATCGAGATGCTTATTAGTATATCGTTGATATACGGAAGTCCTTTCACCAGTCTCCTTTGAGGAAGTTTGATTTAAAGTCGGAACTTACATCGCGTGACTCCTAATGCCGAGATTTGTGTGTTTGACGGGAACTCTGACTACAGGCACGCTGACCGGCGGCTTCTCGATCACCTCCTCAGTTTCCATTGCAGCATCCATCATCGCAAATCTCCACGCGACATGAGGAAAAAAGAATAAAACGCGATGTTTAATGAGTAAATTGCTGTGTGTATGCACCAACAGCAATATGTAAATGAATAATAGCAACAAGTGTTGCTACTTTAGTTGATTCGGGGCTGAGCGATCGGGAGTCAAGACCTTCTACTGCCTTTCACTCGACGCAATCATCATATTATAAGTTGAAGTGAGCATTCATAATATGAAAATTACCCCATTAAACTGACCTTTTAATAGAAGCGGTAATTAGCGAAGCTTCGGTACCCGAAAAATCTCCATTTATTTACATACGCATTACCGATTAATTATAAACAAATGCGCGAACGTGACCGGCACAGATTACAGAACCAGATACAACGATGAAAGTGTCAAGTTGTAGTTCGTAGAAAGCGTTATGATGGCGACACAAATTGGACCGGGTAGCGCCATCCGTCGTAGAAACACAAAGTTAACAATCTCTGCACAGGATCAACTGTAATCATCTCGTGGATCATCTTGGCTGTAGTCAAAGCGTACTTATGTACTGAAATTGCGATTTAGGAATAAAAATCAGCCGATGAATTGATTGTGATTTTAAGGATTGTGCTATGCAAATTGATGCAAACGAATTTTTGTTAAGCGTTCGGAATAACTAATCGCAAAGTAATAGTAGGTTGTTCATCTCTCTAATCTTTCTTCATTTCGTATAACTTCGTACATGTCAATTGTCATAAGGCCTGTCGACGTGTTCCAGAGGTTAGCCGGATAAAAGTCGACCTTGTTTTC
Source organism: Phymatocera aterrima (assembly GCA_963170745.1). Lineage (NCBI taxonomy): Eukaryota > Metazoa > Arthropoda > Insecta > Hymenoptera > Tenthredinidae > Phymatocera > Phymatocera aterrima. The sequence goes on from OY720664.1 coordinate 11,443,536, forward strand.
GTCTATATCTTTAAACTACTTTGCGAATTGATCATTTTTCACAGTATAGAGTTCCTTCAAGTCAGACGAGATCTTCATCATCATTGACTGTATTTACCCCCACAGATATCTTGCGTAACCTAACCTAATCTATTCTGTCCTATCTTAATTTAGACGCGTAATTTAGTAAGCATTCGCGTAAATGACAAACGATTAAGAGATAAAGATAATTGAAAATAATGTTTCGTTTATGGAATCGACTTATACCCCTGGTGCGAAACAATAATCACTCAAATGAAGTAATCTCTCTACCTAAACGGTATTTTGCAGCTGTCAAAGAGTTTGAATGTAAGTGGAGAGGAAATCGTATCGTATTTTATCAATACATCACACGAAAAAGAAATTACAATTCCAACAACATTCCATTCGCGATTTTGGTGACGTCTGTGAATTCTTTCAGCTCCTATTAGCGATGAATACAAAAAAGGTCCGCCCGACGGTCGTGCACTTTATCTCGATGCTCAAGCTACGACACCGATGGTAATAATCTTTTCTCTAAGTTAGCTACGAGTCCTATGCATGACATAAACCCGTGGTAGAACCACGTGCTCATGAAATTCACCGCGAATTTGACTAACATGAGTTTGATCAACCGTTGTTACAGGATCCAAGAGTATTGGATCAAATGATGCCCTACCTGACCACCTACTATGGTAATCCCCATTCCAGAACTCACATGTATGGCTGGGAGACAGAGGCAGCAGTTGAAAATGCGCGCAAGGTATTCAGCCCCAAAATTTATCCTTCAGTGTGATCCTAAGTTTGATTCCATGACTTGTATCTCCTTCTTGAACTTCTGTGCAGCAAGTAGCAGATCTGATTGGAGCTGATCCAAAGGAAATTATTTTCACATCCGGTGCGACAGAATGCAACAATATATCTGTGAAAGGTGTCGCGAGATTTTACAGGCAGAAGAGAAAACATGTTGTGACGACGCAGACTGTAAGTTACACCTTGAATACCTTGGAAATATTCTTAGGAAATCTGAGTCGAACACATTGATTCAATTTCTTGACTGAATCCTCATTGTTATACAGGAGCATAAGTGCGTCTTGGACTCATGCAGAGCACTAGAAGCCGAAGGATTTGACGTTACGTACCTTCCTGTTAGAACGAACGGACTTATTGACTTAGAACAACTAGAAGCCTCTATAAGACCAGACACATCACTAGTTTCAATAATGTCAGTAAACAACGAAATCGGTGTCCAACAGCCTATAAGTGAAATTGGAGCTCTATGCAGGTCAACACTATTCTATATTCAATAAAGTTTCGCACAAATTATATCGAATTAGAGAGAATGAACCAATATCGTGAATAATGCCTGCTCACGTATTTTTGTGACGATCAACAGAAGGAAGAAAATTTTCTTCCACACTGATGCCGCGCAAGCCGTTGGAAAAATTCCAATTGATGTCAATGAGATGAACATAGATCTTCTGTCCATCAGTGGTCACAAGCTGTATGGACCGAAAGGTAGCATGCATAGTGAATAAACGAAGGCCTCGACTACTCAAGGTATCCTAACTCAACACATGTCAACCTCAGAGTTGAACTTTCAGGCATAGGGGCACTTTATGTCAGACGGAGGCCAAGGGTTCGTGTCGAAGCTTTGCAGAGTGGCGGAGGTCAGGAAAGAGGCATGAGAAGTGGCACTATCCCGGCGCCATTGGCTGTCGGGCTTGGAGCGGCCTGTGCGCTTGCGCAAAGGGAAATGGCCGTAAATATATCACACATTGAGTATAATACATTTGCAATATACAATAGCGAGCATGATAGAATGTGAATAAATCCCAACCTTTGATTTCCATAGTATGACCATAAGTACATCGAGGGACTCTCTCAATATCTGATCGAGAAAATAATGAGCAATTTAACGGATGTCATACGAAACGGAGATGCTGTTGCCTGGTATCCGGGATGCGTCAATCTTTCGTTTGCTTTTGTTGAAGGTGAATCTTTGCTCATGGCATTGAAGGATGTCGCGTTGAGCAGTGGGTCGGCTTGCACAAGCGCGAGTCTGGAGCCGAGCTACGTTTTGCGTGCTATTGGTGCGGCGGAGGATCTGGCACATTCCAGTATAAGGTTACTAGATATTCAAATTTTATTCTATTTACAATATCGAAAACTTAAACTATGTTAAAAACGAAAAATTACTGTCCATTCCAGATTCGGAATTGGTCGTTTTACCACTTGGGAAGAAGTAGATTACACGGCAGATCATATAATACGGCACGTCAAACGATTGAGAGAGATGAGGTACGTACTTAATCCACAGGTTTGGTAATGGTCTCGAATCTTCTAACAATTATATGTAACATTCATATACTGTTTCCTTCCAATTAGTCCGCTGTGGGAAATGGTACAAGAGGGGATCGATATCAAGTCAATTAAATGGACGCAGCACTGAAGAAAAGGTCTGGAATTCGACTCGCAAATTATTTGTCAGCTGGTATCTACATGATAATTTATGATGACTAGTATGTTATAGCTGAAGTTTGAGGTTTCGAGATATTGTGATTCGGCATTCGGTAGTGTAAGAATTTACGATTACTGAATAAATTTTTATTTTCAAAATGTATTAAACTAACATCTCCCTTCCTCTGCTGTTAATAAATCGATCAAATGTTCGTCCTGCGGTTTGATCCATATACTAATACAATATCAAAGGTAAAATTGGCTGCCTCTTGCTATGACTAGAGAAACATTCTTGCCATTAAATTTTCATTGGATCAAGTTTCAGTATATCATACATAATATTGTTTCACTCCAACTGCGTCCTGTGCGGATGATATCCTCAGGTAAATAAATAAATCAGCACAGGCAGGACGGATCGGCGGTATCTTCGGTGCGTGTAATTTTAAAATGAGCCTCATCAATGTCATGCAATTCCATACGCGATCTGTTAGCTTCTACTAAATGGTGCGCAATATCTTCAAACATTTCATCGATTCCTCCTCCAGTCTTACAAGATGTCTTATATGTTGCTGAGATCAGGTTGTGGCACTGCTCACTGCGATATATAATATTTGTGATTAAAACAGACTCAGGAGGAAGAAGACAACTTCGTGGATGAAAAATCAGTTTACTAACTCACCAAAACTGCTCCATTTCTGCGTCTGTAACTTGTGGCGTCACGCTTTCCAGGTCGCTTTTGTTTCCACATAAAAATATCTTTGCATTTTCTGCATATGTTACTATGTCTAGAAGATGCTGAGATAGAAGGTGAAAAGATGTTGGGTTGTCTAATGAGAATACCAATATTGCAGCTTCGGCAAACTTGTAATAACTAGATGTAATTGATGCCACCCTCTCCATGCCTCCTGTGTCCCATAGCTGCAGCTAAAAAACCCAAAGTCTAACGTTATCGAGCTGTTCATTGTTATTGATCTGAATAATTAATTGAGATGCACAATTCTTCGAGATATAAACGCAGGGAACGAAGTTTTCAAATAGTAAACAACAGGAACGTCAGTCAGCTGATTACTTGCAACAATGATTGATCGGGCAGTTAGCTACTTACGCGAATTGTTTTCTCGTCAACGGTATATTGTTTGTTGATATTATCGAGCCCGAGAGTTGATTTCCTATCACTGTTTGTGACAAATGTATTATTTGCAAATCGCCTGAATATCGAAGTCTTTCCAACTCCGTATTCCCCGCATAAAATAACCTTCTGTTCTGTTACTTTGATAGTAGCCATAATTGGTTGGGTTTTAGATGACAGACGTCATCTTTTATTGCAATCTTCGAACGCGCAGAACACACGCGAATGTTACCGATCAAACAGCTATTCAACAATTAAGAAGATTCATTTAGAACAAAAAACACGCAAAGGACTAGCTGCTCCTGTCATTCTGATTCATAGATTACGTAGCTCGCTAGATCAACGCTAGATTTCTGACTATTATCTAACTACATTGTTAGTCGACGCCGGACTAAAGTATAATACAAAAAAATTGAAATAAGTAAATATCATAAAACGGTGAACGAATTTTACTAGAGAAGAATGGATTTTTTCTAGTTTTTATGTAGTACTGTCGAGTTTGGTTCAGTTTAATTGATCAAATGCATTACTCAAGTTTCTTTCAGTTTAATATTCATAATATGTGTTTCATTAACATGTAAAATTAGTAGAACAAATATCTTTATAAACAGATTCATAGGGAAAATATGATCATTATACGATTGGATATTAAAATTATTTTCCTCCGCAATGTTTGGATCAGGCGTTGACCGGCTGCTGCTGGAGCTGTTGTTCTTGTGAAAATGTCGATGCCGTTATTTTCTTCTTAACAACGTGAATCTTTTTATTTGAAAGACAAATAACGTAGCAATGATCGGCGTAGGTGATTGATATTTTGTTGAAGGTCTCTTTGGAGGCAAATGCTTTAGGATCTATGGTGTCAGTCAGAGTAATGAGATTCATTATCACATTGGCAATTCTTTCATCGTTCTCGAGTTCTCCGCCTGACTGAAATGATACAAATTAAACAAAAGGAACAATTACTTAGTCGGATTGAATTTGGATAGGTGTTTCCCATTCGTCAGTTATCATCACATTTATATTTCGATCATACCGTAAGCACCGCTCCGTCCTCTTTCAATACGAGATAACCAATTTGGTCGGGTATTCGCTCCATCGATAACATCTTCCCTGGAGCATATGAGAATATAAGAATATTCAAAATCTCAGATTTCTCACGACGGAGTTAAAACCATAACAACCTCGTCACGGTTAACCCGAGAATACTTGCCTTAGTGCTTTCTCTCCTCAATGTCAGCCGCGTGACGATAGCATCAGCTGCTGTGAGCTGCTGACAGTCTCGAATGACAACAAGCTCAGCGTTCCCCATCCGCCGTTCCATCCATTATCTCTACGATTTCAGATTCTAGCGTTCGGCTCGCTCGACAGAGCCAAATATTTTTCGACAGATGGAACCACCGATCGGTATTCGCTGTTGTTTCGATTAACCCATGTTCGTGATTGTCACGTGATTGCCTTCCCAGCTGTCACTGGTCGACAATGATTCTGGTGGAATGAAGGGCGATTACGTAATTTTTTATACACACATATGGATTTAAAACCCAGCTACTACATACATCAATATGTGCACAGCTGCAAATACACTTCATAGGAATGTACGCAGGATACTTGTTGTCAATGAATCTGTCATGACGGCTTTAATTGTTCCTAACACGTCGAAGTCAATGAATCAGTCCATTATTTGATTGGTGTATGTACGAATGAATGTATATTCGTATGAATGCATACACCCTTCGAGCCCGCGCGGAAAGTGCAAAGGTCTGCGAGGTGAAACTCATAGCTTAAAGATAACATCTTGAGGACTTGGCGAGGCGGTGGACAGTGACGATGCAACTCTAGGATCGTTCCACACGCGGCAAATCAACGCTCAACACGTCTTTATCATAGCATACATTATCGGCAAATAATAACAATAAAAGTCATTACCGCCATGTTCCGCTCCCTGCCGCGCCTGTGGAGTTCGAGGGCCGGCGTAAGCGCAGCTCGATTATATTGCAACAGTATATCGCCCGTCGTTCTGCTCAAACGTTCTCCCGAGAACATTTCCAATTTACCGTTCCAACGGGAATCAATTTGGCTTCATCACTCGAGAAACTTCAGCTCCACGTCAATAGCTATGGCTAAAATCAAGGTAACGGTATTTCATATCTGAGCCCTAGTTTTTCCTGTATACATAGGCGTTACCATTTATTGAAAATATTCGCGAAAAAAAAAAAAAAATTGAAAAATACGAACTAGTTGCCGGTATTGCCGTGTACTGCTTACATCATTAAACGGCAAATACAAAGTATAATTCAAAGAAAAATACCATTTCGATGAATCACTATGCCGTGAAATGAGAATTACTTTTTACTGTTGCCCGAATGAAGTTTACACAATTAAACGTACTTCGCGATTAACAAGATGCCATCATTTCGCACGTAATCAGTCCTTGAACGACCTCAGATATTGTGAATGACTGCAGGGCATAGGTCAATCCTTCTCCCTAATGTTAAAACTACTTTCGAATTAGACACGAATATTGTAATGAGAAACATGATATAAAAGCCTATGTCTCACGTATTGAGCATCATTTCTGTTATCTTGCAATGTAAAAACATAGTAATACTTTCCAATTAAGTAATCAGTTTCACGCATCTCTTGTACATACGAACATAACATATCAAATTGATTACTTCACTCTGTTCGCCTAATGATTCTAAAATTGTACCATAGATAGATAATGCCTTTTCAGAGAAAGCTGTGATCATCTATACTTATTCTTTGATTACAAATTGTCCAACAGGCTGGCGCCGTCGTAGACATCCTAGGAGATGAGATGACGCGCATAATCTGGGATTCGATAAAAGAGAAATTGATCCTCCCATTTCTGGACATTGAACTGCATGTCTATGACCTTGGTATGGAAAGTCGTGACGCAACCAACGATCAAGTAACCGTGGACTGTGCCGAAGCTGTGAAGAAGTACAACGTTGGAATAAAATGCGCAACGATAACTCCCGACGAGAAAAGAGTAGAGGAGTTCAGGCTGAAAGAAATGTGGAAAAGCCCCAACGGGACCATCAGAAACATCCTAGGAGGCACAGTCTTCAGGGAGGCAATAATATGCAAGAATATTCCACGACTGGTAACAGGATGGAACCAGCCAATCATCATCGGGCGTCATGCTCATGCTGATCAATACAAAGCAACTGACTTTGTTGTACCTGGCGCTGGTAAACTGGAGATTACTTGGACAGGAGAGTCTGGTAATAAGATCAATCACACTGTGTACCAGTTCAAAGGGCCAGGAGTTGCTCAGGCGCAGTTCAATACCGATGAAAGTATCGAGGCTTTTGCCCACAGCTCTTTCCAGTATGCCCTGTCGCGCGCCTACCCCCTATACCTTTCGACGAAAAACACTATATTGAAGAAGTACGACGGTAGATTCAAGGACATATTCCAAGCTATCTACGAGGCTGAGTACAAGACGAAGTTCGAGGCTAAGAATATATGGTACGAGCATCGTCTTATTGACGACATGGTTGCCTACGCCATGAAATCTGAGGGAGGATTCGTTTGGGCTTGCAAAAACTATGACGGAGATGTACAGTCTGACTCCGTTGCTCAGGGTTATGGTTCCCTCGGTCTCATGACCTCGGTTCTACTATGCCCAGATGGTAAAACCGTTGAAGCCGAGGCTGCCCATGGCACCGTAACTCGGCATTATCGTCAATATCAGCAGGGTAAGGAGACCTCGACTAATCCAATAGCCTCTATCTTTGCTTGGACGAGAGGTCTTCTCCACCGAGCTAAGCTGGACAACAATACAGAGCTCAAAAAGTTTGCTGAAACATTGGAAAAAGTTTGCATTGATACAATCGAGGCAGGAAGTATGACCAAAGACTTGGCTATCTGTATCAAGGGAATGAACAACGTTAAGAGGTCTGATTATCTAGAGACATTTGAATTTATGGACAAACTTGCAGATAATTTGAAGAAAGCACTCGGACGAGCGTGACTTAATAAACATCCGGTTTGCAGCACTTTGAGATCAAAGTTCTGAGCTTCAAGCTGCTTCCATTGGTTTCAAAATGTACCAATAATTCTTGAATTTCATTGATCAGTGGGGACTGGCCAGTGATTACCGGGTTGGTGATTGGCTGCGGTGAATAGTTCTTTTTGATTCACAATGCATTTGAAATACGAATATGTACTCGTTGTAAACTGAAGTATTTTTTAACGAGGCTGTGAAAATTTGGAGAAAATCAAATGAAATTTCTCATCTGCTTGGAACATGCCTGGAATATTTTTGTAAAACAAAACTTAAGATCATGGTTTACTACTGCATAAACGGAATATTTTACAACAGTAGTACACTATTTCGTCCCTCCTCTCCTTATCACTGTATACCTAGTAATCAAGCTACTATCGAAGAAAGTAGAGAATAGATACAATCTGAGTATTAGATTACTTTGTACGAGCCAACTTGTAGGTATAAGTCAACAGCTTATCAAATTCTTAGGATAAGCTTTGTTTTTCGACTAGTTGGTATATGCAATAGAGGCTCATCAGGCGATCAGTGGTCAAAGATCAAGTTAAAATTCCTATGTTGAATTTCCGCGCAATCAAAGTCAGGATGGGATTTCACATTCGTGTTTCGTTTTTATTTTAAAGTACCAGACAGCGGTCGTTCAACCCTCGTGATGCACGTCGACGGCACTCTAGCTATCGGATAGCGTGTATAATTGCTAATAATTTCGCATGATCTTATTAATAATGGATAGAAAATATGTCGCAGCGTCGCGATGATCATCAACTGCAAGGGTGTCTCTCAACGATTATGGAAACAACTCCCCTGAACTCGCCACTGCCTCGAAGTGACAGATCGCAAATTGCCAAATGATGTTTAACATTGACGCGCGACAAAATTCGGATATCGCGAGCTCCCGCCATCTGCCGGATACGAGCAGAAGCTTCATACGCTCGGGCCATTTGGCGGCTTGGCGCCGTAATTCGAAGTGGAGAGTAAAAATTTGCATGAAATATATCGTAGGTGATGTTTAATGAATAATGCTTCAACGCATAATTTGAATCGAGTGTATTAGCGTGTTCGGGCTTCGTTTAGTGCTGAATCATTTGTCCCCGTTTCCAGTAAAGCGCGTCAGAAATTAACCAATATGGAGGCGATACAGCGAGGGCAAGCGCCGTATGAATAATTGAACGCAGCCCACCGCGCTGCTGATCTGTGATTGTCTGTGATCATTTGTTCGTTTCGCCAGGCCTCGCATAATTAGAAAATAAATAATCGCGGAAATACATTCTGTGATAAATAAAGTTAATTATGTCTCGATTGGTGGGTCGCCGAGCGACATACCGTTGATCAAAATCCAAACTCCCGGGCCCCGTCAGATCGTAAATAAGCGAGCGTATCAGATCCCTGAATTTAATACCCAATCTACGCAAGTTGTGTTTTGGAATCGACTCCATTTTATTATACCTACCTACTCGGCCCAATAACGGGTGATTTTCATGACTTATCTCTTCTACGAATAACCGTTTACTCGTTCTTTGTAATTAATAACAATATCATTGGAGTCTTGTTGAAAACGATCCGTGTCCTGCCCCCGCGTCAACCCTGGATCGTTGCGTGAATGACTTCATTCAGAGGTTGTAAATGTGGACAGAAATCCAAATTTTTGCTGACTCAATTTTTGAGTGTTTTTGAAGAAGAATCTAGTTGAACAGAGAACCTCGAAGATTAACAGGAAAAATGATGAAGAGCGGCGCACTGCCCAAGAGAGAAAAAATGCGGATACGCGCGTTTCCCGTAAGTTTTTTTTTCCCCCATTACTAAATTATTTTATCGAACTATATATGCAGATTCATTCTACTTTCTTTCTTCATAATAATACCACCCATATTTGTCTTATTCATATGGGAACATTTAACTGCAGACAACACAGACGTTTACGGTACATACATTTTGTACTGGCATTTAAATTTTATCCTATCGGTCGCTGATACCCCCCTCCCCCTTCCCCTCTCATTTACTCTGCCCCTTTAACCTAGATGTAGATCATATATTTTCCATAACATTTCTGTAGCTTTCACTTTCGTGACTTTGTTATACCTATGTAAGATAAATGGTGAATTGTCAGGGCTGAAAAAAAATATATGATATTTTTTTTCATTAAATATATGATATTTTTTTTCATCAAATGACATGACACACACTCAGAGCAGGATGAAATTTCAGTGAGAACGTACCTCTATTTCAAAACATACGAAAGAGTTGCTGATGCGGCTGAAAAGACAATGAAAAACGACGACGCGCTTCACTTTTATCCTGCAACCAATAAATTCGTCATTTTTTTTTTCCTCCTTGTTTCTTTGACTCTGCCAAATTTTCAAGTCTGAAATGTGACAAAACTGTTTAACCCATTTGCCAAATTAATGGTTTCATTCAAATTTTTGTTCGGACAAGTTTCCTAGCTATTTACCCGACCATAGTTCAGTATTTGAAATTCAATTGGAAAGTAGTGGTATCTTAAATTTAGTTCAGCAAAAGCCTTGATTTATCAATCCTGTTGGAAAACGTGAGGTTAACTTTTACCAAGCTTCCCAGACCATAGAGAAAAAAGTTCTTTTCGTCCAAAATCATACGCAGTGGACAACCCTACGAGAATTTAGTTAATCCAACAATCATTCCATCTGGAGAAAACTTCAAGCCTGGCTAGAACCATGGAACACGATATATTCCAAAGATCTATTCCGCAAGTTACCTATGGAAATCTCAGTGAGACCACTCCAGTCTCTGCGTTATTTCATTTGGATAACCCAGGTTCCCTCGTGATCATCAACACCCTTGTGAGAGATATCGCCTATTAAGTTTAAAGACGCCATTGAGAATGCCTCGAATACAGAATTGTTCTCTCCAGCAGTAGCTGTTAGAATGAATCGAGTCGTTTGAAGAAAGCTTTTTTCCGTCCTTCGAACCTCTTTATTGAGAAGAATTTTAGTCCGCTTCTTGCACTCGATACCATTGTACAATTGTTCTCTATTTCCAGATGACTATGGATGAGAAATACGTGGAGAGTATTTGGGCGCTGTTGAAAAATGCTATACAAGAAATCCAGAAGAAAAATAATTCCGGTTTGAGCTTTGAGGAGCTTTATCGTAACGCGTATACCATGGTCCTTCACAAACATGGCGAACGGCTTTATACAGGATTGAAGGAGGTTGTTACACAGCATCTTGAGTCAAAGGTCCGAGAGGATGTCCTCAGGTCTCTCCATAATAATTTTCTCCAAACATTAAACCAAGCTTGGAATGATCATCAAACGTCAATGGTCATGATAAGAGATATACTCATGTATATGGACAGGGTCTATGTCCAACAGCACGATGTCGATAATGTCTATAATTTGGGCCTCATCATATTCAGGGATCAGGTATTATTACTACTCATGATCAATGAGGTGAAATTATCCATATTCTTGTTGAACTGTGAACTGCCTATTTTGACAAATTTTAATCTATCCCAGGTAGTGAGGTACGGCTGCGTGAGGGATCACCTCCGTGAAACTCTGCTTGGAATGGTAGCTAGAGAGAGAAGGGGAGAGGTCGTTGATCGTATCGCAATAAAAAATGCCTGTCAGATGTTGATGCTGCTTGGTATAAACTGTCGCCAAGTTTATGAAGAAGATTTCGAGAGACCTTTCCTACAACAGAGTGCCGAATTCTACAGAGTAAGTTTTCATTTTCATTTTGCAGAGCCAGTCTTCCTCATTTATTTATCTATTCTTCAAGCAGAGAAAGATATGAAAGCCTTTACTTCAATCCGGAGACAAAAAATCATTCATTATACAATACTCATATTTGCAATGAATTGACAGATGGAATCACAGAAATTCTTGGGCGAGAACAGCGCCTCTGTTTACATAAAAAAAGTTGAGGCAAGAATCGCGGAAGAATCTGAACGGGCCAAACATTATTTAGACGAGTCTACAGAACCGAGGATAGTGGAGGTCGTTGAGGAAGAGTTGATTAAGATTCACATGAAAACCATCGTTGAGGTATGCTAGGATTTTATACTAATTCAGGGAATAGCTGGAGAAACTTTCTGTTCTATTTTCAATTACTAACTCTTACATGTTTTTATTCTAGATGGAGAACAGCGGTGTAGTACATATGTTGAAAAATCAGAAAACAGAGGACCTTGGATGCATGTACAAATTGTTTTCAAGGGTCACAGATGGGTTACGCACAGTGTCAGACTGCGTATCGCAGTTCCTAAGGGAGCAGGGACGTGCTTTGGTACAGGAGGAACATGAACCGACGACCAATGCCATTCACTTTGTTCAAAATTTGTTGGACTTGAAGGACCGCTTCGATCACTTCCTGCATCATTCTTTCAACAACGACAAATTGTTCAAGCAAATGATTGCCTCAGACTTTGAACACTTTCTCAATCTCAATACCAAGAGTCCTGAGTATTTGTCCCTCTTCATTGACGATAAATTGAAAAAGGGCGTCAAGGGGGTGAGTTTCGTTGCGCATTCCATGATTTTATCCAGTCTGTGCAGAATCTGAAAAACAAAATTTAACGGTACACGATTTTTGATAGATGACTGAACAAGAGATTGAAGGAGTTCTTGACAAAACAATGGTTCTCTTCAGATTCCTCCAAGAAAAGGACGTCTTTGAACGATATTACAAACAACATTTAGCCAAGCGTCTCCTCTTGAATAAATCTGTATCAGATGACAGTGAAAAGAACATGATATCAAAGCTGAAGGTATGCAATAACTCGCCCATCGGACACCAAAGTCCACAAGCATAGGATATTCTTCTTTTTTTTTTTTCTTTTTTGTTCACACTGCCAAGACTCGCGTTCTGTTTTTACCGATTTTTATCCAACTGTAGCGAATTACAGGCAAACGTGGAAGAATTGAGAACTATCTTGTTAGGTAGTGTAAAATCTTTGAATGGCATAGTTGTGGCAGACACAAGGAGCATTCAACGTGGACGTGGACATCCTAATTGCAATGAAAAAACTGAATGCTGAGCCTCCTAAAGATTCCAAGGAATCATCCTTCCTTCACTCTAACGGTTTCGTGCTTAAAGAAAAAATAGAATAGCGTATTTCCCTGTCCAACCCTGTGTCCCAATCCCAGTATAGGAAATCAAGTAAGTGTCTGCTTTGTAAACCATGCTGAAAACCATCTTGTGGGAGAATGTTATCCTTCGCGTGGCAATCAATTAATGTTGTTTCTTTAAATTTTCGGGCATGCTTTACCAAGCTCTGATCATGTAGTAAATCAAATAACACGAAATTTGGCAGAGCTAGCCTTTGGCCTTGGACAAGTGCCTTGGAGTTCTGCATGGTTTCATAAAGCTCGCACTTAACTTTTCATTGATTCTAGAACATTTTACAATCCTTCGTTAACTACTGCAGGACTTCACGGCAAAACAGTTGTCTCTATAGTTTTCTCAACAATTATTATTCTGGAATTGAAAAATTCTGAGTATAATTTTTTACCCTCAGACTGAATGCGGTTGTCAGTTTACGTCCAAGCTGGAAGGAATGTTCAAGGATATGACAGTCAGCAATACAATTATGGAGGAGTTCAAAGAACACGTTCTAACTTCTGGTGTAAGTTGAATTCATATTCTAAATATATTTCTGCACACTCACGAAATACATACCTGGATAACTAGTATGAAGATATCTGATACTTATGATACCCAAATCTTACAGACAAGCCTTCACGGTGTAGATTTGAGCGTAAGAGTCCTAACGACAGGCTTTTGGCCCACACAGTCGGCCACCCCAAAGTGCACTGTACCATTGGCACCTCGGGAAGCCTTTGACGCGTTCCGTTGTTTTTATCTAGCGAAACACAGCGGTCGTCAGCTAACCCTGCAGCCTCAATTAGGTGAGCTACAGACTTGCCGAATGATGCAAGCAGTATTTGAATCAAAAACTATGCCCAACCAATGGATTGTTCATGATCCTTGATTCACTTGATTTTTCGGTGCTCTCTAAAGGTTCGGCAGACTTGAATGCAGTCTTTCACGGCCCTCGGAAGGAAGACAGCAACGTCAGTGGCCTGGATACGCCATCGTCATCAAGCACTGCGGGCAACGGAAGTGGCAGCCTTTTAAGCCAACGAGCTAGCAGCAGTGGAAATCCGCGAAAACACATTATTCAAGTATCTACCTATCAGATGTGCGTCCTTATGCTCTTCAACAACAGAGACAGACTGACATACGAGGTTCGTTTTGAGCAGGGAATTTTCATTCGAATCTAAAATTTTTTATTGGCTTCCATTGCGAGGCATACTAATTCAGAGCTTCCAGGAGACTCGGACGGTCATATCTTTTCCTCCATCACGATTTTTGACCTTTTCGCATAATTCTTATTGATAAATTATCATACAATGGTCAGCATAAAATAATGGGTTCGGTTTTGCGGAAACTTGTACTTCGGTTCATCAAAAGTTTCTCTGGCATAATTAGACGTCCTCCTATTATCATGGCTCATATAATATTACAGGAAATTCAGAATGAGACCGACATTCCTGAGCGTGATTTGGTCAGAGCGCTACAATCTCTGGCAATGGGTAAAGCGACTCAACGTGTCCTACTTAAACATCCCAGAACCAAAGAGATCGAACCTACGCATTGTTTCAGCGTGAATGACAGTTTCACTAGTAAACTCCATCGGTAAGTGCCTTCACACGGGAATTGAGATCAAAAATTCAAAGAGTTAAAGTTTCTTCGGCATAAGCATGAAAAAAATAATATTCACTCTTTCGATTCAAGGGTGAAGATCCAAACAGTAGCAGCAAAGGGAGAGTCCGAACCTGAGAGGAGAGAGACAAGAAATAAAGTTGACGAGGACCGGAAACACGAAATAGAAGCAGCAATTGTGCGAATTATGAAAGCGCGTAAACGCATGCCAGTACGTATAAGTCTTTTCAATTTCTCTTACTAAATTTAGTTGATTTCTTCTTATCAACGCTGCTTTATTTCGTCGCCTTCCAGAGCTATCTGGAGATTCATAAACTTAGAGTCTAATTGTATGAAAAATCATTCTAATTAGCTCTTATTTTCATTCCTTATTAGCACAACATCCTGGTTACGGAGGTCACAGAGCAGTTACGTGTGCGATTCTTGCCTTCGCCGGTTATCATCAAAAAGCGTATCGAAGGGTTGATTGAGCGTGATTATTTAGCCCGCACCGAAGATAGGTACTTGAATAGTTTGTTCATTATTATTGATGTTTATAGGCTTTTGTGACTGTGTATGCACAGCTGTAGACCATTTACCGTACTCTCGTATCCTGATTTGATTCCATTTTTTCTATCTTTCAGGAAAGTGTACACCTACGTCGCTTGAGCTCGACTCCAAGTGTCCCCGGATATGTACAAAAGCGTAAGTGGCCAACATCGTGATGTTAGGCACGATACCAACGATCTCGTTGCATCAGTATCATGCCTACGTATATTTCTTCAATATTCGGACATTTCCCTGGCAATCGTTATTATTATATTATTCTTTCCTTATCATGAAGATGATAAATAATAAATGAAATTTTCTACATTCGATACACGAGTTGTTTAAAAAATAATAATAACAATAATTTAGGAGCGTCGCCAACCATTGGACATGATTACATTACTTGAAAAGTTATACTCGTTCATTTTTCAGTTATGTATTTACTTTTTTTATTCTTTATTTTATTTTTTGTTCATTTTTTTGGCAACTGAATAACGTCGCATCGCGCGCGGATGAACCCGTGATGTGACAATGAAATTATTATCACTTTATTACAACATAAAACTCACGGTGAAATCAAAACGAAATGACATATATAAGTATACATTTCTCATTTATTTATTGTAGTTTTTGTTTTTCTGTCTCTTTCAGAATCTGCCGGCCTGGATCATAAAAATTCTGGGCCGAAATAACGTTAGGATACGATCTATAATTTAAAAAATTATAATGCTAAAGATCTAGATTTAATTATTATAAAGAATTTAAATTATTCCAGATGCATTAACGAATACTTACTTGCGAATACATTTTACATGTTATAATCTCGCCTCTCACATCCCACCCCAACCCACCCTTTTCCCTATCTTCCATCCTCCGTATAGAATATATTTCGTCTTTTTGCAAAAGCTAAGAGGGTCGCCGATATGAATTGACTCTTATGTTACGAGCGTGAGCGTTGAAATTTAGTGAGAATGTGCGTATAAGAGTGTGAAACATTTTGATTGGGTTTTAAGGTGTGCCTGAGACTACGAGAATGTATCTTTGAACTATTGTATGTGATAATGAAAAAGTTGTATCAATAAATGGATTTAAATATGATCGCTTTTACAGGCAGAATCGCCGCTCTATTCCCTGTTCTTTATTCCAATCGAAAAGAAACCCGGGTTTTAGACTTGAATCTAGATTTGCGCATAATTTGTTCATAGAATTGTAATATATGGGTTCTTCTCTGCAATACAAAAGCCATAATGCAAAATATCGTGGATATTTCTTTTGTTTAGGATACCGAAAACAAACTGGCTGCGTTCCGAATCTAGCTGTCAGCGCTCAAATTTCAGCGGAAGAGATACAGAGCTCATTGAAAACCTGATGGAGCGAGAAAGACACAAGACTGTACTGTACTGCCACCTAATTTCGGAACGTGGCCTCTCTATTATGACGTTTCGTGAGATTAGATAACAATTGAACCGCTTTGGCGCGCTGATTGGAACGCCGATCACATCGTCGGCGCGTGGTGGAGTCCCAGATCAAATCGCGAAACCCTTCACGCGCATGTGGATTGTGGGGTCCGGAGAGTTTGCGCTTTTCAGTCTCTCCGCCGGCTTCTCGTGCGGAGTCGGGCGTCGGCAGCAGTCGGCAGTTTGCTCTAGTTGGTAGGAGATAGTTCCCAGTCCATCGTCCTGCGTTTGTCGCGTGCTGGCCGGTGTTGGACGTCACGAAAAGAATAATGTGCCGTGAGCATCAGTCGGTTAATATCGGTTAAACTGCATTAAACAAGCCGAATGAAATCATCCCAGCTTCGTGAGTACATGATAATACTGACTATTCATCCCTTGATATCATGATCACGTATTTTCGGTTCATTCGGCGAATGTTGAGCGACTCCGACTGACAACGACGGGGCCTTTATCCTATGTGGTACTGTTCCTTTAAAATTTGAAATTCGATCGATCCATTGACAGGTGATTGTTTCTCTCAGGTGAAAAGTGATTTTCACATAATTCAAAGGAGAAATTCGCTAAAACGTCGTAAATATGCACAAATGCGGCGCATGCTTCACAAATCAAGACCGTGATAATTCTGCATGTATGTATATAATATGTATACAGTATATACGTATATCCGTCGTGAAACAATTTTGCAGAAACTGGCGTGTGGTGAGGAAACGCCGGAAACATTGGCGGCTATGCTACAGCTTTGTGAATTCTGTTACGTGTATTTATACATGCTTTCATAGTACGTAACCGCAAGCATGCAGCTATTGTTAGAAGGAAAAAAGATGATAATGTTGAAGCAAGTCGTCAGCCCACTTGTCGCTCTCCGTCGTTGGCAGTCTTTTTCGTCATGCTAACTGGCTTCGGTTTTTTGTTTCCGCATATTATATCATCTCGAAATTTATGCCCGCCGGAAATATTACTAACGAACAAACAACGTTCGCTCTTCTCGTTGTGGTGAAATACTTTGTCGACAATAGGTATAAATACATTCCTTCAGAATCCCACGATCTCAGGCCTATAGGATTCTCTGATTCTCCCGTTAGTTAGATTCGCGGACCAACCGTTCCGGGTCCGGAGTGCTAAGTACATACATCCATCGATTTGTATTATAGTGGCAATTTGTTACGTCGCAGGTATATAATCTCATGAAACGTTGTATCACATGGTTGAGCCTGGTTAAAAACTGCAAGAATACCGCAGCAGCAGCGACAATTTCGCAATTAGTTGGGCTTCGAACAGTGCAGTGCGGTAAGCGAGACGCGACTCGCCTGAATTTCTGAACGCATCCCTAGTACACACATGCATGCGCACATCTGCATTTAATCCTCGTGGCATTTAAACCGTTGGCACGAACCTATTGCCCCGCACTATTTTCGTATAAATAGCGTCGCGTTGCATGTGTAAATTGCTGCTTAGCAAAATCGAAATACAATACTATAATATACTATACGCATGTATACGTGTATAATTGAATCATAGGACAGTCGTACCTATATCGAATTATGCATAAAGCAGTGTAGGTCCGCTATCACTTTCTCTCGTGCTCAAAAGTCCTAATGCTTGGAGTGATAGAATCCAATGCATATTCTCATACATATAACATATACAGGCGTGCCGAAAGGCCGTTGGCAGACGTGAAGATATTTCTAGCACGCGGGCTACATTATTGATCCTACCTTTGTAAACTTTTTAGACTAGACTCTATGTTCCCGTGAACTACGCGTGATAGCACACGATAAGATGTTATTACGCGGATTTGAAGAGAGAGAGAGAGAGAAAAGAAAAGCCAAGACCGAAGAATTTGTTATACCAGAAATATCAGTCACATTAGCTGTAGGGATAACAAAAAAAAGAATTATGATCTGAAATCTAATCTGATTTTTCCTCATTGCGTCTGGAGTTCCCAATACTATCGTTGCCGCATGACGAATCACTCCCAATATGATTTTACTTGATTTTCATCGGACGTATGTGTCCACACCTACGGCATAACCCGGATACTTTGAAGTCCCTGCTCGCGCTAACTATGATAGTATATGTATAGTCGGCAGTCGTTACATCACCCGACTGACCATCACCTGACTATAGACCTATATTAACCATTCGCAATATTCTTTTTCCTGATGATTAGGCGCGTACAACCGCAGCCCAATAGCCTCTCTCGACATTATATCATTATAGGTATCTACGCGAATGTATATACCTATACTACGTAGAGTATGAGCAACGTACGTGAATTGTGTCCGCCGCTGCACAGCTGTGGCCCAATTTCTATTCCGAGTTTGAATATAATCATAGGTATATATATCTCATACGAATTGACGGATTGCACGTTTGTTGCACCTAGCCCTACCTGGCTATCTTACACCCAAGCCCGGCGGCTACATAAACAAGTAATCGAACGCAAAAGTTTCACGATATCTTTTATGAAGTTATATTACATCTACTTACACCAGCGGAATTGCATGTCTCACATAGCTAATTTGTATCATCGGAATGTCTGTATTTATCTGCATTATATTGCAACCTTCACATACGCGCGCATGTGTGTGCTAGAGTGTCATATAGAAAATATCAACCGAATCGCGTTAAGATTGGATTATTGTAAGCGCATGGTGTTACGAAATACCACGTGCTCGGTTGATCGGTATAGCCAAGGTCTGCGCCGGGTTTCAAGGATGACGCATACGCCGCGCGGGATCGTCGATGATACGCGAAACAGACTGGCAGTAAAGCAGCTGTTGACATTGAAAATTTCATTGAATAATGTGGGGGGGGGGGGGGGGGATGTCTCGTTAGTTTTAATCTTAATTCGTTCTTGAATTTCAGCTAGCGGGTGGACCATTTAAATACTAAACTTCATTGCTGAGTGAAGCTGCGAGTATGGCTACGCGAAAGCTCGTCCTCGCGGCTGGAGCCAGTGCCGTTGGAGCAGGCATTCTCACCTCCCATTATTTCCTCACAGACTCTAATACAGTCAGTAAAACCTGCACGTTACAGATATATATGTATATTCATTAGCTGATTGGTTAGACGCTGAGCTATAATCCAAGGTGTCTGTTTTAAAATTAGATCGTTCTCCATGTCATGTCATTTATCAAATCCTTGTAGCCTGCAATGAGAATTGGACGATTCCACGCGGCATGAACTTTTTATATTCTTTGTGACACTGCTTATCAGACAGTTTATCAGGCAGTCTACACTCCCGTGTCTAATCCGTGAATCTGGTTGCACACAGGTTTTTGCCGAGCAGCAGATAGCGAGGCCTCCGAAGCGGCCGTTGCCCACGAGGGAGGATCAGATTAAAAGTTTGAAGGCCGAAAGTTTTGACGTTCTGATTATCGGGGGTGGGGCGACGGGCGCAGGATGTGCACTGGATGCGGCAACTCGAGGCTAGTGGTCATTCATATTGGAGCATTCGCCCGAATTAAACGAGTCTAATGGCACCGAATTTTATCTTTTTTCCTTTCCTGCTACAGGTCTGAAGACCGCTTTGGTGGAGGCAGACGATTTCGCTTCGGGAACCTCTTCGCGGAGCACCAAGTTGATACACGGAGGTGTGCGATATCTCCAGAAAGCTATAATGCAGCTGGATTTCGAGCAGTACAAAATGGTCAAGGAAGCGCTCCACGAACGCGCGGCGATGCTCCACAGCGCGCCGCACCTTGCACATCCCTTGCCCATCATGCTACCCGTATACACGTACGAACTATGATTTATGCGTTATTTGTTTCTTTAGGACACATCAATGTCCTCCACATGCAGTGCGCAGCCGAAATTCTGATTTTTGTTGCATTCTTACATTTCTTTTTCCAGTTGGTGGCAGATACCCTACTACTGGTTCGGCATAAAAATGTATGACCTCGTGGCTGGGAGTAAAACGGTCAAGTCCTCATACTATCTAAGCAAGTCTAACGCCCTGGAGTTATTTCCCATGCTAAAGGGTGACAAGTTGACTGGAGCAATTGTGTACTATGACGGTCAGTTTCTCAGACTTTTTCATCATCGTTACTTTATCACACAGGTATCTCTGGAATTTGAGTAATGAAAACGTTCTGTTTAAAAAACAGGACAGCAGGACGACGCGAGGATGAACTTGGCAGTGGCCCTAACCGCGACAAGACACGGAGCTACCGTTGCCAACCACGTTAGCGTTGTGAATCTTCTCAAAGGACTCGATATAGTATGAACATGTGTAAATATAGCTTACTAAAAGACAAGGGGTCACCGCACTTGAAATCTGGTATTAACAGATATCAAGAAGCCCCTCGCTTCCGGAACTTCCGGAATTCGTGCAAACCAATTTGCTACGCCTCAGACACATAATCTAATGTCTTTACTATTCTTTGCCCTCAGGATGGAAAGAGAGTCTTGGTCGGTGCACATCTCAGGGACGAGATAACTGGTGAGGAATGGGACGTGAAGGCTAAATCGATTATAAATGCAACCGGTCCATTCACCGATTACATTCGTAAAATGGATGATCAGACTGTGAAGGAGATATGCTGCCCCTCATCCGGAGTCCATATTGTTCTTCCTGGATACTACAGGTACGTCCATACTTATAATTTTCCAATAAATTGAATAATTAACCGCCTGTTTGTCCTCATCATCTTCCAGTCCCGATCAGATGGGTCTCCTGGATCCAGCGACCAGCGATGGTCGGGTGATTTTCTTCCTTCCGTGGCAGAAGCAGACAATTGCTGGAACCACGGACCTACCTTGTCAGGTTACGCATAACCCACGACCCACAGAAGATGAGATTATGTTCATTCTTCAGGAAGTGAAAAACTACCTTAATCCCGACGTTGAGGTGCGCCGCGGGGACGTACTATCCGCCTGGAGCGGCATTCGACCTCTGGTGTCCGACCCCAACAAGCCTAACACCCAGTCCCTAGCAAGGAATCACATTGTTCATGTCAGCAACACGAATCTCGTGACAATTGCTGGCGGCAAGTGGACCACTTATCGAGCTATGGCTATGGAGGCTGTAGATGCAGCTGTCCAAGGTTAGCAATGGAAGTTTTTATATTTTCTATCAATTTATGTGGCGTAATAATTGTGCAAAAATTGTTCAGCCTGCAATCTCAAGCCTGCCAGAGGCTGCCAGACTGACGGTATGCAGTTAGAAGGAGCTCACGGTTTCACACCAACTATGTACATCAGACTGGTGCAGGACTTTGGTCTTGAGTGTGAAGTTGCTCAGCACTTGGCCCAGAGCTATGGTGACCGAGCTTTCGCAGTAGCGAAAATGGCAGCTCTTACTGGAAAGCGGTGGCCGATTATCGGCAAAAAGATCCACCCTGAGTTCCCATACATCGATGCCGAGGTTCGTATACGATGCTCGATTCATTCTCAAAGCAGTCTGCAAGTACTACATCATGTTTCTCTGCACAGATTCGTTATGGTGTACGGGAATATGCGAGAACGGCGATTGATATGATTGCTCGAAGGCTTCGATTGGCTTTCCTCAATGTCCAAGCAGCACAAGAGGCGCTACCTGGTATAATCGATATAATGGCTGAGGAGCTACACTGGTCGGCAGAGGAGAAAAAGAAGCAGCAAAAAGAGGCGAGCGAATTTCTTGCAAACGAGATGGGCCAGATGGTTAATAGGGCTTCACGAGACAAGATACCCATCAATCTTACCAAGGATGAGATTCAGCTGTATATTAAACGGTTCCAGATCATCGACAAAGATCGCAAGGGATACGTTTCTATCAATGACATCAGACGAGGATTGAAGGTGGGCTGATGTGTCTATGTTCAAAACTATAGAAACACTTTGATCTCGCATCCTTGAGCGTTTCCAATTGTCCAAAATTTCGGGATCTTGTCATGACTATAATTCGTAATCACTGCTAGATTGATTCATTCTGAATTTTATTCCACACGAAAATCCAGACCCTCGGTATAATCCTGTCGACAGAAGAGCTTCACACTTTGCTAAATGAAATCGACCTGACGTACAATGGGCAGATGGAACTGCAGGACTACCTTCAGGTAATCACATAAATATTCATTAATAACATAACATTTCTTTGCAGCTTTTTGGTGACAAGGAAGTCCCTGGCGAGGAACTTCACGAAATCTTGCGTGAAATCGACACTAACATGAACGGTCAAGTTGAACTGGATGAATATTTACAGGTCTGTCCTATTTCTGAGTCGTGCATGCCGATAGCACGACTCAAAGGCATGCTCCTTGTTTAGCGTTCCTTGCTTGATTTTTTGTTTTTCTGTTTCTTTTCCTGTACTTAATTCTTATTCTGTTTTATTGCTCATTGATTCCTTTGTATACATTCTTTTCTATGCCTTTTTCCTTTGCGATACAACAATCAAAGATTTTCATCGGCGATTACTTAGTCATTGATTACGACGCTTTTACACCGCACCAGTTGACCTCTTTGGCATGATTTTATTCTCAATTTTAATCCCTGACACAATTTGGCCGTACAGTTCGCCTGGCTCATAGGTATGATACTATCTGTGTCCATTGCTAATCTACTAACGGACCTAAACCTCGACTAAAATCATACATTATATAATATACTCACGATGAGTGTTATATGAGTCTGCGGTTCACAGATATCAAACAATGTAGGCAGATAGATACCTAATTTTGTTCATCATATTTAGTTGTTACTTCCTCACCACTATAACTTCGGCTCTGTTGTTATTTTATCTATACAAAAACGTAGGATAGTGTGATCTGTGTGATTTCCCGATGCATTTCTTACAATGATGAATGACTGATGATCTAACAATGATTTTTCTTCCCACAGATGATGTCAGCGATAAAATCCGGTCATGTAGCGTACTCACGTTTCGCAAGGATGGCAGAGATGGAAGAGGCGCAACATGAGCAAGATATACTCAAGAAACAGATAAGCGTAGAGAGATCCGGAGGTGGTTTGTAAAGGGTCGATGAAACTGCGTAAAATTCGTATGCTATTTGTTATTTATTGTTCGTTTCTACGTACACCCCCTCATTACCTCCACTTTCACACCGTGTAGTGTCTACTTTACATTGTCTGGTATACCATACGCAAGTCGAAGCTATGCCCAGTGACTTCGGAATGCTGATGTCTTCCCGGGTTTGCTCCGTGGATTTTTCTGTCTCGAACCGACTGAAATATCAGTGCAATACAATGTATAATAGTTTCATTGACAATTCATTTATTTCGTGTATACAATGTATGTACTACATACGCATGCGTGCATGTGTACATGCGACATGCGTACGTACTACATAGGTATATATCTATTTATAAAAGTGTAAATGTACATACATAGCCATACATACATAATAAAACATCGACCATAGTACAATAATATACTGCTTTGACCTGCATAATTACGCATTATTACGGATATTAAACAATAATAATCTGATAAATTTGAAAAGTGAAATTTATTATTTCACTTCAGCTCAATGAAACTCACATTTTATACTTTACGTGCTATAGCTGAACCTTCAGACCAATAGTAGGGTCAACTCGATCATTGCCACTTGATTTCGCTCCTCATTGACTGCAGTATATCAAACGTACCGTGATTCTACTGGTATATCAACGGTACCAAGATAAGAAATTATCATAACTCTATTATCTCATCACGAGTTTGCCGCACAGGTTAATCGACGGCACATAGTAAATACGAGATCAGCTATTTGTCTAAAATTTAATTCTCCGTGTACGGTTATTTCTGAACTTTCTGTTACGGTATCTTTTCGAATCTCAATAAAGTCTGATGCTAGCAATGAAATTGTTCTCAAATTTATCCTGCGTTCGCGCTCACTACGTTGAGTTGCCTATCGCCGACTAGTCTGGACTTGCCGGGAGTATAGATGGGAGTTTCGAATTTCACCACCAGAGCTGCGCCACGTTCGCAGAATGCACGATGCCTCCGCAGTACGCGCTGTACCGCCCCGCAGCCAAAGTAGTTCGCCGTTTTGGAGTAGGAGCACGTTTTTATCACGGCTATAAACAGAAAACAACTCCTCGTGGTGTCTAAAAAAACAAAAGACCTTCGGATTATCGGCGAACGCGCCACCTGAGTTGAACAGAAGTGTGAAGTCTCGAGTGTTGTCGCTGGCTGGTGTGCCGTTGCGTTATCTTACTCAAATTGGCAGTGAAATTGCGCGTCATTCTTGATAATTCGAAGAACCCAGTCAAAATTATACTCTGGCTCCATCCGTCACGAGTACGTACCTGGGTCTGCTGCGCGATCCAAGGACCAAGGTTTCCCATTTGGAGTGAGTCGCGAACAATCGTGCCTTCTCATCTTTGATCAATTCGTTGTAAATAGGACATTTCCTTTACCGTTGCGGAATAGACGGAGTGAAAAAAATGCGCGAAAAGGGAACATAGGCGCCGTTTCACATCTGTGACAAAATTCTAAGCTAAACTTAACGTGTCCAAGAGCTTGAAAAGCATCTTGATACTAATATTTTGTTTATTATTAACATATCGATTGGCGGAGGGATACATCCTCGGTGTTGACTAGCCGCGCAGTGTTTGACGCGGGCAGCACGCTGTAAGCTGAGTTGTATGTATGTAATACATGCGCTCGAAACTATGCAACGGTTCTGCGTCTAAATACCCGTCCTGGGTTGTGTGGCGGGTCTCTTGATTGTGATTACGAGTTCTGACCTTGTTGGAATTATACTTGTTGGTTGATTTTTAGCTTCCTTCTGTCCCCCATACTATGGCCACAGTCAAGATACAGCCAAAGGTAAGAGAAGCTTGATGTTGTAGCAGTTATAGGTCGTAGGCTTCTAGCGTATTCACTAGTAATCCTAATGGGCGCGGGGCGAGGAGAGCCTGTTCGAAAGAGCACGTGTCGGTCCGCGATCTAGGTGGAGTCCGCGGGGAAAAGTGGGTGGAGGCTACCCGCGCGAGGCCTTTCCTGATATCCCTCGTTTGTGTGCGAGAGTACGTTATGTGTGACAAGGGGAACCTCATTATCCGGCTCTGCAGCCGTCGCTTGATCTGTGTGCGCGCGTCGATGTTCAGTAGTGTGCGTTCGCTGCCGTACCCGCCGTCCTTGCAAGCGTCGCCTCTGCGCGTCGCTCACTGCCGCCCCGGGGCGACAAGGGGGGGGACGAACGGGCCAGTAGCGTACGAAAGAACATTCGTGCAAGGCTCAGACGGTGCCCCTCAGGATTATCTGCCGACTTTATTCTGAGCCTATCACTTTCAAATCACTCGTATTTGCTGAATCAAACTTTCAAATCGAGCGACAATTTTCTATCAGATCCGCCGAAAGGCCGAATCGGATTTTCGAACACTTCCTCGCATAAATCTGCCTACCTACTGCCTACCGATGCGGGGCCCCGCCTGCGTCGCGTTACTTGCCTGAGTTCGAGGGAGGGTCGCGAAAGGAGGCGGAGGGACGCCTCTTGCGCGTCGCTAGAGGACGGCGGCGCCCAGCCGCTCAGCGTCGTGTTTCCGCCGCGGGTCTTGTTCTTGGCAACTAGTAGTCTGTCAACGGCGTTCGGTGTTCGGCTTGTGTCGGCTGTTGTCTGCCTGCTGTTGCCGTTTGCCGTTTTCTCCTCGGTGTTTGGAAAATTAATAATATCAATCGCGTACGCAGTGGTAGCGTTGAATAAAAACGGGCCATGGGCCAATTCACGACTGTTGATATGAACAGGGAACTCGTCCCGGATGCCACGGTACGAACTAGCCAGGCGTCGTCGTTACATACTAGAAATTTCATTGTTATTTTTCTCGTAATACAGTGATGCGGGGAGAGATTCAACTCCAAAAAAATTATTCTCTCCCACAGTCTTTTCTTATTAATTATACTTTTTCTTACTTCTTTTTCTCTCAATACATTCAGATCTGATTAAAATGAACCATTTTTTACTATCTCACTCACGGAAGAATGGATCTTTTTTTGAGCAGGAAGAGGTCGAGGAAGAACAGGATCCCTTGCAGTTGCAACAAGTTCAGCAACAACAGCAGCAGCAGCAGCAACAACAACAACAACAACAACAACAACAACAACAACAACAGCAACAACAACAACAAGAGGCAGCAGAACAACAACAGCAACAGGAACAGCAGCAGCAAAGTGTTCAGCAGCCGCAGATACGATTTTTGAGTGCAAACGTATTACAGCAGCTTCAGCAGCAGCAGGTTGCACAGCAGCAGGTTGCACAGCAGCAACATGATGCTCAACAACAACAACAGCAGCAGCAACAACAACAACAACAACAGCAGCAGCAACAACAGCAGCAGCCGCAAGTTATTACCTTACAACAATTGCAGAACTTTGTGCCTTTGCAACACTCGCAGCAACAAGACCAAAATCAACAAAGAACTCAGACCATCTCGGTGCAAGCTTTGCCTCAACAATTCTTACAAGTATGTCGACATCGGTTTTATCGCCACAAATACAATTAGAAATCCATTATCTGAAGGAATACACGCATCTCGTTCTATATTTTCTGTATTCTGGATTTTCTTTATATTATCGAGTTGCATTTAGATCACAAACCTGTATGTTGTGCTGATTCCCAGGGTGCTCAACTCGTCGGCGGTCAAGCGCAGGGAACACTTCAGCACCAGTCGCAGCCGCAGCAACAGCAGCAACTTAGTTACAATGTCATTCCTCAGATGCAAACGGTTAATATCGATGGGCAGGAGGCACTCTTTATACCATCGTCGGCAATGTCAGCAGCTACAAGTCACCACCAATCTCAACCAACGATGCAGTTTGCGACGACCGGAGGCCAGCAGGTTCAGTTGGCCAATGGACAAACCTTAATAACTCCGCAACCGGTCAGTTTGATCAGGGCGCCGAGCGTTTTCCCTACTTCCATCATTCAGAATATCGGCGGTCAAACTGTCCAATTGCCTACAGGTACGAGCGTCACATTTAATCCTTTCTCTATCGCTGACTATCTCCTGCTTTTCATTTTGATTGCAGGTATCACAGCCAGTCTCCTACTTCCCAAAAAGTAATCTAAATACTTTCCCAAATCTCCCATGTCACTTAAGATTCTGCTAATAGTTTTCCCTTTCCTAACAGAACTAATTTTCATATAATATATGTTCCATTTTCACACACAAAGTTAGTTTCTGACTGGTTGCGGCATTACTTTCTCTTAAACTATACCATTTTACGTGCAACCATCAGCGCTAGAACTGTCCGCTTCAGAAATGGGCAACTGACGACAATACATGTGGTTTCAGATTCTTACAAGTTGGCAATCTGGCCATTCTTTTGTCATTCTCACTATAATTTTATTACTCCTTTCTACTATTTCTCTATAATTGCTAACTTGTGTCAGTCACTTATTTCTAAAACGAATAGTTTCTACTCCAGTGGGTATACCAAGTTCATATTTAGTTAGAGTATAGTTAAAATATAAATTTGAATTTCATTACTTCATTTCATATCTCGTACATTGAATCGACTATACACTTCGTTTAATAATCACTCGGGAAATTTGTACTTACGGTTCTTCTGTCGCAAAAACTTTACAATGTGCTCTTTGAACAAAAGTTGGCTACTTTTGCAGTGGTCTTTTTCCTGCATGTTTTGCTTGTATGATTTAGATTGGAAATTTTTGGGATTTTACTAACTCGCTCAGGTTGCTTTTAACATCTAGCTTTTAACTTTGGAACAATATCCGTCGCTTCGCTTTCACTGACTAACTGTCGCCTTTCTCGTCCACAATGGCAAACGGACAGATTCCAAGGCTAGCCTGGATGTTTCAGGGCAGAGCGTGCAGGTTCGACCGCTGCAGTTCCCCATGCAACAAGTTCAGCAGACTGTACCTGTACAAGTTCCAGTTACCGTCAGCAATGGACAGACTGTTTATCAAACTGTACACTTCCCCGTCCAAGCGCTATCCAGTGTATTTAATATGCCCACCACTCAAATGATACCGCAAATCACACAGGTTGGTTCTAGTTTTCTTTCCATAGAAGTGAAACTTGTGTAAATAAATTCGTGAAGTGAAACAGTTGTGTGCACAATCTACCAGCTCTTCGTTGCAGACTTGATACAATTTTTCGAATGAGCGATTTCAAATATTTAATCGATATATTTCCGACACTGAATATTAGAATTGAATTAGTTGAATCCCTGATGACGCTCATTTCTGATAATCTAATTATTTCACAGCAGATTCCACAAATGGCGCAAATTATCACACCCAATGGTCAGATACAGCAGGTTCAAATTGCGAATTTGTCTCAGCTTCAAGGACTACAAGTAAGACTTTCTCTTGGCACCTAGTTACATGTTTATACTTTTTTTTCGACATGAAGAAATCGATTCCTTTATTTACATTATATTATTATCCTTACAGAATTTTTTGAACGAACTAAACGACTATTTGGCTCTTTTCAGGGTCAACAAGTAGCTCAACAAGTTGCGCAGCAAGTTGCCCAGCAGCAGGCCCAACAGCAGGTTGTTCAACAGCAAACGCAGCAGCAGGTTGTTCAGACTGTTCAACAACAACAAGTTGCACAGGCTCAGCAAGTACAGCAACAACAAGTGCAACAGGTTGTACAAGTTATTCAACAACAACAACAACAGCAGCAGCAGCAGCAGCAGCAGCAACAACAACAACAACAACAACAACAACAACAACAACAACAACAACAACAGCAACACCAAGTTCAACGAGTACAACAAGTCTCTACGCCGGCCCCCACTGCATCCACATGGAGCACGACAGTTAGTACACCGAGCAACGTTCAGGTAAATATGTTGAGATACTGGAATTTCTCCATTTTCGTGATCAAGCCAGCACCGATTACAATCCTTGGAATTTCTCGGAGGTTTTGAAGTTGCTAGTAATCATGGTTTCTATTACCTGGAAAAGCTGAAAACCTGGGATTCTCACGGAATTTTTGTCCAGATTTTAGTAGATACTCTGAAAAGGCTTGAAACTATGGAAACACAATTCTAAAGTATATGACTCTGAAATTTTGTTTAATATATGTGAATGCAATGGGCAGGTGGTCGGAATCGGATCGCTTGGAAGGACCGTGAACGGAAATGTACTGACAACAAAAGATGGGCAAAAGATAGATGTCCAAACGCTATCTACACTTACGAGACAACCTGACAGTGTTGAGGGTGATCTTAAAGTGACGAGTATAGATGCCAGCCAACTAGCTGGAAGCCAAGTGATTCATATACAGGCACCTCAATCTGCCCAATCTGCAATGCAACCAATTACAATCACAGGTATTCTTCCTTTGCCTTCTTTGTTTTTATTCCAATTTTCACTTATCAGTTAGTTGACGATTTATTGTATCCCTGGCTCTTGACAATTGTTCCTCGCTATGCAAACAGGGGCACAAGGACAGCAATTGACGTTAATTCCAGCCTCGGCATTAACGAACTTGACTGCTCAAGGAGGTATGATGCGGGGAGTTGGTGGTGGTATCATGCAGCTTCAGCCAACTGCTGGAATGAACACAACGAATGGTTTCCTCCAATCATTTCCTGTTCAAAATATTCCTGGCTTAGGCAACGTTCAAGTAATCCCAGCTAGTGCCCTTCAACAAGCATCCGTGCAAACTATGCCGTCCAATTCCGCTGGGGCACAAATTGTCACTGCGCCTACAGTCCATATTGAAGGAAATGATCCTTCCAAATGGCAAATTGTACAAACCATACAATCCAATCCAGCACCTAGCACCCCTGTGCCACCTGCTCAACAGTATCAAACAGGGAGCACTGCTGCGACAGAAACCGATCCAAACAAACAACATCGGAGACGGGTCGCTTGTACTTGTCCCAATTGCGGAGACGGCGATAGGTATGCATATAATTGGTATTATCCAAGATTCACGATTACAAAATTTATCATATTTTTCTTTAAATGTCTGGGAACAAATTGTAACAAACATCCTGATGTATTCGTCATTCTGAATATTAAATCACAAGTAGCATGAACTATTGTATGAACTTTGAACGAAATCGTAAAGCATTGGAATTAATTTTTTGTGTACAGGAACAGAGATATGACTCGAAAGAGGCAACACGTTTGCCACATAGCCGGGTGTAACAAGGTTTATGGTAAAACGAGTCATCTACGAGCGCATTTACGATGGCATACCGGTGAACGCCCGTTCGTATGTAGCTGGATATTTTGTGGCAAAAAGTTCACAAGGTCAGACGAGCTGCAGCGACATCGTAGGACACATACAGGAGAAAAACGGTTTCAATGTCCCGAGTGTACGAAGAAATTCATGCGCTCTGACCATCTGACGAAACATATTAAAACTCATACGAAACTTCGGAATGCGGTAAGTTCAACAATTTGAACTTATGGTTTTGGATATCGATAGTTTTTTGTTTTTCCATTTCTTGAATCCTGAACCTTGACAGTCACGTTATTTCACACTTCTTTACAGGACACTGATGTCGACGATCCTGATAGAGATTTAGATGCAGAGGCACCACAGGAAAAATCTTGGCCGGTCAGTATCATAGCCATTCATGGTGATCTTCCTGCATCCCAGGTAACTAAATCTAAAAATTCTCTGTGCTGAATACTTTTTATGGCTGAACCGATGGATTATTGAAAGAACGTGAATTTTATTATTTAGGAAGCGGCAACATCTACGCAGGAAGGATCTTCAGACAGCCAATCGTCTGGGGACGACAAAATGATGATCACTATACATAAAGAAACAGAATCGTCGGATTTGAAGATGAATTGAAAGGTGTTTTCATCATTGTATCAAACTACAATTATTGTGTATAAGAGACAGCGGAGGTACGTCGTTGGTTGGTTCGGTTTCACTAGCTATATTATCTCCACACTGATTATTTGTTATTTTTATCCACGTAGTATCGAGTTCTTTCATTCTTCAAGCCTTTATTCGGTTAGAAATCAAATTCATCCACCTTTTCCTGTTCATAATCAGAAAAATTGAGATGGAGAATAGTCGCGTTGACCAAGTGACCTATGACGTGCTTTAATCGCCCGAAATGAATTTTGAATGGAATCTTTTATACGCCATTTTTTACGAATCATAATTGTATCTAAAAGTTATCTCAAATCTTGCTGATGATGAGAATTTAATTATGACGATTGTTATATGGCTATGTACGATATGGATATACCTACATACTGTATATAAGAGGATATATATACATATAGATATATATATATTTTTGTAAGATAAACTTGTAAATAGTGTATATATAAATGATTTTACACAATTTTCAAATTCTTTACATTTCTATAGCGCATTTTGATATAGAATAGACTTTTATCATCAACAAAGTATTGGTATTTCGAAAGCAGATGGTTTGTTGATATAAAAATTCATTTATGGGCACGCTTTCACATGTTTTTGTAAAATAAACAAAAAAAAAATCTAAC
Organism: Phymatocera aterrima; assembly: GCA_963170745.1. Taxonomy (NCBI): domain Eukaryota; kingdom Metazoa; phylum Arthropoda; class Insecta; order Hymenoptera; family Tenthredinidae; genus Phymatocera; species Phymatocera aterrima. The sequence continues at coordinate 11,475,245 of OY720664.1, forward strand.
ACCAGAATTTTGTTAGTCATCGATCTTACTACGCAACAAAACTTGAATCGGAGCAGTATGGTTGGAGGAATTGAGAAAAAGTTTGGTTTTATGACAATAATACCTAACATTTATTTATTTATTTTTCATTTTACATATAAAATAAATACATCATTATCATCAATTGATATTTAAGTGGTAAAATGAAAAAATCCAACAAAGTGGAACAATCAGTTCGTTTGGTAAATTAGTTTGGTTTCCTATATGAGGGGGGGGGGGGGGGGGGGGGGGGGGGTGATATTTTTATCCACTAATAATTTACATGTGTATTTATTCGTATAATATAGAGTATATTAAATTAGGAAGTTCAAAATTTCCTCGTAATTCATTGGAATGGAGATTGAGACGGTGTACAAATGCTTTTTCAAACGTCGCAAGCGTTTGGAAGTAGAAAACCTGGTTTAAAGTTCCTTGAACGTGATATGCCAACGACTATATAAAGTAATTTAAATATTATTGTACCTGCTCGTCGGCATATTTTTTTTATTTTTCTTTAATTGTTAATTTAAATTTTAGGGTTTTTTTGTCTCTCTCTCTGTTCAAGGTTTATACACAATCCAGGTACATTCTCAGTTACATTGGCAGAATAGTTGATCTTAAAAATTCCACTGCACTCTCTGTTTGCCATCTCTGCTGTTTGAAATACAATCTCAATAACTCTTTAAGAACGAGTATATTTTCCCCAAATATGGAGCATAAAGACAGAGGCGATGAATAACAGAGACATCACAAGTACGGGCACTGGTCCACTGGAAAATAAAATCAACACATCAAACCACGGAGCAAACTATTGTTGGAATAGGTATACAAGTTAACGATTTCATTGGACTGTTATATTTCTCCTCTTCAGAATAGACAGTTACTTACACTTTGATGCCGGGAGAATCGTCAGTGTAAAACCTCCACATTCCACCGGAGCTGGTTCCAGTGTTACGATTCCTGGCCGAGGTTGCTGGTGCTGTTTTTCTCTGCCTGACTGTACCTCCTCCTCCGCTCGCTCTTGGGGCTACTACTTTGCTAGGAGATCTACCACCAGATCCTACCGAAGTCGAACTAGGCGCTGCAGGCTATGGGAGAAGAATAGCAATTAAATAGCTCATATGATTATTTTATTATTCGTAATTTTTTAGCCAGATTCAAGGAGATGATTATCGACTACTGAAGACATTATTTTGGTTTGTGGATGAAAAGTATGATACCTAAATGACCATATGCTGTTATCTGATACAGCTGGACAGTGAATTCGAGATTTTGTTTCTTTATAATCAACATTTTCACCGATCTCGAAGTAATAGTGTTAAATGTCTATATTTGAACTGAATAATTAGGATTGAATTTATTGAAGGAGATATATGTGTACGCAGATACCGTTAACAGCATCAAGGATACGGAATAAAATAGGTTAAAATAACGTTATGGGGTTATAACGACGAGTAGATGGAATTGGAGAAAATGCACTAACCATTTTGTCGAGTCTTTAACGCCTTGGATTTGTTGAAGATGGAATATTTGTCTTATGGCAAACACCTCACGCAATATCAAGTGCAGGCACAACGGAATGAGAGACACTAGTGAGATTTAACCACCGCCGAAAACACAAACGTGAAACGGTTAAGTGACGGGAGCGTGTATACGCTGACACACTTCCTCCACGTACGCGCAGAGACAACGAACCAGCGAGGACACGTCACGTTAAATAGACCCCAGTGCACTGTGGGAAGCCACGCGACGGAATTCACAAATATCCTACGTTCGATCGAGCGTTTTCAACATTAGGATATACTTACGTAGGGATCTATAGGGAATGGAATTGACAAAAGTGTATGTAGTATGTATATACATACATGGCATTAGGGATTCCTGAATATAAAGACAATTTTATTTCATGAAAATCCTGAACGCAGTTTACTACGAAATATTGAAAATTGCATCGTCAATATGTTTGTCCAATCAAGAGATAATTTGTCCGAGAATTGAACCCATGTTGAACCGATAGTTAGTCGAAGATTGAAATCGACTTTACCTAGTTCGTCCCTCGGCCGGGCTAACGGCTATGGCCGTAGCGCTATTCTATTTTGATAATAATAATTCGCTAAAATTCTGACAGTTCTTACTCTTCCGCATACGACAAATCATATACATGATACATCCGAAACAATTTGAGCATTGATAAGGCTGCTACAAAGACGTAATTTTGACAGTTCGTTGCGTTGTAGTACATCATTGCGTCGAAATAGTAGCCCATTTATAACCTGCGGATTAATTGAAGTTTCGCTAAAATGGAGGCGGTCCCTAGACTGCCGATGATATCCTTTGACCTCAAAGTCAGCCCGGAGCCGAGTTTATTTGGTCCGAAACTGAAGCAGGTATGTATGCAACTGCTAAGCGTTTTCCGTTAACGCATAACTATACACTCGATCCTTCGGTTCATTTTTCCGACCAGTCACGTCACATCGCTTAGAGATCCGTACCTTCGAGAAATATCCTGAAAAGATCGTCAATTTCGTGTGAGGACCGAGTGTGTCTCACGTTCCAAAGTCCCCCAAGTTTCGTCACCCTAAAGCTGCCTTATTTCGAGCATAAAGTTGTGTAAAGTGAACAATTTAATGAATTTGAGTTCATCTTCTAACACAGTATATCCGCGATTTCTACAATGAAGACCCGGAGTCATACAACAACGAAATACACCAGCTCGAGTCCATTAGGGCGACTGCGGTCAGGCCCCCGATTGACGCTAATGGCTGTTCTCTGCTCAAGAAGTATTACTGCCAGTTACACTTTCTTCAGAGCAGATTTCCAATGGGTAATGACGGAGCTGCTGCCGTCACTTTCACATGGTAAATTGGTAGATCTTATATGGAGTAGAAGTATAAATGGAACGCTTTAATAGCTTACCGTTTCAAACCATTTTTCTCATCACTTTCAGGAGAGACACTTACGCGAACATGGTGTATTCGCTAGCTAATATTAAATTTGAGATAATATCAATCTTGTACAACGTCGGGGCTCTGCATAGCCAGCTGGGAGCTAACACTGAGCGTACCAGTGCCGAAGGAATGAAGGTAGCTTGTGGACATTTTCAGTGTGCAGCTTGGGCATTTGACCATTTGAAAAATACCTATCCCCAGCCACCGGGCATGGACTTGGCCCCTGAACTCATGACTTTTATGCATCAGTTGTGCCTAGCTCAAGCTCAAGAGTGTATACTAGAGAAAAGTATGCTCGACAATCGCAAAGCAACTATCGTCGGTAATAATAATCATTATTCAAACTGCCAATGCTTCCTATTCCTGTTCTGAAAAGTATGAAACAGTCAATATATTCTATATACTACTTCACATTCCACAGCAAAAGTTGCTACACAAATAGTCGACTACTACAATTTGGCTTTGAATACTCTCGAACAAGGTGGAAACGATGATGGATCGGTCTGTGATACAGTTGGCAGCAAAATCTACAAGGTTCATAATCATGATTTTAAAAATTCCGTATTTGATAGCCATATTTTATCCTCAAATATCGTATTGTTCCGAGTATAAGTCAACTCTCAGTATAAGTCGATTTCTAATTCTAAGGTTTGATGAGAGAAATTTTGTCTAAAGACTAAATATAAGTCGACTTTCACAAAGAAATTGTCATTTAGATTTTTATTTATATTTAACATTGCATTTGCTTAACGTATTTTTATTTCTTAATTTTCAATAATTGTACATAAAATCTCGTTAGCAATCTGTTCATAATTGTAAACGACGCTATCTAAAAAACAATATATGTGCGAACCAATTGAAGTTTGAAAGATTGAAATTCGGATTTTCGATATTTCGCACATTATGCGCGCATGTGAACGTGAATTTCATTGGCCGAATATACGATCCAACTCTTGATAAAAATCGATTGGTTAATAAAGAAGTTCGCCTAGTTGATAATGTAAATTTTGCATATCATCCCGAATTTAAGTCGACTCCGCGTATAAATTGAGGGTGCATTTTTTGAGTGAGGTTTGTTACTAAAAACCTCGACTCATACTCGAAACAATACGGTATTCTATTTTCATTGCTCTCTTCAAATAGAGTTGGAAGCGGTATGTGCGATTCAAGAAACTGTATTACTTGGCGGTATCGCAACTTTACCAAGGTCAATCTGCTGAAGAACAGCAGAAAATGGGTGAGAGAGTAGCTTTCTACAACGCGTCTTTACTCACTCTAACTGAAGCTCGTACACTCTACGCGAGCAACAAAGGAGGAGGAATAATGACCACCAATGAAGACAAGGAAGCTGTTGAGGATGCACTTACTTTTACGAATGACGTTATTGAAGGCAAAAGAAAAGCTGCAAAGAATGAAAATGAATTTATTTACCACGAAGAAGTACCAGACAGAGATGCTCTTCCTCCAATCAAGGGTGCTTCTCTTGTTAGAGGAATTCCGTTCAGTGTTGATGACCCTGAAGTTTCAGGGGCGGATATATTCTCAAGGTGGGGAAAATTTTTTTTTATTTTCTTCAGTCTCAGTTACGCTCGAATACCCGGTTGAATTAATTTTCAGATTAGTACCTATGAAAGTTCATGAAGCCAGCTCATTGTACTCTGAGGAAAAAGCAAAAGTGTTGCGTTCCGTTGGAGCAAAAATAGAGGAACGAGATCAGCAGTTGATCACTTATCTTGCCTCCTTAAGGCTTGAGAACTTAAGCCTATGGGATCCTGACAACAGAGATTCAAACCCTTTGGCTCTACCTGATGAATTGGCAGAACGCTGCGCAGCGTTAAATGCAAAACCGAATGCTATTCAAGATTTAGTAGACGCGATGGGAAAGCTTGCTGATACTTACCACGACGTAGAAGCTATGCTTAAAGACATAGAAGAGCTACTTGCTCATGAGAAACAGAGGTGCTCATGACTCATTTTTACATTGCATACTGATCTTATCGTCAACACATTATCACAAGTATTGTTTCTGCTGGTTCAATGTTACAATGCTTGATAAATTGCGTTCTACAGTGAATAATTTGATTGTTTTCTTTGTATCGTAGAGAAACTGAGTATCAAGTTGTCTTGGGGAAGAGGCCTCCGTCTATAGTCGCGACAGATCTTACCCGGGAAGCCAGCAAATATCAAGAGGCTCATGCAAAGGCTTCAGAAAGTAACCAAGCTCTCCACAGGGCTATGACTTTACATGTTAGCAATTTGAAAATACTTGCTCAACCTCTGGCTGAGCTCATGGCTCATGTACCATCTCCGAAGAATCGTTCTAGCGGTAATGCTAATGATGAATGTTTTTTTTCTGGCGTCCCAGGCTGCTTGCTGTTATGAAGAATCCAGGTATTCATCACTTTTGTATTACTTTGTACAGGAAGCGGCGCTGCAGAAAAGGAAAGTGACGCAGTTGCCAGAGAGCTGAAACGAATTCTGGGTAAAGTTGACGAAATGCGGAGACAAAGGAACGAGCTACATGCGCAACTTAGAGATTCCATAGCCCAGGACGATCTTACACGACTTTTAGTAACTGCTAGTACGGAAGCGGGATCACATGATCGTCTGTTTGCGGATCAAATAAGCAAGCACAACAAGCTCGTGAGTATATAACTTATGACACACATGCGATATCGAGACAACGGCGAAGCGGATTATCCAGTAATTACATTTCATCAACAGATTAATCTGATAGATCAGAACCTGGCTGCTCAAGATAACATCCTCACTGCCCTGACTGATGTTTATGCTCATAGTGCAGATTCACGGAAATCTATCGACGAAATTCTCAAACATCGTGACAGCACGATTAACGCGTTGATTTCGTCGTACGATGCTTATGAAGATCTCTTAGCCAAGTCATCCAAGGGTCTTGAATTCTACAGAAAGCTGGAATCCAATGTTGCAAAATTATTACAACGCGTTAGGAGCACTTGCAAGGTTCAGGAGGAGGAACGAGAGCAAATACTCGCGCGTAATAACAAAACTAATGCTAAATCTAAAGAATTTACAAGTACAGGTATTATTTCGGATGAGCCAGCACCTACCAGTGGGGGATTGAAACTGAAGGATTACTTAGCCAGCAGACAGAAAGGAGTGTCGGCCTCGGCGGCACCCACCTACCAAAATCCATATTACAATCAACATGTGATTCAATCTGGTTCACCGCAACCACTACCGGCCGTACGTCCGGCTCCTGTTGGACAGGAAGGGAACGACGTGACTTCATCCCTCCCTTCTGATACCTCCGAATCTAACAGGAATTACCAATATCCAGCGGGGTATGCGGATTATTATACCACTAAGCGAGGTGACAACGAAATCCCACATGCTTACGGACATTATGTAGATTATACGGTCGGAGTGAACTCGAGTTTACCAAAATCTGTGACAACAAATACCGCAAGTACCTATCATCAGGCAAATGGGTCAACGGATACAACTGAAGTTACAAGTTTCAATGGACAGTATCCTAATTATCCTACGGGATTGAACGAGCAGTCTGGATATCCACAGAATATCCAGAGTCAGTATGCTTCCGCTGCAACACACCTTCAGTATAATCCAACTGGCTACAGCCAGTACCCAGGATATTCTTATCCCGAGCAAAGCTTCATACCGCCGAATGTCCCCTCGTCACGACAGAGTCAATCTGTTTTACATTCTGGGATAGAAAAATCAGACGTATCGACTGGAGGCCAACCAACTTTTCCTATAAACTCTAGTATCAAGCAACAGAATCACCCGCACTCTCAGCCGAATAAGTCCATGTATAATGAGAGTCAGCCAGCATCGAATGTCCCTCAGCAACAGCTGAGTCAGAGCCAACAAATAGCGGGACAGATCCGGCAATACGAAACGCAAAATACCCAACTACAACAAAGTTTACAACAAATTTCCCAACATGCTTCACAAATTTCAATACAAAGTAAGCAAATTTCTGCCCAATCCTATGTGGGAAACCAACAACTAGTTTCCCAATATCCAGCTCCGGTTTCTACCCAAGAACAACCACAACAACCTATTCCTCAAACCCATCAGATAACGCAGTCTGATACTGCATTGAAAAGTTACGAAAACCCACAGGTATCGACTGATAATACATCCACAATGCTTTCTGCACCAGTACAATATCCTCAGTCTCAATATTCCGGCGCAGTAGTAGACAATCTGGGGCAGCAATACGGAATATATGATAGTTCCTCTGCTTACGTCGGTAATCCCTATCCTCCTGGTATCCATCAAAATCAGCAAGGATATTCCAACACTACGACCTCTCAACATCAGCAAATTCAGTCGCAGTTACAATCTCTGCGTGGGCAGCCCGTGTATCAAGATGGAACGCAAATTCAGCAAACTAATGCAATTGCGACAGGCGCTAATCAGGGACGGAATACGGAAGTTACTCAGAGTTATCCGGAAGGTCAACAAAGTTATGGCAATTACCAGGATCCTTATAATATGGCATATCAGCCACAGAGTACGCAAAACCCGACGATATCGCAAGGATATACCGCCGGAACTTATCCGAGTCATTCTGAAATCATCCAAAGTCACACCAAATCGAGCTCTGCTCAAAGTTATCCACAAAATTATCAGTACTCCATGCCTAGTCAATACCCCGGTGCTATGCAGTATCAAAATTACCCGCAGGGCTACCAAACAAGCTATACTGCAAATCAAATCCCCAATGATCCATCTCAAGGTCTACAAACTGATTCTTACAAAGGCCATCCTGGTTATACATACGATCCTACAACCGGTGGCTATCAGTATAGTTCTGGGTACCAAAATTCTCAGATAGCGCAGCCTGAACCAAGCGGCATTGAAAACGGGAACGTAATAGCTCAGCAAAATCCAGCTTACAGTAATTATGTACCACAAGACAAAAACACCCAGTATACCATAGCTAGCAATAACAGCTCAACCAATCAGACGCCTTCGTCACAATACAATCAGCAGTCCTACCAAACACCAAATTACAATCAAGCTTATTATACGTTGCCGTATGGTCACCAGGGACAGGGTGAGTTCATGTTATTACTTTTTCTCCTTTAACTTGACTCGTGATAATCTTATTATGCTAGAATTTGTTTCTGTAGAGAACAATGGTTCAGAAACGGCAGGCCGGACTTATATGCAAGCTTCAAATAATTCTACAAACACTACAACCAGTCCATCTGTTGAAAAAGGGCCTGTGGTGCAGTCGGATGGGCCTAAATCCAATATAGATTTACTGGCTGATCTTGAGTTTAGTATAAATCACGCGCCCTTGGTGCCTGAAGTTAATCCCACGGGTAAACCTGAAGGTCAAGCCGAACCTCTCAAAATTGAGAAGATATTGAAACCTTCGCCTGATCCTGGGGACGTTGATATAAAACAAGACACGGAAACTGAAGTCGTAGTAAAAACAGAAGAAAAAGTTGAAAATCTTCAAATTGTTTGGGATACGTGGTACAACGATGTTCAGCCCAAAAAAGATCCTCTCGGAGACCCGCTAATTTTGCAAAAATTTACCTACGACGTTGAAAAATATGAAAAATTTATAGATGGTCTTTTGACTAAAACTTTGAGCGGCGCAACGACGTTGGACATCAAGTGGAAGGAAGTTCGTGAGTTGCAGGTATATCAAATTAAACGATTCTTAAAAATTGTTGATAAAACTTGTTGAGAAGCAAATAATCAACTATTCTGACAGTCTTACTGAAAAAATACAACCTGAAAATATATGTATTAAGTTAGTTCTTCATGTGTATTCCAAGAAATTATGGTTGAGCCAAAATTTTCATGCATCGCAGGAACGAGAGGCACACAAGCAATCCATAACGATAGCGCTTAGCCATGGAACGGAGAACAGATCTGCAGTATCCATTCCTTATGATGCATCAAGAGTTGAGCTATCCATCTCAGACCACTACATAAATGCATCACACGTTAAAGATCTAACGCCTTGTATACCCGTCGCTTTTATCGTCACACAAGCTCCAACATCGAAGACTTTGACTGCATTTTGGACAATGATTTGGGAACAAGAATGCGAAGTTATCGCGTGTTTGGCCTCAAACCCTCAAGTAATTAACCGGGACTACTAAAATAGATCAGAAGCCCCTAATTGTTCTCTAATATAATATTGTGATATTTTCCGAAGCTGAACAATGAAATTTACTGGCCAACGACCAAAGGCGAAGATCTGACCGCCGAAAACTTTACTCTGTCTCTGGAGAGCAGCGTAGATCATACTACCTATGTCCAAAGAATCATCTCTATTAAAAATGCTGAGAAAAAGACATCAAGGATCGTTGTCCACATGCAGTTCACAATGTGGCCAAACAAGTCAGTTTTTTGTCACGTTTATTCATCGATCATTCCTTACAATCAAAGTCTAATTTCCAAGTTGAAAATCTTAATCGTTTCAGCGGATATCCAAGCAGTCCCGGACCTCTGCTCACATTTTCCAATGACACGCTATCAGAACAGGCCCTCAGACGTTCTCGAAAACCGATTGTGGTCCACTGCGTTGAAGGTAGTACGCTTAGTGGCCTATTTCTTATTGCTGTGGCCGCTGTGTGCAACGTACGTGCCGGACGCGGCCTCATTGATGCTGGTCTTGTATTTTCGACGCTCGTCAGATTCCGCAAATCCCTAGTGAACCAAGACTCCCTTTTATTTTCGTACCGCATGATTTTGTATCACGCTCAAGATACTCTGATGAAACGTGAGTGCTAATATTTGATTGTTTATGGAGTGATTTTATCATAAATTGATAAACAAACGGTTGATATTAAAGAATGATTAAAATAAAAATTAACACAGGAGGGATTCTGTCTTCGTCAAGATCGACCTTCGAATGCTTCGATGGAAACAAAACGAGGAAAGGAAGAAGTAAGATTCAGCAAAGACATCCCTCAGACGATTTTCTGCATAATCTTGCTGCCGGTATGATGCGAACCCCACAGGATTACATTGCAGGTAAAGTTCTTATCCGGTAATTCAACGATTAATATTGTTCCGATTACAAATGACCTATTATTTTGTATCAAATTATTCCAGGGGGTACGAAAGGCTCGATATCAGAGAGCCTTTCTACAACAACGTCTATCGAATCGAGAGAAATATTAGAAGAACCAAAACCTGTGGATCCCCTGAGTCAGCTAGACCCAATGTGGTCCATTAGGAAGTAGAAAATTCCGGATTGGCGGTTGTACTTGAAATTGGTATAGGGGATGAAGAACGATGAGAATTGTTATAAGACATTACTTCGTATTGGATAAATTTAGGTATAACATATTGTAAGAAATCATTATAAATTTAATTTATAAAAAAAGATGAGAAGAAAAAATATATGTACAGTTAGAATTTGTACAAAATATGAATTTAACCACTTACAGTTTTAATAATATTTTTATTCGAGAACTAACATCACTATCTCATTTTATAATACAAGTTAGAGAAGAACGGTGTGCCTAATTTGAAATAGCCGAATAATTGTTTATTGAATCTTGGATATTTTCACAGCTACGGAAATAACACTGAATCGTTTCGCGATTATCTAATAGTAGATCGATAAATTAATCAACATGAATACTCGACTGAATATTGAATATGTAATAACAAAGTATGTATGTAAAACTACAATGGAGAAATAAATCCTGTTAGCATTAAAATGATGTCTCTTTACCGAAAGTGAGGAAAACAATTCAAATATTTTTGGCGCTTTATCACAAGCAACTTCCATCGCACAAGTTGCTTTCAAAGGGTGTAAGCTCTTTGGTTGTTAGGATTCTAGTTTCGGAGTCAAATCACAGATGGCGATAGCGACTGGTTTTATAGCTTTACTGCAGCGTAGCGTCGCGTCGTTTGCTTTGGTCGCGCGTCAAAAGAAGACGAAGAATCGGGCGAGATCCCGCGATCCCGCGCTGAGGGCACCGGGCAGTTGCGCGCCGACAACGGACGCGTCGCATGGTCGCGTTGACGTGTGATGGCACTTGAAGTTACCAGTATAGCGCAATACGATAGTGGTAGCAACAACAGTGGGGCGAGTAAGATAATCGTGAGCGCGAGTAGCGAGAATAGTTCTGCTTTCATAAATAGGCGTAGAAGTTCGCCGATTGTCATTGATAACGACATAAAAGTAGTAGCAGAGGTCATTGTAATACAGAGTGCTGTGCTGAGGATTTGTGCAGGTTATGTGAAAAGGGGATCACAAGTTGATCGCCGACGACAATTCGACGCGAATAATGTATTGGGATTTTTTAACACTGGCAGATCGAAGTCCGATACAAATAAATTATCGTGCGAAGTGATACGCGATAGGAACTGCCCAACTGCTGATAATAATACTAATTGTGAAACTGAACGATTCTACTCGAGCGAATGCTGTAATCGTTACGAGGAGGTAATCGATGCTCCTAGTTGTAATCGCAGCATTATCAAAACTGTGGGATCCGCGAGTGCGGGAGGTGGTGCAGAATTATCACCGTTAAGCAAATACAAAAAAGTCATAGCTGACACGATCGCAGGTGCTTACGCGAGCCATAATAATATTAAAAATGAGCATAATGAAACTGTACTGAGTCTGGGAGCGGAGGTATCCGCAGATAATGCACAAAACTGTTGTGGCAGGGATGATCGTCTCTCCGTTGTTGGGACAAAAAAACATTCTTTCAACTCGGTGACCGTGGGGACTGTCGAGAAACCCGCGCGGCAGGCACAAATATACAAAGTCTACTGCGGGGCGGCGGAAGAGGAGGGCAAGATGAACCTGACTCGAGATTCGGAAATCGGCGCTAATGGTTACCTTAAGAATACCTCAAACTCTTGCAACGCGTACAAAAACTCCAACAGGACTTCGAGATCCGCTGAAAGCACGCCTGAAACTACGGGCGGCTGCACAACAATCGGTCCAGATAAAAGCCCCGCTCGACCACGGTACAAATTGGACGAAAACAATTGCCTCAGCCTCTGCGATATACTCCGATCCTTTAACGGACCGATAAGCGAGGAGCAGGCATGGGCGCTGTGTTATCAGTGTGCCAAGTGCTTCAAAGCTGCTATCCATCCTCTACCCGGGACCGAAGCAACGCGGAACGAACGACTCTACGATGTCACGGAATTGGCTCATGTGTTATTGCACAAGGACGGGGATGTCCATCCCACCACCATACGTCAACCTCCCGGCGCTCAATCTGGTAATTGTGAATTGTGAATGTGATGGGATGGGATGGCCATCGATGATGCTGTGTGTATCGTGTTTCGTTGAACTTGAGACACGTGCAAGCTCACATAGTATCCAATACTATGTTTACATCGGGGATTATTATGATCACGGCGATGTTGTACCGAATAGAAACGGGACGGATACGATAACGATATGTTCCACCCAATCCATGAATCTCTCGCATCTGCCAGAGTGTAGATATTAGGGGTAGTTGGGTCTTATTTTGATACATAGGTCTCTCCTCTCGCTCTTGCGCTCTGTCTCTCTTGTGCGTTGGAATAGGTCGTGTGCATAATATGTCCGGTTATACCTACACCTACATATGCCTATTGGATGTTGAATATTAGATGAGTAGGTGAGGCGAGACGAGGCGAGGTGGATGAATTCGCGCCACCTCGAACGAGGGAAAACGCGGATGGTCTTCGCAGGCAAGGTCGCGCCTCATCGATCAATACGAACGCCCACGCCGGAGTTATGAACTCACGGTGTATACTATACATACCTATATGGGGGCAACCGCAACCGTTGAATACATGTCTGTACTATGATGTTGCGAGTGACGATATAATAATCCTGCGTAGGTTTTCGGTGTCGCAATTTTCTCCATCCCGCTGAAGCGCGCGAGTCCCATGACCACAATAGAACTGTCCGAAGCGCCGCTTCCTACTTCTAAATTCCTATTAGTTACCGCGCCGATGCATATTTTTTTTGTATATTCCGTAGCCAATTTGCATCGTCAGGCTATTGTCTCGGCTTAAGATTACGCACATTATCGGTTCTGTTCAATTCATGTACTTCGTATAGTTACTTCGGGTTCCCTGAGCAAATTTCAACCCGCACCCCGGAATGAGAAAGTACTCTGAATTCTGTTCAGGAATAATCGAATGTTCTGAATGAATCGAAAATCCTGCGATCGGGTATTGTATAATGAAAGCGTACGTGCGATATCGTAGGACGCTCGTCTATAGTAGGATGGGCGTTGGATGATAAACTCCCGATAAGACGGAACCTTGCAAGGTCGATTAGGAATGAACGCAGATAAGCCAGCTGCGGAGTCTGAACGACTTGATAGTGTATAGCAGCAGCAGCAGCAACAGGGTATAAATCTCTACACATATTATTATATGGTGTGTTGATTATTCTACTTTCGCAGTTTTGACAAACATCCCATAATTATTCTCATTCACTCGTGTTTATTGACACGACTGAGGTCATTAGTGTGCAGGGTTATGGGTATCCGAATTCTCGCCAGTCACAGGGGGCAAAGTATGTCCAATTTCCTGGTGCAGGGGCGTACTGCTCCCTCCTTTCCAGTACATTATAAATACCGAACGCCCCACCACAAAACCACTGTGTTTTCCTCATGTAATTATAGATATATGATGCGCTACGATAATATCAATTGGACTTTATCGAAAAACTAATCTACCGCAGTTTATTCTGAAGCCGACCACTTCTGTTTGTCTATAAACAACACTTTAGTCATCAATGGTCGACGCGTGTAATATTATAGTCAAGTCGAACATGCATATACTATACATGAAAATCATATCTGTACGTGACACTATCTACAAAAGGCGCTAATACCTAAAGATCGCCGTCCCGTTTCAGACTTCGTGCGGTTATTCGATGCCAATGCGTCATTATAGATACGAAAACAATAAAACCTATCCAATGCTGGGAGGACCCTGGTTATTACTCAGTTTTTATGAATCTTGTTCATTATTAAGTAAGACAAATAGTCTACGTTTGTGCTATAATTCATAACTCCAAACTCTTCTTGATATACAACTATAATACGATACACACATGAATGCATCTAACAATAAGACAAATCACAAACTCGCTCGAATAATGATTTCCTACCTCTGTTACAGATTCTAGAAAACCTTTCACATCGGAACACAAGGTATGAAACAACCTCTCAGTACAATTATAAAGTATATATCCCACGAATTACTTATGTATGCCATGGAGATACCGTATAGTGGTCGTAGCTCGCGCTCACCCGGTATAGATTATAAGAAGAAATATAAGTGCGGGGGTGTCCTGGGTGTCCCGAGAATATCGGAATTTCCGAAATGCGAGCATACCAGGGAAGACGCGTCTGATTCATGGAGAATTCGCATGGCTGGGAAACTGTGGGAAATTATATTAGATCGTAATTACTATCAGCTATGTTGAGTTGTTGACAAACGCGCGTTGTTACACGTCGTGTTCACACGTTTGCAGGCTTTGTAGCATCCGTCTACACCATCCCATCCCATACCGTTCACGTTCGAAGATTAACCTTTCTTCTTCGTCTTCTTCTTCTTCTTCCTCTTCTCCCTCTTCTCCCTCTTATTCGTCTTGTTCTTATTAGTCGAGAGCGTATGCATGTATGTACATACATACATGTGTATGTATGCATGCCCGTTTCTTGGCACGCTGACCCCGATTCGCGGGCGATGGTGGTCATTCTTCCAACCGGGATGATGCGGTACAGGTACTTATCTCGAGCTATACATAATCTGTATACACATATGCATGTAGGTACCGCCGTATGTAGAAATTGTGTGTATACTTGCGAGGTACAACTCTTTCTGGCACACTTTGCCCCTTTGTCAAGCCCCCCCTCTATTTCTATTTCATTTATTTATTTACTTATTTATTTCATTCTTTGTCTCCTCTCTCTCTTTTTCTCCGCTCCATACTCTCCGTTCCTCCCACGACTCTTACGTTCCCCTTACCGGCCCCTACGGCACATCTAGCTCCTCTTCTGCACGAGCGATATCGTTCTCACGGCCCTAAAGTACCAGCCCATACCTGCCTAGGACTTCTCCGGGATGAAATACAACGTGGACTTGTCTCCTTGCTATTTATCAACGTGTATTGAAGTCCGGGTTAACTTCTCGCCGTCTGCAACACGAGGCTGTTTCCTTGAAATTAATAAGGTTCAAAGATTAATGGCACGACTGAGGTGAAGGTATATAGTAGTGCACAGTAATGGCTCGCATATACTATATAGTAATAAGATAACGTCTTTGATCTTTTCTCCGTCGCTAACGCCGGCCTTTAGTCACTTTCTCGCCATACGATATCGTTCAACGTATCGGAAAAACACATGAAATGTCACGGAATATGAGGGATGAATACAAAGCCTACACGTGGCTCCGCATCCCTTGTAGAAATTTGCCCACGCCCACCAGATGGATTTACGAAAAACCGTTACCGACCGGATGGAATTAACCCCCTTTCGAGAATTTCATCATACAAATCAACTTCTTCGTTGATATTCATGAGTCACGAAATGAAATCGATTCTAGAGTATTCCTTTACTATCCGAAGTAAACATTGATAGCGTTGAGGAAAAGAATCGACGAAATTCTGGTATACATAGCGATAAGTAGGTGAACTGGACAATGCATGTGGTTCGCAGAATACTTCGCGATGGCCTTCTGCGCATGTCGCATATGTAATATACTGCCGGCCATGGCCATATAGCGTGCTGCATGTCCCATTCCATCCCTCCGGCAATTCTATTGTACGCGATTGTTTCCTTTACGGGTCTGTGACGTTAGCACTGCGGTAGTCCTAGTCCTCCCGGACTCCCCAGGAAGTACCGTCTCGGCCCACGACTGCAGGGAACTAGCTGGTCAACACCGGATCGCTCTTCGCGGTCTCCGGATGTTGAACACAATCAAAGGCCACCACCAGTGCTACCTACACGTGCAGTTTTCCTCCTTACAGTATAGTAGAATACTTTCGGAGAGATTTATGACTCGGAAAACTCTCCCCGGCCGCATCTGCCGCGCAGATGACTGACCTTTCAAAAATTGGTGATAGATTTCCAAAAATCTCATCTCACTGCTATGCAGGAATTCGGATTCTTCTGACATTCTGCCGGATCGTATATAATGTGCGTCTCTGTCCGCTGGATATCATAAGAATCTTGCAGCCTGGGATGAGTTAGTTATGAGATGCGGGATTGCGGTCCGCCTGGCCTCTACGGGTCGAGCCAACGCCTGAGGGCAGGCACCCACATTCACACTTCTGTCGGGCAGGAGGCCACCGTCTCTTATGAATTACAATTGGAGTAGGTAATACTAGGTCCCTAGCTCGAGCATCGCTCCCACTATCTTCATATGTGTTTTTGCGGATTACGTGATAATGGACACACGTATTCAAGAACGATAGAAAATCCTTTGAGATCCTGGCATAAACTAGGTTCGCCTTATTGCGACTTGAGTAACAGCTGTGGCTCGATTATGGATACGCGGCTTCTTCACAACGCGCAGCTTAATCTTAGATAAAACAAAACCTAGTTAAGTATAATGTAATCTGTCATGCACGGCCCACTGAGAAGATTACTCTATCCGATACAAGCGTAGTTGTAAATTTATCTATTAACTACATAACTCCGTGAAATTGTTCCGCCGAGTTTCATATACCGCTGCTTATGGTAATAATATGCGTAAATATATCTCGCTCTGCTTGTGTATTCTTTGGATTTTATGCCCGCAAATCGCGGCTCGGCAATCATAAGGGTGAACGACAACTGCAAGTGATATATTCGAGTGTATCTTTTACTCACTGCACCTTGCGCTATCTGTTCGACTCGGGCAATGCAAATTACTCCTGTGCTGTATTATCCCTGACAATCAGTCTGGACCCGGGTGGAGTTAGAGAGTTGCTAAGAGTTTGAGGCGTCAGCAGGTGCCACAGGTTTTAGACAACATTGTAACCGACTGTACGGCCCCGAGTACCTGTAAACTGTTATGCGACGGGTACAGGTTTGCTTGCAGCCTTTGCCCAGCTACCGCGGTCCAAACCGAATCAATATAACGGAACCACCAGCTACGGCGAAGAAAAAAGGAAAAAGAAAATAATACTACCTGACCATTGGGGTCTGAATCTGCTATAGCACTCGCCGTCGATTTTGTAGACTCAAAAAAATGTTTTTGCACGACCGTGCGTAAAGTGCGTGTCTAAAGTGTAATTATCGATGTGTAAAGTATACTCTTTGGTACGATGTGTGTAAAGTGAACTGCCGTCCGTAAAGTATTTCACTTCATACACGACTATCAAAATCGATGCGCTTGTAATGGTTATGATGTATTAGTGAGATCATCAGCGTCGATTATTCCGCCATCCTCGAAATTTTTAATTATATCGTTCTGCGTAATGGCCAACGTTGATGTTGACGAGGAAGCAATTCCTGAAGAGATTCTGGAATGTGCGCAAGAAGTTATTGTTTCTTCGTTGCCTGATGAATCAAAATTTATTTATCGAAAATTTTTTGATGTTTTTCGTAAATGGCAAGAAGACAAGAAAACCAACTTTCATTCCGAAACGGTGCTGTTATCATATTTCGAAACACTATCTGCTAAAATGCTTCCGTCGATAATGTGGTCCGAATATTCAATGGCGCGAACGGTGATAAAAAGGAGAGAAATGTTGACATTGTTATGTACCTACATCAATTCACATCAATTTCTGGAAAGAGAAAATGTTGGATTTGATGGTAACAAGGTAAAAAGTTTTCACGACGGAAGAGATCAAGAAATTCGTCGCAACAGCTCCTGATGATCAATTTTTGAAAGGAGAGGTAAGCGTTTACGAGATTAATGAACAAATAGAGATTTGGTTGATTTTCTGTGTGCGTGCGATATCATGAAACTAATATCGACACGAACGAATTTTGTTTATACTACAAAAACGAGAAGTGCCCAAAACAAATTATTGGAATCACTAAGATACGCAGCTTCCCAAACAAATTTGCTGAATGGCTAGAGTTACCAGAACCACAGCTATTCACGGGACATAGTCTTTGGCGTATTTCTGCTACGTTCCTTGCAAACGCTGGTGCCTCAACTGCAACGCTCAAACGTCAGGGTGGCTGGCAATCAGTATTAACAAGAAGAGAAAAATATGTCAACACATCACAAGTTCTATTTCTGCTGTGGGAACTCGCGGAAAACCATCTGACGCCGTTTCATCGAAAATAATGAAACTAGATGTAAACAAAAACAATGATAAGTCCGACAATTCTATGAATGTACAAATTAATGATAATTCTGATGATACGACATTGAATTCAAATACTTTTTTCAATGTACATACATACATACAGTTGAATAATTGTTCGATACAGTAAAAATATGTTTCTATTTACAGATTTAATTTACTTTATTATTGCGTTTATGAGAATTTATCTCAAAGTTTCTTTTAATACGAATTACTTTATTTTTGTTGAATACAAAAATAATATGTTAATTATTGTTTACTAGATTCATATTTGTTCACTGAATTACGTTTTTTTTTGTACGAATTAATTTGTCAGAATCGTTTATTAAAGTAAAATTATATTGCATGTTTAATATATTTGATAATTCATTCAATTAAACACTTTCTCTCAATGATTTAACGTTTAGTTTTTTGTATTTGTGAAAAAATGAGTTATCACACTTCTCAATTTTTGTTTGTTCTTTGGTCTGTTTCTTTTTCAAATTTTTTGTTTTCTTTCCTTGTAGGGGGCGGGGGGCTTTGCCCCCGCACCCCCCACCGGGGGCTCCGCCCCTGGACCCCACCCTGCGCCCTTACGACTTCTAACTCCGCTCGGCCTGCGATTCTCTTGATTCGGTGCATTATGCTTGTACCGCACTTTACGCACATTCGTGTAAAATAGTATATTGCTTGGCAAAGGCGGAAATTGCCTATCCGCCCTAACCACACACGATATTTTTTGTCACGCCTGCGAGGACAGATTCGGCTTTGAGTGTCTGTAGAGCGTGGCGCGTGTCGCGAAAAGCTAGAAAATTAGCCTACAAAGTAAAAAGGTTGTAGTAAAAAGTAACGCTCTAGTGCGTAAAGCGTTGCATTCGCGATGTGCGCATGCGCCAAGATCTTTCCGCACGCCAGTAGTCGGACATCGGCCACTTCCCCCCGCTCTACAGCTACGAATAGTCTAACTTTCCAAGCAGGTGCGACAAAAAATAGGACATGCAACTCGAGCGTAACTTTTTCAAAAAGTTCACTTTACGTACTAGTTGCATAATATACTAATACATATACACTCTCGTATTTCATTTTCTTTCTGTATACCTATACTGTATAATACCCGTCTTTGCACCCGAAGTCAATAAGGACTCGCTAGACAGTGTATGTTCACGCGCTGTATGCCGTATCCTGTTTTCAGCTCGTATTTTCTCTTGGCCTGATAGTATTCGGAGCTCTGGACTTCGGGCTTGACGAAGAGGAGGAAAGACGCGTTGCCCCCGACCTGGAAGCTCTCATGACGCTCATGACGCAGCCTGGTAAGCATAGTTTCAATTTATTCATCAAATCTGGAGAATTTATCTGTGCACATACACGATAGACTAGTTGTAGATGTTTCGAGGAATCTCCAACCAGGGAACACTTCGAGTAGATATCTGGAATGATGTGGAAAAATTATGTAGCAACTTTTTCTCGGCTTTACGCATAGAGGACATTATCAACTACTTGATTAATAGAAATAATGATATAATAATACTCATGGAAGCTATTACTTTCCGTTAATTGTTAACTGCATACAGCATAATTATGTCGTGTAAAGTTCTTATTCTTTTTTATACCTCTCTCTCGGCTATGGCAAAACACGATTATGCCAAGGAGTAACTTTCGTTTCAAATATTTGCTTGGAATAGAAATTAGAAGAACGTTCACACGGATCATCCGTGTACTATACCGAGATCAAATTAAGGACGCGTTGCAATCGGGCATGGAATTCACCAGACCCTCCAACCCTCCCTGTAGCTTTCGTTATTTCAACTTTCTATGTATCTACAATACATGAGAATGAAAATCTTCTTACCGGTGATCGCACAACCTGTCGCAAGTCAGCGCGTACCTGTTGAACCTATAACGAAACGAAGTCTGTGGGCAATTATGCGAGTCCCTGTCCCTATACACATTTCCACTCTCAGCTTTCTGCCTTGAATATATAGTATATTGGAATCCAAACACATCATATAGTAGTATAGTATATAATACCAACGGAGAGGGGAATAAGTTCACAGTGGAGTCGAATCGGAAAAAAATGAATGAAAATAGTTGTTGCTGCTACATCCTGCGCTCTTTCTCACCGTGGGAATGAGAAAGAAACAAAAAAGCAAAACAAAAAAGAACAAAATCCGGAAACCTTGGGGATATCGGTAAAGTTTGGACGGCTATTCAATTGTTGCGTTGGATAAACAGCTGGCTGAATCGATCGGCTGCACAGTTTGTACGGGTGCGGGTCCGAGTTCCGAATTCCAAAGATACGAATTTCGAATTAACAGAAGATCAAGAACGCAAAATTCTCAGTTATGATGTATTACTAAATTGAATGATTGTTTCATCGGCAGGCTATTGACCTGAACGCGCTTTCATCCGAAGATGTATTTTCAGATAGTTTAAATTTGGAGCGAACGAAGCGTAGATGGACAAAATTTGGAAAATTAACGTTTTTGAAATTGGAAATCCAGAGCGGCTGACGTTTCTAACAGCCAATGAACCGAAGAAAATAAGATCAAAAATAAGGGTTCAGAAACGGTGAAACTTCGATAAACAAAATGTTAAAGACCAGAATTCCGAAAGGTCTAGATTTCGAAAAAATGACAAGTAATCGATTATGTTCTCTGTGCAAAACAATAAACGTTTTTCTGATGTCCCCTGAGTTTCCGTTTCCTTGGCCTTTCTATTTCAATGGGTTTCGGAATTCTGACCTTTCGAGTTTTTGGTCTTCCGATACGCTGAATTCGGATTCATTACTTTTGTAGCGAGCACAATTCTGAATTATGAACACACGGCTTTTCAAATGTTCGATATTTCGACCAATCGGATATCTCACCACTTGCCCGTTCTGAGGTATAATTTTCGATATTTATTCATTTCCATGTTTGTATGTCCTGAATTTTTTGTTTCTACTTGATAGCCTCTCGTTATTATGGCCTTTCTACATTTTTTGCACTTTCGTTAATTTGACTTTCGGAATCTCGGCCCGTCTATTCTTCGGGCTTTCGGAATTTTTACCCCCACCCGTCTTATAGTTCTCCCTCTTGTGACGGCGACAGTAATAGAGGATTGCCCGTTTTTTCGTATTCACACTAATCAAGCGTTCATACAGTATACAATATATTGTGTTATCAGTGATTCTCTCCAATTAGGGCAAAGGTATTTACTATAACTTCCCCGCTCGCTGGTGGTCGACGGCAAATTTTTCATGGTGAATGCACCGGTACCGCCGGAAGTAGTTAGAAACTAACAATGAATCTGGTTCCGGCGCCATCACCCCGATTTTTCGCGCTGCTCAACGTATATTATACTATAATGTAGGAGGTATATTCGGTTCTTCCGAATCATTCATTGTTATAAAAACCTCGCGGTGTTCGCAAGTGGAGCAGAAACGATACGCAGGTAAATATATGCTATGCTATGCTGCAGCGAGGGAACATCCATAACGTACATACCTGTGTATGGTCAAGAAATAAAAAGCTTCGGTGATAAAATTCGGCAAGTGCCATCGCCAGTTCGATCTTGGACTACGGCCATTGCATCAATTATGCTGTAGCAACATTGCTCAGTGATTTATTCATTCCAGAGGATGACTCCGAGGTTGAGGAACGTCTTCAGGAGACTGACGACGAGGGTATCGAGAGGGATTCCGGCGAGAGCGAGGATGACCCGCTACACCAGACGCCGGATGGCCATGGAGTGCATCCTGGGTACATCCGGAGAAGCACACCACCGCCTAGGCCGTGTCCGCCTGCCCCATTCTCTGTCAATACCGTGCTGCAGGTGAGCCTTATATTTTTACGGTTCGGTGGTCAATCACCGGAGGGCTTTATGCGTTGGGTTTTTACTTTCACCTTGATGCATTTCATTTTCATGTACGACCTGCGCGATCTCGGCTTCTTTTATTCAGGCAGCCATAGCAAATAATCGAATTTCGTTCCACAGTTTTGCACGAGGCATTTGCAGGGGACACCGGAACAGGCTGATACTCACTACAAAGCTGTTGTCCGAGCCCTCGTAGCGGAGGCTCTAGAGCTTTCACATTTCCTGGAGAAGGTGGCCGCCGATAAGCAGGGCAACTCTAGTTCGTCAGCTGGGGCCACCGGGGAAAGAAATCTCGATACACTCGACTTCAATGATTGGGTGAGTTGGAAAGATATGATTATAGGATATTTTCATTCATATAGGTATATGCGCGCTATCACATACATTGTGGTTCCAGTCGATGATCGTTTTGGGAATCATAATCTCTTATATTGAAAATTGATCTATGTAGTATTGAAATATCGACGAGGTGCCCCTTTTCTTCGTAAAAAAGCATTTCGATAACTGTCCATGGGGACAAACATGAATCAAAATACTTATTTTACTCTTCTTATACATATAGACTAACGTCAGGATATGGCGGGCGCTGCAAGTACGTAGGTATAAGATAGCCATGAAATTAATTACAGCTTGAATACCTAGGTGCATCTGTTAGAGAAAGAAAAATGTCCGTGTACACGAATGATACACTTCGTAATATTGGCTATCGCGCGTTATGAACGCGTCCATACGTTTGCATGGCATGTTTAGTTAACATCCGACCAATTATCGGACGGAATTGTATGATTTCGGTATTCTCACATCCGAAACAAACAAAGAAACAAAACAAAACTGTGAAGTCACGATGTAATGTGTGCATGTGCAGAGGGGCAAGAGCTGTAATGTGTATAGATACACGATCAGAGTGCACCAGCCTGCTTGGTAAATGTTTGCAGTCTACAGTTCACAGTTTTTCCTGTAAATTGTATGTATATACGCAATGATCATCGGTTGTTCTCCTGTCGTAGGCGAGATTCTGGGTGCAAGTTATCGGCGAGCTCCGCAGGGGGGTGAAATTGAAAAAGGTCGAAGGGTCAATCGGCGGCGGCGGAGGAGGATGCGGATCGGCAAATGTCGGAGGTAAACGTGTACGCGGAACCGGACGGGGTATAGAATTCGAATTGACGCCGTACGAGATTTTGATGGATGATATTAGGGCGCGGAGATATCGACTAAGGAAAACACCGTCGCCGTCGCCGCACCTCAGGAAGGACGCTCACGCGGTGATTCTAGACTTCATCAGGAGCAGGCCGCCCCTCAAGAAGGTAAATTCAAAAGCTATAATCCATTTCAATCCAATTTATAAAATTGTACCTCAAAGGTCGTCCAAAGGTGAAAAAATTGTCGGTATTCTATGTACATACAATGATCGTTTCCTGTATGATTTGTTCGTTGTTTAATTGTTATGCTTATTTTTACCTATAGCTTCGTCTTTCCACGATACGATGAATTCATTAATTACAGTGGTCTCGCACTTTCACTGCTGCTCTCGTGTATCTTCCTTTCTGTCTAGTTCATTATCATCGGATAAGATAAAGTCTCTGCCGAGATTATATTTAGCGCGGGTGCCGATTTATCGAACACCTTATTGACATAGGCGACATAAGCCGGAGACATTGAATTACGTTGGGATTTCATTGGATTGAGAATTTTACAAAAAATTGACTGTATCGAGGAATATTGCGCAGGGGAATTAAGAATCTCATGTTTGAATATGTTGTACGTGAAAATGAAAATGTCATATGGAAAGTAAATCGAATTTCTCACTAATTTCGAATACTACGAAAGATTGAACTTTCGAATACCTTCGGAGAAAGGAAATTTTTTTTCAAGTTTTGTAAATTTTTAAATCAATCCATTCAGAGAGTAGTTCTTGACTTATCGCGCTCTTCTGTTTTCATTGAGAGAATGCCAATCTCCACGCCGGCTGCTGAAATGCTTAAGCAAAGTTGATGATATTTCAGGCATCGGAGCGGAAGTTGCCGCCTTTGCAAAGGCAATCGACACCTCGCGAGCTCCTAATGGAGAGTATAAAGCGACCGCCGAGGCCTCTGCGGCCGTCTACTGGAAAGAAGATGACTTCCGATCACACAGTTCAACAGACTACTCCCACGCGAGATTGCAGACCTGCAGGTATGTCGGAGGGACAGTTTTCTATTACTATTATTATCATCATCTTCATCTTCCTTTTCCTTCGTCTCTTATGAAATGCGTCTATATGACTGTATCACATGCTTGCGCGGGGTAACGGAATAAGTCGTTGCCAGAGGTTGAGGTCGATGAGATCGGTCGAACGGGTTATGAGTCGTTTTTACATAGCGGTTAGATAATTGCCGTCTGCTATACCGTCGCGTAGAGCCGATCTCGCGCCGCCCGCGCCGCCCGGTTATAGCGGTATGTATAACGTAAATATATACGTAACTATCGCGCGTAGAGGGAAAGGGATCGAAAGAAAGGAAAG
Organism: Phymatocera aterrima; assembly: GCA_963170745.1. Lineage (NCBI taxonomy): Eukaryota > Metazoa > Arthropoda > Insecta > Hymenoptera > Tenthredinidae > Phymatocera > Phymatocera aterrima. Next base: position 11,499,810 of record OY720664.1, read on the forward strand.
GCGGACGAATTGCTGCTGCTGCTGCTGCCGCTGTATAGTGATCTCACGAGATCCTTATACGGCGGCTGCGGCAGTACGACTCGCCACTCTCCGAGCGATTGAACGTTCGTTCTTTATCCGGTTCAGGATAGTTCGGAAATTGCTCGATATTGTAACAGTGCAGCAACCCACGCATAACAGCGCGCTTAGGATTTCCGATATCAGAATTGTGGAGGCGAGCGTAAATTTGGAAGCGTTTCACCGCATTTGGACTGCAGAATCTGCCGAAGTGTAATATGTATCGGTATACACTTTCTCTTTGAACAATACACCTATCTATACACACAGTAACGTATTGCCAGCGCTCGAATGTCAGATCATATTATAGTTTTGAAAAGAATTTTGAGATGGCTTCAGAAGTAGTTATAACCGCGGGTGTTAAATTGAATTAATTGTACGTAAATGTACGCATGTACCGATATATGACGTACGTATGAACCTACGTATGTACGTACGCGTATTGCGTCGCTGATTGTTACCTGCGAACGTGCAGGTACAAGCAGCAGCTTCTGATATAATCATCGAACATTTTTGAACACCTCGCGATATTTTGTATTTTTCGGGTTATCCTTACGTATAACAGTGAATCGTTGCGCGTAAGATGCTAATGAAAATGGAGATGGAGCGTGAAGAGCCAACCATCAAAACTTCAGGTAAAATCATCTCATTCTTTAATTTAGTTACAGACACACCACATTTAGCTATATCCAATTATCGAATCTTAACTGTACTCGGGCATGATAGCCCCATTCCTGCTCCCCGAAAATCTCAATCTCTTTATAATATGTGATGAAAAAAACAGGAAACAATTATATATGATCGCGACGTCGGTAGTTCATTCGGTATTCGTTTATTCGTTAATTAACACTTCGTGGCTTTCCGCCAAACACGGCTCTCGTTTAAAATAATCACCGCTATATCTGTATCGAATACCTAAAGTAAGAGCCGTGGTTTAGTGAGAAGCGATGTGAAAAGTCTAGATTTTTCACACGCTTCTTTGAACCGGTCGCCTTTCTTTTTCTTTCGGCGAAAAGAAAAAGACAATAACGGGAATTAAAAATCTCACACGCCTGTCGTATAAGGGTGATGAATTTACTCGTTTTAAAATCTACGTATGTATATACATATACATACGTACGCACTCGCACATTCTCGTTGGTCAGAAAGAACGAAGAAACGATGGTAGAGTTGATTTGAGAAAATCGATTCGCTATGGCCAAACTTTCATGGAGTTTGCTGTAGGAAATATTTAGATTTCCCAAATCTTACCAAAATCACCGAATGTTATCAAAATAAAGAAATACGTTCTTGATTCTCACTAAGTCATCACAAATATTCTTCCATCTGGCCCCCGAAGGGTTGTGGCAGATCAAATTTCCAGAAAAAAGGCAATATATACCCGATGCTTTTTTCCTATTTTCCGTTAATAATTCACCGACTCGGCCACCGCGAAGTTCGCTTGCAGTAACGAGATACACCCGACCCATATTCCGTACCCCTCGCGAAGCCTCGACAGTGTAAAAGTGTCGTGAAACTTGCACGTACGTAGTTAAGTTCACCAGCCTCGCGCTCCTGTACCCGCGTTTTTATGTAGGTACAACACGGTGCCTGCAGCTAGGTGTACCACGTCCGCTAGTCTCGCCTAGGTAATAAATCAATAAAACTGTTTAACATGTGTACGTAACCACATCTATATACCATCGGATGTTTGAAGGTATACTAACACAGAAGCAGCTCCAATGTAAAGATAGAGGTAGACGTTCTGCTCGTGCCTCATGAGAAGATGGTTCGTCTCGTGGCTGATAATATGTCTCTACGAACAAATTTCAGCACCACTTATAGTACAGCAGAGAGAAATGTAATAACTGACTCGAGGTACACTTGCTACTTCAGTTTTGTCTCTTTCTCTCTGTCGTGAATGCTGAAGAGGCGATTTATGCATGTACAGCCTCCCTCTATCCATTTATTTCACTCCCACGTGGGGTAAGTGACGTAAGATCAGCGTCCAGCGTTAGGTAGTACCTATACCTACCCTCGTAGAAGCCTATGCGTCATCAGGCGCAGATCGCGCCCCCACCTATAATGTCTGTATATGTATACGAATACCTATTCTGTCGGAAAGAAACATGCGAACACATCCCTCGGACATGCGCATTCTCGATTGTCCGATGTCTCGCCCGGGCGAACAGTCTGGGGTTGACTTTGGTGGAGGTAAGAACTTCCCTACGTCACATGTTTCGCGTGCCGAGTTTCTACATTAGCGGTTTCGCGTCGCGTTAGATCCGCGATATTGTCTCGTGGGCCAGATTGCAAGCGGTTTTGTTGATAAAGAATGAATCCATCATTCGTGAGATGATAGCTTGAATGCACGTGCATCATCGGAAGTTTGACAAGAGTGAATTCGGTGGTAGAAGTGCGTTGAAATCTACATGAAATTCGCGCACAGAAAAATATTAGTAGCACGATTGTCCTTTCGATGGGGGCTGATGATTAATTAATAACATGCGAGATATTGGGTCAGATTTTGCGGTAGCCACTTCTCAATATCACATTTTACGGACGAGGATCCTTCTTTCGGAATACCGTGCAGCGGAGTATGGCTTCGGACTTTTAAAAAATCAATATGATTCAGCGCGTCGTTCCATCCCGACGATACGTATAATTCGATTTGAATCGTTCACGGTAGTTCCAACGTCGGTTTCGCTCTCAGTTTGATAAACGGCATTTAAAACCGTCTGAAACATTGTCGTACATAAATACTTCATACCGTATCTTAAGATGGACGTCTGGTGATGAACGGGCCACCCAGCTGTGCGCTGCGATCAATAATCTAGACTCTACGGAATTAAATAAATCTCACAATCAGATATCTTCGAATGACTGCTTAGGGATTGCCATTCGTACGTTTCTACTCGCGGTTCAATGATCCAAAGTTTCACGAGAATGTCTCCTCGGTTTTTTCTTCTCGTTGTATAAGACTGAAACTAGCCTTACGAAGTGAAAGGTCGAATAAAGGGGCGCAAGGCGATCCACCAAGGCGATGTTGTTAGCTGTTGGTGGCGAATCGCGTAGGATTGTCCTCGGTGAAGTGCCACCAGTTCAACCTGAGCAGGAACAAGAGCCGGCACAAGATGTTGCGGCTCAGTGGCGCCTGCAGGATAATCAGGACGTCCCGCCTTCAAAGCGAAACGATGCTTCGTCGAAGGGGGAACGATTTGCTTGCGATTCAAAAATCAGGAGTGTTAGTAGGGACAAAAAGCCTCCGCACCATGGTGCTGCAACCGAGGATGACAAACGTCGCGCAAATAGGAATTGTAAGTCGCGTAGGAGACGCGTTAGAGTCTCAGGTAATCATCCATAATTCATCATTGACTCATTATTCATCGTACACACATCTCTTTCGAAAAGTCCGAAATATTCATGCTCTCATCCCCCGGCATCCCCCCGCGTAGAATACTAACTATAGGCTTGACTACAGTCTGTGATAATATGGTATAGAATATCAGAGGTATAGATGCGGTTCTTCACTGCGAATCCTAATTCAATTACGATCTCGCACGACCTATACAATTGATTATAATTTAATTAGAAACTTTAACTATGCTGCTTCAGGTTCGGGTGCGCGAGATGATGCTGTGGCAGGTAACACAGAACTTGTTACAACCCCTAAATCTTCGAGGCGAGAATCTACCGACCCAACTATCGCGCCTCGTTACCAACCGCGGCGATTGATCATACCTCTCGACTTCAAGGTAACTGAACACTACAATTCAATCATCGCGGTCTCGTAGAAAAAACATTTAACTACGTTGTTTTCATGCGTTTTTATTATTTAATTTATTTTCATTCTTTGCACACTTGCAGCTCGACGGAGAAGATGATGACGACGATGATGATGACGATGACGTGGTCACGAGGTTTGAGGACGATACAAATGACTGCTGGCGGGACGAGGGCGATGATGAAGATGTAGACGAGGATAACACCGCTCAAGGTGGGAGAGCCGGTGAGTCGGCAAATCCATGGCGACGGACAGGTGGCTTGAGACTTACGAAGAACGAGTATCATCGATTTTGCGATACGCAACTGGAGTGTATGTTATTTACGAATCCTATCTACATCTATGAGTTTCTCTGCCGTTCTCTACCACACGATGTTATTCTTATATGCATCTGTATCCATCTTTCGTTATTATGAAATATTACAGCTTACGATCTCGCGACTCAATGTCCGTCTAGAAGAGTTTCAAGTCGTAGGCACACGGTGGTCGGCACAACAGGTGTAGGTCTTGGTGGCGGTGCGGGAACCTTGTCCCTTCCACATTCGAGACCGCAGAGCAGGCAACAGGAGCCACGGAATCGTAACGATGCTACAACCAGTGGAAAAGCCAAGGATCAGGGACTCCTCGATCCGGAGATTCCTTCAAGCATGAATAGCTCACAAGATGAACTTGCCCAAGAGGTATTCAATCGAATCCCTGGATTTTCTACTATCCCGTATATCCCGGATCAAAAATAATAGTAAAGTTTTGTTCCAATTTCAAATTTTCAGAAGTCACCAAACAAAGGCAATGTGTCGCTCGGGAATATGTTCCTCAACGACCGCCTATCGCTTACGCTAGAAGAAATTGTTCATATCCGTAGTGTTTTAACAAAGGCAGAACTAGAGTCGCTACCTGTCGAAGGGCGCGTCAAGGAAGACGTAGAAAAAAGACGCGTATGTTTTTTGTGTCTCAAGACCAGATTTGGGATCCTCGGTCCATGGGGACAGCGATGTCGTCTCTGTGAACGAACTGTTTGCGTTAAATGCTACTCAAAGGTCCGTGACTCACAGAAGGGAAAATGAAAATCCATTAATTTTGATTTACAAAATTATTCTTATGCCCGAATATGTCTTCTACATAGATGCGGATACCCACCGAGCACTTCGCTCATGTTCCTGTCGTCCTCCTCTCGCCGAGTCTCATGCTTTCACCACCATCGGAAATCGACGGTAAAGACTATTCCTCCCTGAGCCATGGAACTGTCCGCAGTCTTTGGCCTCGACCGGCCGGAGGTGTCGGATCGGCGCCTGCATCTCCGGCTTCCAAACGGCGGGATCCAACGCTAAGGAACATGACCCCTACGCCGACTCTTACTCCTTCCGTAGCAAGAAGCTCCCATCAGGATGTCGAGGGAGCCGTCAGCAACAGTCTACCACCGAGCAATAATAGCCCAGTTGCCGGATCGGCACAAACTTTAGATAAAGGGTAAGTGTGGTTTAGTAGGAAAAGGTGGAAATTCGTATCCTTGTCATTCTGCATTGACGACTATGACTGATCTATGCTTTTCCTTTTTTTCCTTTCTTCTGACAACAGTCGCAGATTTTACTGTAGTAGTGCAAACAGCAGTCCTGCACGGACATCGGCATCGTCCTCGCGGTACGGAGCTGGTGATTTACGAGTAGCGGAACGATTGCGCGGGGTTGCTATGGTCGTATGTCACGACTGTCGGATAATGGTGCTTCAGATAATAAAAAGCTCTCGCACAACGCGCACGACAATACGCAACAATGTTATTTCTCGGCTCACGTTGAACTTGTCCCCTATATATGTTTAACCCATTGAGTAATCGGTAGAGAGGAGATTAGGTTCATTTGTAGTTTACAGGCTACCATGATACGCAATATATGTAAAGAGAATATAGGTAGGTAGTAAATAATAATGAAACCTGTATGAATATATATCGAGTAATGAGAAGAAAAGAAAAGAAGAAATCAAAAACTATATTGATTGGCGTATACTATATACGAGAGAGGATAATATTTCTTGTTTACTGTTATCATTATTATAGGTAATAATATAGGTTATTTATTTTCTATTCATTTGCATTAATGTCTTAGTTAACTGCAGTTATAGAGTGTCTATCAAATAACTTATCCGTAGTGTTCAGGTTCTTTAGCTCCACATTCCGTAGCTCCAGAAGGCATGATTTTAATTCAGTGTTAAATACATAATAATAACAATAAATATAATGATGTAGCCAACATCGTGCTTGGGCTGGATTTGATCGCAGAGATTCGACTCTCAATTTAGTAAATATTCTGAAGAATCTTGTGATAAAGAATAACTATTATTGTGATACAGATATATCGAGCTGTGATTGCGTATATTCTTGTTCGATCTTTCCAGGGAAATGTACCTGGCGATCTATTGCACGAAATATTTTAAAAATTTACAGATTTCAAAATATCTCGAAACAATCTGAGGGCTAGGTCGCTTTCCCATTTTCATCAACTGATAGATTCGTAACAGCATATACTATCTATATACGTATGTATCTATGCACTCTTATGATACATACACATATATATTATCCCCACAGCTCGATAGATTTGATGTGGTTCAATTTAATTTGCGTCAATCCTTTATCTATTGTTATCAAGAGGAAACACGTTCTATATCCTCGTAATAATTTAGCATTGCAGACTGGAAAATTACAAAACATTCTTCTGGGCATGTTGATGATGTATAATATTTATCAGTTTGTATTTCTGTTGATCTTATTTTCATATTTATCTTTATTTTGTTCCCTCTTTCATTTTTGTCAACAGTTGTCAATTTGTTTTTCATGTTCACATTTTACATACCATGATAATAATATTTCTTGCAAACTCGATGCATCTGTAGATAGTATGATATTTTCCGTAACACATTGGTAAGATTTTTCATTTTTTAGATAGTCCGACGCTTGCGTAAGTAGTATTAATGATTATTTCTTCTTTCTATATTATGCCAGCTAGCATTATTCTCGATTAGAAATTCATCATAGTACATACATATATTATAAAATAATATTATCCGGTTTCTGTGAGACTGCGATGAGAATTATACCCTAATATTTTTTCTGTTTTAGGAAAACATATAGTGAGTACGCTTATATAGTATTGTTTATTTGTTCATATTTGTTTTTTCAATTGCATCATCGCGTTCTATTCATTTTCTATTTTTTGTGGGAGAATTTATACTGTTTCCTTTGATTATAACTAGTTTTGTCACGTGTTCAAGTTAGGCTATGCAGCTGATGCGAATCGTGTTTTTTTTCGTTAGCTTATTTTTATTTAGTAGACAAATTTTGTAGATATACAGGGTGTATCACTTGAGAGTGTCAAAAATAGGAGGGGCTTCGTCGAGGCGAAGTCGCGCTCCTTCAGCCAATCAACAACCAATGACATTTCGTAGACCGATATTCTCACGAGAATAAAGGATACAATTTCTTGGCGTAGGAAGAAGTGTCCAATTGGCTGAAGGGGTGCGACTTCGCATCGAGTAAGCCCCCCCCCCCCCCCCCCCGTTCTTGACACTTTAGGTGATACACCCTGTATACCTAGATACATAATGTGATACGGTAGTAGTATATTATATATAAATAAAATTCTGTCTGCCCTTGCGCAATTTCATTAATTTATTATATACTATAATACTATACATATTATACTATAACGGAATATAGAATAGCATGTGTAAGAAAGAACAAAAAAGGAAAGGAAAATAAGAAGGAAAGCATTATAAACTTGTGAGATACTTACCGAAACCCCATTAAAGCCTGGCGCAGATGATGCGTTTTTCGTGATAGATTGCATGCGAGATTCCTTGCGCGCTAGCCGGCTGGCTTCGCTGTGAAGCTTGCTATGCTGCTCAATTTCGTTTCATACGAGGCTGTCTGCTCTACTTTTTTTCTGATTTGGACAAACTTCAACAACATGGATAAAGAAAAAAAAAGAAAACGATTACAATAGATGAACGTCATTGTTTACATCACGTAATGCCATAGCAACCGGTTTTTATTAGCCCATGCAGGCAGCCAGCGGTGAAATACGCATGAACAATAGCACGAGATGTATCTTCGAAAACCAGCAAGCTAGCGGTCATCGCAGCCATCGGGCCGTATTCCGCAGTCACTATCATGTGGAGGCGCCTCTAAATAAAAGACAGCACGACATTCTAATTAGCTACGCGAATCCGTTGAACCAATCAGAATGTCATGGCTATCTTTTATTTGGAGGCGCCTTTACACAATAGTGGCGTGGAATATGGGCCCTCGGCTAGGGATGTTTCTAGCTTGCTTCCTCATATGCAATTTACCACGAAAAAACGCATCGTCTGCGCCAAGCTTTAGGAAATTTAATAATTATAATAATAAAAGAAGAGAGAATTGAAGCAAGAGGAAATGAGAAAATTTGTAAAGTATTTTGAATTTTGGAGTTGATATGGAATATATAATACATAAATTGATCGCGTAGATTCCTCCATATCAAAATATATCTACCTATTTTTCCTATAGAATGTTATTGAAACAAAACTAGACAGAAAAAAATGTATAATAAAATTAAAGATTTGTCTTCTGAATCGGAGTATCAACGGTTATGCCATGCACATGCACGCATACTCCTCCCTTGCACCGTATATGTACGATTTATGCAAGAAGTTTGCTGGTTCGATAAAAGAAACGAAACGAATAACAACAGTGAAAATTGTAATTAAATAAAAATGATAACAATAATAATGAATGATTAAATTTCGTCAAGAATACAAAAATGGAAAAAAAAACTACAAAAATGTAATATACAATTATGGATCAATACACGATAAGTAGCAAGTGTATAGAACCGAATTTAACTCTATCATAAAATATAAGTATTTACAATCTTGATGACATTAGAGTATAATATCACTGTTCAATAAACCTGAATAATAATATCCATCACTATAAAATTTCTTGTGTTTATTGCGTAGTTTAGAAACAAAAACAGGGTTGGTATGTAATACTGTGATTAGTTTTCTTCTAATTACAGTCATAGTGAGTAAGGTTGGTTCTTTTCGTTCTGGGAAATAAATCAAAATCGCAATATCATACGAACGGTCTTTTTTTGTTCTGGTTAACAAAGATATTTATTTGACATTATTTTATTTGTTGTTATAGCCCAGTGACTGTCAAGCGTTAATAATGAGGCACGCGAATTAAATTAAACTATATTATTTACTATATTTTATTTATTGCCGTGCAAGAGGTAGCGATGAAGAATCGTAGGTAGGTATAGATATGTAGCTTAAAATTAGACAAATTTCATTACATTGAGGTGATAACGTTGTGCTTTTCATCCTAATATTAAATGAATAAATAAATTGTCTTTCTAAACAAGCGAAATCCCAACATCGAGATTTTTGTGCCGATTTCAAACTTTGATCACTGCGTCGATCGCCTTGCTGGCTTCTGCGAATATGTCTTCGACTGCACCTTCTGCATTTATCTGCGTTACAAAAGTCATTGTTATTATTATAATTTGAATTGTGTGAGACTGCTAAGGAAGATCCAAATCTCGCTTCGACCGTTAATAATACCTTGACAACTTTTTCCTTGTAGTGTTCGACAATCGGTCCATTTTTTTCATTGAATACTTCGATACGTTTTTTGATAGTAACTTCATTGTCGTCGGCGCGGCCTGACGACGCTGCACGACCCAGCAATCTTTTCGTCAGGGTCTCGTTCTCGACGTCGAAAAATAGAACCAGATCGACGGCGCCAATCTAAAATCGTGATTTCACGTATTGAATTCGCCTATTTGGTTTTTTTCGGGCGCATTTTGAACGCGGCCGAGAATTATATACTCACTTCCTTTTCAAATTCTAGACCCTGGCTAAGTTCACGTGGATAACCGTCGATCAGAAATCCCGGAGCTTTCTCCTCCTTTCCTTTGTTGATTCTCTCCTTTATCAGCGAGAGAACGACGTCCTGATCAGGAATGCGGAAATATGATACAGATTATACATGTTTCGTTGCACATAATGTAGGATCTATGTACTCACTGAAGGCACGAACAATCCCTGAGACATTAACTCCTGGAGTTGGCCGCCCCTTGGACTTCCGCTTGCCACTTCCTCCCGTAGAAGATCTCCGCTGCTGAGATGAAGGAAACCGTATTTCTCAACGATTTTCTCGCACTGGGTACCCTTGCCGGATCCCGGACCCCCGACTACCCACAATGTGACGGTCATCTCGGAAGATAATGATTCGCTACGAGGTAACGTGATCCCTGACTTTTTACTACGCGCCTGGAAAATCAATGTTCCGGCGAATTATTCTTCTCTTCAGAGGAATCTTTATATTTGTGAAGTTCCTCGATTTTCAGGGGTACTTATATACCGTACCCCGCGTATAGATTACGGAATCGTGCTTGTTTCTATATCGGTTTTTATTTCTGATCCATATCGAATTGGCCAACGTCCAGATCTGCTATAAAAGAATTCTCACGTGCCTGCTAGTGTTTCCCAGGTTTTGTTCCACGAATCACGATTTATGTTAAACGATACAAAGTGACCTATGCGCTCTATGATATTGGATCCATACCCCAATCAAAAAGTAGATTACGAATACTCGCGCCAAAAGTAATTCGAAAACTTTATTATCAGTCGATACACGCGTCACGAGCGCGGGGAATGACTTAATTCAAACTCAACAATACAGCTCCGACACGCGTCTTACCTGAGCTTGTTTATTGCCCCGTTTGATTTGCGGAAGAACAGATACTCTCGCGTAAAATTCGGTACTGGAAAACAATGATATTAATGACAAGAGCGAAAATATACTCCACGAAAATAATGACTGTATATCGGTGCTGTTGCGGAAAACTATCTGGCAGCGAATCGCGGTGTACGCGATTTGGATTATAGTGGGGACTGCCGCGAATCGCGTCGGTCAAATATATTGGATATGTGTAGGTATCATAGTTTATTCTATCCTTTACGGCGACTTATGTTAAATCATCAGCCTTATAGCTATGTGTGTGTATATATATATATATATATATATATACATATAATTATTTGCCCCTCTACAGCCTCTGGCAGCTCGGTTTAAAAATAAATATATATGCTGACCGTCCAAGGCTACGACTATAGGTATGTGTACACATCGACGGATCTATTATCGTTACCTGGCGAGGAACATAATTTTTATTGTTGAAATCGCCGTGTGAATCCGCTATTGTTGTGACGTAACAATCGTAGCTTTAAGATTGAGCGAAAGAAAAAAAAAAAAAATTATCAGATGCTCGACACGAGAAATAGTACTTGACAAATAAGTCTCATGATCCTAGTTTCTATTTATTCTTATCCTTCGCGTGTACATTTGCTAGAGGCAATCGTAAGATATTTGATTTCAAAATGAGTAGGCGGGTGTTGAACTAAACACTTTCCTCAAATAGCTGGATAAATATTTGTGCAGAAGAAAGAATAGTATCGGCAATGCAAAATATCTGTTCTACCTTATCCTATGGATGCTGTCGTAGTTTGATATTGATTCGAAAATTCAAGATGTAGATGAAGCGATAAGAGCGATACGTTAATCGATATGATTCTAAATACTACAGAGCAGAAGACGCGCGGTAACTACAGTTCACTTTAGGCGTTCAGATGGTTTACTTTTTACCTCTTCTGAGTATTACAGTCAGCATGGAAACTCCATTTTCATTATTTTCATTTAACGATGAGCGAAATGAACAACAAATGGGCTTCTTCAATCACAATCAGAGATGAGTGAACAGTTGACGTTTTCCGAGATAATAACGTCGCGACTCTAGTAGCCTATAAATTTGGCAGGTGACACCACACTATCGACGCGCGAGAATTCAAACAGTAGGTCATTCAAACATACAGTAAATTAACACAGATAATTATTAGGCGTTGAGACATTTCCCACGAATCTGTCACTGTTGAAAGAATCCTTGTCACAGATCAGTAGTAGGAAAGAAAATTATATTTTAGCCACCGAGTGACGAAGAATTTCAAATTACACAATACAATTTATAATATATTATTTTATAATTTAAAAGAAACCTATGAAAATCATCATAAAGATATTCTAGGCTGGGGTGAAAATAAAAGCCTCAATTAGATAAGAGTTACAAAGGCACCTAATAAAATTTTTACGAATCAATCCAAAATGCATTCTTCAGATAAGAAGCTTGGTTAGCTTATTGTTCCTGATTAAATACAATAGCTAAATTTCATACAAGCGTCATCTGGGATGAGCGAAGTCGCGTGAATCCCGGAATGATCAAAAATAGAAACCTGTTTGATATTAGCCAAAGTTACATCTTTCGTGAAACCTAATATTATTTTTCGTGATTTAGTTGTGTTAGCATTATGAACTTCGGCCTCATAATTTCAAAGTGTATCTAGAAATTTATGAAGTTGAACAAGAAATTATTAATATTCAAGTATATACATACCTTGTAATCAGTTATCATTCTTACGTTGATTGAATCAACGATTTTCATTGGTTGTCATAAATTTCAATTACAACACACCAATTGGTCGAATCGGACAGATCGAAGGAGCAAACTAAACGCCAGAGGTCTCCCACTGACTCTTTACTGCTCTATACTATAGTATGTTGAGGTTAGAATCCGCAGTTCAGAGGTTAGGTGCGTTGAGAGTGTATTTGTTACGTTTTTCACATTGAATTTATATTATAAATAAGAGTCTGAATTTATTGTGGAGAAGATGATTCGGCCGGAAGATACAGACGGAAATCCGTACGTTTTCGTAAGTATAACCTTTCGTGGATTCATTGAAAGACGAAATGATTACCCGCGCTTATCCGGTTTTACGAATATGAAATATTAGACCCCTAGTATAATGCTGTTGATTCTCTTAGAACGAAGAGGATTTACCCTACGAAGAAGAAATCCTCCGTAATCCTTATTCTGTTAAACATTGGCAACGTTACATCGATCATCTAAAAAGTACAAAGAGTCTGAACCTCAACATCGTTTACGAACGAGCTCTCAAAGAATTGCCAGGCAGGTATGTGCCACTGTTAATCAGAAATCCAAAATTTTTTGCGCTGTTCCTCTTCAAACTTTGAACACTAATCTCTAAACTTTTTCATTGCAGTTACAAACTATGGTACAGCTATCTGCGCCAGAGAGTAAGCCAATTGAAAGGGCGCTGTGTAACGGATCCACTCTACGAGGATGTTAACAATGCTTTTGAACGCGCACTCGTATTTATGCACAAAATGCCCAGAATATGGATGGATTATTGCACTTTGATGACCGATCAATGCTTCATCACTAGAACTCGCCAAGTCTTTGATCGTTCGCTCAGAGCTCTTCCTATCACTCAACATCATCGTGTTTGGCCACTTTACATCGGCTTTCTTAAAAAACATAATGTCTATGAAACGGCTGTTCGTGTCTTCAGAAGATATCTTAAAGTAAATAGCCTTCCTTTTTTCAATCTCATACCTTCTTACTCGCAGAATAATCAAAAAGTAGAGGCAAATTTGGTACCTTTAAATTTGGTACCTTTGGAATGTTTCAAACACAAAAATCTGCGTCTTAGATAGTCGGAAAATTTCATTTCTCTTCAAAGTTGTGTAAAAAATTGTCGAATCTCAAATCCCAGTTCTCACAATCAGCCTGCTCTTCTCCTTGCTTCCAGTTAGCTCCGGAAGATGCCGAGGAATACATAGAGTACTTGATATCCATTGGAAGACTGGATGAGGGCGCTCTAAAACTTGCTCAGATTGTTAATCAGGATGATTTTGTCTCTAAACACGGAAAATCCAACCATCAGCTGTGGAATGAACTGTGTGATATGATATCAAAGAATCCTACGAAAATAAAGTCTCTGAATGTGGACGCAATCATCAGGGGCGGATTGAGGCGATATACTGACCAGCTCGGACCACTTTGGAATTCTCTAGCTGATTACTACGTCCGTAGCGGTTTATTTGAAAGAGTGAGTCACTGGCTGATGAGACGTTGAATTTATCTACCCTACGAGACTCGAAAATCAGACAAAATGAAGTTAAAACTCTCCAAAATATTCATTGTACTTGAACTGAATGCAAGATTGTTGTTTCTTCACAGGCAAGAGATATCTACGAGGAAGCTATTCAGACAGTATCAACTGTCAGAGATTTTACCCAGGTATTTGACGCATATGCGCAATTCGAGGAACTGAGCTTGAGCAAACGGATGGAAGATGCTGCAAAGAATCCAAACCCAACAGAGGAAGGTGTGCTTCATATTTTCGCTCTCCTCCTAGCTTAAAATATCGTTAATTATATCTAATTAACTAGTTATCATCTTTTTCCAGATGATATCGAACTCGAGCTTCGATTAGCAAGATTCGAACATTTGATGGAACGGCGATTGCTGCTACTGAATAGCGTACTGCTAAGACAAAATCCACACAACGTTCAAGAGTGGCATAAGAGAGTTATGCTCTACGAAGGTCAACCTCATGAGGTGAGAGAGCTTAAACGGTCTCTTGCACATCCGGAAATACTAGTTGTACAGAAATTTCTTAACTGAGTTATCATTCCTCAGATAATCAACACTTATACAGAAGCAGTCCAAACCGTGCTGCCACAACAGGCTGTTGGGAAGCTGCACACGTTATGGGTTGCGTTTGCTAAGTTTTATGAGGAAAATGGACAGATATCGGATGCTAGAGTTGTGTTTGAAAAAGCAACGCACGTAGCTTACACAAAAGTTGATGATCTTGCTTCAGTATGGTGCGAGTGGGCAGAAATGGAAATCAGGCACGAGTGAGTCTTGATTTGAATTACGGAAATGATCGTTCTAAATTCTATAACAGATTGGAAACTTGTATATTTTGTTCACAAATTTAGCAACTGCAACGAGGCTTTGAAACTCATGCATCGAGCAACTGCGATGCCCTCCCGCAAGGTTGCCTATCACGACGAAACTGAAACAGTTCAAATGAGATTATACAAATCACTTAAAGTTTGGTCAATGTATGCAGATCTTGAGGAAAGCTTTGGTACATTCAAGGTACTTGCTCTACATAATGTGATTTTATTGTTTCATTGAATCTCTCTATAGTATAAAAGTTAATTTTAATTTGGTTTCCGTATTTCAGACGTGTAAAGCCGTTTACGATAAAATTATAGATCTAAAAATTGCAACGCCGCAAATTATTATCAATTACGGTCTATTTCTTGAAGAGAATAATTACTTTGAGGAAGCGTTCAGGGTAAATATTCTAAAATTCTTCACAGATTCTCCAAGATTCATTCTCATAAAATGTATAAATTGTTTTCGTCTTCATTTCAGGCTTATGAAAAAGGCATTGCTCTATTCAAATGGCCAAATGTTTATGATATATGGAACACGTACCTAACGAAATTTCTAAAACGATATGAAGGCTCAAAACTAGAGAGAACTCGAGATTTATTTGAACAGTGCTTGGAGCATTGTCCCCAAAAGTATGCTAAAGGTGAGGTTCATGTACTGACGATGTTTTTTACTCTAATAAAATAAAGATACTCAATTGGACTCAACATCATGTCTTCTTCTATTTTCTACAGCCTTGTATTTACTCTACGCTAAATTAGAGGAAGAACACGGATTGGCAAGGCACGCTATGTCGGTGTATGAGCGAGCCACCGGTGCTGTTTTACCTGAAGAAAAATTCGAGGTGGGTAATTAAATTTCATTTGTTTGACACACACCAAGATACTGTTTTCGAGAATTCTGTTTCATTCCAGATGTTCAATATATACATTAAGAAGGCTGCGGACATTTACGGAGTGCCAAAAACACGTCAAATATATGAAAAAGCAATCGAAGTACTGAATGAAGAAAATACTAGAGAAATGTGTCTCAGATTCGCTGAAATGGAAACTAAACTCGGCGAGGTTGATCGCGCCAGAGCTATTTACGCCCACTGCAGTCAAATTTGCGATCCTAGGGTGAGAGTTATACTCAAAAGTTCTGTTGTTTTTTTTTTTTCTTTTTTGCTCGCCTCTCAAGTTTCTTATCTACAGAGAGTATATTCCGGTGATTTCTCCCCGTTCAACTGAAGGAAAATACGTAATACTTCTCTTCTATCAGGTAACATCTAATTTCTGGCAAGTATGGAAAGAATTTGAAGTTCGTCATGGAAATGAAGACACAATGAGAGAAATGTTAAGAATTAAACGCAGCGTACAAGCCATGTATAACACACAAGTTAACATGATGTCTGCTCAGATGCTCAATAGCGCGGCAAATCTTTCCATCGAAGAATCAGCCGGTCCCGACGACCCTATGCGACTTCTGGACAATAAGATACCATCTACGAGTAATGGTTGGTTTCTTAGATTAGTTGATCAAATTCATTATATCATTGTTTCCTGGTATTCGTAATCGATCTTCAAGATTCAGCTCTTGAGCTTATTGTACTTCGTAACATATTTGGATAGAGTTAATGTACTCTTATTCAATTATTTTTACTTTCTTCTCATTAGCTGCCACGTCACAACCTGGTTTCAAAGACAATATCAATTTCGTACGTGGAGTGACTGAGGGAGACGGTAAAGCCGAACCTCAAGTAAACAATCCAGACGAGATTGACATAGATATGGACGACGGTAGCGAAGATGACGAGAGAGAGGTTGAAGAAGGTGAATATCAAGTTCTGATCAAATATCAATAACGAATGGATTCTTCTATCAGTGATAATGCAATTGTGATGAATTTTGATGACAATTGCTGCCCATATTTTCAGATGTACCAGTCGAAAAGCAAGCCATTCCATCTAAAGTATTCGGGAGTCTGAAAGGCAAGGAGGACGAGGACGAGGACGAGGAAGAAAACGACTGAATATTATTGAATTCACTTTGGATAGGATAATATTTCCCAGACTATTGTCAATTTATACATACATACCTAATAATAAAATTTTTCGAGATTATCGTCACATGAAACGCAGGCTTGGTATACAGTCGAATTCGATTTACCGTTTTAGAGTGCACTTGAAACTACTCGGAAAACCGCACTGAGTGCATATCTTCACTGCAAGCCGAATTCGCTGATAGTATATTGTTTATTCACCTTTCTTATTCCTCCGTACAAAATAAAGAGAAAAGGAATGCAAATTGACGATACTTTGCTATTGAATTCCCCAAATATCAATGAAAATTGAAAAATTACATTACGGATTTTTTAGATGAAATTATCGGAGTAAAAAAGCATTTTGAGAAGATAGTGCTGCTGCTCCGCGGTTGAAAATTGTTAGTTTTGTTATTCCAATTGTCTAACTAGAATAGTTGGTCGCTGGTTCCGATTGGAGTGGTATGTATGTCTAGTTACTATTATCCTGTGGGAATTTTGTGTTTAGTAGTCCATCGTCAGGTGAGGAACGGCATGACGATCAACTCGTAGTTGATTGCGCAGTGATTCATTCGTTCAGTTCAGTGACAATGGCGGCAGACCTCGAGCAGTTCCAACAGCTTTTAAACACACTTCTAAGTACGGACAACGATGTTCGGACGCAGGCCGAGGTACGTTAATTTATCACTTATTTTTTCCTCTTCAAAATCATATCGATATTCGGCCTAAACACCTGGTGCATTTTTTAATATGATTGATAATGAAAATCACGAACACGTTGGCAACGTGTTGTCACAGAGAGTTAACATGCGGTCGGATCGTGAGTCGTGACTCCCATTTATTCTTATCGCCTTGTCTTTGGTATATTACTTTGCCCTGTGAATTTCTCATCCTACTTATTGCGTCGCATTTAGAATATCATTTTACGGGTGACAGGTGTCCTCTAATAAACTTAAAAACCTCAAAATGGTGGCGTAGACCGCGCGGCCCGCCAAACCTCTACATGGCCGCGCCGCGCCGGCCCGATCCGCGTCCCGCCGCATCATTTCCCGACTCCGAACCACGTTCTTGCACAAACCGGACACGCGTGCATCGAATCTATTTACATCTGTTTTATACCCTTCCTACATTATATCTATGATCAATTAACAAAGCGCAATTATATGAGCTACGCATTTAACATATTTGGCCAAGTCACGCTGCACCGTACTCCACGGTCTTTTATCTACGTAAATACATCCACACAATATGCCTGCGTGTATTCCTACAGTACATGATACATGAAATTCCATCCAAGGTATAGGTGTAGCCAATTTTTCAGCCAACGCATGCTTTTTTTTGGTTTCTTTTTCTTCCGTTTGCCGTTTTAGCTGAACGAATCCGTCAACTGTACACAAGATTTGCATTACCAACACCCTTTTACAATTTGAGACATACTGATAATTACACTGCGATTTTAACATTTCCATAATTTTTCATCGGCGGCACAAAGATTTCCGAATATTTTGTATCATCGAATTGATTGTCTCGAGCTGGTTGAAATTAGGAGAAAGCGAAACACGACCTGAGCTTGCTCATCTAATTACTGGTATATTTCATGATTCGTTGTCTTTCTGTTCAGGAAGCATACAACAACCTTCCATTGGAAAATAAGGTGACGTTCCTACTAGGCTCCATATGCAATGTCACGCTCGCAGAGGAAATGCGGACCATGGCTGCGGTCCTACTCAGGAGACTGTTTTCCTCGGAATTCATGGATTTCTATCCAAAAGTAAGTTTATTTGAACGGATATTACAGGGATCCGGAAAATTGGAGAATTTTGTTCAGAATACATTTTTTTCACAGAAATGCTAAATTTGAAATGTTATACTAGAATCATTGGCCCCCTTATTTGGTCATCACCATTTTTGTGTACATATATTTAGGTATTCAAGAAATGAATACTTGACTTGAAAGACACTAGAAATTTTGTCCTTTGGTCATACTTGATATTAATTAATGCAAAAGTGTTCAATCTGATATATGCTAATACTACAACCTCAGTTAGACGAACTTGATCACATTGAGTTAATATTAGCTATTCTAATTTTATCCGAATCAAGCACTTGATCGTTGTATTGAAATAAGGCGTCTGAAATATCAGCCATTTCGAATTGTGCTCTAATTTAATTTGATAGAAAGCAACCACATCAGATCAGATCATGTATACACCAAGATGAAATGGAATAGGTGGGGGAGAAATAGGGGACACGTTCAAACGATAAGACAGCAGATTGACGACCTCTGATCTAATAATAAATTCATCCATGTACTTGAAGATTAGAATATTCAACCTTGTTCACACGTGTTTTCAAATTCATTCGAATCTTTACACCCAGAGCTTGATGAATCGATAAAAAACTCGACTATTTTACAGATATTTATCAAGATCAACCTTTCTCCCATCATTTGTTAAATGTATCTTTAAATTTTTGTTAACGCGCACCATGTGGAGTCAGCAGTCAATTTCAGTCGATGAATATGACAGCGTTACGCCCATGGTAGATTAACTCGTGAGATCAGCCTCTCTCCTGACTATCGTTTTGATAGTCTCGATCTAAAGGCACTTACGAGGAGTTTCTGAGAGTTGGCTGTGCGTCATTCATTGCACAGTCATAGTTTTGAAACGTACATTCTCACAATACGACAGAGTATTTTTTCTCCGAGTCAATTTTTATCTCTGACATTCCATAAATTTTAGTAATATTTCTCATCTTTGTAGATTCCGCCAGAGGCTCAAGCCCAGCTGAAAGAAAGAATCCTACTTTCTGTACAAACTGAACAAGACGATAAAATCAGACGCAAAGTATGCGAAGTTGCTGCTGAAGTCGCTAGAAATCTCATCGATGACGATGGCAATAATCAGTGGCCAGAATTTCTTCAATTCCTGTTTCAGTGCGCCAATGGACCTTTACCGGCGCTGAAAGAAAGCGCTCTTCGTATGTTCACGTAAGATTTCTTCACCTCTTTTCTGCCGTATTAATCTGGAACTTTTAAACGTGATCAAACAGTAGCCCAGACGTTGAAATACTGAATGATGAAACAGAATTCGTTTAATTTGTTCCTTAGATCCGTTCCTGGCGTGTTCGGCAACCAACAGGCAAATTACCTCGATCTTATAAAGCAGATGTTACAGCAGTCTGTACTAGATGCAGAAAATTACGAGGTGAGTGCTTTAAATTAATACCAATCTAGAAATATTGGGAGTAGGATGCAGTAGTGGATTTTAAATTTTAACCACTAGTCACTAATTCTCCCTAAACTAATGAAAATAAATAAGAACTGCTTTACGATGACTGTAACTTGTCGAGTGCTAAATTACAGACAGATACGGAGCAGACAAATACCCTTGCAGTTTACTCACCAAAGTTCATTACTTTATTGTCTCTTGCACGTTTCGATCAATTGATCTTTCATCTTCTTAAATAAAATTTACATTTCGACTTCCTTTGGGATAATATAGGTCAGATTTCAAGCAGTCAGAGCCATAGGTGCTTTCATAATGCTACATGACAAGGAAACAAACATTCAAAAACACTTCTCTGAGCTCCTTCCGGCGGTAGTTCAAGTAACAGCGCAATCCGTTGAAAAACAAGAAGACGAATTTTTGCTCAAGGTTTTAATCGACCTCGCCGAATCCACTCCGAAGTTTTTACGACCGCAGTTGGAAACCATAATGGAAATGTGTATGAAAATATTCTCAAACGAAGAAATGGGAGATTCCTGGAGACAGTTGGCTCTTGAAGTTCTGGTTACTCTGGCCGAAACTGCGCCTGCTATGGTGAGAAAAGTTGGGGAAAAATATATTGTTGCTCTTGTACCCCTTGTACTGAAGATGATGACTGATCTTGATGAAGATGAAGAGTGGAGCTTCTCAGATGAAATTATCGAAGAAGATAATGACAGCAATAACGTTGTCGCCGAAAGCGCTTTAGATAGATTGGCTTGCGGTCTTGGTGGCAAAACCATGCTTCGTCAGATCGAACAGAACATTCCGAGCATGCTGAGCAACACGGATTGGAAATATAGGTAATTTTATTATGGCTCAAAATTTATTTATTAATTTTCTTCAATATTCTTGAAATAATAAAAATCCGTCATGTGGAGTCAGCAGTTGAGTACAATCGATGTACATAACAGTGTTACACCCATGGCAGAGCAGCCTAAGAGATGATACTCTTCTCTGAACTATCGTATTGATATTTCAGACGATAGAGATTCTCATAGGAAGTTTTGTGAGGTTTGATTATCATTTTATTGACATTTTAAGATGATCTCTTCTCTGAAACAGACAAAACCGTCTTATAAAGTACTCGGTGAATTTGAAATTGATCCAAAGGTTTATGAACTCATCAAATTATTGATCATTTTACAGGCATGCTGCTCTTATGGCAATTTCAGCAGTCGGTGAAGGTTGTCACAAACAAATGGAAGCCATATTGCCGCAGATTATGGACGGTGTTATACAATACTTGCAAGACCCTGTGAGTGAATTAAACTTGTAATTGAGAAATCTTCAGAATATATTTCCAATTGTTTCATTTTTTATTTCCGTTTCTATTATCTACATCCTCAGCATCCACGCGTACGATATGCCGCTTGCAACGCCGTTGGACAAATGTCAACAGACTTCGCTCCGATTGTTGAGAAGAAGTTTCACGACAAAATTATACCTGGCCTCCTCATGGTGCTTGATGACAACGCTAATCCAAGAGTTCAGGCGCACGCCGGAGCCGCTTTGGTCAACTTCAGCGAAGATTGTCCCAAAAATATTATGACTCCTTACCTTGATGCTATTATGGCTAAACTCGAATCTATATTGACTGCTAAATTTCAAGAATTGGTTGAAAAAGGCACGAAACTTGTCCTTGAACAGGTCAGTAATGCATTTCCCCCATTTTTTGTTTTAGTCTCTCATGTTCGAATCTAAAACTTGCTAGAAGTTAAAGAAGTCGATTCTTAAACATGGGAAATACCTCTTTACAATCCACCAATTAGCTCGCTTCAGTTCTTATTGGTCACTTATAAAGAGGACATTCATTCTTTTGGTCATTACAGGCTTTTTCATGTTCTGTAATCTAGCTGATGATCAACTGATACACGATCATTCGTTCTATGTGTAATTTATATTTCGATTATCGAATAACATCAATCCAATACCACTTGGACTCTGGATGACTGAAGAATCTTTCGATATTCACTAAATATATAGAAATATTTTCTCAGGTTCCGATTTTCGGAACATATTTAGATTTTGAAGGTAAAACTGTGTATGTATAGGTCGTGACTACAATAGCTTCTGTAGCTGATACCTGCGAGGAACAGTTTGTAACTTATTACGACAGACTTATGCCGTGCTTGAAGTATATCATCCAGAATGCCAACCAACAGGAGCACAAAATGTTGAGAGGAAAGACCATTGAGTGTGTTAGTCTAATTGGACTGGCTGTTGGTCCAGAAAAGGTAATTCTCCTGTTTTCTGCCTAAAATATTAAAATCTTTTGACTTGAAACCAATTTTATAATATCTTGGTTGCAGTTCATCACCGATGCAAGCGAAGTTATGGATATGCTTCTCAAAACTCATTCTGAAGGAGAACTTCCAGACGACGACCCGCAAACTAGCTACCTCATTTCTGCTTGGGCTCGGATTTGCAAAATCCTTGGTAAACTTTCTCACGGCTACTAATTCCCAATTTCTCAAGCGAATTTCTTATTGTTTCTGTATTTCTTATTATCAGGCAAACAGTTCGAACAATATTTACCGCTAGTTATGGGTCCCGTGCTTCGTACTGCAGCGATGAAACCCGAAGTCGCGCTTCTAGATAACGAAGATATGGAGGGCGTCGAGGGAGATTTAGACTGGCAGTTTGTATCGCTTGGTGAACAACAAAATTTCGGAATAAAAACGGCTGGGCTAGAAGACAAAGCCTCTGCATGTGAAATGCTCGTCTGTTATGCTCGGGAGCTCAAGGATGGATTTGCTGACTATGCCGAAGAAGTTGTCAGACTTATGGTACCGATGTTAAAGTTTTATTTCCATGACGGAGTTAGGACAGCAGCTGCTGAGAGTCTACCGTGTTTGTTAGACTGTGCTAAAATCAAAGGTATTTTTCTGTTTCACGCTTTATAATTCATCGATTTTCAGATTCACAGAACTCATCTAATACTTGAATATCATGCATATTTTTACAGGACCTCAATACCTGGAGGGTATGTGGGCCTACATTTGTCCTGAGCTCTTAAAGGCGATAGACACTGAACCGGAGTCTGAAGTTTTGTTAGAATTATTATACTCTTTGGCGAAGTGCATAGAAACATTAGGCGCAGGATGTTTAGGAACACAGCAAATGGCTGAGCTGTTGAGAATTCTTGACAAACTATTAACTGAACATTTCGAGAGGGCGGTAGCAAGGCTAGAAAAACGAAAGGATGAAGATTACGACGAAGTTGTCGAAGAGCAACTCGTTGATGAAGACAATGAAGATATATATACACTTAGTAAAATAGCAGATATACTTCACGCGCTATTTATAACACATAAATCAGCGTTTTTCCCGTATTTCGATCAGATTTGTGGTCATTTTGTGAATTTATTGGCACCTGAACGCTCCTGGCCGGACCATCAATGGGCTTTATGCGTTTTTGACGATGTTATCGAATTTGGGGGGGCAGACTGCGCCAAATATCAAGAATTTTTTCTCAGACCTATGATTCAGTATGTGTCCGATAAATCAGCAGAAGTTAGACAAGCTGCAGCCTATGGTTGTGGCGTCCTGGGACAATATGGAGGCGACGCTTTTGCTCCAGCTTGCGCAGAGGCTTTGCCAAGACTGATGGAAGTTATCAATGATCCAGAGTCTAGATCTCTGGAAAATGTTAATCCTACCGAAAACGCAATATCTGCAGTTACAAAGATCCTAAAATATAATAGCAAGGCCATCAATGTTGACGATATGCTTCCACATTGGTACGTAGGAATTGAATTCATATTATAGTTTCTTCTACATCATGAAATAATTCACTTTTAGGTATCTATGCTAATACCTAATTCGACGCTTTCTTTATTTTTTTATAGGCTCTCGTGGCTACCGGTTGTCGAGGATGAAGATGAAGCCCCCCATGTTTATGGATACCTTTGTGACCTCATAGAGAGCAATCATCCCGTTGTTTTAGGGCCAAGCAATGCTAATTTACCGCGACTTATTAGCTTTTTTGCCGAAGCATTGTTCAAAGATGCAGTCCCTGCTGAGAATCCGGTCATGGCAAGGATCCTGTGTATCGTAAGGCAGATCCAGAGTAACGAGACCTTGTTCCAAGCCTGCATAAGCGCTCTAACAGCAGATCAGCAACAGGCTCTTCACGAGGCACTGAGTGGACAGCCGACCAACTAGCCCTCCACCTTCTTTGGAGTTGTGGAATGCGCGAATCACTTGCAAAGAAAATGAATAGAGAGTGCTTCTCTATGCAAGGAATCACAGACTTTAGGTAGCTAGAGATTATACCTTGTCCCACAATCGAAAGTTCGCACAGAACGTATAACGGTCGGCGTAAAAGAAAACGAAAATGAAAACGAAAACGAACTAGAGACAGATATGAATCTGACTGTTTTTCCAAATCCTATTCAGTGTTATCGTTGAGTGAATATTTTCATAATGCCATACTATATACCCAATTTTATCCACCCATCCCGTTACGTTATAGTTAATTTCATACCGTTATTGTCATATATTCGAATATTACGAACTCAAAATACAAAAAAAGAAAAACGAAGCTTAAATCTCCATGGATCAAATCGATTTCACTTTCTACTTTGCTCATGGTTCTTAATTTTGGGCCTATACAGTAAAAAAAAAGCTTCATATTCGGTATGAAAGACGTTGAATTTGCCCCGTGGCTGACTAGTTTGAATATAATTATAGAGCGGTAGACACTCGAGGTGAGTGACAGCCGCCTCGTAAGTTGATATGACAAACGAAACTAGTAAGGAAAGAAATTGAATTGCGGACTGGACGCTACCAGCACAGAGCCGATAAAAGGATGACGGCACGACATTGTGATTTAGGTATTTTATTATTAAATTATAGGTACAATAAATGTTATTTAATGATAATACTATCGATAATATTACAGTGTTGAAAGCTATAGACGGGCGCTTATTATACTACAATGCTATTTGAATGAAATATAGCCAGAGTAAGTTTAATTATTAATAATAATCAGTTTTCCCCTGAATTTTTTATACTACGTGAACCTTGTAGCTGTTTGAAAATTTATTCAAATTACATGAGAAAATATGCCCCTCCAATAATTTCTCCCCTACCCCCACTAATTCAATCATATCTCGTTGGAAACTGATCTTAGAACAATTCCAGCGAGCGTTTCGTTATCAAACGAATAAATAATGTACATAAATGCGTATAATAGAGGTATAAGAAGATGTTTCATGTGGTGTTTATACTATATATACCCTCGTTAGAGATTTGACTTAGACGCAAAAAGGAGCCACGAGGCAACTAGGATTTTTCGGTAATTTTCGTGTGTTTCGAAATTTTTTCACTTTCATAATACATGAATTATTAATGTGAATTTCTTCGACTATGAAATATGCTCAATAACTGTATCGTCGCGAGGTTTTTTCCGGGTAACAAGACCGACCCCTACAATCCTAGCTCATTATTATTGCATATGATAAAATTTTTCATAATACGTAGTTAGAATTTTTTTTTTTTAACTTCCCACAGATTATTGCTACGAGTTGATAATCTTGAAGCTGAACAAATTCAAACGACATTAAGCGTTTCGTTTTTTCATTGTAAAAATACTATTCGTACGAAATGACTGTTGAAATTATATCTTGAATAAAATAAATAAAATGAAGAATTGGATATTTTCGAAGCAATGATTAATCTTTAAGAATGGTTGCACCAAAGTCAAACTCTAAACGAGATAACGCAATTCAGACGTCTGAGTATAATACAATGATGTTCCTCCATATACATAACATAGATAAGAATTGTTATAATTCATTTAAACCAGCATTGCGTGTATATTAGTATTTTGAAGATAATAAAAAAAGAAGAAAAAGAAAAAAAACAGAAAAATAGATAGAAAAAAACCGTTACACTAACAAACGACTGTGAGAATCGAAGTGTTCTGTCAAGAATGTAAGTGTTCAACTAATAACACACCCCGTTCTCGTTGCTATTTATTTATATACTATGATTATTATTACTGTGAAACTTATCATTTTTATGATGATTATTATAATATTAGGATTAGCGAATGTACTCTGAAAAATTATTACTAATAACTGGCATAAATAATTCTCATGATAAAATTAGCCTGAGCGCGGAAGTGGAAGTTACATAGTTGGTCGAAAAAAATGTTTATGGAATTTTTTTTTCTTTTTCTTTTGTAAATAGTGAACGAATGTATTACATATTGGAAGCACATTTAGTGATAACCAATACAGTATATGTATAGAATTGATCAATTAATCGTTGTTCAAGCTTTGGCAAATTCTTAACAACTCGGATTGGTTTTTTGGCAACGATCTGACAATGGGTGGGTTCTCATTGTTAGAAAGGAATAAATAGGTAGTACATACCTGGTTAGTAGATACGTTCTGATCACCAATCTCAAATTATTTATACTATTGCATTACATTCGTAAAAGTTAGGACAGGAAAGAAATAAATGAAATTGAAAAGAAAAAAAAACGAAAACATTGAAAACAGAAGTGGAACCGGATGGCGGAAAATTATAAATATAATTATCATATAAGAGATTATCTTATAATTATTATTCATTGAAATAAATCTCAGCTTTATTAATTACGGGTTTTATCAATCTTTATATCAAGTCCCATTCTCTCTTCTTATCAATTCACTAGCGTGGAAGTTAGTGAAGAAAACGCTTATTACTCGGCTAAGGTGCTAAACTTCCACCAAAAGTGCTGCATCAAATAAAACTGAGTTACTTCAAGCATAGTACCAACAAATTGAGAATTGAAAATTCGCTGAACATAGAACTTAATAACTATTTCAGGTGGATTTTTTGGTCTCGCGAAATATTAAAAACATGAATTTTTTTGTCCCAACGTTTCAATATACTATATTTGAATAAAATAAGACTACAGTTTACATATGGACAACAACGATAGTATACTCATGTATTTATTTATGTACAATTACCTAATATAGTAGAGGCAGTAGTTGATCAATAATTAACATTAATTTGTAAACATACTAATTATGTTTTACAAAATTTTTCCCATATGATTTTCGCTCTCGCTCGCTCCTATTTATAATGGTATAATTTGCTATCAATAATATTTTGCACTATTAACAAATATTAAATAAAAAGTATACAAATGTGAACATATAACAAGTAAAAAATATATCGAAGGATACAATATACATAGTAAATGTGGCGATAAGGTTATTGTAGAAAATGTAACATGTAACGCGGCGAGGTATAGGTACACTGTTAAAAATCTCATTATTCATTATAAGTACCAAAGGCACGGCGGTTTACATTCCCCTATGATTCATTATTATTAGATTTAGATCTACATACTCATTAATGTACTAATTAATGCAGATTCACTTCCTAAGGTACATATTCTACATTCATTCTTATCCTGCAGTTCATACGATCAAGTTAATAACACCATCATTTGCTTTGGTATAGGTTCCAACAAAAAAGAAACAGGAGTATAGAGTCCAAATTTTCATCGAACTCGAAATTTTCCGTGCGACTTATATGCATATTTCGAAGTATTTTATTTATACCGGTAATCACCGGTCGGGGCGGCAATGTTTGTCTATGTACGAATGTGCGAATACCCTAAATAACTGCATTTATCACTGATCAATTGACTAAATAGCAATTGACGTCGGTATCAATTGTTGTACTATAATACATTATGAACGATATTAATAAAATAATAAATAACCGTATTATACTGAAGAGTATATAATACATGAATGATCTTCGATTCAATCTTACATGCCAAACAAGGAGAGCCTCTCGATAGGCAGAGTGAAGAATAAAACATTCATATGTTTATATATAAACTGACTATACAAGAGCCGTGAAGGGTAATCAAGATTACGGAAGGTTTAAAAAAAAATTATCAGATATCTAGTGCTTGTTAGATTAAGTTTGGGGATAGTTAAAATGTCTAACTTATAACTTGAGTAATTTGTTCAAGAATACCCAGACCTTTTCTCTTTTACTGAGAGTATCAATATTCTCTTGAACTACTAAAAATTAATAATTACCAAACATATTTGTTTAATTGTTTTTCTTAGCTTGATACGATTCCTCGGCAATCTTTCCTAGCTGTTCAAACATCGGTCGGCCAGTCTCCTTCACCATGGATGTAAAACGTCCAAGATCATTTTGAAGGAGTACGTGTGGATGATCAAATTCCTGCAAAAATAAGAATCCAATTATCAATTACTCATTGCAACTCGGTTCCGTCTTCCTTGTGAAACTCTGTTAAAATAATTGATGAAACAGAATCGCTTACCGCCATACATCCGTGATCCATAAGAAGAACCTTGTCGCTATCCATGATAGTGTTCAATCGATGAGCGACTGTAAGTACTGTACAGGAGGCAAATTTAGTTCTTATAGTACGTTGAATAAGAGCGTCGGTGTGTGGATCAACATTAGCAGTAGCTTCGTCCAGCATGAGGATTCGATTGTTTCGTAATATCGCTCTGGCCAGACAAACCAGCTGGCGTTGACCTACGCTGAAGTTACTCCCGCCTTTCAACACCCGAGATTCAAGTCCACTACTGCCCGTTGTTATGGCTTCCTTTAGCTCCACCTTGTTATTAAAGTTTTTCCTCAAACCCATTTCACATTCTGGCGTAAATTTTTCATTGATCATATAATACAAACCTCTTCTAAAGCTGCCCATAATAAACGATCTGGAAACTCGTCGAATGGATCCAAATTGCGACGGAGACTTCCAGAGAACAGAACCGGATCCTGAGGAATAATTGATATGAGGGAACGCAGATCCTCTAAGCATATAGTTCCGGTGTCTATATCATCAATTTCAATAGAACCCTCGACTTTTGCTAATCGGAAAAGCGCGGAAATTAAGGAAGATTTGCCTGCTCCTGTTCTGCCGACTATCCCAACCTGTAGAATAGTTGAAAAATGAAGTGAAAACAACTTTTGACACAGCAAACGAATGAAAGATATGATTTTGAGGAATCATAATGCAGCCATGGCCATACCCTCATATAGCTGTATTATACTTTCGCTAAATCATACGTATCATTCTTTTGTTATTTTCACATCCGTTGTAATGGATACTGTACAGGCTTTGGTATGTGGCATTTGCACAGCTCACCTCTATGCGAGCCTGTTAGAAAACATGTAAAAAAAAAAAAGAAAAGAAATACGAGTACCATCTGAAACTGGCTGAACTGAAAATCGCATTGAAATAAAAAAAATCCCTTCTACCTTTTCACCAGGGCGTACAACAAGCGTGAGACCTTTGAGTACCGGTGGCTCATCTTCGGCATATCGCATATAAACATCTGAAAGACGTAGGCAGCCACGACTCGGCCAACCATCCGGTATCTGCCGAGGAGATGGTGCCGATTTCAGTTTGCTGTCAACATGAGATATACTCTTGTCCCGAAGATTTGGCTCAGGTGGTAATTGTGTATATTCGAGAACTCTTTCTACAGCCATAAGTTGATTTGCTACTTCGGCACTCTGACGCATTCCCCATTGAATTACACCCGTTAGTGCCATAGACTGAGTTATCGCCAAGCCGACTTGGCTTCCTGAGAAACCTGTGGAGGATAAAGAGAGGATTTAGAATTCTAGTTTTCATTACTTCTCCCTCTGTAAATGCTTAATAAAACTAATTTCACGTGAAAAGGTCTGAAATACGGATCTACATACCTAAATTAATGAGTAGAAAACTGAAGGTGACTATGGTGATGAACATCAGGCAGAATACGTCGAGTGAAAAGCCAAATGCTGTACTAGTCGTGATGAACATGTACCATGAAGACGTGTGCTGATCCTGATGCCTGTCGAACTCGTATTTAAGAATATCTTGAGCTCCATAGGCTCTAATAGTGCTTAGGCCATTCAAAGTAGCATTTAGATGAGTAAACACCGGGGATCGAGCTGTCAGAAGTTGAAACATTAATAGAACGTGATAGAATTTGATGTCTGGTTGACTATCAGCTAAACTTTTATCTTTCCATATGAAGAAAACTTATTAGAAGATAAAAATTTGGGGCTTCACAAAGATATGTCGGATATTTACTTATTCCCTCGAGTCGTTTGACGTTTTTGCTAGTCTTCAGGTAGATCTTTCTCAACCAGGCAAAGCAGATGCCGACTACAAACACAGGTACAAGAAACATGGGATTGACCGTAGACGTGACGATCAAGGAACCGAACATCACAAAGATGACTTGAGTAGCGTCTAAAATTGCTTTAGGTAATAGTTCATCTATAGCTCCCATATCTTTCGAGAAACGGTTGAGTATCCGTCCGCTGGGATTTGTGTCATAGAATCTCATACTTGTTCTTATCAGATTTCCAAACATCTGATCATGCAGAGACTGGCTGCTCCACATACACGATTTATAGAATATCAGAGACCTCGAAATCGCAGCAACAAATAACGCCACCAATATACTGGTATAAATGTACATGTATGCATTTGTTGGAAGCAGATCCATGTCCCTTGAATCTCCTGTTGTACTATTAAATGAGCCAGAAGTGTTGTCACTCTCATTATTGTGCAACGAAGGATCATTTTTCCATTTTTCAGCAAACGATTGGCGGTATTCTTCCTTGGTGACCCTGTAAAATATAAATTAGGTGAATTTAAATTGATTAAAAGTAATTTTCGTGTCAATTAGTTTCGGTGGAAAAAGTTCATCAGTTATTAAAACATTGCAGTTATTGTGCTTTTAAATTACTCATTTCACTCACCAGTAGGAGACAAACCAATCGTTAAGACTGGCTGCGCATTGACTGAGGATAAAAAGCAGGAGGACCAGAATTGCAATGAATATGCTACTGCCGGCTCTGAAATATTTGAGAAAAATAGAGCCATGAATAGTGCCACGAGAAGTTCCTTCGGCCATGTCCATTCTCTCATTATTTTCTTCCTCATCCTCCATGTCTGTATCAATGCTGGCGTCAGGTGTCTGGCTCTGAGTTCAAAGATACACGAATTTCATAATAAGAATGTTTTCAGGTTTAAGTTAATGACCGATTATCAATTCAACTTACTCGATTACTCGCAGTGGAATACTGACGGCGCATACCATCCCTATCTGGAGATAATTTTTGGTCTACGCTGTCTCCGTCTCCATCTTTGTCTCCTTCTCCTTCTTCTATATCACCAAGAAGAGCTTTGTATTCGGGATAAGCTGCTACTAGACGTTCATGGGCTGTGAATGTTTCAGCTCTTCCCTGATTCAACAAGATGATTGTGTCAGTTCCTTGTAGGTAATGCAGCTGATGCGTTACCAATATCCTCGTCTTACCTTTGAGGTGGCGTTTAATACACTCCTCAAACAGATGTTTACCAACGTGCGCATCCACCTGCAATTTTAAAACATACTTTACTTAGCAATAGTTCATAATAGTATTAAAAAACGTTTATATCATCAGGAAAGTTTTGATTACCGCGCTCAAAGGATCATCCAAGAGGTAAATGTCGGCCTCTTTGTAAATTGCTCTAGCTAGATTGATTCTAGCCTTTTGACCACCTGAAAGGGAGCTTCCGCGGTCCCCTACGATCGTTAGGTCTCCTTGAGGTAGCTGCTCAAAGTCACTCATGAGGGCACAAGCCATGGTGACACTGTGGTATTTCTGGCGATCATAGGCTTGTCCGAAGAGAATATTTTGCCGTACAGTGGCTCCAAAGACCCAGGCTTCTTGACAGGCGTAACTAATGCTGCCAACAATTTTAACTTCACCAGGTATCTTGGTTTCAGACAGAGGTAATTCACCTAGTAGAACGGATAGCAGGGAACTTTTACCAGCTCCTACTGTTCCTATTATCGCACAGAGTTTCCCCCTTTCTATACGTGTGGTCACATTTTCTAGCGTGTTCTCTGGGTGATTGTTATCCCACTTTGCTGTTACATTGACTAGTTTTACTGGCCATCGCTCTTTGGATGACGAACTTCTATTCGTTGTACCGTTTGATCTTCCTAGAACATTGTAACTTCATAAGGAGTCTAGACCTACTGTCAATAATGTTATCATGGGAAAACACGTAATTTTGATGGCAGAAAAAATTCGAAACACAAAACTAATTTTCGATGGAAAAATTACGAATCATTTATGAGGAAAGGTATTTTTCCACCACATATCTTCGAAAACTCTTTTCCAATTATTCAAATAATTACAAATATTAATATCATGGAAATTGAATGGTCCAACATGTTTGTGAACAGTCTTCATGTCAATACCAAAGCAAGTTATGCCTATTTGGTAATAATAATAATGGATATCAATTGGCTGCGCACTATTGACGAGATTAACGGTATCTTTGAGAAGATCACTAGCCAGCATAGCCAGGCCATTCGGAATTTCTTTAGAATGATTACCAGGGTTTCCATTTCCATCTGCCAAGTCGTCATCTATGTATGGAAGATTGAATCTTGGTGATAGATTGATGCTCTGCGTAGAATCCCGGGTTGAATTGTAGACGGACAATTGTGAACCATCCACATCAACGGAACCAGGTAATCTTTTGAATTCGTCGTGCATAAGGAAGTATTGAAGTCTTCGTACGGCTACCATGCATTCAGCAGTTTCAGCGATACCCCGCACAAACATTGCGGTCATTGTTTGTGCCAGAATGTTAAAGTAAGCAGAGATTACAAAGACTTTATCTGCTGCGAGCTTATCGCCGAACAAAACAATTGAAATAACGGTGCTGAAGAGCGCCATTCTGGTGGTGAATAAATTAAAAGACATGTAAACTCCTCGGATGTATGAGGTTTTTGTTACAATACGTAGCTCCAGTTTCCTAGCAAGTTCAATCATCGCACAAAACGGCTTTTCCCACGCGTACATTTTGATCACTTGAACTCCTGAGATAATCTCATCCATCAACTGAACTCGCTCGTCGGTTTTCAATGCTGTTTGAAGCC
Organism: Phymatocera aterrima; assembly: GCA_963170745.1. Lineage (NCBI taxonomy): Eukaryota > Metazoa > Arthropoda > Insecta > Hymenoptera > Tenthredinidae > Phymatocera > Phymatocera aterrima. The sequence goes on from OY720664.1 coordinate 11,532,721, forward strand.
TGTATTTCGACGATAGCTTACCCAGATATGCTGTTATGAGAATAAAGGGAGGAAGATTGTTGTGAATGACTTAGACAAATGGAAAACTCCAACTGTTTGATATCATTGCTGAGAAGATAGCTTACATTGTAAAGGAACGACCATGAATACTGCAGCAATGCCAATAATCCCGGCATAACCAGCTTCATTGTATAAAAAATATGCAACAATCACAGCAGAAAGAGGGGCAGACCATAGCTGGTGCAAAAAAATAGAAACCAGGTCAAACCTGTTGACGTCGTTGGCTACTAAGTTCACGACTTTACCAGGGGGGGTTTCACCGAGTGCTGTTTTGCTCAGCCTCAACGCCTGCGCAAATAACAACCAAATAATAATTTTACTTCAGCTATATCATAGATATAAGGCTCGAATGAAATTAGAATACGTTGAATATGAGATAATTTCAATCATGTCTTATTATATGAGGAGAGATTACCTTCCTGTACACAAGCGAGCAAACTGCGACTCTGATTCTGCCTCCTATGTGAAAAGCTTGAAATATAGCTTGATTCAAAGAGATCACATTGATGGCTGAAGCCAGAACGATTCCTCCTGCGTAATAGAGAGCTTCTTCATAACTTACGGTTGGCACTGGTTTGAAGTGACGCAGTAAGCCACCAAGCAGGATTGGCGTACCTAATCTGCGGACGATAAATAACAATCATACTTGAACGTTATAGAACTTTGCGTGTGTACAGAAACTACGGGTGTTCACTTGAGAATTGGATTCAATTATTCTCTAACCCAGATTTTAACCGTTCACCTGATTACTCACCGTATCACAAATTCGTTTAAGATCTGTAGGACGCCAAGAATAAAATACTCCCAACGAAAAGTAATGAATATTGTTTTCAGAAGGCTTGGTTGCCTGCCATTTTTTTTCGACGTTTGTAGCTCGTGATTCCATTGTCTGTGAAATGTTTCAAAAAATTAAATCTAATCTGACCAAATAAAGCCAGATCACGGAGAAAAGAATAATGTGCATAAGATACTAACGCTTCCAGTCTATCGCCCAAAGCTGTTGATTTATCTCCAGGTAGAGGGGTGTGTAGGTCTTCGGTGGATAAATCTTTTTTGTAACCCTTTTTGAACAGCTCTATTGTCCACCTAGCATGAAAAATGAAAGTAGAATTGGGTAGGATACAAAAGAAACGGGAAGACACATTCAGCTTTCGTCTTCTCTATTACAAACAGACTTCTTTCTGGATGAAGGACGGACATTGTACCTATAACTGAATTGCTATCAGATGACATAATCAACGTACCGATCATTGTCACGTGTAAATAATAGAATTAGCCGATTACAGATGGCCAATAAACAAGGCATGAAGAAACGGATTCTACAATAGTGTATTCAGATATTCAAGCTCACTAGACAATCGATCAGAAAATATGCTTCAAAAAGAGTTTAGATTGATAGTCTCGGTAGAAAAAATCCAAGTCTGCAGAATTGTATGAGCAGTATAAGTAAAAACATAAAATAGTACAGAAAACTTACCACCATGTTAGTACAGATACGAAGTTGGCGTTTATTCGAGGATTTGGAGTATTTCTTGTTTTACTTGAGTCCATATTTTAACTGTAGTAGCATTCCACTCGGCGATTGAAGCAAAAAATGTTCACAAGTATAACGCGAGCAATGTATATATTTGTATTATAATTTTAAGTACATGAAGAATTCAATCATGCCAGAGTGGAAATCAAGAAACAAAACTCTTTAGAGCAATTACACAATTAGTTCACGATCACTGATTGGATTTTACTTGTTCGAGTTTTCAAATCAAAACATAATTGAACATTGGATTCCAATGCTTGAATACTTTGGCCAGTTATTTTCTACAAAAATTATTATAAAAACTTCTGTTTTTATAATATTAATCATATGATTTTTGGAAGAGTAAATAAATATTAGCACTACCCACAAAGCTCTAAAGCTTTTGAAAATGGAATCTGAGTTTTAAAATACTGATTTTAGAAAATGATCTTGTGAGAATAATTGTTTGAAAATTTCTTCGCCTCTCGACTATCAGTGTTCTTATCCCTCGAAGTTTCAGAGCTGCAATAAAATTAGTGAGAGATCTCATGTATATTTATAACAAAGAACGTTATCTTAAATGTTTCCTATTTACATGCCCCCGAAAGCTGTCATACAATTATCTCCTCTGGTACATGTAAGATATCGTTTGAATGAAATTCGACCCAACCAATAACGGAAATCAAGAACTCGAAGATTTGTCATGTTACTGAATAGAGCTGTAAAGATGTATTGACGCTGCGTCGCCTTTATCGAAACCAACAAGTTTTTACTAATATGAACAGGAAAGTGTTCTGTGAAGATAGAACGAAACATTAACAGGAAGAAAAATGTTATCGGTTGATTGGCATTGAATGAAGCAAGAGGAGTTATGGAACTAGAAATCTAGCACGCTCGACGTCAAGGCATAATCTTAAAAAACGGATTATATCGAGTCAACAATTGTAGAAATCTCAAGGATCTGCAAGATGACTCAACGTTTTATATCAGTTGACATTAAATCAAGCATTATATAGTAGAGAGTCCGTCCTGGATGTGTACAATGTCAGGCAATGACTTGCAGTAATTATCTACAGTGAAATAATAGCTGTCATAAAAAACAAACTGATAATAAGCGTTGTCTAAACAGTATGAGAAAATTCCATCCTAAATACAAACACATTATGGGTATATTATTTCGGAGCGGCCGATAACGAATTATAACACCAACCACCATCTCAATTGAAATATATTCTCATTTACTGTTTTCGATATGAAAAGAAGAGCTTATTATTCTAGTCATCCGTTTCCTCATACGTTACTCAGAACATGTCCCGGAGTTTAAATGACTTATCGAGATATTTGCCAGATCTAAAGGAAATAGTTTGTTAGGTACCGCGCAAGGATACTCGAGCTGCAATTGCGCAATGCTGAGTTACGTATCAAAATTGATTTATTTATTGACAATAATTTCCAGCAGACAATAGGCCACCACTCCTAAGTTTTTAATAATAGAGATCAAAGTTAATTTCAAGGGGGAAAGTGCAATTGATGCTTGTAGGCGGGGCGTGCAGATGAATGGATGCATGTGTTTAGCCGATGAAAGATTAATGAACTGATATAGGTCCTATAACTATACAATATGAATGAAAATACAACAGTGTGGACTGGAATGAATTGATGTTCGAAGTATTAACAGTATATTATAATATGGCTACTCCTCCGCTGGTATTACGATAATCGATTATCACGCACTTGGGAGATGTGATTTGTAAACATGAATAGAAAATTAACGATTACACAGCCGGGTATCTATGCATACGTGTATGAGAGAATACATTGGACGAAAATAATATGTAGATAGCAATGTATTCGGGGCTAATAGTAAACGGATACAAGTTAGTTTATTATTCACGTGAGACTCGGATGATGGATCCTAACGAGCAGAAATTCCAATTTACTGACATAAGTCTTTGTTTAACGTGTCAGGGTCATATTTATAAACATGCGACTACACATAGGTAAGAAACAAAACTAATACATGTGGAGATTCGATATGGCGTGTTACCCAACAGTTCGCTAATTCTGATTATTGTGATATCGTATGAAATTATGACAAGGTTATACGTTGGGTATCAAACGTTCGACTTCAAGATCTGTGTGATACGATTGATGAAGCAACGATTCATAGTCGCGCGAATAGGTATGTCCCAAGTACGAAGAAATAAAACGAAGAAAAAGGTGAAAGAAAAAATACCTGAACCGCCTAAGGCAAAATTTTTTTGCCGTGTGATAGAAGCTGGTACTCGTGAGATCACGAGTATAGGGCTCACGAAACTATCCTCAGAATACTATAACTATTCTCATTATTATTGTACAATTATTTGATAGGTATCACCGAGAAATGCATAATGAATTTGAAAACGAGGCGGTACGTCTTGGAGGAAAAAGAAAACGCGACCTTTATAATTAATACCATTCGCTTCCTCAAGCTTATATCCGCTTACCACTGTATACATAGTATAATAGATAGTATTTATAACGCGAAGCGGGAACCCAACGGTTTATAGATAGGTATAAATATAATGAAAAAAAGCAACGTATACAATTTTCGTCAGCATTCACATATGCCTGCGTATAATACGTGAATCGGAATGTCAGATACCGCGGTACGGTAATTATTAGATCGTATAACCGCGTGCAATTAAACGGATAATATACTTCGATGAGGAAATTCGATGAGCATGTTATTTGGCTATTATTAATTTTCAGAGCAGATTATTCATTTTCAGAGCAGAAAGAAAAAGGCCTAGGCATACATACCTAATATTTTGGAGTCGTATAGTACTATGAACTGGTCGATGTACTATATATTACGTATATGTATGGTTTTACGGCACTTAATAATGTGCGTTGGATCGCACCGTAGCTACAAGTTACATACGCGAGTTGAGACCGCCGCGGTTTAATTCAATCTGATTCAACCGCGTCTACAATACAATTAGTAATTACTTTATGGCAACGCGTGTCGTTTCAAACTGTCAACGTCTATCAGAGCGCCGCGACCAGACGCGAGCGCTATACGTGAACTGGCACTACTGGCAGATTGCAGTGTCGAGGCTTTTTGAGATTATGTATGTATGTGTGCACGTATGTCCGTGCTTTGGTAGATATAGATATGAGCTCGCTGGTACCAGAGAACTAGGAATCTTTCATAAACCGAAAAAAATGTTCACCTCGTTATAAACGCGGGTATGCGGCGTGATTTATTCGATCGGAAATAATAATTGAGCATGAAAGGATAACGCGTGATGATGCAATTATTATCTGCCCACGTTGCTCCACGGCGATGAGGATATGAAATTGCGGGACTGCGCAAGATCGCGCGAGGGCTGGGCTAAGGAGCATTCGTTGTTGACAGGGAAGAGGAAATAATTAATAAATAAATAATCGCAGCTCCCTTCTCCGCAACGTCACGATGCTGTCCATATGAAAAGCGAATAAAACATAACCTAATTATAAGTTGTGACGCGACTGTCGGTAAAACAGCGATCCTCCGGTATGTTATGGAATAATGTGCCGCCATTCATGGGACACACGGAAGCTGAACAGGCTTACCCGGTGTCTGTTTCTCTTTCCAACGGAAGAACCTATCCTCGTTCAAACCAGCGAGTTCCTACCGCTGAACTCTATCGTTGGCTGACGCTCTAAAGGCCGAGACACACAAAACTCCACAAGCCATAAGCAGAGAATGCAGAAGGCATAGCGCATGCGCACTACAGTGTTTTTCTTCATGAAACTACAGTGCGCATGCGCTATGCCTTCTGCATTCTCTGCTTATGGCTTATGGAGTTTTGTGTGTCTCGGCCTTATCTCTCTCTCTCTCTCGGCTGAGAGAGAGAGAGAGATAGCTCAGCGCGAAGGCAATTGGTATTTCGGTCTCTCTCCGTACAGTCCAGTCCGAAAATTCATTCGGTTGTAAAACAATGTCTCCTTGAAATCACGAATAGAGACAGTTTCAATACTTTCTATACTTCTGTCTTTATCAATACAATTATCAATTGAAAATATTCTATGTTACAATATTATTGTCTAATGACTTCTATTTCACTGCTCCAATAATGCTGCTCAGAAACTTTTTGCAGATACAGTACAATACTTCGAAGTGCGCATGCGCGACAGAGCAGAAATACCCATCGACTGGATCGGGAGCTATCTCCCTTGCAACGCTGCTTATCATGGGAGGGAATAGTCAGCGTACTTTCAGTTAGAATATAATATAATTCAGTGGTTTCTACAGGATGTCCCGGTGATGGCGACGAGCTATACGCCTCTTGTAGGCGATTGCCCCATCTCTCAGTAGAGGATCCTTCTTATAGTGGGTTCACATGCACGTGGTGGCGCGGTCGAGCGTACCCAATTAAAACGCTTGAATCTACTCCGCGCGCTGTCAAGGTCACTCTGCCTGGAATAGATTCTATTTCTATTCGCAGCGGAGCGGAACAAGTTTCACGGAAAAGAGAGTCGACTCTCTTCGTTTCACGGACTTACTTCGTTTATTATGACTATCTCTTTTTAATGTTTACCTCGTACTTTAAGGTTAGGAACACCATACCAGTGTGAATACGCCAATGTAACATTGTCTTTCGTGTCGTACTCATGATTCGCACTCATTATTCAAACTCGATATAGACGTGCTTGTATTGAGGTTGTGTTGACTGTTGTTGCTTAAAAGGATATTTTTTTTCAGCACCTACGCCATTTTGGTTCGCCGCACCACACTATTCCCGCGGACTTCATATGAACCGATGTCCAAGGATTATTATGGAGCGAAATCCGTTCGACCGCGCCACCACGTGCATGTGAACCCACCATTAGAGCATATAAAAAGAGTCATTTTCATCTCTGCTGTGAGAATATTATCCTACACGGTAAAACCAGCGATGAAGAGGGAGATTCCTCACCGGTATTGGAGACAGAGATGAGGAGGTAGATTGCTCACGCCGCGCCGTGTTAAAATATACGTACGACTCTTTGGCTAGCGACGCCTAGCGGAGTGGGAGTCAATTTGATCTAGCGACAACAGAGCGGGGCAGAAAGGGAAATTTCGAGAAGCCTAGATGTCACTAGTTTCGCGTACTAATCTAGTCGTAGATATAATACCGTCGGTAAGAATGTGGTGCGGAGGTAAGTCCGGGTAGGTAAGTCATCACCGGCTGCCGATATCTGGGAAATGACCGCTGTAGTTGGTTGAAGTATTTTTATTCTTTACGCGTAGGTATAATATACATAATATGTATTCAAAGTAGATACACTAATGCACGTAGAATCAAATACGTTTGTAAACATTGAATTGAAAAATGAAAAGAATTTTGAAGAAATATTTCCGTTCGTATGAATCAATTATGTCAGGCTATTAGATTTCGCTGATTCGGGATTCCGATAGACAATGATCTCATTCAACCGCTGCTTGGGAATTTCTATCAAATCGTGAAAGAAATTCGAAAATGAACTACGCGGGGTAATTCACGATAGATTTGGATAGGTTGTGTTTATTTGTACATTAATCTAATGATTTCGACTGACAGCAGTTAGCATGTGAGGTATAACGCGAGTGGTATACCTCGAAAACGCGCGGTTGTTGCCAATCTGCAGCCAGCGACAATGTATGTTGCGTGCTAGCTTCAGATAATTGACTGTTCGGATGAACCAAATCATGGTTCCACAGCATTTTTACCTACGGTATTACATCTACGACTTTATTAGTACGCGAAACTAGTGACATCTAGGCTTGTCGAAATGTCCCCCTTCGCCCCGCTATGACTGTAGTTCCTCGCCGCTAGGCGACCCTAGCCGACAAGTCGTTTTCGGATTAGTTTTCTCCTTGACAGCAGCGATCCTAGCGGATATCTACTACTCCTTTCTCGTTCTTCTTCTTCGTCTCTCCCTTGAATATTGTTTTATACAGAATTTCAATTTATGGTCATACATGTATAGCCGCACTTTTGCCGGTAGAATGAACCGCCCTGTCGATCAGGCAGCACCATCTGGATACAAAAGAGTAAAGAAAACCATGGGTATGGGGGTCGAGGATCGACCGATGATTCAGAACAAAAAGAGAACGAGAGAGAGAGAGCGAAAGAGTAGAGTTAGCGCTGCCGCGTAAGTTCGGCTAGAAGTTTCGTTACGAAAGTAATGATGATCCTAGACCTACAATCCTCAGTCGTTACGCGGCCGTTACGTCAGATGCGCGTGAAGTAGGGTGAATTTCAACTATTTGAAGTGTGTATTCGGTATGCAGACGATCATTAATTCGAAGCGAAATACTGCTCGTAGCGCATGTGGATCAGCAATTATCCCTCCAAATTAAAATTATACAATAGCAGTGAGTATGCTACGGTTGATAATGCATAAGTGCATACATACATACGTACGTAGTATACTATGAAAGTATTTGAAGCGTGCAACGAACGAAGAGTAGCTTGCAAAATACGCAACGGTTGGTAGCGATACAGATGCTTCAAAGGAGACGAGAATAAAAATAGGATAAATAGACGAATAGGAGAAAGAGACTTTTACGCGGTATGTATGCATACGTTTCATACCTGAAAACTGCGTAAACGCAATCGCTTTTGACCCGTGGTAGTGCCGCATGCATCCACGAGACGAGCACGAATTTTCTGATCACGTATCGTGTTTGCATTATTTGGCATGTCACGCGAGTTACGTAGGCTATGACCCGAATCGGCCGTTTGCTATGTATAGGTAGGCATACACAGTTTGTCCGCTGAGCGGCCTGCCTCTTCGCGAGTGGTAATCAAACAAACGGAGTCGGCGCGGATACTATTGCGGCATCAGAATTTTTGGAACTGTTGACATGTCGAGACATCACGGCCGATTGCGCGCCGAGCGATGATATATTTGCTCATCATATACCTATGTAGATATCAATGTTCTCAAGTCATTCATTATCACTCGTATGTGTGGCGTAGGTATTTTAGTGTGCAAATAAGTCGAGTCTATTCGAGCGTTCGGAACGCAACGCGGGTTTCGTATTCCTATCGGTAGTGCTACGAACACTCGCCACTGGTTTTTCACATTCATAGTTTCCGTCCGAGATCCCCGCTAGCCCACATTCTCTCGCTGGTAATGAGCCGTTCACACTGTAGTATCGCACTAATTTCATACGTCCGCTGCTCATTATTCTCATATCGATATAATCTGAGTAGTGAGAAACCGCTCTTTTCAAATAAAACCCAGAGTCGGAAGCGTGGCGATAATATTGTGTATACGTAGTGTACAGTATGTAGTACTTTCATTCGATATAGATTATACTGTTTGCGATATGATCATTCGCGTACGCTGTATAACTCCCTTGTGTCGCCATTGGTTTATTACACAGAACTGTCAGATATATTATCGATTGCACTATTCATTGAGATAATCTTGTTTGGAGATTGAAGGTCGAAGTTACGTATGCCCTATTTTTTAATCACATGTTTCCGACCTTACGTTCATCACACAACGATTGTGATCCCTTCCTTATCCATCGGGTTCCGAAATCTCATATTACCGGAAGAAAAGATGTAGTGAATATTATTATCACGAGAATTCTGGCAAGAATTACTATATTTTCAATTGTGGCCCACGATGTTGTCGTATAATTATTGTAAGAATTGGTGTCTCTGAAGTTGGCGCCTCATTTTTTTAAATTCTATCCCTTTTCGAGAGTGCTGAGAGTTGAACTCCAGAACTATTCGAAAGGATTTCTCAGAACTCTCAAAACAGAGTCAAATTTTCGAAAATGAGGCGCCGTCTTCACAAACGCTAAGAATGACAAGCTTGGCATGAACTTTGTTTCTCTTGGCTACACTCTTACACTGTAAATCGGAAGCGCTATTGGTCAGTGATTCGAATTAGCCAGTAGAATTTATGGTGTACTGCAATTTAGTGAGTCAGTGAAGCTAACATAAGACGAACAAAGCTGTTCTGAATTTGATTTACATTGCAAGTTACTACAGTTCCACGTAACCGAAGATATCAGCAAGAGCAGTATTATCTTCCATACAAATATCATTTTCCCTGTTGAATGTTTGAAATTTTACTAGGTTTTAATAATTACCACGTTACATGGTAATTCTTCGAACGCCCGTTCCACACGGCGCATTTTTTCGTGCAAGATGCTCAAAATTCACCACAAGCGTAATGAAGTGCAGCTCCTTTCACTTTCTAATCAAATCACATGAAAAGAACGTCGAATTATTGATCTTAATTAATCCGATTGCCAATAATACCGTGTCGAAGGCAGAATTATATTCTTTCTCGATGGTCAGAAGTCGATGAGTAACGTGATTTGAGGATCCGAAACCATGCATATCTACCACAGCGGAGCTCGACCACCACCTTACTCCAGTTTCTTATCATTTACACAAACCGCTATGATAACATATTGGAATGTTATCAAAAAAAACAACAACTAGCGAGGAAAACCGCGCGTGGGTACTTATGTGAACATTCGTCGTGATCGTATTACAATGGAAGGTGGCGATTATTCTATTTACGTTAAATCCTTGTTACATCTGAACATTCGCTGCGTTCGGAGATATTTTCCATGTGAGACACTCGAACCTATTCTATTATAGTATTTACAGCAGTGCTGGTTACTCCTATAATTACAATTGGTAATCGACTGAATTTTAATTACTAATTCATCATTGTCAGGCCGCAAACTTTCAGACCTTAGGTACCCGTATTTCCAGCTGCACATTCGAGACGATGTGCAGTTTAGGTATATTTTGCCGGATATCAAGCATACTCAATTACGTAGTGCAGTATATTCCGGTGCATACGTATTCGGTATTGCGTTTGCAGATTTTACTGTTTGTTATAGATTTAGCGAATAACAGCTAGTCGAAATGTAGTAGATCCAGCGCGGTGTATGAGCGGAAAGCTCGTCGGTGACCGGGACCTGTTGTTCAGTGCATGTCTCACACCCGTTGCTAACAATAAGAGCTAATGAGTGCTGACTACCTTTCTATTAACTATTATGAGAAATCTATCGCCAGTACGAAAACATGGCGAAGTAATTCAAATCAGGGCTATTCATTTGAGATTTCCATGCGGAATCCACATTCAGGATGAAAACGTAATGAAATTGAACGCCCATTACAAATTTCATTGGTAATTAAAATTTGTTTAATTACCAGTTATAGATACAGTTGTGATTTCTGTCAATTACAAATTTGCCCAACATCGATTTCATGCCGTGATGTAGTAACATTATACTGGTACTAGTCAATGCCAGATTCATATTATGTGGTCGTTCGCGATTACGGACTTGAGCAATGTCACTTATAGAACGATTAGAACTGATCATCTATATGATCAATCGTGCGAAATTGAGGCCATCGATGGGATAGTTTGATTCAGGAAATTAGAGACGATCGTGAATTCGCGTTTTCTCAGACGCAGCATCCATCCAGCCGACAAGCCAACAAGAACTATTACCAAACTGTAATTAGTGAGATTTTCAACTATTTATACTTACAAACCAGGCGGAGACTTTCCGTTCTCCGAAGCGTGCTATAACCGCGCTGAGTTTTACGGGTATTTTAACATTCGTAATTAGACGTATGACACACAAAACTATAAGCTGCCGTGGTGTTGTTGTATACTTTCTGCAGTCACCACAAAGGTACATGAATCTATGAATAAATCGGACCACAGGTTGAAGCTTCGATATAGACGTCATGGACGGAAAGGAGCAACGGGCAAAGGTGAAGAATCCGCGAGCTACCGCCAACATACTCAGTGCCCTGACATTCACGTGAGTCAAAATATCATGAGAGATCTGTGCTGATTGATGGAGGTTTTTATCACATGTCGAATAGAGTCTGCCCGGCCGTGAAATTTCAGAGATATGAAAAAGACAAGGATCTTGAAACATAGAAGCAAGCATTAGGGAGTTATGTAACGATCACGCGTAACGACATTAAGTATCAGTACAGTCGGAACAAACTATCGCTTTCAGAGATGATACTCAAACGAAACGTTTTAGTCAACGAACCAATTTCATAATGTAGTCTTACTTTTGTTTATGTTGCCTATCACGTGTCGACTAGGATCGCTGTTCAAGATGATTCATATATTTTGATTGAAGTTGCCAATTGAGATTAAAGCGCAACGATAACATATCTCTCCTATATCCGTATCTATCTCAGCGTATGGATAAAACATGAGATCGAACTCCGTTTTCACGTGAAATATATGAATGAATACTGTTCGACGTTAGTTGGGTCCTTCGCACGTTTTGGGTTGGTTACCGGCGAGATCTCGAGGTCGAGGATCTTTACAGTCCATTGGACGAGCATACGAGCGGCATCCTTGGCGAGAGGATAACGGCAGCATGGGAGAAGGAACTGTTGAAAGCATCTACCGATCATGTGGAATCGCAGAAAAATGATGATAAGGGTAAAAATGAAGCTGGAAAAAAACCACAGCCGAGTCTCCTACGTGCATTGCTCAAGTGCTTCGGCGCTCGATTAATGATGTACGGAATCGTACTGGCTGTTATGGAGATACTGCTCAGGTGAGCTTTACTTATATCACTACTGAATCACGGCCGCGAAAAATGCCATTCACACTTCTTTGCTATCAAGGTATCAGTGATTGCTGATAATGGTATCAAATGCCTCGCGAATAGTATAGTACCCATTAAATAATTCGAGTAATGATGGGTACTTGCACAGATTATTGCAACCAAGATTCCTCGCTTTCCTCATTCGCCACTTCAGCCAAGACGTAAAATATCATCGAGCAGTTATTGAGGCGAATGCGACCGCGGGTACCGATCGCACCTTCGATGTTACGGTTGTCCCATCGGAAGACGCGCAAGACGCCGAAGATATCGCCAGATCGTTAAGTCCTCCGAGCGAGACAGTCCCTTATTCCTCTTAACTTGTTATCGTCATCATCGTGTATACCCACTCGAAATGCCTGAATTATATCATCCGTGTAAATTTCTACGCACAATACGGTAACTGCTGCTATCATCGCGGTTGTTCATTAGTTGCATAATCCTTGTGACGCCTGTACGATTACTGTTTTCCCTCGTTCTATACCTATTATAATCATTCTCTATTGTTGGTCTTTTGTCTTACGGGTAAAACTCCTTGAACTCTATCCCTGGACCCCGGTGCTGAGTTGTAAATAATAGACAAACCTGTGATAGTGTAGTTGCGTTTGAAGAACCCGCACTGTCCTCGCTTCTGTCTATGTGGTATGTTTGCTCGTGTACAGGGTGAGTCAGCCAATCCTGCTTGCTCGCCTGCTGCGATACTTCAGCAGCAAAAACGCCAATGAGGTGACCGAAACCCAGGCGTATCTATATGCCTTGGGAGTAGTTTTGTGTTCCGCCGTCAACATATTTGTCATACATCCGTACATGATGGCTATCTTGCACATGGGAATGAAGATGCGCATAGCTTGCTGCACACTGATATACAGGAAAGCTCTGAAGTTGTCCAAGACTGCGCTGGGAGACACCACCATCGGCCAAGCTGTTAATCTATTGTCAAACGACGTGAGAAGGTTCGACGATGCTATAATATTTCTCCATTATCTTTGGATTGGACCACTGGAGTCAATAATCATCACATACTTCATGTACAAGGAAGTCGGCGTTTCGGCAATAATCGGCGTCGCATCGTTACTCATGTTCATACCGCTGCAAGGTCAGTTAAGTGGATCCCCCCGTATGTCGGAGCGGATACGGCGGATCGCCGAGTCTGCTCCTTATATCTTTTGCATGCTAACTTATGTTACCGCATGGCGTATATGTATATGCATGCGTTAATCACACCACCTCGCAGGTTTTCTGGGAAAACGTTCGTCCGTTTTGAGGCTGCGTACTGCGATAAGAACCGACGAGAGGGTGAGGCTTACGAACGAAATAATAACCGGGATTCAAGCAATCAAAATGTATACCTGGGAGAAGCCGTTCGGTGATTTAATTGAGCGTGCCAGGAAGTACGTGAATCTTGTTGAAGTAGGACAGGTAGCATAATCGTTGCCCTGCAGGTTTTGCTAGCGTAACAAAACGAATAATTCTATTGTATATACATTATATTTTTTCGCTGACCAACAGGCGTGAGATAAACGTGATCAGAGCGACGTCCTACATCCGCGGTGTGGTATTGTCCTTCATAATATTCACTACGAGGTTTTCCCTCTTCATAACTATACTCGCATACGTTCTATTGTCTTCCGAAAATATCACCGCGGACAAAGTTTTCATGATAACCGCATACTACAACATCCTGCGACAAGCAATGACGGTATTTTTCCCACAAGGTGAGAGCGACCTTTCTCCAGATTTGGCAACATAAATACCAATTTTTTCAACACGTTATCCTGCAGGCGTGACCCAAGTGGCCGAGGTCATGGTGTCGATAGGACGACTGCAAAAGTTTATGATGTTCGATGAAGCGGTGACAGTTGGGTCGACCGGGACGAGTGACAAGGCCGATGAAGCGGCCGAGGTCGGTTCTGTCCAGATGGAAAATGGCTCGGCTAAATGGTTGCCCAATGTTACGGAAAACACTCTCCGCAGTGTCGATCTCGATATAAAACCAGGCAAGCTGATCGCAATCGTTGGACAAGTTGGTTCTGGTAAATCCAGCCTCTTACATGCAATCCTACATGAACTACCGCTGAATTTCGGCAAAGTCAAGGTTTGTGATGGTACATCTGCTTAGATCCCATTCCCCATGTATCTAGTACGATGTGATATCGATTGAAAGCACGGTTTTCAGGTTCGCGGTACGCTTTCATACGCGAGTCAGGAACCGTGGCTATTTGCTGGATCGGTGAGACAAAATATATTGTTTGGAAATAAAATGGACCACCGCAGGTACGATCGAGTGGTGCGAGTTTGTCAGCTGAAAAGGGATTTCACCCTCTTTCCGTACGGCGACAAAACGGTAGTCGGCGAGCGAGGTGTCAGTCTCTCGGGTGGTCAACGTGCCAGGTGAGTGATAGGCGCGAGAGAATTACATTCATACGGCTGCGATATGCGCGTGGATAGGTAATGACATAACATAATATCGCGTGATTGTTACGGGAAGGATAAACTTAGCGAGAGCTGTCTACGCGGACGCGGACATCTACCTGATGGACGACCCACTCAGCGCCGTCGACACCCACGTTGGAAAACACATGTTCGAGGAATGCATCGCTGGATATTTAGCCGGAAAAACTAGAATACTTGTCACGCATCAGCTGCAGTATCTTAAAAACGTCGATCAGATAATCATACTGAAAGACGGAGCTGTGCAGGCCCAAGGGTAATATAATAAGATCCATAAAAAATGCGCGTATGCGTCCTGTTTTACACGCACTACATACAATTGAATCTAATGAGCCTATATCCCCGAGTTTAATGTCGTACATGACTGTCGCCAGGACTTATTTCGAGCTTCAGAATTCAGGCGTGGATCTCGGCCGACTTTTGAAATCGTCAGAGGAAAATAAGCCTGGTTTCCAGTCGTCAAGTAGGAGTGTATCGCGTCAGGGCAGCATCGCGTCTGTCAATTCAATTGACACAACGGACGGTCATCAGCATGAGGAAGTACCAATCGAGGTATGTTTTTCGGCCGGGGGGGGGGGGGGGGGGGGGGTTCTTCATATAGCACATATCTACCTCTGATCGGTGTTTATTTCACGTGTGCACTGAAATAAATCGAAATATTGATACAACTGTAACAAAAATTTGAATATTGTGTTTCAGGAAGCGGAGGTGCGTAGCACGGGTAGCGTCGCGGGGAAAGTTTATGCCGATTATTTCCGTGCTGGCGGAAATTGGTGTATAATAATCACCATATTGACGCTATTCATCTTGGCCCAGCTACTGGCAAGTGGGAGTGACTTCTTCATTTCAATTTGGGTGAATTTGGAAGAAAAAGGTGTAAGTCATTCGAGCAAGGCATAAAGCGAGGAATCTCCGTTTTTGAATAATCGACAATTCTTGAGCATCTTGTTTCCACAGGTACCAATGCAGGGCGGAAAAATGGTTGGAGAATCGGACAGCATACTCTCGCGTAGTCTTTGCATATACATATATACCGGTCTGGTGGTCATGACTATCATTGTGACACTCATCCGTTCATTTTCCTTCTTCCGCGTTTGTATGCAGGCTTCGAAACGTCTCCACAATAAAATGTTCCGGGGCATTAGCCATGCTACGATGCGATTTTTCAACACAAATTCGTCTGGTCGGATATTGAACCGATTTTCAAAAGATATGGGGTCCCTCGATGAGCTGCTTCCTAGCGCGATGATAGATTGTGTCCAAATTGGCATGGGACTCCTTGGAATAATCATCGTTATTGGGATACGGAATCCTTGGCTTATGTTACCGATCGTCCCCATTGGCTTCTTATTCTACTACCTCCGTGTCGTATACTTGGCAACCAGTCGTAGCATCAAGCGTCTCGAGGGAGTCAGTAAGTATATTTTGGAGATACAATGTATTGTACTCGTCATCTGTGTCTCAACCGTCGCGTGATATATGTATCTGTCGATGGAAACGAAATCTTGAATTCTTCTTCCAGCCCGATCCCCGGTTTTTGCTCATCTCAACGCAACGCTCCAGGGATTAACAACAATTCGAGCTTTCAAAGCAGGAAATATACTCACAACAGAATTCGACCATCATCAGGACCTCCATTCCTCCGCCTGGTTCATATTCATTGCATCTTCGCGAGCTTTCGGATTCTGGCTCGATGTCGTATGTGTTATCTACATAGCACTGGTAGCATTCAGCTTTCTTGTGATGCCTGATCTAGGATCATCCGGTGGTGATGTTGGTCTAGCCATCACCCAGAGTATCGGTTTGACGGGTATGTTCCAGTGGGGTATGCGTCAGAGTGCTGAACTTGAAAATCAAATGACTTCTGTGGAGCGTGTTCTCGAGTACAGGTGAGTCGGATTCGTTGTTTATTGAATGTTGGTCGAAATTGGATTCAAAAGTCTGTACAATATGCATTTACAATTTTGAATGACTATTATTGGAAATCGGTTGTCTGTGATTTCAGTGTAGTTGACCAGGAGCCACCACTGGAGAGCGCTCCTGAAAACAAGCCCAATCCCAGCTGGCCCTCGAAAGGACGGTTGGAATTTAGGGGATTGTCGATGCAGTATGGGCCGAACGAGCCATTGGTACTGAAAGAGTTAAACTTCGTGGTAGAGCCACGTGAGAAGATCGGCATTGTGGGAAGAACCGGCGCGGGGAAGTCCTCTCTGGTCTCGGCCCTGTTCCGCCTGGCTTACATTACGGGTGAAATAATAATAGACGGCATCGAGAGCGGAAAGCTCGGCCTGCACGACCTCCGTTCTAAAATAAGTATCATCCCTCAAGAGCCGTTCCTCTTCTCCGGCTCTCTGCGACGTAACTTGGATCCGTTCGACGAATATCCTGACAGTTCGCTCTGGCAAGCGCTGGCGGAAGTTGAGTTAAAAGAGATGGGTCTCGAGTTGCACGTCGCCGAAGGTGGTACGAACCTGAGCGTTGGCCAGCGTCAGCTCGTCTGCCTCGCAAGGGCAATTGTCAGGAATAATCGAATACTTATTCTGGACGAGGCAACGGCCAATGTTGATCCAATGACGGATGAGTTAATACAAAAAACAATTCGTGAAAAATTTGCTAACTGTACGGTCCTAACTGTCGCGCATCGACTCAACACAGTTATGGACAGCGACAAGGTTTTGGTCATGGATGCCGGAACAGTTGTGGTAAGTACTGTGCTTTGCGATGATCTTAGCCTAGTTGTCTGCCCTTTCCTCCTTTCCAAAGAGTACCAATCAATTTTTTACCTTTCATACGAAGTGGTACCTTTTATTAATAACAACATTTACTTACACAGGAGTACGACCACCCACATGTATTGCTACAAAAACAGAACGGATATCTACGTGGTATGGTGGAGCAGACGGGAAAGTCGATGGCAGCCGCACTTACTTTGGTTGCTCAAAACAATTATCTACCATTGCATGAGAGTTAAATTCGGATACATAGCTCATAATCCCAATGCCAGTTTGCGACAAAGATTGTGTCTGTACCTTTATGGTGTCACGACATCTTAACTTACTTGCAGCTGATGATAAAATTGGTTCGCCTACTGAATATGTCAGAATAGCGAGCTGAAAGCAATGATTGGTGGCAGAGGCTTTGTATTGCCAGTTACTTATATCTGAAAATCGGAATAACTTTTAATTTTTGGTCTCTCGGACACATGTTCAATCTAATAGCTTTAACGCGGCCAGTATACTTTGCAGTGGTGCTTAAGGGGTTTCGATCACCGAGTCACGTGATCGATTTTTGACTTTTTCAGAATCTCGGTATCATTTTTTCACAAAACTTCGAATCGATCTGGAATTGCTTGCAAAATAATTGTACAGGTGTCAGGAAGTGCGCTCCGGTTAACCGAATTCGGAAAATCATCATAATAATTATTAATCGAATAATTTGTAAAATATAACCCTGAATCCCGTCTCGCGGCGAGATAAATATATTCAAAATTTGCATGATATTTATTTTGCTCTACCTGACCAGAGCCCACATGCAGGCTACACAGTAGGTGCCCTTTGTTTCTCTGAAAGTACCCTATTTCGTTTCTTTATCTCTAGAAGCACTCTAAAATTGCAGGTTGTCCCTGAATGTACCTTAAAGCACACTTTTTTCCCCCCCTAAAATTCACCTATTTTTGGCAGTTTTTTGCGTTTTTCCCATTTACGTTCGTTGAATTTCACCGTATTAATTTGGCGGAATTTTCACGCTCGCGGAACTTCACCACAATATTTTTTCCTATAAAAATTAATTGTTTTTCATTAGTTGTGAATCATGTGTGATAATTTTTATCTCTCAAGGAGTATGAATATTATATAATGGAGTCGTTACCATTGCTATGCATCTAATTTTGTTGCTTTCTGGCATTACTGTGCACAATTTTTGGAAATCGATTCAAAGTTTTGCAACAACATGAAATGGAGATTCTGAAAAACTCTAAAATTGGTCGCGTGACCCCGTCCTCAAAACTCCTCGATATACGATACTATAATGCATATATGCCTTATGTAAATATCCCTCTGTACTTAAATGCACAAAGAAATGTATTCGTTCGCATGAAAAAAATCAAAAGAAAAAGAATGTCATTTATGTCGATAACTGTGCCACATCTTAAAAAATATTAAAAATATATTAAACATAAGAATGAGTTTATTGTAGGGTAATATCACGAATGTGCGTACGCGAATTCTCGACCTTCGCTTGAATATGGCCTCATGTAAGATTTCAAGGTGCTAGACAATTGCACAAGCTGCGCATATTGAGCTGCAAGCGTCCGTGTGAACTCTGTTGTGTAGCCCTTGTATTCTTTTGCAGTTTGTACGTAGCATAAATAATGAATGATAGATATAAATGAATAAAGAATACATATAATGTAATATACGGTGAGGCTATCAGTATTATTTTATACAAAAATAAAAATAAAACTCTTTTCAACGAAGTCCGCAATCAATTTCTCATCCTGCAATTAGACTCTGGGGTATAAATTAAAAACGCACAAATTTCTTTTTGTAGTTGGTAGCTATGTATTCCGTTGAATCATTCAAACACTCTGGAAATATTCAGAAAATATCAAGAGAGGATATTCAATCTCGAATTTGGTGGGAATTAATCTTGAACTTTTCAAACCGTTGAAACTTTTCGCCCGATAACTGTGATGACGGCGATGCAGCGCTCCATTAAAAATTATAAAGTAATTATGCAAAAACGAAACTAACTAAGAAATCGTTGCATGAAATGAAAAATTGTGTGCTTCACAGAATTGTATTAGAAATATGACCATTTTATTGCGAATTCTCAATATGACTCATCCGTGAGAAAAGATGGGTAAACGTTATATAATCGTTTATAACAATCAGAATTTGCAGTATTTCACCGCAATAAAACATTGTACTGAGAAGCTTATAGTTATCGCATTTGAATGCGCTTTTGCAGATTTTCCTACGACAAGTAAGGCTAGATATATTAATTCCTAAAGCCCATGCCGCTGCGTGCTAATTCTGCCATGAAATACCTTCCGCAAAAAAAAAAAAAAGAAAAAAAAAGTAATTTCACGCGAGCACTAAAATTTCTAGTCGTTTATCATTACACGCGTGTTCTACGGAAAAAAATTCTAAGCGATTTAAAAAGTACGGGGTTACTAATCCGGCCAGTTCGAGATGGAATCTCTCCTACAGATATGAATACATACATACATACCGTTATCGCATGTGCTTGACCGACATTTTCGCTATCTAAGATATCCGAACCGTTTAGTGTGATACTGATTGCGATCCCAGGTAGCACAAAATCCTCTGTGACTCATATTAGGCCCTAAGACGACTCATAGACGTCAAGAGTCGTCTTAGGGCCTGACAGAAGTCACAGGGAATTTTTTGCTATACCTGTACTGGGGATCCACGCCGGAATAGCAAATACTTCTGTTGGGACGACGAGATAATATCTGAGATTCAAGCTATCAAAATGTACACGTGGGAAAGGCCGTTCGGTGATTTGCTCCAGCGTGTCAGGAAGTACGTGAATCTCGTCGATTCATCAGGATGAGTAGTGTAATTGTTACCGAAAAAGCTGTTTTCACATCGTTTATTTTTCATTTGTTCACCAATAGGTACGAGATAAACGCGATCACAGGCGCGTTCTGTATCAGGGGGGTAGTATTATCTTTCATAATGTTCAGCACGAGGTTTTCCCTTGTTGTAACTATACTCTCGTTCATACTATTGTTCTCCGGTGATATTACCGCGGAAAAAGTTTTCGTGGTGACCGCATATCACAACGTTTAAAAATGCCGATCGGATTGTCGTTTTGAAAGACGGAGCTGTACAAGCTCAAGGGTAATGTTTAAAATTCCCATTAAAACTTTCAAAACGTGTCAGTATATAGTTGTAGACCATCTATTTCCACGACTTCAATGTTATTGTTAGCACCTAAGACGAGCTTCAAATCTCTCGAGTAAACCTTGGCGGGAATGGGATAGTATACTGTCACGATGCATTTTTTCAACATGGATTCATCCGGTTGAATATTGAACCGATTCTCGAAGGACATGAGAGCCATCGACGAGCTGCTTCCGACTGTCTTTCTCTACTGTATACAAATGGGACTGGCAACCATGGGCATAGTCATTGTTGTAGGAATTTCGAATCCTTAGCTTATGATCCCCGTCATCGTAATTGGCGTTTTATTTCACTCCAGCTGAGCCGTTTACTTAGCTACTAGTCGCAGCGTCAAGCGTCTCGAGGGAGTCAGTCAGTATTATAGTAGTAGGTATAGGTATGCCTCTAAACCATCAATAATCCATCTTATACTACGAGCCTATTTTCGCATGACACTATACCTCCACGAATTCCCCTTTCTCATTCTACCAAACTCACACTGTAAATATCTACCCATGCATAAGACTTCGTTATCGTATATTCGCTACAACGACTGTCCGTAGGCTTCGAGCGATAGCTCGTGATCACTACGCATATATCTTGTGAAAGAGTAGATAAAATATGAGCTTCGCGTATTCATCCAGAGACTGGTTACCCTAAACAATTGGTGTAACATTATAGAACTCCATCCAATCGAAAGATGCATGTTTGTCCCTTGGAATTTGTACAGTCCTTCATTATATTGAATATGATCATTGCGATTTTTGTATATATAACATACTATTAATAATCAAACTAATGAAATTTAGATGAATGCTTATGAACCTCATACAGGACGCAAACTTTGCCGCAATGTTGCTACAACATGGCCTGCAATGATGGCAATATTGCAAGAGGGGCATTGTGAAAAGCTGCAGCAACTTTGCTATGTCCGCTTTTATTGCATACCTCTAGCAAGATCATAGTAATATTGTCACTATAATGATGATGAAACGTATTGAAAATGAATTCCATGACGTTCCACAAAGTAGTATATTGTGTTACAAGTGCGAAAAGTAGGCGATTTCCGACTAGTGTAAGGTTAGCATCACGAGCCGAAGGTGGGTGCTGCGTTTGCACGGATATGAGTGGGGTTTGCGTAAGTATTTGCGCATGTGAATGCAGTTATGCAGTATGAGGTGAGGCGGGTGCTGCCAACCTCATACGAGTCTGAAATCGCCTATTTGCACTCGTCACACACCATGTTTTGTGCGATTCCTGCGAAGGGAAGTTTGATTCGAAGAGCAAACGAATCAAATAAAACTGATATTATTTTTGTCGATAAGAGTCATTTTCCCCACTAGTGGGGAACACGGTACTGTACTGTACAGCGATCCTTTCTTTGAGGTGATCTACGTTCGTAGGTTGAGTTTCGTAGATTTAGATTTAATATACCGAAATAAAAAAAAATCGAGAGGAGTGAGATCAGGCGATCTTGCTGGCCATGGTACTGCACTTCCTCTTACAATGCAACGCCCTGGAAAAGTATCTACGGAGTTCGAATTTTTAGTACTTGTTCATCATCATAACTCACTCTAATTACACTTATGCAATTTTTGCCATTGATCTAATTACACCTATGCAAGGTTCACCGCAGCATGCATAACTATCTCGCCCGAAACATTCGCAGCTGTTAGAGAAAGCCTTAGACAACGGCTTGATGTTCACATCAACAGGGAAGGCCAACAATTCAAACCGATTTTGTAAATAAACGCTTGTGAGCATTGGAATTATTAAATATCTGGGAAGAAATAACAATCAGATTAGCCGTTGTTGACATTTTCTTTCCACGCTAAGAAATAATGTAACGTCTATTCTTGTTGTATTTCGATTCTCGAAATTTTCATAGTTATTGATTGGCTGACGGGGCGTGGTATGGCGTGTCTTGTGATGGGACACTCTGTATATGACAGTTGACGACAGAGTTGGATACGAAGGCAATTACAATACAGGAGCTAAGCGCTGCGGTAGGTCGGAATATGTATTATTATTATTATTATTATTATTATTACAAGAATGCATAATAATTTTATAAAAATCATTTGTGCCGAGCTGGAACAATTAGAAAATCATTTCTCACGTTCATCCGTTGCAACTACATTTTTAACGAGGTTCAAGTTTATAACGTCGACGCACTCTAATAGTATAAACGAAACTCTGTGATGCAAGACTGCTATACTACAAATCAGAAAATTGTCCTGCAGAATTGGACAGTCATTGTATTTTTCAGTTTTCATTTTCGAATCCTGAAATGAAGGATCTTCGTACACAATCTTTTGTTGCGTCAAAGTTACGAACATCAACCACATGCTTAGAAACTGTTTGCATACAGAGAAATTATCGAGTATATGGAAAAAAAAGTGTACAACCCGCATGTAATAATACAACTGATGTTTGTAACAGTTTGTCGATGGCAAATTCATTCCAACGAGCGCGCCTCAAAGACAATCGGGCAATACCTGAGTGATTGCTACACAACAACCTACGGAGCATATTATAGACAAATCTACATCTAGTGTGGGACATTCTCCTCGATACACAAACAATAAACACAGGAGAAAAGTGACTTTTGCTAGGCATTATATTAGTCACGATTTGATGTTTTCATGGTAAATTATTATGATTATTGTGGAAATATACATATATTGGATATAAAACTTGAGTAATTATTGTCGATTTAGGATTTTAGCTACGCAATGATTTGATGATCTATTTTTATTTATGGTTTGCATTGGAAAAAATATAGTGTTCAGAAGAATTGTGAAACTTCCATTGAATGACGTGACTTATGTATTATATCTATTACAGTTTGTGGATAGCGAATTTATTGCACTAAGTACATGTCAAAGACAAAAGGGGGACAAATTCTACGATCAAATAGTACCTACGCCGGAAGACAAATACCAAATTTTGACGTATCTGAAAAATTCTCACTATTCCGTGACTGCAGAAGGCGGTGTGTTTCGGCGGGTCTAATTCATAATTATTTTAACAAGGATTCTTTTTTGTATATAAATTACATTTTGTTTTTTTTCGTATTTTTGGAAAACTTCTGAAAGGCAAAAATTTATGGATGTTCGAAAACGGTCGAACATTTATTTATTTTTGAATTATTTTTCGAAAATTACGGTATCAGTTCGTATACACGCCAAAATTTTGTTCATTGCAAATCTTCTGAAAACTGCTAAAATGCTAAGATTTCTCGATATTAAAAGAGGTTGCAAATTTTTTTATGTGAAAACAAAATTTACCAAATTTCTCGTTCTCGTATGGGGTCGTATCCGCCAATTTATTTTTTCCTTGTTTTATAATCAACTATAAGAACAATGTTATCAACTGCACCTGCGTACAAAATCTCATCAAATAACACTGAAGAAGGCGATGAGAGGGTTCATTGAGTGGCAGCATATAGATAGTTCGAACCTATATCATCATATTGATAAATTGCTCACACGTACAAAAAATAATGAAATACACGGCAAAAACATTTACAATGTACAAAAACAGCCGCCAATTTGGGCCCGCCAAGTAGGTTCCATCAAATAGAGTAAGTTCCGTCATTTTAAAGACGGCAGTTGTGCCCAACAATCACGATAGTTCTATGAATGATCCGTTGCTGTTACTTTATGTTATATTGTTATCCGATGTTGGAAACTTTCGATTAAGTCCATGGTACGTACTTGGCGTTATAATGATTCCACGACGACTAGGAGTAGGTTTTTGTTTTCTGTTTGTCGAATGATTCAATATTTCCAGAGTCTTTATTATTTCCTATCGATCTATTTTCTCATATTTTATGCCAGGGGAAATACCGTGGCACTCGGCGGCTGTTTTTGTACGTTGTAAATGTTTTTGCCGTGTATTAATATAGATACTTCTCGAACTCATCACACTCACGAATGGTTTTAAGCTCTTGATGTTTATGTCAAAGAACGAGTAAAATTTGTCACTATGATGAAATACTTCGTTTTTGACAGGAAATCAGGAACAAATATTCCTCATTCTATTCTTCACAGCTCAATGCCTTTTCAACTATTCTCAATATGGCATGCTGTGTGGGATTCTTATTTCATTTCACATAGAATGAGAGAATCTAGGGCCGCTGCACTGTATGACGTATTTGTTAAGCTCTCATAATCAAAGGACACTTTCCAGCATGTCATCGTGAGATTGCTGAACAGTCTTATCATACAACGATAACTAGATAACTCGCGGCATTATGGCGCTCTAAATTTTCACTTAAAGCTGACGCCATCTGCATGCAGCACTAAAGCGCCACAGTCTCGACAATCCCCCCAGCCCCTCCCCATACGTGAGATTATTTAAAATAACTAGCAAAGAATCCCTGACCTGGAACCCTCTCCCCAGATCTGACATGCATGGCGCTGCGATGTATACAGGAAAAAAGGTGACTTGTGAAAAGTTATCTCATACCGAAAGTGATAAGCTAAGATTAATCACAAGCCGAGTCGATGCCCGATATCTGCACTCGGTCTAATTCCTTCAGAGACGCAGTATGTCTTAGCTCATCCATCGCTGATCAAAGTTGTAATTCCAACGAGGAAACGGTAAGTTCGACAAATTACTACCATCCACTTGTAATAATACCCGTTAAAAAGTATACGTATAAAAATGGGAAAACCGTCCGACCAAAGAACGTATATTATACGTAAAAGCATGTAAAACCGTTTAATATACGCTTTTCAGCCAGTCATTTCTCTAATATTTATACATAAATGTCTATTGCGGGTAGTATCGTAGCGTAGCACAACATAAAACTGATAGGGCCGCTTGTTAGATAGTTCGATTGGAATGGTGCCTGTGTATGTAATGTATTGTTATATAGTTGCTGGAGGCGAATTAGGCAGCGGCACAGCTTGATAATATCAATACCACGATGGACGAAAAGGAACGACGGGCAAAGGTGAAGAATCCACGGGCGACTGCCAATTTCCTCAGCGCTCTAACAACCTCGTAAGTCAGATCTATTTTCTTCATCTTTCCTTCCGCGGCTTTTATCTTCCACTGTGGTCAGTGAATGTTGAAAATTTGCGATGAAAGTCTTTGGACGTGGGAGGCCGCATCTTCGTATTTAGATCGAGGCATTATTACGTCACGTTCAATGGCGTACATGTAACATGTGATAATGTGATCCATCTCAACTTCAATGCTGAGACAAGAAATGTTTGTGTGAATGAACAGATCGCGCGAAAACGTTGTGCATACATACTCGTACAAGGTATATTAAAAAAGTGGTATCCCACAAATATGATAACCATCCTCATACTTTATCGCAGTGAACATTTTAGCAGTTTGTAGCGTTAATCAAACTCAAATCAAATGGGGGAAGAAATAATTATGTTTCGCTTTGATATAAATGCTGACCGTACGATGATGTACATACATAGGTGGTATCAGCTTCACATCATGCCGGGTTTCATGAGTAACGTTACTTCGTCTCTTATACTACTGTACTATTGTTTGCAATACAGTATATTTGAAACCACTATCATTCTCATTTATACCGAATATTGAATGATATGATATGAATTAAAAGACGTTAACATTTTTGTACGATATTATCTTATACGTATAGGTCTGAGACTCGACATAATGCGGGATACTACAAAATTACTATACCAAATATAGTAGCCTGAACCATGCACTTTTCTCCGTGTAGATGCACGTCATTATGCCTGGTTGATACGGAATTGGTTTGAGTTTCCGTGTCAATAATGCAAATTGAGATTAGATCTAAAAAGCGATGGGATCTATTACGAAGCTCCATTATCAGGATCAATCACATGAGAGTAGCCTGTAGAACGTTACAATATTCCTAGTCAATTGCTTGGATAGATAGGTATATGCAAGCAGAGATATAAATATACGTGTTTGACACCGCAGATGGGTCCTTCCTACATTTTGGATTGGATCTCGGCGAGAGCTCGAGGTTGAAGATCTTTACAGTCCGTTGGACGAGCACACGAGCGCGATTCTAGGCAATGAGATGACCAAGTTGTGGAATGAAGAATTAGCGAGAGTATCTGTGAGTGATGCCAAGTCGAAGAAGAATGAAGCAGAAGGTGCAAACGACAAGGAAAATTCGAAAAGGCCGAGTCTACTCCGGATAATAGTCAAGTGCTTCGGCGCTCGGACTATGTTGTACGGAATAGCAGTGGGTATTGGCCAGATTGCCGTTGGGTAAGCTAGTTATGGCTGCAACGAGGACCAAAGATCTTTTATCAACGTATTATTATCTGTCGGGCACAATATACAACGTTCGAGTGATTTTTTCATGTTCGTCCACTTGATGTGACTCCGCATACACAGGGTAACCCAGCCGCTACTACTTGGTCAACTGCTGAGATACTACGGCAGTGCGACTGGTGATGGTATTACCGAAACAGAGACGTACCTCTACGCCATGGGCGTCATACTTTGCTCCCTCCTCAAAACATTCGTAATGAACCCGTACATGATGGCGATTACGCACATGGGGATGAAGATCCGTATCGCCTGCTGTACGCTGATATACAGAAAAGCTCTGAAATTGTCGAAGACTGCGCTTGGGGAGACAACGGCTGGGCAAGCCGTGAATCTTTTGTCGAACGACGTCAACAGATTCGACGGCTCAATAATGTTTTTCCATTATCTGTGGATTGGGCCGCTGCAAACAATAATTAGCACATACTTCATGTACATGGAAGTTGGGATCTCTTCGATAGCCGGCATTGTCACGTTACTATTGTTCATACCTTTGCAAGGTCAGTTGTCCTCGTACATGAGGCATGTCCGAATTGTGAACCTCATTCGCCACATTTTTGGAGCCAGGCGACGAGCTGGTCATTCGATATGATGTACCTTATACTTGCAGGATATCTGGGCAAGCGTTCATCCGTTTACAGAATGCAATCGGCGAAGAGAACCGACACGAGGGTGAGACTTACGAACGAAATAATAACCGGAATCCAGGCCATCAAGATGTACACCTGGGAAAAGCCGTTCGCTGATCTGGTTCAAGAGGTCAGAAGGTACGTGAGTTTTGCCAGAAATTAACCACTGCCATAATTCATATATCCTCAAGGAGAAAGGTCTACAAATTTGGATGTATATTTATTCTACCGTCAGGCGAGAGATAAGTGTGATCAGCGCAATGTCGTATATCAGGGGTGTGGTCGTATCCTTCATGATGTTCGTTCCGAGATTCTGCCTTTTCATAACTATACTCGTTTATATTCTTCTGGACAATAAGGTCACCGCCGATAAAGTGTTCATGCTCACCGCGTACTTCAACCTCTTGAGAGAGGCTATGACGATATATTTCCCTCAAGGTAAGTGCGACCAGCGCTGATCTGGGATGTGTAATTCCCAGTAGTCCGCAATATCCTAGCGGTACTAAATAATGAACAAACATTGCTACCATTTTCCAGCGCTGTCTCTGGGAGCTGAAACTTTGGTATCGATAAAACGATTGGAAAATTTCATGATGTACGATGAGGCGTTGATAACCAGGTCGGCAAAAGGTCATGAGGAACCCGCTGACGATGCTCGGCTGGGTTCGGTGACGGTGAAGGATGGCTCGGCTAAATGGTTAGACAGTGCAACGAATAACACTCTTCGGAACATCAATCTCGACGTGGAACCAGGCCAGCTGATAGCAATCGTGGGGCAAGTTGGTTCCGGTAAATCCAGTCTTTTGCATGCGATTCTGCGCGAAATGCCACTCAATGCCGGTACAGTCAAGGTTCGTGCGCTACACTTTGATGGAGAACATATGTATATTCTATATCCTGGTCGTATATCATCGTATCTAATACAATGGTAGAGTTAATGGTAAAGGCATGAAGATAGTTCGTTTGCACACATGTTTTAGGTATGCGGTAGGACTGCATACGCGAGTCAGGATCCGTGGCTGTTTGCCGGATCTGTAAGACAGAATATATTGTTCGGGAGTACGATGGACCCGCGCAGGTATGACCAAGTGGTGAAAGTCTGTCAACTGAAGAGGGATTTCACCCTCTTTCCGTACGGCGACAAGACGTTAGTCGGCGATCGGGGTGTCAGTCTCTCGGGTGGTCAACGTGCCAGGTGAGTGATAGGCGTGAGAGAATTACATTCATACGGCTGCGACATGCGCGTGGATAGGTAATAACATAGCATAATATCGCGTTATTCTTATGGAAAGGATAAACTTGGCGAGAGCTGTCTACGCGGACGCGGACATCTACCTGATGGACGACCCACTCAGCGCCGTGGACACCCACGTTGGGAGACACATGTTCGAGGAATGCATCGCTGGATTTTTGGAGGGAAAAACTAGAATACTCGTCACGCATCAGCTGCAGTATCTCAAAAATGTCGATCGGATTATTGTGTTGAAAGACGGAGCTGTGCAGGCCCGAGGGTAATATCATAGATTCCGTCACAAATATGCGTTTGCATGTTTGGTCGCACGCGTAGGTACTGCATGAAATTCAATACAGTGAGCCCACATCCCTGAATCAATGTCGTACATCTGTCGCCAGAACCTACCAAGAACTTCAGGCCTCTGGAATAGACGTTGGCCGGTTTTTGGAATCACCGGAAGAGAACAAGCCTGGCTCCAATTCGCCTGGTAGAACGGTGTCACGTCTTGCCAGCGTCAAATCTGTCGACTCAGGAGGGATGACTGACGCTTCGCATGAAACAGAAGCACCAAAGGAGGTATGCACCTGGGTTGGGGATATTGTGAATCATCCCATAGAGGAAATATAATTGTAGCATGCCGCAATGTGCCTGCAAGTTCTGCGCCGTACGGGCATAGTCCACGTCGATCCCGCGGCGTTTGTCAACAGGTTGCCTCAACGTCCGTATTGTCCTGGTGAATTTCTGTCGCAGGTAATGATTTGCGTATACCTATATTTTAGATAGCGGAGGAACGTAGCTCGGGTACGGTCGCAGCCAGAATATACACCGCATACTTCCGCGCCGTTGACAACTGGTGCATCTTGGTGACGATAGTGGGATTAGTTCTAATAACCCAGATAGTGGGAAGCGGTGGTGATCTCTTTATATCCCTGTGGGTGGATTTGGAAGAAGCGAACGTGAGTACTTCGGCGGGGGCGTAGAGAGCAAAAATTTGTATTAATGAATAATCGCCCATAATAACATGACACCTTCGTTTCCCGCAGATGCGGACAGAGAACGTGGATGCACCGATAGAATGGGACGGGATACTGTCCCGTGAGCTCTGCATATACATATACAGTGGTTTAGTGATAATAACAATCGTTTTGACCTTGGTTCGTTCGTTCATCTTCTATACCGCCAGTATGCGGGCATCGAGACGTCTCCACGATATCTTATTCCGGGGTATCAGCCGAGCCACGATGCGTTTCTTCAACACGAATTCATCGGGTCGAATATTGAATAGATTCTCAAAAGACATTGGGGCCATCGACGAAATTCTCCCGAGTGCTTTGATCGATTGCGTTCAAGTGTTTCTGGGGCTCTTTGGAATAATCGCCGTCGTTGGTATATCGAATTATTGGCTCATGATACCCACTTTACTCATGGCCGCTCTATTTTACTACTTCCGCCATGTGTATTTGGCGACTAGCCGGAGCGTCAAGCGTCTCGAGGGAATCAGTCAGTATCTCAGAAATGAAACTATAACCAGCTACCATCCGTTTGTGAGTGAGGTAAGAAAACAAACATTGTGTTTTTTCTTTCAGCCCGATCGCCGGTTTTCTCGCATTTGAACGCAACGCTCCAAGGATTAACAACGATTCGGGCGTTTGAGGCGGGTGGGATACTAACAACGGAATTCGATTACCACCAAGATCTCCACTCTTCCGCGTGGTTCATATACTTGGCTACCACGAGGGTCTTCATATTTTGGCTGGATCTGATCTGTGTCATTTACCTGGCTCTGGCAACTTACAGCTTTTTTTTCATACCCAATATGCAATCGTCCGGTGGCAATGTCGGTCTAGCAATCACTCAGAGTATCGGAATCGGGGGTCTGTTCCAGTGGGGTATGCGACAGAGCGCCGAGCTCGAGAATCAAATGACTTCTGTGGAGCGCGTTCTCGAGTACAGGTAAGCCGGTTTCGTCACCTGCTTAAATAGTGTTAATGAAATAAGACTCCAAAACTATGCACTCGATATCCTAATCCCATGAAGACTGGAAATTGAATGTCTGTGATTTCAGTGTAGCGGATCGTGAGCCACCGCTGGAGAGCTCTCCCGAGAACAAGCCCGATCCCAGCTGGCCGTCGGAAGGACGGGTGGAGTTCAGGGGATTGTCGATGCAGTACGGGCCTAGCGAGCCGCTGGTTCTGAAAGACTTAAACTTCGTGGTGGAGCCGCGCGAGAAGATCGGCATCGTGGGGAGGACCGGGGCAGGGAAGTCCTCGCTGGTCTCGGCTCTGTTCCGCATGGCTTACCTCACAGGTGAAATACTAATAGACGGCATCGAGAGCGGGAAGCTTGGACTGCACGACCTCCGTTCGAAAATAAGCATCATCCCTCAAGAGCCGTTCCTCTTCTCCGGTACTCTGCGACGCAACTTGGATCCATTCGAGGAATATCCCGACAGCTTGCTGTGGCAGGCACTCGAGGAAGTTGAGTTGAAAGACATGGGTCTTGAGTTATCCATCACCGATGGCGGTTCGAATTTGAGCGTTGGTCAGCGTCAGCTAGTGTGCCTGGCCAGAGCTATTGTTCGGAACAATCGAATACTTATTCTGGACGAGGCGACGGCTAACGTCGATCTGCTTACCGACGAGCTGATACAGAAGACGATTCGTGAAAAATTCGCCAACTGTACAGTCCTCACCATCGCACATCGCCTTAACACTGTAATGGATAGCAACAAAGTTTTAGTGATGGACGCTGGGATGGTTGCGGTGAGTAAAGTGCTAATTCTAATTATTTGCAATTGCCAATTAATCTGCCACGGTGGACGATGTACCTCTTATTGATGTTACAATTTATTCCTGCAGGAGTATGACCACCCGCATGTGTTGCTGGAGAAAAAAGACGGTATTTTACGCGGCATGGTAAACCAAACTGGTGAATCTATGGCAAAAGCTCTGAGTTTGGTTGCTGAAACCAATTACCAATCACAAGGTGGGACTTCAATCGCCAGTATAGTATGAAGAGATTTTTTCGAAATACGTATGGATGTACATACATATGCATACATAAATTTTGTTCGTGTCAAACGTGAAGTTAACGAAGTTCTTCACTTTTTATTTTGCAATCGAACCCAAATTGAGAAGAGGCGTTTCACGAAATCTATGATATTCCCAGCTCATCGTATCTCGACTTCCTACCATCTTGAGAATTTCATGTATGTTATTCGGGTGATATTAGGTACAAATTGAAGAAAATGAGAAATCAAAAAAGAAAGAAACTGAACCAACTCAAGCATTCTATCCACGACGGATCTCTCTCTCTCTCTCTCTCTCATTCGAGCAGTATAAAATATTCCATTGATATAAAATATTTCGTATCACATCATTCGTTTAACTTCTTACAAAAAAGAGACAAAGAGAAACAAACCAGTGGAATTGTCGATCGTTTGTATAGAAATAAGAATAACTTTATTTTTCTTTGCTTTACACATACGCATGTTTTCATACATATCGCGAGATTATGGCGAAAGTCAGCAGGAGTGCGATTCCGTAACTCGATGAACAAATTTTAGCTACCACGGTATCGGTATGGCTCATTTCATATTTATATTTCATTTCTTTTCAATTCATCCGCCATCGGTGAATGGTGATCCTTTATTTTAAATAGCGGTCCGCGGAATCGAGCATTGCCAGGGAATCAGCCATACAGTGGTTGCGATTGGTCATAGCTCTATTGACACGATTGCTATTGACGATACCGTGGTGGCTAAAGTTTAGTTGTGGCTAAAATTTCATCATCGAGTTACGGAATCGCACTCCAGAACAGAATCTTTGGTGAAATGACAGGTGCCGACTATCGTTCTTCCACCATGCAAATAACATTGTAACCAAATGATAGTTGGCACCTATCATTTTCCGCTCAATTTCATTCTGCTAACTTTTACCATAATTTTGCAGTAGACATAGCTATCATATAAAGTATTACTGGAGCATACTTTGTTCAAAGTGATACTAAAATAGAAGATTCAAAAATACGTACCAAGTTATATTCTATACACACACACACATAGGTATACAAATTACAAAAAAATAATATAGATACGTAGAAATACATAGCGAATATTAGGTACAAAAATAGAAAAAAGGGTATCTGTTGATATCGACAAATGCGCTATACACCTCATACAGAATAATAATTTCACAAAATATGTATTACTAGCCCACATTTATTGGCTGTAAATCGCTCATATACGTTTTCCGCAGAGGTCAGGGGCGCTTTATTTTTATTTTTGTATTCATATAATCGAGACACAAAAATTTGTAAATTTCAAGTTCTTTGAGATATTAAATACATCTGATCGTACGAAATACGAATTCCCATATTCCAATCTCCCTCAATCGCCCCCAAGATTATTCAGACTTATAGCGGGAAGAGAGTATAAAAACTATAATATAGCATATTTTCATATAACACTATAATGATAACCCCATACATCGTAATAATTATATCGAACGAATTCTTACGAATACAAGCGCGCTATCATAATACGTATGTATAGTATACTGTATATACCTATATAGGATTGTATAATACTGATGGTAAAGAGACTACCACATGCGATGATAATACCGAGCTTGATTTTATCATCGTAACTCCTTCGATCGAATGAAACTTTGGATATAATTCATGTATTAATATTATTCCCAGTGTTGTTACGTCGAAAAGTTCGAAGTATCGTAGGAAAGAGATTTATAGCAAAATTCAAACCGTCGAGAATAAAATGAAAAGAAAAAGTGGGGTAAAAAAAATTCAGTGAATACATATAAAAGAAAGAAAGAAAAATCAATTGAACTCTCCTAGTTGAACTGTTAAACCAATAATCCTTGAGATATCGTCCAAAGATAAGATAAAATGACAAATGAATATATATGTAATTGCTATAAAGAATCTGGGTAATAATAATAAATATTAAATCTGCAGAGATTCATCGAATGCCGAGAAGAATTACCGCACGATGATCGTTGCTCCTATTATCTATGTTTATTTATTATTACGTACCGTCACGCGATATTTTTATCATTATATATAAATAATAAAACTAAATAAATAAAGTATATAATTTTTATACCCTATAGTGTTATAATTTATCATCAATATTATATACAAAAATACGAAAAATTGAATCCGTTGCTTTATCAGCAGCCACTAGCTACGATTATTTCTTCAGAATCGTTTGTCTTTTCGAATTTTTCTTTATTTCCTCCATTCTTCTCTTACCACAGACTCTTTTCAAGCTCTTCTTCGAGTCAATAAGACAAGAAAAACCGGGGGACGAAAAACCAACAGCTTAAAAGTTGTTTGGGAACAAAAAAAACCATATGTTCGATAAACTTTAAGTTAACGCAATATTTGTGAGTAGAATATTATCCTAAATCGTTAATTCAACAATCTCTGCAACTACCTTTATCATGGACAGTTCTTTTTTTTTTCATGGAAGCCTTGACGTGTCACGTGAGTCTTTGAATTTTCTTATCTTAACACATAGTATACATATATATATATATATATATATATACCTATATATATTATATACATAAATATACATTAGTGTACTACATCGTTTCACTACGCAAAAAATAATATACTATAGGTAAAAAGAAAAAAAGAATACAAAAAATCAATTTCAATACAGAAATAATTCGAATCCACCTATTTCTGCTTATAATCATCGTAACGTTGCCTCATATCTAATTTTGCTGCTCTGGAGCTCGTCGAAAAACTAAATTTCAAAAATTAAATCACCAATTCTAATCAGTCGTATAAGAATTCAGGAAAATCATGACGTCGGGTATATCAGACGAGAACTTCAAGGCTCTCGCGAGATCTGGCTTTAGGTTCTGTTCCGTTCTGAGCCGGCACGATCATGGCGACGGACTGTTGGGATCTTCTATTACCAGGACGAATGGGAGGTAAGTTGAGGCGAAGCATAGACCAAAATTTATGCGCCCTGGCAGTTGGTTTAGCGCCGTCTTCCTCGTACCATCGTAGGGATTTCACTCGTGAAATATCAACGTTCTCAGAACCATATCTAGCCGATTTTGGTAAAGTTAATGAATCCGGTATATCGTCGAGCGCGATTAGGATCACCCTCTCTGAGGGTAACTGCAGCGAGGCTAGCTGACCGAATACCGTTGTCAAAGCACTGTCGTTCCAAGTATTACCGCTAATTGCGGCTGGACTAGCGACGACGAGAACACGTCGGGCCGTTTTACTTCTTGGTCCGATTTCAAGAGACCCTGGAAAAGAGATGAAATTTTTTTATGATAACGTAACGTGATATTATGCAGTACGAGTGATTGTAGTTCTACAATTATATGATAGAAAGTTTTACGAAACAAAAAGAGAAAAAAAAAACAAATAAATGGTACTAAAATATATTTCGTAACATGGTGGGAGGTGGTAGTGTTGGTATAACATGAAACTCACAGTTGTGACTGAGTTGCGAAAGCTCGAGCGAACCGCACTTGTAGCAATGCCTCGATTCCAAGGTAGGAATTATTACCCCAACGGCGAGACCCGCGTCTCTCTCGTGGTAACATACCAATACGTCACATTCTTTCCCATCTAGGAATATAGAAAAACAAATGAAACGATTCCCAATTAACAATAAATTCAAGTTACTAATACTGCTCTACTTCTTGTCGTCCTGCACTTATACGCATATCGTGCATTGTATCAGCATTCTTTCCATACAGTGTCTTCCCTCCTAATAGGTACTCTTTGACAAGTCGTTTCGCACATACCGCCTTGTATACACAGGCGTATAATTATATCGCGAACAATAACCTGATGCATTTCGCATACAGTATCAATACTCCAATCTCGAAAATAATAAATAAAATGAACAAACAAATCAAAATTTACCACTCACCGTTTTCTTCGAGTGGTGAAAATCTGTCGCGGAAAAACAGGCTGATCGGTAAACGAAATCGGGTGTAAAATCCGGCCAATGAGAGAACGATCACAACCACAATAGCGGAGAGCAGTAAAGCCTTTCGCCACGACCCGTCCTGCATTCCCCTCAAAGACTTCGGCTCTAAAAAAATCACGGGATCAATTGACGGAGCTGGTTATCGAATTACATTCTAAAGTACAATGTGTATATTAGAAAATAATCATTAATAAGATGATAAATGAAAAAAATAATCCCCGATTGATCATTCGAAATCATACAACGTACCTTCCCGGGAAATCGAAGCGGTCATCATCACGAGCTGATCAATGCTGTTGCTCAATTCGCACATATATTCTCCGTAGTCTTCAGTTCTGACATCTTTTATCTCAAGATAGGAGCCAACGATTTGGTCACGTTCCCTGTGAGAAAAATCATTTTATAAAATCTGTATGCGTATGCGGCGCGTAAGTACTGTATTGTATGTAATACATACTATAAGTGTTTTTCTTCATAAAAGGTATAAAATAATATACGCTCCGTTGCCGGTATACATATAGGTATACCTATGCCGATACTCGCAGTATGGACTGGTATTAGGTATATAGAGAGTTGGAGCGTGAAAGAATTGCCGGTATGTTGTCCAACGTGAGTTAAAGAAAAGATCATCTGCTGTACGAGAACAGAGTCTAGTATACTATATCTTTTTGTTGGAACCTACTTTTCTAGCAACTATTACCGCAAGATAGAGAAATTCTTGGTAAAAATGGACAAAACAAGAGAAAACGAAAAAAATGAAACAAAAAAAATATTGACAATAGTGAAGTGACGCACGGGGAACGGGGTGGGGGTCGAAAATCCGTAAAACCAGCGAATAGAGAGTCAAGATAGAAAGTCATATTACCGAAAGTAGGTACGAGATGTAGAATGGCTATGATAAGTAAAGGCTATCAAGTGGAAACGAAAAATTCAGAGTACAAAAGCATAGAAATGAATACAGGCTGAAAATTATTTTTCAAAACGGGCGAGACTACGAGCGGAGCGAAATATCTGATTAGTCGAAATATCGACAACGCAAAAAGTCGTTTGTTCACAATTCAGAATCGTGCTTATTACGAAAGTTAACGAATCCAAATTAATTGAATCGAAAGACGAAAAACTCGAAAGGTCAGAATTCCGATAGCTATTGGAATAGAGGGGCCAAGAGACCGGAAACTCAGGAGACATTAAAAACACATTTATTTTCTTGTACTGACATTGCAATGAGAACATAATCGATTCCTGATCTTTCAACATTTTGCGTACCGAAGTTTTACCGTTTCTGAACCTTTATTTCCGATCTTTTTTCCTCCGGTTCTCTGGCTAATGAAAGCGTTAACCGTTCTAAATCTCCGATTTCAACAATATTCGTTTTCCAAATTTTGTCAATCTCCGCTTCGTTCGTTCGGAATGTAAACTATCTGAAAATACATTTTCGGATGAAAGCGCGTCCGGGTGAATAGCCTCTCGATGAAACAGTCATTCAGTTTAGAAATACGTCAGAAACGAGAATTTCCAATGACTTTAGAATTCGTATCTTTGAAATTTGCAATTCCGGCCCGTCTACCGTTTGGTCTTCCGCAAATTCAACCCCCAATCAAGAAACGCTGTAAACGCGAGTAGAATCGTCTTGTAACTACAAGATACCGAGCTCTATCTTGTTTTCTGGTTTTCGCAGCCGATCGGTTTATACCGGTAAGGAATTGGCGGGTTCTGCGGTACGCGTACTAACTTCTTCACCATTGCATGGGTTCATACAACTGTACAATAATACCTCGTGCCTCCTCATCTGTTCAGATCTGTTGAGTTCTGTTGCCGGCATTTTTCCAAGATCCATTAACTAGCTGATAGAACCTTATAACGATCAGTCGGCAGCCTTGCTAAACACTCCCGTTGACACTATACTATACTATACCGTCGGTTTGCCTGTCTCCACTGCACCATACGATTTATACTGTGTCTTATGCGAGTATGTATCTATGTACGTAGTTATGTATGTGGTCGAGTAATGGGTATCGACTTGTAGTATCCGCAATTTTATACGGAATTCTCACTCGCCCCAGAGGACATATACACAAGGATACAGCAATACGCTGCGCCGCGCGGCAACGACTCAGTGCAATGGTCGATTCCCTCTATACGTATACCGCACCAAAGAAAACGATTTCTCGCAACGAGACTGAAATTATGCAACATCGACGCAACGAAATCACAAAAAATGAATAATAATAATAATAATATCGGCTGGACTTTGTCGCCGATCTGTTTCCTTCTTTCATACGGTTTTGGCAATCCCCGCGCGACGAGAGGCGATGCATTATTTCCGATCGCATTATTTTCCTCAATAAAATACGATAACGTGTATATTCCTATATCGAATATTGAAAGTGAAAAGAAAACAGATTATAAGGGCGGGAAAGGGAGAACAAATGACGGCATATGCGTAAGCTACTAGCAAGGTGGCATATTGATACCAAATATGAACGTGGAATCGATCGACGCGCGTAACGAATTTCTAGAGAGTTTAAGATCGTACGACCGAAAGAAGTGAGACAGAAAGAGCAACGACCTCACTCACACCGTCTGTTCAAATTCGACGTATCGGTTTTATGATCGTTTATAAGCTGCCTTTACGGGCCTCTTGTTTTTCGGCCAAGTTAATTTACCGCAGAGAACAGAAAAAAAAAAAAAAAAAAAAAAAAACCCCGAGCCGCCGAGGCGTAGTGATTCGAACGACAGACCGTCAACGGAGCATGAAATTAACCCAGAAATCCCTTAGCAGCCCCGCGCGTGTAAGCATTGGTAATGAAGGTTTAGGGCAGAGCACATGACATCAAAGAACATTTAATATTTCTTATAAAATATGTATATATATATATATACTGTGGAACGAGATTGCCGAAGATAAATCGCAATGTGCGAGTACCTGTGCAGGGCGATTCATGTTGGGGGGGGGGGGGGGGGGGGGGCACATTTCGCGGACAGATTCCTCGAGAAATTCTCAAAGGAAAAGTCCATAGGCAGAAATTCGCCAGACATCTGGTTTTCAAGCCACATCAGATATAGGTTCACCGATCTATAATCACAGAGCTTGTATACTATAAACGAGACATGGCAAGCCTCGATGTGTGAGTGAACACAATCTATGCACACTGCCGTATCAGCGTTGTGATTGGTTCACGCAAATATCCTCGACTCGCAAACAATGGGTCAGAAAAATGTTTGGTAAAGGATTTTTCGTTTCAGAATGTCTCGAAGAATCTATCCACAAAGTGTGTACCTACCACTCGACGTGAATCACCCTGTATACGCGCGCGTAAAATTTTCACGGCGTATTATCTTCCGGAAAACCGTGCCGCGAAGAAAGGAGAATATATAATACATGACAAAATATATAAGAGTATGTACATACATAATACATATATAGGTATGTTACCTATAGGAATCATTAATTTATAAACTTGCCTAGAAACTCTGTTCTGAGAAATCCTTCCGTGATCTGGTACCGTTTCGTTGCCTCCAACCTTTGACCATACGACAGAATTCTTGGCATCAGGGAGGTCGACGTGTCCAAGGTAAGCTTCGCAGAATAGACGCGCGGCAACCCCCAAGGGAACGTGCTGATCCACAGGTCTGTAAGTAGGCAGAGGATCTCCGGTGTATCCCAAGTGCTCCTCTATTGAACGAGACATTTCGAAAGGGAAAGGGTCACTATACTGCACACAATTTATACGTATTCAATCTAGTATTAGGTACATACACCTATAAAGTAGTAACAAAAACCACCTGCGCAGCTGCAGTTATAACTGGTCATGCACGGGTACACGTTGCCCGCCCACCTGCATAACCCATCTACCTACGCTGTGTATATATATATACATATGCTTCGGTATTTTTATTTTTCAATCAAGCTGAGGGATTAAACAGCGCGATGATGACGATGATGATCGGTGTAATGGGCCAGTTAACTGGACATCAAATACATTCTAGTTGCCACGGCGCGGCGTCACGGTAGTAGATGTGGCACTGTACTTACTACACACGATGCGGATCGGAGCGGAGGTCTAGGTATAAAGGGATAGGAGGTAGGTATACGACTTCTCGGAAGGGGACGGGTCTCGCTGTGTCATCGTATAACGTTCCAGCAAAGAGATACTTCTTCCAGCTGCGGTCATGCAGTATGTATGTATTATTGTAGATGCGTACATACATACATACCTACCTACATATCTCGCACCTCTTGGTCGTCGCGGACGCGAGTTTATTCGAGCCTAATGTAACCAGGTACCGGATCGTCCCACTTCCGTTCTCACTTTTATCTAGTTATCGGACGATATTGAGGACTAGTATTATAGGCGTCTATCCAACATTGCATTACGTATGTATGAATTCGCTCGTGCGCGCGCGTTTGTGAATACTTCTTATTTTGCCGATAAGAATTTCAGCTGACGTATATTCCTGGTAAGAGATAGAAGCTAGGCACATGCACGATGGCGCGCACGCACACACACACACGCGCACACACACAGAGAAACAAACCCCGCCTTCCCCCGGGCGGTTAATGAGGTTCAATTCTCTATATAAACTCATCGTCGACGTAGGTATACATGTGTAATTCATTCATGCGTGTGCCGTGATAGATTGTGCAGTGTATTTGTGATCGGGAGATGAATCCGCTATGCCTCCGGCCGCGTATGGACGAACCACATACCCAACGATACGCAAGGAATCGTCGCTCGGTGTATAATACAATCACGTAACACTGTGTAGGTTGGTAAAAAGTAAGCTGACCACGATTTCCTGGCACTGAAGCATCACAAGACAAGAGAATAATACATCGCGTAAATTGGACACGGTCAGCGCGAGACACCCGATTGCACGTATTCAACTATGTATACCGACCACTAATTCCTAAGCCATGTGCGAATGGTACAGCTTTAGAAATAGAGAATAGATTCTATTCGGTAGTTGATTATCATAGCTTCGTATATATAGTACGTAAATACTTCACTGCAGGTATGCGCCTGAATCACCCCGCGTCGGTATGGAATAACTCCGAACTATAATTAGGAGTGACGAAAAAGTTTCACCGAGGACACGGAGGGGTTCGACTCTACAGTATAATAAGATAGTCATTGCGGTCTCGAAAACGATTCCGATGCACCAGGCTACTCGTCAGAAGTGGCCACCGCGGGCTACGTCTGACCCTGTTGTTTCGAGAGATGCAGGTTTGATCATAGGAGCAAAAAATTTCCGGCATTTGTACGTCCGAATGCGATTATTTGAA
Organism: Phymatocera aterrima; assembly: GCA_963170745.1. NCBI lineage: Eukaryota > Metazoa > Arthropoda > Insecta > Hymenoptera > Tenthredinidae > Phymatocera > Phymatocera aterrima. The sequence continues at coordinate 11,573,707 of OY720664.1, forward strand.
TTGTCCGAAACGGACTAGTGGCATCACACGATACAACAACAAGATTATTCGCACTTTTTCACATCCATTTTTTTTTCCATTTCAGCGCGGATTTTCCTCGATGTAAATGATTCTACCTCATTACAGGTACGGATTGGACAAAAATCATCGAAGAAATCATCGGTCAAACGGATAGGCTTGCATTAAAACAACTAATATTGAGAACCACTAATTCGAGTTTTGCAAATTTTATTCACGTTGAAAATTGTGAACGAAAATATGCAAATCGTGTTTTTTCCCAACAAGCGAATAACCTCGAGGTCGTAGATACAATTTTGTATTCTTCACGCGATATAGTTATCTCAACACTCGATAAACCGAAAATGATCTCATCGACATGGCCCTCATTGAATTTGAAATTTTCCAAAATCTACGTTATACTTCTTTCCTCGATGAAATCTCAGCTCTTTCGTACTATTATTGTTTATTCAAAAATCCCTAGATTGCAGTTTTACTTCGCATTTTAATACGGAAAGACAAAATCAATTTTAATTTGCGCCAACCGATGTATTAAAACGTCAGGTTGGGTTGGGTTGGGTTGGGTTAGGTTGGGTTCGGTTAGGTTAGGTTAGGTTGGGTTGGACGTTTATCGGACCAGAGGTCAATACCTGACGTTTTTTATCGTTTCGAAGTACACCTACGTTGGTGTTTTCCCAGCTATTTCTTTTATTACCGCGGTCCTACACCCCCCAAATGTTTTTTATCATTCCGGAGTACAGGTATGTACCTGTTCGAAAAAAACAGCGCACCCAAGAACGGTGAGTAAAAAATTTCATCACCGCGGAAAGTGGATCAAATTCGGAATACATAAATACTCGCGCATCTTTTTTCTCATCGCTCCAGCTCGACGACTTCCAATTTCTGTACATCGCCCAAAGTACGAAACCCGAGTAAAAAATATATGCTAAGCGAGAGGTCGGTGGAATTCGACGAATACGCACTTTCTCGGGGCTGGACTTTTTTCATCATCATAATCTGCTGTTTTCTCGAATGTTTCATATCGTTTCAAGGTATACTTGTATATCTTCAGGTGGAAACCAGTCCCTATTGCTAATAATTTCGGCCCAATAATCTTGATAGATGATCGCTGTGCCTGAAATAAGGGAATAACTGTTGTTTGCCCCCTTCAGAATTACGAATGAAAATTTTTGGTTGATAACCATCGAAGGTAATAAAAAAGTACAAAATTTTGACGTATAGTACACCTTTGTAGCGGGAAATATAGCAAAGTTAGAATGTGGCTGGTGCAGCTTCGACTAAAGCTGAACCGCACGACGATTACTCGAAACTGTGAGGAGTAAAAAATTTGGCAATGTGGTAATAAATTAGTATTAAAAAAGTAAGAAAACCTCCCACCACTCTCTTCTGTGTGGACTGATTTTGCTGGTGCAGCTACTAGTACGTTATTAATCTACTACAGTCTATTAATCAGTCGTCTGGAGGCGATGCATATGTATATATGTTCACATATACTTTTATAGATACATCCTGACCGACGTTGTTGATTACTCCGTGATCGCAGGTGATTGAATTACCAGTTAACGAAGATAATCCGATATACAGTTCATAAAGAGGAAGTAATTGGTACTGTCACCCGATATTCGTAGCAATAGATGAATGAAAGTCGTTTTCATACAATTATAAGCTAATCGGTCAATCAATCAATCAATTAATGCTTCTGGATAATCGGTGTTAAAAATTCGACCATTTGTTGCAAATCACCTCCAAGATAGATGTAATCTTAGCTTTTCAATTGTGATGATGTGGTTCAACACGAGAATCGGAGTTTTCTCAATGGCTCTAGCATCGCGTATAAGGGGGCACCTGCGCGTTAAAATTCAGTGAATTGCTTACGCTACAGCTCCACTCTGCAAAGGTGCAAGGTTCCGAAAAGTAGGTACAGGTATAGTAATGCCGTAGACAACGAAGCACACCTGCAAGAGCGCAGCAGCAAGAAGTCGTAAATCGACGAAATTGCCACTACCGAAATATGATCGTAAAACTTCGGGATACCCGAGTTGAAATGGCGCGGCAGTCCCTCATAATATTTCTCCACGTTCATTTCGAGAGTATAATTTCATTTTCCCGAAATTCTATCCGCTGCGGCATATAATTTGCTCTGCAGGCTCTGCAGCTCGCCTCGACTCTTGTTGCATATATTATGCGTACTGCAGAGACGCGTAAGATATCACATCGAAATATAGAAACGAATCGATACGATGAAATGGATGAGGATGAGAATTCGGATCAACTAGAATAATACATAGATATACATACATACTACGAAGTTCAACAGTAGTTTGGTATGTAGTACCTATACTATATGTATTCTGTACATGCTCACCAATGACTTCGAGGTTGATCTCAGTCGTGAGGGTGGTCGTGTCGTTGCGGGCCTGACACGAATACCGTCCGGCATCTGAAGCCCAGGCCACCTGGGTGTAAATAGTTTGGTTTGCGCTTTCCGGATACAGGATGAAATGACTTTCACCACCTGGCCAGGGGTACGGTCTGTTGTCCTTGTACCTGAAACGGAGGGAACATTGCATTGAGAATAAAAATGGCTATAACAACAATATGTACAAACGAAAATAACAGCTGGGAACAACAATAACGACGAAATTTTCTTCAACATTATCTTATTTCGATCTTGTAGGAGAGACAGATGCACTCGTGTGTATATACACACGTACTGTACACATACGAATATACCTTATAGGATGAGAAATCAGAAGTTAAGGTGCTATTGGAGGCCTGCGGCATTCAACAATGGGGAACAATGCATTCAACGATGCGCATAACACGGGGAATATTTATTTTTCATCAAATCCGATCAATGTTTTGAAAAAGTGAAATAGTTGGCCACTTGCTGCCATCATACTTAATGAATTCCCGAAGTTTCATCAACATCGATCGCGTCGTTTGCGTAGATCAACAATTCTCGTTTTCCGAATGGTTTCTTTGCATTCAAGATAGCGAGTCCGGATTCCAGTACAGAGACCGTCCCGGAAATGAGAATGGTGAATTTTCGCGAACGAACCGCTCAAATTCGATGAAACTTCGATGATCCGTTGGGTTCAATGGCAGGAAGTGGTTAAGTATGTTACTTTTCCAAAACATAGATCAGATTTGGTGAAAAATGAATATTTCCTATGTTAGCTAGGTTAGATTGCCCGACCTAGGTGACACTTGCGGTAATTATTGACGACGGATATGTCGTGATCGAGTTGCTGCAGTTGAGGTGGATGAAATAACAAATGTAAAATAGGTGTGCGTGTGTGTGCGTAGGTATACGAATATGCTGTTCATGCGATAGATTGGTTATATAACACTACAGGCTTGTTCATTCGTGGTCTGTCTCTGAAGTAAGCTACGTTGAATTCGTCGCCGTAATCGAGCACGAAATCTTGTAATCTCGCATATGCTGGCCGCCGGAGTTTCCGCTCGGATGCAAAATCTTCACGAGAGGGTGAAATTTTGAGTTCGATCAGCTGCGACGCTTCAGAGAAAAACTATCAACAAACAACACTCTACATACCGATAGAAACACAATGGAACTTGATGATGGAGGAAAGTTAGGCTGCCCTACTTATTGTAACTCGTAGACCCTAGTTTGTCTGTCTGTGCGTGCAGCAATATACCTATAAATTGTACTTCTCCGAAGCGAACTCGACTGGACAAATGATTAGACATAATGATTGTGAATTGATTCATAGAACCGAGAATCAAACTCGAGAGAATTTTCAATATACAATTCAAATGAATATAACCGGGTTTACATAAGTATATATGCCTATATATAGCACATAATTTGCGTCACGCGCGCCATTCAGTACGCATCTGCGGCTTATTCGCTTGTCTTTTTATCGGTTTGTTGAATCCGTGGTTGAATAACAAGGAAACCAATGAAAAAGTAGTTCTGAGGGGGAAGTTTTTTCATTTTTGTATACCGTAACGATGAAATATCAAGGAAAAAGTAATTCAAACGTAATTTTGGACGAGCCACACACAGACCGCAAAAAAACTGTCCACATCTCCACATATAATATGATCTATACATTCGTCTGGATCCTGCTGCGCGATATATCGTCATGTACCTATATTACATCGTATAGCATATATACAGGGTGGTTCAGAATAACCGCACTGAATTGTGAGGCCGGATTCCTCGGAAGAAACCACGACGAAATGTCTTGCGAACTATAGTTTGCGAGTTACAGTATATTCAAGTCAACCAATCCCCGACACTAATTGTAAGTTCCCTCGGACATCCGAGCCAGCCGTGTCGCGCTCAGGATGAGATCCTATAAGCTCAGCGACAGGTGAACTTAGGATCCTCTGTAACTCGGAAACTATGGGTCACAGGAATTTTTGGCAAAGAACTTTTCGACCTGTTTTTCCCGGAGGAATCCACGCTCGCAATTTGGTGCGGTTATCCTGAATCACCCTGTATGGTATATACAGTATACATTTATAGTATACGTACATAGCAATTTTGAATACATGTATTTACCTACCCGAATCGCATGAACGAAAATGATATTATTGTTGAGCGTATACTTATGTGCATTCTATGTGTTTTTCCGCACTTATAAGAAGAACGATTTATAATGGCATATTTTTCCATCAATCAAAAGATAAAGTCAGCTATGTTAGCCACAATACGATATAGCTGCTGAGAAACAAAATGACAAAAATATATAAATTAGTGGAATCGATTAGTACCCGTGCGCGTACGTGAGAGCATAAGAGTTGTTATGTTACCTTAGCGAAGATGTATGTTTGAAAATTGTGGAAGAGATATTGTAGTATAAGGTATACACGTGTGTGTGGGAAGTGAATCGCACCTCAACTCGTTAGCGACCATAACGATCAAAAAATGAAATAACCGAAACCGTCAGATTTTAGAGCTCCGCGCCTTTGAGTTCATGTATACACATCATAGTATGTATACTACTATACTACATACTGCCTCCTATACCGACCGCGTGTGTGCGTCGTGTATTATACATATATACCCGTGTAGGTATACATCCCTTATACAAATTATAAGATAATATCTATTAGGCCCGATATAAATCTCGGTCCCTCTCACCGGGGGGCAGGAGAGGGGGGGCTGATGCCGCTGCACCGTTGACCGAACGCTGTGTCAGGGAGGGAGGAACCAGGAAGATGGGAGTGGAGCGCGAGGACGGAGGGCGGAGGGGGATTTTGACAAGTTCGTAAAATCCCGAGGAGGCCACCGTGGGACACGTGTATAATTTGTACAGCTATACCTATGTATACGAGTGTAGAACGCGTGTTAGCAGTTTCAAAGGAGGTAGGTATAAGTTACCTGCCTGCCTGCCTGCCTACCTACCTACCTACCTACCTACGACGCGCGCGGGATGGCTTTATCTTTTGTTTCCCACACTCAGCGCAGCAGACCAATAATGCCTCGTCCTTTCCTCGGTTTACTTTATTCCGTGTTCTATTTTCTTTCCCTGACAACGCAAGTTTCTCGTTTAAACGCGAGAGATGCCGCTCGCGCATATGGGGTGGTATGGTGGTATCTATAGAGAGATACGTAGGTATACCTATGTGGTGCGCGTGTCTACTATATAGGAAATATAATATTATCCTATCTGCGCGCTTGCTGCTCTCTTGAGAGCCTCGCGCAAGGAATTCCTTTGGGACCCGGAGGCCTCGGAATCAAGAGCTGAAATAGAGAGAGAGGGAGAGAAAGAAAGAAGGAGAAAGAAAAAGCGAAAGATTCGAGACTGCTGCTGCTCTTATACCTGTCCACTATATTCCTCCTTTTCGACCGCAATCTGAACAACGAGAACTCGGACGGTATAGTTCTTGGAAAAACCGATACTCTAGCTGGGCTCTGCTCTTCTGGTTTTCAGGTAGCCAATCTCCGCATGAAAAGAAGATACTTCGGATTCATTCTTTCCTTTTATTCACGTATTTCTCATCCTTCTCTATTCTATTTCAGTCTATTCTATTCGGTTCTTGTTTCGTCGTGTCGCTTGCTTTTAACCCCTGCAGCTCATGAGAGTTCGAAAGGGACTCGTGTTTCTTTATTTCTCTCACCTTCCCCGTTCCATTCCACTTCTCTTCTTTTCTTTCTTCGTCGTTGGATGAAGTCGTTTCTGCAGCTACTCACAGATATATCAAAGAGAAGAATACACGCTGTTTACTTTTTGACGAGGGTTTATTATCGGCGAGTCTCCATGGGCTACGCGGCTCGCCTGCAGGTAAAGCGTGACACCGTGTCTACGGTGACTCTATGTTACACAGTTATGCATTGCATAGGTAGGAGGTACACCGATTCCGCTCAATCTGTAGCATATGATGCGGATCTCTTATGCTGTATCAAACAAAACTCGATTGAATCTACCCAACTGTACCGAAACAAAAATCATGAAATAACGAAATTTCAAATATTTTAGTGAAAAGTGCTTCAATATATGCTCGCCTGCGATGATGATCAATCATTCTCCTCGCCCCCTTGTACATAGCATACTCCCGCGCACGCACGCGTAGTATCGTTGCAGGTGTATATACATATATAGCCGACGTCGGAACAACTTCATACGTCGTCTGCATACTTGATATTAATGATAAAATCAAAACTTTGTATAGAATAAGATACAGGAGGTGTATCACGTCTCATGGCGTTGGTTATCCCCCCCCCCCCCCCCCCCCCCCCCCCCCCGGTTATCCCTATATATACTATCATACTGCATCTACTCATACTTCATGCCGTGATAACATTGGATTTTCATTATATACTCATGCCTGTAGAGAGCCTGCCTCTACTCGAACGATTAATTATCATTCATGAGACAACTCAGTGCCCGCCAGTGCGTTGTCACATACCGACGTTAGGGCGAGAATCTATGCATACAATATCATTAATCGTACACACTGTATAGGTACCTATTATAGGTATATTATTCAGCACATTATTGTCACGCGAGGTATATGTTCTCATGTTCCAAGTGCATAGATATGCTCGGTGGTCATGTCCGTAGAAGAAGAGAGAGGGCAGGTACGAATCGGAGCATACATCCCCGTAACCATACAACAACGGACCGATTTGGCATACCTACCACTGGCGGAGGTTGATCCCGCTCGTTCCAGCTTTCTGGGGATACATTTCATGGCCCGAGGGACATACTGCGATATGAATACCGCGTTGCACCGTGATGGAAAATCAACGAACAAGAAACCGATGAAAAACCCAAAATACTAATGACAATAATGAACCACTAATTTGTATAAATAAATGTATACATATGCGTAAGAGTTTTGAAAGGAAAACCCCAAGTTTGACAACAGGGCACGATTCGGCTAGGTATGCGGCCTCATAAGTGCAGTAGAGGTATACTATATGTATACGCACGGACAGGACAAGACAAGACAAGACATGTTATGTATACAAGTAACGACAAGTTTAAGTAAGCCTCTCGCTGCCGCTGGCCACGTGCCCCCTGACGCCGGGAGCTGCAGCCGGTGTACATACATATATATACTATTCCATGCCAACTCGATCAAGATCTGGCGTTCATGTCTCAGATCTGCTCCATAATTGATTGCACGCAAGTTTTTGTAGTAGAATACATACCCAATTTTTTTTTTCAGATTTTTTGAAACCCGTCATATCCGAGATATGAATTTATGAAATTAAAAAGGAAGAAAAGCAAACCAAAAAAAAAACCCGTCATTTTCTCAAATCTGTACAAATTCTGAAGAATCTATAATAAAATCTAACAACATACATATATAAGCGCTATGGGAACATGGAGATTACATCACGGTAGAAGTCAAATTTCAAAAATATTCCAAAAAATATATATATATATATAAATGTAATTGAAATGCATTCTGGACGTATGAATGAACGGAAAAGTTCCCTGCAATATGGGTCTAAGAAAAAAGTATGACCGAAGAATTAACGGATGATCAATGTATCACAGATATATTAATATATTGCATATTATAATGATTATAATATTGAAATTCTCACGATGAAGAACGAGGTGAAACGAGCAAACGAGCCCCACTACCAACTCCAATTGCCATATCGATATATATAATAAGTATACGAATTTAGGATCGGTATGAAAGGAAGAACTTGTGTTATAACAGCAGAACTGCATCCGCTTCGTCTCGACTCGTCTCGTCTCATCTCGCTTTACTCGATGCACCTCGGAATGGCCCACAGCCTTCACTTCCCCTCTCTTTCTACACAATACAACTGTAATGAAACTTGTGCGGCTTGTTTTATTCTCTCTCTCTCTCATTTCTCACCACTTCGAGTCAGCAGTACCTAGACTGCAGGTATACCTCGCTCTCAGGCAAACCAACGTCTCCGGCACTCCCCGGCACTCCGAGGGAATCGGGTGCTGATTGGTTCGTGGAAATGGACAAGAGGAATAATCTTCTCGCGACAGGCGAGTGATGGATGAACCCCGTATAACCTATACCATCGCCTTCTCGCGGTTCACCTCTCAGACCATACAATATGCGACAAGGCGGCTGAAGTTCCGAGCATGTGTATACCTACGTTATCGTATACAAAACAACAACAAAAAAATGTATATACCCATTTTCAAAAGATCAAGTGTTCGAGAGGAATCCGCATTTTGTATTACTGGTCGTTTCGGGAAAATCCCCCCCGCCTATAACTATTATTTGCAGCCCCAACTATACATACCTATAATTCATGCGCGATGAATGATATTGTATATATGTATGAAATACAAGTTACAATATTGGCGAACGTCGAAGTCCCACTATACCACACATAGCATAACATTGTATCGCCGCGCAATTAGAGAGGACAAAAGGACAAGAGGAGAGGAGACGAAAGTTTCTAGCGGTTAGAGCACGGGGTTTAATACACGTTCAATTCCTACGTAGGCTCTATACATATAAGCCCTGTTCCATTAGTCACGATCCTTTCTCAGTAAACTCACTTTCTACGAACGGTGTCTCGGGACCGCATTTCCGTGTTAAAAAGCTCCTCTTACATCGTGGTTGTTGAGTTGGTTTGTTTCTCCTCGTGTACCTCATCAACTCGATAAGGTTGAAGTCGATAGTGTTATTTATGTATGTATTTATTACGCACACGCATACTACACGTGCGCGGAACAAATTAACGCATACAAATGAATATCGGCTCGAATTTTCCGATGAAGGAAGATAATGTATTCATTTTCTTATCTGCTCCTTCCTTCGTTTTTCCGCGATTATGTAATAATCCGCAAGTTATTAATAGGTACATATCCTAATTTTTCTTTCGCATACACACGCGCTCTCGCATCTGATGGGTGCTGATACATTCATAATTTCTAGGTATGTATGGTATAACAATACAAGTATTGTTCGGGACTATGGAATGCCTACACCCGTCCTTTATGCACATGCAAATTCCGCCGAGTGTGTGTGCATGGTGAGTTATAGTTAGGTACAGTATACACGGACAAGGTGCCCGGAGGTGCTGCAGTCTCGTCGAGGCGGAACAAAGGCGTCCGCAGGTATATCCGTGAAACTCTGAAAGGAGACCGAGAAGAAGAAGAAGAAGGAGGAGGGGCGGTAGAGTCCTCACTCAGGAGGAGAATAAACGAGGCGAAACTGCAGCAGACCAGCAGGGATCGCGAGAATTGAGAGAGAAAGCTGTACTCGCGCGATATGTTATACGTAGTAGGTATGTATGTACCTACCTACGTTCGTACGAGTTGAATTCCCATTATTATATCCTCTCCGATATACTATACGTGCAAAATTATACCCGGTGCATGGTGTAACGTGCCGTACGTTATATTCGAATTTGAGGCACGAAATTCCACTCGTAGTTGGTATATGCCTTCTTATATGTATGAAATTCCACGGGAATGTAATACACAAAAGTTACATCTTTTCGAATATCCGTGGATTTTCATTTCAATCTCGAGTAAATTATGCAGCAAAAACCGGCGCGGCGTAAATTTCACGTTATACAAATCTGCATTGTCCGACACCATGAAAATAAACTCTAGGTACAGATATATGTAAACTGCACGTCTGCATGCGTGGCATCGGTGTACAGGTATTATATCATTTGATTCATGGATCCACGCTACAGAGGCGGCTACTAGACTCTGAGGCGCGCGTCACGTCGGGAAATACCGCGCGACGCATAGTTCGGACAAGCGGGAACCAACGCACAGCACGATATCATACCATACAATGTTCTGCAGTTATTTCTGCAGCCAAGGTTTCCCTCTCATAGCCGTGGCAGGATATAATGATGAAGCAGAGATAACGTACGTACGTGTACAATATGTTTAATATAATTATGATCTGTATTCAGAGGAAAAACAGCGAGGTTGTAATAACAATAGATATTCAAAAAATTATACTGCGCGGGTTCTCTTTTAGCATTGAAGATGCTTCTCTTTTCGGTTATCAATATTTTCATAATGGGTGAAATTCCATAAAAGTGAATGGTTACGGAGATAAAGGCAAAAAAAAAGGAGAAAAATAGGAAAGTTTGTGCGTTTTGGACGAAATAACTCGGAAAATATTGATGCAAGGAAAGAAAGTTTCCAATAAAAAAGTTAGGAAATTTAATTTAGAAGGAAAAAGGTCGGTATAGTTTTTTGTCTAAAGTGCACCGTTCTCGAGATATCGGATCAAACGCGTTTCTCGCGATAGTGGCGCCCCCGACACTCCGCGGACCCCGCAAATCTGGCATTATGCTCAGAGTACAACCCCTTATTGAATACCACTATCAACTAGATTATCATACTTTTTGAGTTATTGAAGAAGCAAAATTTAGAAAATGATCATATCTTGAGAACGATTTAACGGATTTTCGGTTTCCCATTTTTATTCGAGATCGAAACAAATGTGAGGACGGAAAGTTCAAGGGCTGGCCCGTAGTCAGCCGCAGGCTGCTTGCTTCTCCTTTTTTTCTTCTTTGAAAAAACCGTAATTTCCTATAGCATCGTATCTATACCTACCTAGTTAAATTTCATTGAAATAAAACTCGCCCTCGACTCTTCCGTCTGTAGGTACTTCTCTTTATTATCATAAAAACTGCTCTTACAGTGTCTGCCAGATCGCGCGCGCTCCCGTTCGCTCTCCTTCTCCATATATCTATATTTTCTATTAATTTTTTCGTTTTTTCCCTCTTTTTCGTGTTTTTGTGCGGTTGGAGTGGGCAACGTACATTGACTATACGTATAACCATACCTATTCAGCCTGCTCGTCCGTACACGTACACAGGAAACGGCGTGCCGTTCTTACATCCGGTAAAACACATTTTACAACCACCTGCCGTATATCCTGCGTGTCGTTTATATTTTTCAACGGTAGGTGATATTGTGAAGTTGCATCGTTATAACGTAGTACGTAATATATAATTCATTACTTTTTTCCTATATTATATATACACGTTAATAACTTTGTTGGTCATTGATGGTCACTGCGCGCCAAAATTTCGGTATAGTATGATCCATAGGTATACCTTCATCTATATAACTATCAAATAAGTCGTACGCGCCATCTAGTTATAATATGTGCGGAATTATTCGTGAGGACGATAATTAGGTATACATTAGAGATAATTTCATCCCAGTGAGTCCAGGTCGAGATGGAGACGGAGGAGGAGGGCGAAGTTGATAACCATAACGTAACAACAAAGTCACGGAAAATTCCTCGTCGGATGACGTTATTTAATACAGTAATTAGGCTTGAATCTCATCCGACTCCCGGATCTTTTCTGCAGACGCCCGTCCTCGTGGTCCCGAACTCGCATCTCAACCACAAGCTTCTGCGTGATCGAGCCAAGAACGCCACACGGAAAACGGTATAGTATATGGCGAGGCCGCGGACAGGCAATAACAAGTCTGTAAAAACTTACCGCAGCTCGTCTTTAGTCGGTGTCGAGGTAGAAGGAAGCGGGAGGGGAGGGTCGATCTCAAAGGAGACCCGACGATTATGGTTCTTTCGATTCCGACCGATTGTTATTTTACAGTTCACGAAATGTGTATTGCGAAAATCTTCGATGATACCGGAATGAATGATCCGAGATACATGATGATAATTCAAATTCATCCTATATATAATGTGCAGTTGACTTGTAATGGCAGGATATTCGGAGATGTACGTCCATCTGACTTTGGCAGACGAAAGGTAATTACAAGTCGAAGCCTGCTCATCCTCCACGAACGAAAGTATAGACCCGCAGAGGAGAAAATAAAAGCATCCGAAGGGCCGAAGGGATAATAAGTAGGTGGCGAAGATAAGGAGGGAGAAGAAGAAGGATCGCAGACTATTTTCAAGCCCATGGCGGAGGAGAAGCCCGGCAATATCGGGGTCATTATATTACACGTATATATTATACCTATATAAGCATTGCACTCGAAAGCGCTGCATGCCGCCTGGACGGCTCTTTCGAACGTTATACCTATACTTAAGTATTATAGTATAGGTATACTTGGGTATACGAAAATCTTCGCAGGTTTTACCGTCGCGTTCAGGTCTCTCGATAGCGGTAGGTATATTATTTATATATGTATAGGATACCAGGAATTCCGCAGTCTTTCGCGCGTCCATCATCGGGCGGCGGTCGCCTCGATCGTTGTTCGAAAAATTGATATGATGAGAAAAGAAGAGAAATGAAAAGAGGCTACGAAACGGAAGAAATTTCACGATGTATATACCTACATTATAAGTAGAATGGAAAACGGAGCGGGGTGAAGTAGGCCGTCGCCCACGCAGCGCGAAGCTTTACTATGTATCTTGCGTGGATATACTGTATGTATATACATCATAAATTCACGAGCTCGAAGTCCTTCCTGGGGAGATGCCAAAGATGTGGATTATTGTTGCTGTTTTTTTTTTTTCCGGTGGGGTGAAGTGGGAGCTCAATTGCTCATCTTGCATCGTGATATTGTAATGAATTCTGTAAAACAAGTATAACCACCACCGCATCACCGCGCTTCGGAGTGCGAGGGGAGTAGATGCAAGGAAGAGAGAAGGAAAGGCGTCACGTTTCCACAATTGCCGCGGGTATTACCCGAATATTATACCTATACATTATACATAATGTAGGTATATAAGCGCGGGCAGGCAGACTTTCATGTCTAATTTTTAACACTTCGCCCGCGAACAAAATCGCTATACTAGATACGCTATCTTTTTATACACGTTCTTCGAATTGTTATTCTTGAATTTCCGCGGGCTGCTGAGATTAGCGTTAAAAACATCAGACATGTAGTATATACACACGAGGAGAGCGAACTCGGCGTTTGCGAGCTAGTGTACAGTGTACATGACATCGGTGTATTATTATACCTACATAAGATGATTCGCGGAATTACTGCAGGCGGCTCTGACGTAAATACGTATCTAGTATATAGGTATGCGTCTTCAGAGTTTTCCGCCAGGATGTGCCTAGGTACGGATAATCTAAGAAGAGGAAGAAGAGAGGGAGAAGGAAGTGAAAAAGGCTTCGAATCATGATTCGGGGATCCGAAATATCCCGCGCGCGAGGATTTGCGCGATGTGTGACTCACGTCAATCCGCTGCCGAATGTCTGTTCATTTATACGATACTGAAAGACTCGATCGCTGCCTCCAAGAGCATCAAAGGATCGAATAAAGCCAAATGTAGGTATATACCTATTCCGGGTAGACGTTCTCGGACACGGCTCGATGGTCCACATAACAAGTATTTCTTGTAATATATATTTACACGTATAGGTGGGTATATATTCTTCAACTTCGCTTGAAACCATCGTCATCATTATCAATGTCGGAGTCTTTGTGTTGCGTCAGATCGCACGCGGAATGACGTAAACACCTGTTTATATATCTATACGTAGCCATGATATTAACGGGCGAAACATGATTCACGATTTATAATAAGGTAATACGAAAGTTGGCGAAAACTTTTCATTACTCCCGCTACTACTCGCGGGCCCCGGCTCGGCGGTTATAGAATATAGATACTTATACTTCCCTTCACTACTATTGCCTTGCCGGGGCTTGGCTTGGCGTGCAGTCATCGCCGCGCAGCTGAGAACTGTAGTAACGGAAAAAAGGAACAAACGCCGTAACGGCTAAGGACAGAAAGGACCCACGGCTGCTATGAAACGACGAATGATATTCAAAGTAAAGAAAGAAAAAAAAAATAACCAACAACTGACCATTCTATGCTCCTGTATCCTCTGAGGCAGCAATGTATAGCTTTGAAATCTCCAAGATTCGCGTATTCCATGCCTACAACTTCCTTGGTAAATCCCATCCCTGTCATCGGCACGTCTTGATACATATTCATCGAGCAATAATCCTTCGTCGATTCGTTCTCTTCATTGTTGTTAATATTATTATCACTGTTATTATTGTTATCCTGCGCGAACGACAATTTCACGTCAACACTGGCGGATAATATAATAATCACAAAAAATAATCCGCACGACGACCACATCTTGACGACAATTATAATTCACACTTGTATTGTTATTACTGTTATTATTATTATTATTAAAACTATAATGTGAATTATATGGTGAATGTCTCGTTTACCCGTGTGAACTGTTATGTATTACACTCTATATGAACAGAAGACAAAATTTGATTACATAGAAACAAAAAGAAAAAAAGAAAAAAGGGAACAACTTGTTGCGAGTTTTACATTAGCGAATAATTCCACCCGACGCGGCGTCAGCAGCGGCACAGAGTTTAAACCGTGAAACGTCGTTTACCTACGCGGCGAGCTCCACGCGTATTATTATTATTGTTATTATTGTAGTCTTGCACCCCGGGCGGCTCTCGCGGAGGGTCACCGAAACACCGAACTCCCAAGTTCCTTGTCGTGTCTAATTGGTAAGACAATCGGCAAGATTTAATCGCTGCCCTTCCCACGCCTGCGGGTACTCTGAGCGCTGAGCGGCTTTCTGGATTTTCTTCTTCTTCTTTTTCTAAAAGTCTCGAAAGACCAGAGGGAGGAGGACGTGATTCCCCTCTATCTACAGAGAAGTGAGGACAGACAGACGGATATGGTAGATCGTGTGTAAACCGTTCGCTGCCTATGTGGGTACACACGTTTCTCGGTCTGATGCTCGTTGGCTATTTGTCATCAAACAGAAAGAACCCAACGACGATGAGGAGAATTACTACGAAGCTCAAACCGCCGTAGTGTTAAATATACAACGTCTCTATCTCTCTCTCTTTGTTCGTTATCCACAGTGTTGTGTTCGGTTACGCGGGTTTCATACTCTTCGGTATCGAGAAGGAAGAATAAGCAGATTCAAAGTTTACTTTAAGCGTATACCTTCGTATCTATCTACTATATTACAGGGAAAATTTGACGCGTATGTAGTATCTGTGTACTCGTAAACTGTGCGTAGACACTAGTCTTCCTTTGAACAGTTTAGTATCCCAGAAACTTTGTAATGTATATGTTTGACGATCGCAATCACTAACAATAAACTTAACGACGATAGCTAGTTATACCGTTGTTGATCTTAATTACTTTCTTCAGTTCATTGCAAAAAGAAAGTTTCGAACGAACCAAGAAAACAAAAATTTCACTCTGGTATAAACTATACACGAACAGAATAAGGGGGAATAGGTAGAAGAAAAGAT
Source organism: Phymatocera aterrima (assembly GCA_963170745.1). Lineage (NCBI taxonomy): Eukaryota > Metazoa > Arthropoda > Insecta > Hymenoptera > Tenthredinidae > Phymatocera > Phymatocera aterrima. Next base: position 11,589,372 of record OY720664.1, read on the forward strand.
CGCAATGGTATTCGCAGATGATATTGTGTTACAATTATATCTCGAATTTGTGACAGACTTCTCAGGACTTGCACACTATAAACGACACGACGAACCGCACGCTTTAAAAGCCGGCGGCACACTGCCCGTGCCGACCGCTCAGTGCCGGCATTTTCTTGTCGATCGCTGCGTCGTCGTCCGACTAAAACGTCAATGCCTCTCGCCCATGCCTACATACATCCATACATACTACGTGCTTGTAAAACGAGAAAGGGAGTGAGTGAGGAAGAGAGAGAGAGAGAGAGAGAGAAATACAGATCGTTTGATTGCGACCGCGGTGCCAATTTCCACGAAATAGAGCGCCAACGCGCGGTTTGATCTGTGCCGCCATCTTGCGACAGAGCAACGAACTCACTGAACACTGTATTGACGAATGGTCAGAGATTGTGGTACGTTGGGTTGCCTATGTTAGGGCGCGACGACTGAACTACTATCGGCGCAAAAAAATCTAGTCCTCTCACTTTAGACTTCGATAACTCTGGGGGAAAAAATCATACGGAATTGAAACTGACAATATCGAAAAGCTTGAGGAATTCCTCGTCGAATGCGTATGACACAGCACCTCGATATTAAGTAGTATCTGATCTATAGCGAGATGTGTTCACAAAAGTGCAATATTTTGCTATTTTTTCTTTATTGCTAACTTCCATTGTCCCGCAACAATTCACTGAGTATTCGGGAAGTCTGAAATGATTCATACGGTAACTCCGAAATGTGCCCTGTCGTTCTGTGAAAATGAAATTCTGAACAGCCAATTGGTTTTTTCAAATGTATAGACATAGACGCAAGTGTGATTTAGGGAAGAATAATAATAATAATGTGAATTGATGCGGCCCACCGGAAGTTAGCTGTAATGAAAAAGTAGCAGAACATCGCACTTTTGTAAACACATCTCGCTGTCAATTAGCCGTTGCACGCATTCAACGAGGACTTCCTCGAGCCGTCCGATGTTGTGAGTTTCAATTCTGTATGATTTTTTTTGACAGAGTTATCAGAGTTCAAATCGAGAGTACTACATGTCTTGCGCCGATCCAGGAATCATTCAATTCCGTTCAAGCGCACATGAGATATCTCGTATCGGCTCAGAGCATTTAACTCTTATTTTATAAGTTGCACCGGCCAACTCCCGACACTCTCCGATACTGCACGAAACTAGCTGTTCCGGAAATGTGATATTTCACGGAACTCTCGTTGGAGAGGTAACAAAATTAGAGTGTATGATACGACTTTGGAACATTGGAATGGAGAAAAAGTGCACGAGTGTGTTGCGGGAGCGAGAAGGACTGTGGAACGCACTTGAGGATGTATTTGACTATTCTTGAAATTAAGATTTTCAGTATTTAAGGCTGAATCTGAAAACTCGATTGGTCAATCATTCGATCGTGAGGTCTCGACAGGAAATTCATGAAATCGTTTAAAGGCTGTAAAATTCCATGAAGTCTTATCGAATCCTGTGAAATATCCTGGAGACCGAAGTCACATGAGATCTTATGCAATCTCTGGTTGCATACGTATGAAGTTTGAAGTTCAAATGGGATTCATGATGTCTCATAAAGTTTTATGAAATCCAGGGAAATTCTATGCAATCTTTCGAGCCAATCGGGCGTCGTCGATCGAGTCTGCATAAGATCTCTGAAATTCTATGAATTCCCACCAAGTCCCATGAATTTCTATGGAGCTCAGGGGAGTCTCTTGAAATTTTATGATCTTCTCAAAAATCTTGGAAGTCTTAACGGCGAATGCACGCGTTTTTTTTGACCTCGAAAAAACTCCAACGGCGTCAAGCATCTCGCGGATACTTCTTCGTTGGGTCAAAATTCGAAGGGGTTTCGACTAGAACAAAACCGAAGAAAATTATGGGGCTGGTTCGAAAAGAACAACCCTTTTTGCGGTCACCCCGATAGAACGTTCATCGTCCCATCGTTTTTAGCAATAATTGACTCATAAATTCGCGACTTCTTTCTTTGATGGTTACGAGTGCTAAAGCGTACACCTCTCTGCCAGTCGTGATATTTCCGGGAATGAAATATTGGTCTATAAGTTGGTTTGTCACAGCACCGCGCCGGGGCATCGCGAGAATTTTGAAAATTCCGTGACAGGCACAATCGGGTGAATATGGAAATAATTTCGGATATGTATGTCCGACGAGGGGATATTCACTCGAGGAATCGCCGAAGAATTCCATGAGAAATCAGATAACAAATGACCTAGAAATCGTTGGAAATCATTGGAATCGGAAATCGGGACGACAGATAATTTCTGACGATTTCTATCGATTATTTGTGAATTCCTGTGAATTCCTTAGATTTCCGCCGAATCGGCTAATATAGGTATATTCTGAAATTCATTTTCCTCGATTCCCATAAACTGGAAATCACGGGGGATCTTTGAAAAGAAATCGCAATAATGATTTATCGTTTATCCATTAATTTACATGTGCATTGCCGATTTGTTGTTGCGGATGTAAACGATACAAATCTCAAAAAATTGTCAACTGGGTTTGGAGCTATTTGCCTGTGACCAGAGCAATAAGTTCACCCAAAGTCATACTTCCAACGAGCTTATTTCCCAATTTGACTAAGGTGTCGCTCAAAATGGTGTTTATTTGTCCAGAGAAGTCCGAGAGGAGTTGTGGTACTAGATCCTCGATAACGGTCGAAAGAAGTTCTGATGCTTCTTCGTTATTCAATAGCCCGGTGACTTTGATCTGCGAATCATTCAAGAGATTAAGATTATTTCACCCAATTACAGATTCAATTTCATCGATTACAAAATTAATTTACATCTATACTTACGGCAAAATCTTTGATACTGAAGTCAACATCCGACGTACGAATGTACAAGTATTTGTTTTTTACGGAGAGTGCCAAATTTCCGCAGACGTTCACGCCCTTCACGTTGACGCTGCAATAAGAAATTGATTTTCTCATGAAACGCGACCGCCTCTATATTTTGCCATCGCGTGATATCCATGAGAGAAAGAAAAAAAAAAATGGAACAAAGAAATATCCTAGCCCGTGGAGGTATAATAAAATGGATCGAAATTTCCTACAGCTGTAAAGGGTAGCAGTACGCGGTATCTGTTTTACCAACCGCGATCGCGGATATGCTCGAAAAAACAGGAATTTCATTCCCCACAAATAATAATTGCGTATTGTATGGATGAGTGAGATGTTGGACCATCGTGTAACGGCACAATGGACCTTGCCCCCCAACTCACTCGATCTTTCCGGTTCCGTACAATGGTACAACGTCTACGACGGTGCCATCGACTGTGTATCCCGAAGAGAGTTCTAGCTCCGGCCAGTTGAAACAGTAAGTGAACTTTAGCCCGATTACAGAGAAGGTCAGCTTACTAGCTTCGTATCCGGAAAGACCTACGACTTTCACGTCGGTCAGCGTACCTTTCAAACTGCAAGAGAAGAAAGTGTATAAAAAAACCAACATACGATTTCTCACACTGGAAAATTTTCGCTCTAGCTTGCAGATATGCTCACTTCGTTGAATCATTCTCGATGTCGAAGTCAAATTTGTTGTACTTGAAAGGGTCGAGAACGGGAATTCCATGATCCTCGTTTCCGGTTTTCATCATTTCCCTTCCCTTCTCCACCAGGTCTTCTAGCGCCGAGTTTATACCAGATCGCTGGATCCCTTTCACTGTTCAGCCAACATTACGACGATGAGTAAGGACATTTAATTATCAGTGCTCTTCCGAAATCTCGTAGAATTTTTCAACATCTTTTTTTTTTACAATTTCAGGGCTGTGACGGACTGCATATCACATCAATTTACAATAATTTCCGTTACAAATGTTCCGAAAAGATGGTTGACGTTGTTGTTATTATTATTTCAATTAGTTATATTCAATAGAATAATCTTCTGTATATTTGTCCGCCTCTTTCTGATCTACTAGATTTTTACATGAGAACATACATACACACGTACACCTGTTCGAATAATATAGCAATCAAGCTATTGTAACATCCAGCCATAAATGTGAATCTATTTGTACAGTATAATTCAACAGAGGAAAAAGAATGCTGCGCCATAGATAATGTTCGCGCTGAATTCACCACAGCTGTTTCAGTTTCAAAACGAATCCAAAGAGTGTGGATTGGAAAACAAAATTTCACCCGAATACGTGAATATTGAAAAAATTTATTCATTTTTTAATTGTGGGAGCTAAAAAATTCTGAAATGATAAAATGCTCCTTTGAAAATTTGGGTTAGCACCGTGGTGATTCCCAAATTCCAGTCAAATGCCGTATTTGGGCGTCTTCGCTGCACTTGCGTAAGCGTGAAAGTAGGTATTGAAGATTCGTAAGAAATTAAATTCACGGTTTCAAATTCGAAATCAAGATTTCATTACTCGTGTATAAGTATACAGTTCAACTCACCGTTATTATCTCCATGGCAGGAGGCGACCGCCAGGAGAAGGATTGTGCCAAAGAATTTCATTTCTCTGTCCAGAATATAGAAGGAACAAAAATTATTAACGTTTCGGTTCGAGCATACTGCTCAACATACACCGCCCGCAGTTAAGACGCGATTTCCTTATCACGATGAAAAAAGTAACGCCAAATACCGATACACCTAATTAGATATGTCCTGATTTTATGGCTACTTGAGACTTGATTTTTGTCGCCTGCCATTATGTTCATGGTATCAATATCGAAATTGATTTCTCCTATCGGAGATCGAGATAGATTCGTGAGAACAGCGAAATCGAATGTGTCGTATACCGATAACGATATGACTTCCCTCGTCACTTTTCATAATCGCGATACATCTACCGATCAGATTGATTTGACGTCAACTATATTTGTCTGCATTCGATAGCCATAGTAGGAAAAACATTAGCCGAGAACTTCGATCTACGATACCATAAAATTGATCAAATAGCGATTTCGTTTGGCTCTACTCGATGTGCACCGAGTACAGCAGTTTTCCTGGTTTTCAACCAATAAGAATCCTAGGAAACTGGGAAAGCTGCACTCAAACCGCAAACCGTATGGAGTCGAATGAAATCGTCATAATTATCTGTAACGAGTGAATCCTGTATTTGCTGAAAAACAACCGAATTGTTGTCTCCTCGATTGGAGATCCGAAAACACCCATCTTCCGTACAACCGATAGAAAGAGGGACGCGAATTCTAATTTTCAGTGGGATAAATGTCAAATGTCGAATATCTAAATTACGGCGGAATAATGATATATCGTAAGATTTCGATAATTCATAAATACAAATTTGGAAATAGGCAACCCCAGGCGAGAGCCATATACCCACCACGCCTATCGTTACTGTATATGGTGTTACGGCTACGTTTAAGATTTTTGGCTTTACTCACGCGTGATCCGTTGATAACGACCGCGACCGCGTAAGTAATGATTCAGTGGGAACTGGGTTTTCACTTATATATATATATGCGGGCTGGTTCCACCATCGGCGTCTTATCAAACACCTGGAAGGAGATATTCATCTTCATAGCTTATCGTCATCAGACCGATGGCAATATCCACCACAAATCATAATCTTTACCCGAATAATAGAGTGTCGAATGTAATGCCTGCAATTAACACCAGTCTTCGTACACGTAATTCACGTATTGACGAAAACATATTCATGCACGGGGCATTCGCCACAATGGACACAGAGTTTTTCAATTCTGCATAACCGTTTCCCCTCCATGGTCGATTCTCCTCAAAATCTTTGAGACCATTGAGAAAAATTGTCCCGTGAGAGAAAGGCGGGTGAACACCGAATTTCGATCGCTACTCCCAGACACCTAGCTGGAAATAATTCTACGAATTTTTCGAAAAATTGCAAATTTTCGTAGTTTTTCGTCAGCAATTGTAGTTTTTTCTACTTTCAGCATCCAGTTGAATTTCTAGACGTATTGGATCTGAAGAATGGCTGCAGGCCGCGACCCAGCCATTTTATTCATTCGAGTCTGATCGACAGAAACAACGAATTTTTCCGAACAACTATAGTATTAATTTACGAATTGACAATTTTCAATGAAAAACTACACAAAGGAAGGCTTTTCGTGCGATAAACGACGGAAATCAACGATTCTTTCCTATGAAAAGCTACGTGGAGTGTTTCAACCTTGCTAAAAATCTCTAGAAATTGGTAGAAGTAGAAATTTTCCCCAGGGCAGCGCCTCTATCGACCCAGGCTACGATCGAAGTCAGTGTTAACTCTGTACGTATCGATATAGGTATAGTATAGCCGAACCTGTGTAAATAAACTGTCTCAACCGCGGTGTCCGATAATTATTGGTAACCGCGCGGGCATCTCTTCTTCAACTTTCCGAAGCTCACAGAGGCGCGCCGGGACGCCTTGCGTCGACCTTCTGTCTCCCTGCGTGGTGAAGGATCTCCTCCGCGGGATCCTGCATCGCGTACCTCTGCGAAGATGAAACGCGTACAACGTATTATAGCAAGATGGATTTAACGTAGATTGTACGAAAACAGATGGCGGACAGTTAATTGCCAATTAAGAAATAACAATCGATAAACCCCGCGCGATGGGGTGGGCCTCGAGGTATATACATCAAGATAAATCATATGAAATTAGTTTTATTGGGTGTAATACAATGTGCCTCCACTTCCACTTCCACTTCGCGACGGGGCGCTCTCCGCGATATTTAACGATAAACAAAACGCGTAGAACATCAAGATGTATATCGGCTTGGAAGCGACGGAAAGCGAAAAAGATTGAATTACGAAAATACGGCATACCGACATGTATACCTTTATCTCCAACGAGCCGGCTGTTGCGATTTTACGCCGGATAATTTGTCGAAAGGCTGATATGTATATACATCGCGCTTATATATTTATGTATGTATGTATATGTAGTACATGTACATTTTATTACACGACGATCTTATCCCAGATTGAGTACATATCTTTGGTACGGCGTAACGCGCAGTTTAATATGTACAGTCACGTGTATAACACGCCCCGTATTCAGCTGATGATTATCCCTGAAAGGCAATGCCGGCGTGCATGTTGTACCTGTGCTCATTGTCAGATATTATACCTATGGAACACATAGGTGAGGCTATATTCCGCCCGATATATACCGGAAGTCTAGCGGCATTATAGTACGTATGTATCTAGTTACCTGGCACAGCCTCGACCTTGGCTTTCCGATGTAGACTGGAGTCCACCCTACCTCACGAAACCAACCCTTCCATATACGTTGCCCCTAGCTCCCGCGTCCAAATTGCGGCGAGATTCATTTCACACCTGAAGCATTTGGTAATTTTGTTACCTCTCCGCATGCCGGGGAACAAGCCGAACTAACATCTTCGGGGTTGATATACTCTGAGCATGAGATACCGCAGTCGAGTATCCGGTGCTTATTTCCTCTCTTGTCCCATCTCTCGAATCAGAATACGCATACAGTGTGAATATAAATTTTGTTGGTAACTTCCCGCGAATTCGGGTCATGTTTTCGGAATTTCCAATCCACGGTGATCACGAAAACTACGGTGTGCGATTATGCATTGCGAGTCTCGGAACGAATCGTATTGTGCGCGTACGACGACGTTCAGTTTGAGAAAATTGCACGGAAAAATCGGGCTCACGCGTATGCGTATAATGGGTAGCGAAGATGTATAATTTTTATAAATCTCAACTTCTCAGTCCCCGTCCGCGCGCTGATATACAGGCGCTGATTCAGCGGGTTGATTAACTAGCTTCTAAATCTGTACGGCTGTGGAGCAAGCATGAAGATCGATGCAACGGCTATTCTAAACCTCGATCATATATCGCTGTGACAGTAACACCAGTCATATGAAAATGGACAGCGCTTTATCATCGCATTGTTTCACATTTGTTATCTTCAAGTGTGGAAACATACGGATATGCTCTGGTTCAGTAAGATATCGTTCACTCCTGCCTCGACAATATTACAGCTAACATGTTTCCTCCCGTGAACATACCTACCTACCCGGTACAATTCCCCCGCGTCTCAATTTCGGAGGCCGGTAGGTCGGTCCCTAGCCGCGCCTACCCCGTGCCTACGTAATTGGCATGCGGGCACCTACTGCACAACATGTTCCTCCTTCCCTTCCCTTCCCTTCCCTTTCCCAGCTGCTGCTGCTGCTGGCCGGAACAGTTTTAAACGTTTCTAACCTGTCGCAAGGTTTTGTGGACCTCGTCGTACCGGCAGAGGCGCTGTTGTTTGGGGGGCTGGTTCGACGAAGACGGCGATACGCAATCGCTCCCGCGTTGATGGGCGCAAGAGCGGGTACGAGGGAGATGGACGAGCGGAGGCGAGATAGGACGAACAGAGAGGGAGCAGGAGCAGGAGAAGAGAGAGAGAGAGAGAGAGAGAGTGGCTGCGGGGGAGCGAGAGGAAAGAGTGAACCGCGGGGTGCGAAAGGGTGGAGGGCGGGGGTGGAAGGCCCGGAGGTTGGCTCTCTCCGCAGTCAGTGTGGCCCGAACAACCGGTGTACCCCCGTCGCGTAAGTCTCGGCCACCGGCCGTATTCGCTACCGTATTCTCCGTCAACCTCCGTCCCCAGAGACCCCGTGGACCCGGGGTCGACCCTTGGACAGACCTCTCGTTTCCCACCGCGGTCTGGATATTTCATCCCTCCGGGCGCGAGTCAGAGAGGCGTCTACCCGACTGCAAAACCACCCGTATATACCTACCTACCTACCTACCTACGTCGTCGTTATTCTTGGTGTTTCCCACTCCCTCGCGCGGTCACCGTCGCCAGGATCAGCTGTTGCCAGGTGATTTTTCTAACGACAATTATAACACGAGATACTCACCAGCGTGAAGTTCCCATAACACTTGACGCACGTAAAAATTGTTTACTTCTTTAAAAAACACGTTAAAGCACCGCCTCCTAGCCGCTCACAAAATTTCTAATGTCTGTAGATAGCACCCATTTACCTGTTCAATTTCCAGCGTACGTGCAGGGCCGAAATTTTCGCAATCTTTGCATCAACACGTTTGTTTGACCGTGCAGAAAAACGGACTGTTCCGATAAATTAGTTTTCGAATGCACGATTACCCGTGACGGGCGAAGTTTCGTCAGGTTTTCACACGCCGAATCGATGTTTGATTCTTTCGTCTCACAGCAAGCGAAAAGAGAATCGTCAGGGTTGACGAACGCGTTCAGACTCTGTTCATCTTTCAAAATTGTCCCTGCATTTTTTCGTTACGCCGCATTTGAACCTGGCCAACTCTATCTCTCATCATTTGACTGATATGATTGGGGGATTACCCGCGATTCTCATTGTACGCTGCATGAGCTGCAGCTTCTGAAAGTATGATAAGCACGGATGTGGAGAGCACTCTCCTCCGCCTCCGAATGAGGAGCGTACTTGTGCTCTACGAGATGATATCTCTGTCTCTCGTTTCACCGGAGGTAAGCTGGCTTTGTTAGGTAATTGCTAGGGGAGTTGCGAGAGCGTTGCAATCCGTCTCTTGGCGAACGGGATGTTCTCAACCCATCCCGTGCCCATTATTACATCACGGATGTTGCAATTACATCTCAAACAAACCGCCCGCAATTTAACTCATGGTCTTGCTATTCCAGAGTAGTAGTTATATCCATTACGTGTATTCCGATATTCTCATATTCGTCCGCAGTCATTACAAATTAGGTGTCGCTATTCAAAGGACTGCAGAGGACGGTACATATATATGTACATACGTACCTACTACATCCCGTACACCAATACGCAACATACATTATGCATCACATTGCGACGACGTCAAGACCGAGACGGAGACGCGGACTTCCACTCCGCCTCTCGACGCGATACCTTGAATTGCAAACTCTCATGCGGAGTTTGGAACAATTTCAAATTATCGCAACGATGGCGGGGAGGCGGGGCGGGGGGGGGGGGGGGGGGGGTGTTATTCGTTGAAAGTGTATTTCACCGCTACCTATGGCTTATATACGATGAGCATGACAGTTGCTTATCCTCACACACAGCCGAGTATGAAACGATAAAAAACGGGTGAAAAAATAACAGAGTAAAAGCGGTGGAGGGGGGGGGGGGGGGGGGGGGCATGGAAAGAGATTGCGTGAACTCGACCTCCGACCGCGAGGCTCTCTATTCGTGCGTGCTGCGAAATAAGATAGCGAGCGCTTATACTGCCTGCTGTGGTCGCGTCTCTTCGACAGAGTTATTTCGACAGAAAACGGGGTATGTATGTGTATGTTATATAGGTAAGACCGCGAGGTCGGACGGGATGCATAATTGATTGTCGCGGCGAAGGTAAGATAAGGGTTTGAAATGATTAAAAAATTTCTCGGTAATTATTTACGAAGAGAATAGCACTCGATAAGAACACGCCGCTCTGCAGAGACGGGGGGATGCCGCGGTGCTCGCGCACGGAACCCACTACGCGATTTATATCATTATGTAGGGTATATATACATATAGGTACCTATGCCGGCTGACCCGAACTCGAACTCAACCGGACCACGTCGCGTCTTCGACGGCTGATAAGCTTCACTTGAGAGTCGAAACTCTGATTTTCTGAGAGGAGCGCAAGCACTGATCAATGTGCGGTGAATGCTTGGCGCATCGAGAAGAATTGGCATAACGCGTTGCCGATCCGTGTTCGCAATCGCAATTTTGATCCCGAACAATTATTCATCCTCTCGCGGATGCGTGGTTCCAGATCGGGAGTTCCGGAAACTGTGTATACGTTGTACGTGGACTGCGAGGGTGTAAATTTCTGGTCATCGAGTGACGACTGCGAGGGTCAATCAACGTCAGATTTATCACGAGTCGAAAAGACTGCAGGAGAGATCAATCACAACGGTAATATCTATATCGGTACATGGCACACAGGCGCAGCGGGCGTTCATTCGGTTCTGATCAATTTGTTATCCGATTACCGTGAGAATTTCGGACACACTACGTTCAATTTGACGAAAAATTTGCAATCAAGTCTCGTGCTTGCAGCTTCATTTAATTCACATTCTATATACTATACCTATGTATGCATATGTATGTACGTATATGCTACGCTTTGCGCTAAGCTTCTGTAGCCTCGTAGAATGTTCCATGGTATAACGGTATACCTCCAGGTAACAAGGGGAGCCGGATCATCAGAACTTCCCGGTTCTCTTGCCAACTCTAGTGGCTATCGTGTCGAGTATTTCCGAATTAAGGGAGGTTTCTACTTTGCTCGGCCGAAAAATGTCCGATTTTTCGCCAATTTTTTTATGCGATCAATCTTGAATCCAGAATATTGATATTTGGTATGTTTACTGAACGATCTTCATTGAACACGATAATATTTTTTAAAGTTTGACAAAACATGGTACTGGGAGTGGAGGGCGTCCGCCGTCGACGATATTCTCCGCTTGCGGAAGTCCTAAGTCCAGGACAGGTGATCTGTGGCAAAGAAATCAAACATATTTTTACTTTGTACAATATTGTGTATAAGTTGAACCACGATCTAAAAGAAAAATCGAAAAATAAAAAGTACCAGTACCATGTTTTCTCAAACTTTAAAAAATATTATCGTGTCCGATGAAGACCGCTCGGTAAACATACCAATCATCAACATCCTAGATTCAATATTTATCGCATAAAAAATCGGTGAAATATCGAACATTTTTTGGCCTAACGAAGTAGAAACCTCCCTTAATGTAAGTGGGGCATACGCGCGGGTTCAAAGAGAAGTTTTCCCTCTTTCTTCCTTCATTCTTATTGAACGAGTACTTGTTTCAGTCCAGTGTATATGTTTGCACTTATAATCGGATCTAAGCGCCGCTGTACAGCTGCCTGAAAAAGTACCCTCCCGAGTCCTGAAACACGTATACATACCTATGATGAAATTTCTTCATCAGCCATGTGGGAAAGTTGGAGCGGGTCTGTTCAATGTTTGATTGACGGTGGCTGAAATCTCGACGGTTGGCCCAGTTTTATATCAATATTTGGCAAAATCGTTTATCCTAGTCATCCATGCGGAGTTCCTGAAATAGGAATCCGGAGAAGAAAGGGATCTGATCTCCAGGACTGAAGGATCCCGGTCGTTCGCCTGCGCCATGCGATGCACAGGAGCTGTATAGTCGTCCGCGCGGTATACATTCGCATGCGGTGTGCGGTTCTGTGTACATAATGCAATGAATCTCCCTTCCCATTCGGGTGGTACAAAAACATCATTCAATCAGTCCCCTTTTGGATCACGTTCTCTGACATCAGGTATTTCTGCGGCTGAAATTCCCGAACGGAATAAACTGGGACAATGTAACGTTGCGAACGGCTGGCTGGCTTGAACAATTCTCTCTTTCTATTCACGTTCGAAGATCCGTCGTTGTTTCCCAAGTCGAGTGGCTTCCACGGGGGCTGAGATAGCGCGCGCGAGAGAGATGGAGAGAGAAGGAAAGTCGGCGACACGGTTGTTCCTCGACCCCACCCGTCCTTAAACTTTGCTGGCGTTGAATTTGGCGCAATGTTCAACCGCGTGAAATTCTCGTGAATTTTCAGGAACACGCTCGATATGCGGTATAGTATGTATACAGTACGCGCGCATATGTCTGTACACACATACATACGTGTACATAAATACATACGCGTAGGTAAGAATTCGTCTTCCTCGTCAAAGTTCTCCGGTGATCAGACCGCACGGCGTATAATGAAGTAGCGTAGTAAAAACAAAAAACTGTATCATATACGTACATTATATAGCGAGATATTCCCTTGCAGTGTGTAATTCATCTTTCGCCTAGGCCCATACATACGTAGGTATGTGTAGGTATAAACTGTGCGAAATTCGGTCTGTAATATAGTATACCCTGTCTACCTAGCTACCCAAGATATGTAAGTATATGCAAGCAGGTAGATTGTTATCTAACCAGGTTAATCTATCACATCCTTGATCCTAGCCATACCTACTACGTATAGGCATACGTAGGCACAGGTGAACTAACATTGCCTGCCCCTGCCCCTGCCCCTGTCTCTGCCCAACATACATCACAGAGGTGTATCTCTATGGGCTCATCGCGTGCCGAGCGCGGCGTGATGAAACGTACGAAGAGCGCGCGGAGTATATTATAAGCGAAAAATCATAGTACACCTCTCCCGCGATGATGGTGATATTCAGATATCGTAGTATTCATCCCCGACCGCCTAGCGAACGCTTTGTGAAATTTGCCACGACTAAAGGGGAGTTTGGAGTCGCCACTGGCAATCTAACCTAGCCAACATAAGGAATATTCATTCTCTGTCGCATCCGTGCGATGTTTTGAAACAGTGAAATATTTAGCCGCTTTCTGCCATCGTACTCAACGAATTCTCGAAGTTTCATCAAAATCGATCGAGTCGTTTGCGTAAATTTACGATTCTCGTTTTCGAAACGGTTTCTGCACATTCAAGATAGCGAGTCTAGAGTGACGCGGCTTTAGCTCTGCTGACCACTCCGAATTCACCGATTCAGAGTCATGATAGTCGTTCAACTGCACTGGCGCATGGGATTCAGATTTACACTGTTCGCATGCGACGGTCATTACCTAGTATTACTGCCTACCTACAACGCCGGCACAGAGCTAGCTAGCCGGATAGCTGGCTCCAACCGAGTGAGAAAAGTGGCCTATAATGGTATGAGCTGTGCCTGGTAGCTCCTGGCACTCGAAACGAGCGATTCATCCTACCCCCAAGTCTCCGGAGAGCCCGGAACTCCGTTTTGTTGGTAATTAAAGAGCTACTAATACATCCGCCAAGTGGTGAGAATTGCCGCGATTATTATTCTTGAAGGAGACAGTGCCGTGGGGCCGGTGGGGTGCCTCCCGAGTGTTTCAAAGCCCGGGGTCGCGTCACGGACGAGGTCAATATTTGGGTCGCTTGAGTTAACCAGGTCAAGGGCTGGCTCCTATCGCACGCTTCTTCTTACGTTGTATAAAACAACGATACGGAAAGAGGATTCTAAAGTCTGCTACGTGGTGCACGTGGCACATGTGCTGCGGAGTCCGGCCTCGCACGCATTGCACGCGTGTCCTTAGCTATACGTGACGAGCTGCACGTTTTGTCTATTTTTCTTCGTCAATTCTCGTAAAATTCATCGAAAGTTTTCGGCGATCTTGGAGGAGAGACGGGGGAATGAATGCTGATTCATGAACTAACGAGGACCTGGGTACTAGGTTCGTATCATCTGCGGGGCGGAAGATTCACTGTATAGTCAGAGTAACACGCGCCTCGATCTGCCCGCCACGCGGAACTCGGAAGCCCGAGGGCCCGAGCCGCAGAGTATCTGCAGTGTACAGCGCGCGGCTATAGGTACAGTGGTCATATAGGTAACGAATTTCATGTGTAAAATGTGTTCCCCGCGTGCTTGTGTCGGGCTCTCTATACACGTACACGCCGCGCTCACGTTCTACGACTCTGAGTCGGGGAGGCGGACCGGCGCGGCGCGGCCCGGTTCATGTCGCGTATGGGTATGTAGTACCTACCTACCTGCCTACCTGCTGTATACGTAGCTATTACTACCAACGCGACGGTGTGGCATGGCCGATCATGGTGTACGTATGCATATATCCTAGTCTCGTACATACGTATATATATGTATATATATGTATATATATGTTGTTAAAATATACCCGCACGCTTATAACGCGAAATGCCGCAGGTATACACGCCGTGCGTTAAAATTTAAATTTGATCGTAGCTGGCAGATTCACAAACGAGCACCCAGCCACCCAACCCCCAACCCCCGCTGCAACGAGGTTGGCGGTTGCCAGTTGGAGCACAATATACTACGCCCTGCGGTAAACCAGAACGAGAACTGAACTTTATTTGCCGATTTAGCCGTGCGGCTGCATGGATTATTGCATTTTAATCCCCCACTTACGGATATAATGCATCCGGCTACAAGTTTTGCTGACAAACATCCAAGCCTCTTTGCTTGATCCTCAAACCCCCGAAGTATGATATGGCTCCGCCTCATAAGTACCCAACCGGCCGCAAGATACATATTATATATATACCTACTCTGTATTGTTGCAGGTATTCCAATTGTCATGAGATTAGACAGTATGCAGTTAGGGTGCCACTAAAGATACATGCACACACACACACTGAAATATAATTGTTACCCATTGTTGATTGCGACGAGTCTTTAATAGCACCTCAACGTGGTGCTATTCAAGTCGTATCTTTGGCGAGAATGAGACGTGCGGCATCCAAGAATTGGGACAAAATAGTGCGACCGAAATGTGAAGGATGTGTCCCAATTTACATTCGCTTCTTGCCTCTGTCGCGGTTCATTTTCGCCAGGGATGACACGTCCATTGTAACCCATTGTTATTTCATTTGTTATATTTGCACCTCGAATACGCGATCTGCGGCCACTCCTACGCCATAACCGGGATGAGATGTTGGAGATTGATGCAGTATTTTGAGAGAGTGTGGATGAATACTTCATCCCTTCCAAATGTCGAAGAAATTTGAAGTTTTTTTTTTTTTATCTCTGAATTTCAGGTTAGGCTACTTAGGTTAGATCGAAAAATGTCGAACTTGTGGAAGAAATTTGCAATATTTTTAATTGATGAGATACTCGGTCATTTTTATGCCAAAATACTGCATCGATACGGGAAGTTTCACTCCGATCGGTTGTGCGGTGTAGGAGTGATCACAAATCGCGTCTTCGAGGTGGGTGACAATTACGGAATTTCATTAGCACCTTGTGCCAAGAATGAAAACTTGACAAAACAAAAAAAATCGTAATCACGAGGATATAAAATCACTCGGTACGATTCAGGGGCCTGATTCGGTACTGAAACGAAGCGAGTTGGCAGCTGATCGGCAACTTCCCGACTACCCCCACTCGTCAACTCAACCCCTCAGGGGGCATGGTTTTTTGTGAATAGCAATCGATGTCAACGACGATCGAGCCTGCAGCATGACGCGAGGCGCTCTACATCCGCCAATGAGAGAGCGATTTCAAATAATTTTACTAAATCATACGTGAAATTATATCTTTTTCGTCATATATTTGATAGTAGATACACACCAGAGAAATTTTCAATGTGCCTGCCTACCAGTCACATGCGAAATTTCAAGTCATCTAATCACGGGGAAGCTACGTTGTGTAGACGGTTATAAAGGCGGGTTTACATTAGGTTGGAAGGGATGATTAATAGGAAGGGATGCTTGCAAGCCCGTACTTTTGCCCATTTAATTAACACAGGATTTATCATCGAAAAAATCGATTATTTTTTTCCGTTCGTGTTGTGCGTTGGAAAAATCCGCCACTCCGTCACTTTATAGTAGCACAGTTGATAAGCATGTAGACATTTTTACGGCCATCTATAGAATCGTATTTCACAAAGTAGCCGCCGCCGACAGATTCTAATTTTGGGAAAATATCCCTTTTTCTTCGTAGCTGTGGCTACTCTGTGGAATATGATTGTAGATGGCTGGAAAAATTTTGTACATACTGACCAAGTATATGCTACTATGAAGTGGCGGAATGGCAGATTTTTCCAGCGCACAACAGGCACGGAAGAAAAATGATGAATTTTTTCGATGAAAATCCTATGTTTATTGGATGGGCGAAAGTATACGGACTTACAGGCCCCCTTTCTCATGAGCGCTTGAATTTCACCTTCATTTTTATTCATTTCGAACCGATCTAGGGGGCGTCGTGGTCGAAATTCTATCGACCCCCGAATAGGGGCACCCTAGCATACATTTACATATGTATGTATACAGTAGTCGCGGAGATGAGTACACTGTCAATCCGACAATTTCCCGGGAGGGAATCTGAGATCTGGTAGGCACAAGGTGAGCAATTAGTGAAAAAGGTGCGCGCGGCACTGCTGATATTGTATGTGAATACCCATGCAGTACGCAGATGTAGATGTACATACATACGTACCCCACTATAATACAATCTTGTTTACTCGCTCCGGTACACTATAATGCACCTGAGACGTGCGCTAGATCATGTACACGAGGGGTAGAATTGGACGCGTTTTCTAAGGATGGCAGGTTCGAGGGTGGAAAGGTATGTAGAATCATAAAACAGATGACTGGCGAGCGGAGCGTATCTATAATAAAGAATGGAACACAGGGGTAGCGGCAGGGCGGTGGTGTATCTGCAGGGTTATGGATGGCCCGTGGGCACGCTAACCCAGTGACATCTCTAGGTCATCTCCCACCCGTCGCCTCGTGCCGTAGACCGAGTACCTATACCTATAGTATAGTTTACTTCTGTTGTATACAATACATTATGCATGTATACATGGACAGTCCTATATCCACCTCCGATGCCTGCGTGTTGTCTAACTCCACAGCCTGTATATCCACGGAATCATCCAAGCCTGCTACACGATCATTGTTGGGATATTTTCTCCATAGCATGCGCTCGTGGACTAAAATCACCGATTTTGACCCTGAAGTGAGGGGACCCTCTTACGATCCGTTCTCAAAAAATATCCGAGCCAGTTCCAAACCGATCGAGCCTCCTCTCATTTCCAACAAATAAACCACTCCAGCGCATCATGTTCCTGGGTCCTCGATTTTATAGTCAACAAATTTTCCTCCGCGCAGTGATCACATCGAGCCAAATAAGCGAGAGAGACTTCGCCTATCGCCTATAATGCATCAATTTTACTCTTTCCATGCTCTATTACAACCAGTTTATTTCTGGGGGGCGTACCTATCGTACGACCTCTAAAAATTCACGAGAGAAGAACGTCTGTATGCGGGTTCATCGGTGTGAACTGTGTAATACATTGGCATAGGGAAACGTTTCTGGACTGCGAGGCCGCGACATCGGTCTATTAGAGCAAGCTTATACTTAGGTACTACGTAGATAGTATATTCGCCCACTTATTGATAGATACTCAAACTTAGCTACGGGGCATTATCCATACACGGACACTAGCGAGTAGGCAGCCAAAATCGAATCGAGCTCAATAATATCCAGTGTCTCTCTCCCTCTCCGTACTCTCCACTCCTCGTTCTGCCACCCCGGTATCTTTTCGACCGCGGCTGCCGCCGTCGCCGCCACCATTCCGCCAGGGCATCGCGAGTCCTTTACTTTCCGATCGATATACAGGGTGTCCCGGGCGGAAGGCAGTACAACGCGGGGTTTTATAAATTGTATAAAACGCTGCGAAATATCAGCGTCGACTGGATGATCGTCTATTGTGTTCAAGCGGACGGTGCCGGTCGAGATGCTGACTTCCGGACCTGCTGCTGGCATGTAGACGTCGTGGTCGGCTGAAGTCGTCGCTGCTGCCGCTTTACGAACCAACCCCCAACCACTCGCTGCCGGTCCACAGGTGTCAACCAACCCCTTCGATCTGGAGTGGCACTGCTGAATCAAATAAGCGGTCGTATTGGAACGAGAAATTCTTCCGCATCCATAAAGTAAGGATCTGGTCAGTTTCATAAAAAAAAGTGAGCCCTGGGACGATTGAGAAAATGAAATGGGAAAATAAAATGTCAGAGTAAATTTGATGGGGCTAATTGATCTAGACTCTACGCTGAAACTGAATTCCACGTGAATTATAGTATACAATATCGTGCCCGCACAATCAGGTAGTAGTATAGGTCGGCAGTAGGTGCAATATACTTGAGTTTAATTCCCACCGTTAATCGTCTCTTGAGGGTTTTAAATATTGTCGGGGTGAAAAGGAAAATCAAAGGTATACCGCTGCCGTTCGGGCGCGATTAACTCCATCGCTATATAGTATAAGCTACGCTCGTGTTTCCGTCACGCTCTGGCGCGGTTAACTTTGTTAAACCGTGAACGAGCTCGGGCGTCATATTATTACACATTATCACGCGAGATTCGCCGATATGTTCTGAAGACGATATATGTGTACGTATAGTGAACGTGTGCGCGAGTCTGCAGGTATAGTACCAATATAGCCTGCACAGCTGAACAAATGTCACGGACTAAAGGGAAATAACAGAATAGACACAGGCCGACTACAGATTGTGAGTCTCAAAAATCTCGTAAATCAGCGCACGTCTTGAATGGTGTAAAAAATTGTTGATCCTCTGAAACAATTTTCAAAAATTCAGATTCGTTCGGTTCAACTATAGGCAGGCGTGGGGAACTGTTAAACATTTAACCAAACAAGTATCACCGATTAACCCGCATATATTTATCGTGTGAGCAGCGGGTGCAGGATTGTATAGCTACATAGCAAAACGGCGACTACTCAACCAGCTGTACGTCGTCGTGCAGGCGCGTAGGCGGGCGTATAGGCGTAGGCGTGGGCGTTCAGTAGTACGAGTACTACTACGCGCGGCCGAAGCGTGGGCGAAACAGCTGTTCTCTCTCCTCCGACCCCCGACTTCCAGCTCCGTAGCGCAAGGTTCACGCAACGCTTGCTTGGGTGGAAGTATATTATACACATGTGACTCGTATAAAGTGTACGACTAAACGCCGTATAACAGAGCTGGTAATCATCTCCGGCCTGACAGTCAATTTCATTCTCGAATACTTATAATGCAGAGTAAACGCTCGCTGCATTTGATCGTCGGGTGAAATTAAAGCCGATGGTCCTGAAACGTTTCGAAATTCCGACGTGCTGCAGAGTCCAGGATGTCGCGGACTCGGAGACCGTCGTGCCTCGAGTCGAGTGCTTCGATCGCGCTGGCAATTCTGCTCGTTGTGCTCATGGGAGAAACTGGACGCTGCTCGCCCCCCCATCGAGGCAGGAGACACCATTCTGACATTTCCCACGAGGAAGTGATGAAGGGTGATCATCCCCTGCCGAAACCCGAGTCCCTGAACTTGAATCCGGACGATGAGATGGTAGTGCGTACGAGAAAAGGCAAAGTCCGAGGAACAACGCTGACAGCGACCACAGGGAAGAAGGTCGACGCTTGGATGGGCATTCCCTACGCTCAGAAGCCGATAGGTGAGATTTTTAAATAGCCACATTTTGCACGGAGAGCTCGCGCGGCTTATCGTGTGAGGAAAACTCTTATCTTCTCACCCTATTACACACGCAGGACCTCTCCGATTCCGTCATCCACGTCCCGCTGAGAGATGGGAAGGGATACTGAACGCCACGGGGCCGCCGAACAGCTGTGTGCAAATCCTGGACACGGTCTTCGGCGACTTTCCTGGAGCCACAATGTGGAACCCGAATACTCCCCTCAGCGAGGACTGCCTCTACGTAAACGTCGTTGCACCGCGACCCAGACCCACGAATGCTGCAGTGATGGTCTGGATATTTGGCGGTGAGTATAGGTACTCCCCTTGGGCGCGTTTTCGGCTTCACTAATTGGCAGGAATACAGGAATTGAAACACGATCCCGGTCGCAGGTGGATTCTACTCGGGAACGGCGACCCTCGACGTCTACGATCACAGGACGATAGTCTCGGAAGAAAACGTGATCCTCGTCTCCATGCAGTACCGTTTAGCAAGTCTCGGATTCTTGTACTTTGGCACAGGCGACGTACCCGGCAATGCTGGGCTCTTCGATCAAGTACTCGCATTGCAGTGGGTCCGCGACAACATCGCCGCGTTCGGCGGTAACCCGGACAACGTTACCCTCTTTGGCGAGAGCGCTGGCGCCGTTTCCGTCTCTCTTCATCTCCTCTCGCCCCTTTCAAGGTAATCGAAACATTGCGTGATCATGCTGTTGGTTTAATTATCGTAACATCGTTTGACCTCTGCGCGATGACACTCGACCGATGCAAAACTGAAACGTTTTTCCCCCCGTGATCCAGAAACCTGTTCAGCCAAGCGATAATGCAGTCCGGTTCGCCGACGGCACCCTGGGCGATGATCTCGCGCGAAGAATCGAGAGTCAGAGGTCTCAGGCTTGCTGAGGCAGTCGGTTGTCCTCATGACGAAAAGGCTCTGAGCGAAGCCGTCGAGTGCCTCAGGGGCAAGGATCCATTCGACCTAGTGAACAACGAGTGGGGTACTTTGGGTATATGCGAGTTTCCGTTCGTGCCTGTTATCGACGGTGCTTTCCTCGACGAGACACCGCAGCGTTCGCTCGCCTCGAATCCCTCCGATCCGTCGTTTAAGCGGGCCAATATTTTGATGGGTTCGAACACTGAGGAGGGATACTACTTCATAATATACTACCTGACGGAACTCTTCCGGATCGATGGTTCCGAGGACGTGAAAGTATCGCGGGAGGAATTCCTCAGCGCGGTTCGCGAGCTTAATCCATACGTTAATCAAATTGCCCGTAATGCAATAGTCTACGAATACACTGACTGGCTCAGACCAGATGATCCGTACCGGAACAGGGACGCGCTCGACAAGATTGTTGGCGACTACCACTTCACGTGCAACGTCAACGAGTTTGCCGCCCGTTATGCGGAGACAGGGAACACAGTTTACATGTACTACTACACGCACAGGTAATTATATCTCGCGCTATAGTAGACTGCGTATAATGCGTTTAGGGCGCGCAAACGCTTCCATTGGAGCACAGGCGCTATGGGGTGGACTAACGCGATGTTTCACAGATCGGCAAACAACCCGTGGCCCTCGTGGACCGGAGTCATGCACGCGGATGAGATCAGCTACATATTCGGCGAGCCGCTGGATCCCTCGCGGGGTTATACTCGGGAGGAGGTACACCTCTCGAAAAGGATGATGAGATACTGGGCGAATTTCGCCAAGACGGGGTGAGAATTTTATTTAAAAATTCCTCAAATGCCGGGTGTGTTTTCTCGGTTGTTTCTCAGTAAGTTCAGTCGCCTGCAACCAGTTCGTACGCCGTTCCCAGTTCTCGATCGGTCAAGAGACGGCGGAAATAGAGAATTGTCTGTATCAGGAACAGCGAGCAGAAAATCTACGGGAGGCAAATCAGAGCTACGTGAATAAGTTTTTGGTGCCTAGGCTGACAGCTTCGTTATTTTCATTGCCCAGGTTAACCGCCTCGTGGTTTCCGGTATCCAGGACGATCGCTTCGTAGTTTTTGGCGTCCAAGTCCACCGCTCGATCCTTACGCTCTTCTGACGGGGGAAAAGATTGCTACGAGGCGGCGGACCTGGACTCCAAAAACTACGTAGCGTTTAACCTGGACAACTAAAACAGCAAAACTGCCAGCCTGGGCACCAACAACTTATTGACTCAGCTTCGAGTTCTGTCGAGTAGATTTGTCGATCACGGTTCACGATATACAGACGATGCTCTCGTTCCGCTGTCTCTTGACCAATTAAGGAATAGGAACAGTGTATAAACTGATTGCGGGCAACTGGGATTACTGAGAAGCAAGCGAGGCATGTATACTAGATTACATTATCGATTGTAATCGGAATACAGGGTTTTCGACGAGTCACTGTTGTTCGAGGAGATACCGCTATTGCGAAGAGGAGTACAATTAGCGACCCTGTCTTTGACGCTGAATATCTCCCCAAGGAAAAGTCTTCCGAGCTCAATAACTGCGTTCTTGTTAGAAAGCTTGATAAATTTCAAATCCACCGAGATCTTTGGAGAAAATTTTTGGTTTATCGAGTACTCGAGTGTATCACGTAAAGACTGAAAATTGTTTCTACGATCTGGATATTCTCTCTTGTCGAGAAATCTACAAATTTGGTCGAAAGACCAAACTTCTGGCATTTCCACTTCTGATTAGGATTTCAATTGAATAAGAAAAGTTTAGCCAGTGTCTTCCAATTTTTCTCCATGTATTCATTCTATTGACGATACCTCAGTTAGCTTTCGATCAATCTATATAATAATCGGGACCAATTGCGTCGAGAAAAATGTGTACTCGGGTACAAAAATTGAATGAAAAAATGTGTATCATTTCACTCGATAGGAGTGATTGGAATGATCAATTTCTTTTCCGTATTTTGAGATCCACCACTCTGATTTTTGAGATTCAATTATAACATGTTGATTCGGCATGCGTAAAAATGCTATGAATTTTCTCGCCTGATCAAACCTCTATCTCTTCGGACAATGGTGATTCGATGAGTCCAGGACGGACCCTGGAACATTGACGAAGGTACACTCTACCTATACTAATGGATCTGCTGAAGAATTCACGCGTTAACACCGCGCGTCGTCTCTTTCTGCCCTTCGTTCCAGAAATCCGAATATGGGAGACGATGGCTCATGGGCCGAGACATTTTGGCCGGAACATTCGTTCGCGAAAAGAGAATACCTGACATTGGCAACGAACTCGAATGTCATAGGGAATGGTCCCAGATCGAAGCAGTGCGCATTCTGGAAGAAGTACCTACCACAGCTTTTGACAGCGACCGGTGAGTCCGTTACTATTTATTCGAATTCGAATCACTTGCATTATGGTAAACCGATCAAGATCATAGGTACGCACCCAGGTGCGGTATAAAATCCAAAGAGAAAGTCGATCCCAAGAGTTTCTGTCCAAACATTCGTAAAAATATATCCTCGGAAACAGAAATCTATACTATTGTACTGTACGATGTGTCTATCTATATCTATGTCTGTATGCGCCCACCTAGTGTCTAGTACATGCAAATATGTATAGGTAATAATATACCTACATAATATGTACAAGATACTGCAGCAGACCGTTCTGCTGGATGTCGTTGGCCGACTGCCCGCTTTGCAATCCATGTGCACATGGGGTATGTATGTACATACATACATACATACATACATACATATATATACATACCTAGCGAACTGCGTTGTACCTCCATAACTTTATCCGTCGATGTTACAGTCCATATACATAGTACCTGTATGTATATTTTATGCACCGTAGTTAATCTGCGTATAGGTATATAGTATATATATTCCTATGTACACATTAATCCACCTGCAGCTGTAGGTACGTAGCCCCAACCTAGACGGGTTGATGGATGATAATGATGATAATAATGATAATAATAATTGTGAGCCGCGCGGTCAGTGAATTAATTGGAACGTGAAAATCATTCGAATTCTATGCGCTTCTAGATATAGTTGACTCGGCGGGAAGAAATGCATGGTATCGCGTATATACAGGTATGATATCTACCTTTGCAGGATAAAAAGTAGAACGAGGGTTGAGGGGAGGGACGGAGGGATGGAGGGACACGGGGAGGGAGGCGGCTATAGCCACCCCCCTGCAGCTATGCCAAAGGATATTTAGGTCGGTTGAAATGCAGGTACCTATACCTGTATATTCCGCGGTTCCTCGTAAAAATGGCATTAACTTCAATGCGGAGCTGGTTGCAGGGCTCGTAAAATAACTGTATGAATACATGCATAGGTATATAGATATAGTATGCCAATTCATGTTATATGTATATACGTATATATAGGATTTTGTAGATAGGCTTATGCATATCCATATGACATAGGTCGGCTATATCCGACGATGTCTTTTCTTCCTCGCGATCGCCGCTCGCTAACTGTGACATGCATAGCTGTACGTGTAACCTGGACATAATGCGCTTTGACAATCTTAGGAAGAAAACTACAATCGTTTCTGGCTATTATACTATCGCCGCGGGAAGTTCAGTCTTTTCACTTTGAGCTCGAATAACTCAACCAAAAAAAAATCGCACGAAATGGAAATTGCAACCATCGGACAGCCTGGAGGATTCTGCGTCGGATGCGTCCAACGAGATACGTCTGCGTGAGCTGGTTGAGAACTTACAGCATGATCAGTTTTGTAGAGTGTAATATTCGGCGACTTTTTCACTGCAGCTATCTTCAACTAGTCGGCATTCGACGGATAAACGTTTTGGAGATCTGAAGTAACTTGCACAGTAACTGCAAAGTATATGCCCTGTCGTGTTATGAGAACGAAATCAAAAAATATCAATTGGTTGAATTGCTGTGAATAAAAATAGACAAACAAGCGATCTCGAGAACGCGTGCGGCTACATAAATTCGTAAAAGCTCGAAATATTGTGGATGAAAAACCGCGGTAAATGTACTATCCAGATACCGGATTGAAGCTTTTGATCAGAAGTAATGATCCGGGTGATCCTCCGTCCGAAAAGTGGGCGGGGCGTGGTGTGGCTCGACGCGTCGGTTTGACCCCTTAATTACGTGTTAACCCTAAATTACTCCTGATCAGAAGCTCCAATCCGGTTTCCAAAAGGTGCATTTACCGCGGTTTTTTATTTACAATATTTCAAGCTTCTACAAATTTATGTAGCTGCACACGTTCTCGAGGTCGCTTGTTTGTATATGTTTGTGCATAGCAATTCAGCCAGTTGATATTTTCCAATTTCTTTTTCATAACACGACAGGGCATACTCTGCAGTTACTGTGTGAATTATTTGAGATTTTTAAACCGTTCATCTGATGAATGCCGATGAGTTGAAGTTAGCTGCAGTGAAAAAGTCAACGAATATTACACTTTACAAAACTTATCACGCCGTAAGTTTCTAATCAGCTCACGCGGACGTATCTCATCAGACGCATTCGACGTAGAATTCTCCAGGTTTTCCTGTGGTCTCAAAGTGAGCGGACTGGACTTTCCGTGGCGGCAGCAGGTATACATATGTATATTCGAATGTGAACGAAACGAATGATTGGGGTTACACGCGAGGGGCTATTCATTCGGAAAGTCTTATGAACACTGGTCTTAGAAGTCTTTGAAAGTTTTAGGAGTCTGAGACGTCTCAGAAGTCACTCGAAATCTCTGGAAGTCAATTGGAAGTCAAGGAATGCCTCATGGAAGTCTTCGAAAGTCTTTAAAATGTCCTGGATTTCTTTGGAAGTCTTTGTAAGTTTCAGAAGACGTGGCCTTCTCGGGAGTCACTAAAAATCTCTAGAGGTCAGTTGATAGTCAAAGGATGCCTCGTGGAAGTCTCTGGAAGTCTTTGGAATCCCCTCGAATTCTTCGAAAGTCTTCGAAAGTCTTGGAGGTCACTGAAATTCTGTGGAAGCCAGTTGGAGGTCAAAGAATGCGTCATGGAAGTCTTTGGAATTCCCTGGAATTATTTGAAAGTCTTTGGAAGTCTTGAAACACGTAGACTTCTCGCAAGCCACTCAAATCTCTGGAAGCCAGTTGAAAGTCGAAGAATGCCTCATGAAAGTCTTTGCAGTTTCCTGGAATTCTTTGGTAGTCTGTGGAAGCCCTTGGAAGTCATGGAAGAGGTGGACTTCTCGCAAGCCACTCAAAATCTCTAGAAGCCAGTTGGAAGTCGAAGAATGCCGTATGGAAGTCTTTCGGATTACCTGGGAATCTTGGAAGACGTGAACTTTTTGGGAGCCACTAAAAATCTCTGGAAGTCAGTTGGAACTAAAGAATGCCTCTCGGAAGTCTTTGGAAGTCTTTCGAAGTCGGAAGTCGTACACCTAAGGTTGGAGTGAATAGCCCCTCGGTTATACGCTCTTCGAACAATCTTTATTGGGAATCTAACCCACATTATTATACCTTCACTGCATCAGGTATAGGAAGATATAGATTCACGATGTTATTATAGTCGGGGTGGGCGGGCGTGCATCCGCAGTCACTGCACCGCGACCGCGTCGGATACATGTATGTGTCTGGCTCCGAGAGCGTGTGGGTGGGCGAGTCGAGTCGAATTGAGTCGAGTCGTTGGCCCTGCGTTTTGCTATGACGCTGCCTCCACCGCGCTGACGTCACGAGGTGTCTATAGCGGGTTTACACCGAAGTTAGGTAACTGGGTTATGACGTTGAAACGTCCCGCCGCGACCCATGAGCTTAACTGTTATACCTACATACGGAGTTATATCTGCGCCTACATACATACATAGATACCTATGTATAGGCATAACATTTATATATAGAGGCAATATGCCGCACCGAAACTTCCTGCGACTGCAGAGCGCGGAATATAGGTATACTAACGCCGCGGAAAGTCCAGTCCTCTCACTTTGAGCTTGAATAACTCGACCAAAAATAATCATACGAAGTTAAAATTACAAATATTGGAAAGCATGGAGAATTCTACGTCGAATGCGTCCGACGAGATACGTCCGCGTGAGCTGATTGAAAACTTACAGCGTGATCAGTTTTGGAGAGTGTATATATTCGGTGACTTTCCCACTACACCTAACTTCAACTCGTTGACATTCATCAGATAAACGCTTTAAAAATTTGAAATGATTTACACCGCAGCTGCAAAGTATGCCCTGTCGTGTTATGGAAACGAAATTGGAAAATATATGAATTGGTTGAATTACTTATATGAATAAAAATAGATAAACAAGCGATCTTGGGAACGCGTGCGGCTACGTAAATTTTTGAAAGCTCGAAATGTTGTAAATAATAAACTGCGGTAAATGCACTTTCCAGAAACTGGATTGAAGCTTCTGATCAGGAGTAATTGAGGGTTATGTTCCGTCCGAAGAGTGGGCGGGGCGTAGCGTGGCTCAACACGTCGGCGTGACCCAGGCTTGCGTGTGTAACTCTTAATTACTCCTGATCAGAAGCTTCAATCCAGTTTCTAAAAAGTGCATTTACCGCGACTTTTTATTCTTCGAGCACTTACAAATTTATGTAGCCGCACGCGTTCTCGAGATCGATTGTTTGTCTATTTTTGTTCATAGCAATTCAACCAATTGATATATTTCAAAGTGAGAGGACTGGACTTTCCGCGGCGATAGTGGATGCATGTATATACATGAATTATTTGGAATTGAAGTTTGAAATTGAAAAAAA